>OV656819.1:14258248-15508248 GCA_927399485.1 Calamotropha paludella | reverse complement strand
ACATGTTTCAAATTTGAGAAAGATTCTGAATATTTCGTATCATTATAAGAAAATTTCTGATTTTTTTCGGAGTAAATCAGAAATTATTTCTGAAAAATATTTCCACACGGGTTGGCTACATAATTTACTCTGCATAGCGTATAATAAAAAGGTATACCAATACATACAAAAGTATAACAATATATGAACTTAGAAGTACACCTAGTTTTAATATCGATATTTTTTTATGGTTTTAAAAAAATAAAACTACAACAGATTCCATGATTATTATTATACATCACCCTTGGCAGTTGTTGTTGCTTTTTTGTGGGTATTTCAGAGGCCTTAGTGCGAGTATATATACGCGTCGTTGTATGACCGAGACCGCCCCTAGTAGCATCTATCAGAAAGTACGACTCTGTGACTTATGAAGTAGGAACTACTTATCGACTGAGTATACTCACACAAAGGTCTCTGAAGTACCTATAAATATCCATACAAATATTTAACGTGTTTTCTGGTGAAGTTAAGCGGCTGGTGAATCATTTTTTTTTAATAATAATATATCTTTATTAGTCATAAATGGTACATTTCAGTGCGTGCCCTGTCTCCTGAACTAGGCACAGCCTGTATGTCAGGAGACGGTTGCTCCCCAAAGTAAGATACAAATAAATAATTACGGATTAGATTTACGCTCAGACAGTCGACAACCCAAGCTGATCAAACGTATCAAGCAGAATTGAGAATGGGTATTTCACCCTTAATGTCGTTGCCAGTAGCGTTTTGCTTTAGATTGTTAATGTATGTTCTTTATAATATGCTAATGACAAGCTCTTATGAAAATAAACCTACACCACCAGTTTATAAATCTACGACGAAAGAACTTGTAGTGAAAAGAACCAGCCAGATCTCAGCAAGTTTTGTTTCCCATAGCCAGCGTTACGTTACTATAACGTTTGATTTAATATTTGTATGTTTGAGTTTTTTGCGTGTATGTATTTCATCACATTGAATATTCACAATGACGTAAGTTATTAGAAGATTTTCCTGAAAAACTATCATACAAATTACTTACCAAAGTTCCTCCACCCATTGTCAACCAATATTGTCGTCACGGTAACATGTCCAGTGAAAAAAATGCAACTAACCAGTTTTTGTCCTTAATACATGATGGTTGTGCGTCGAATTTTGTAACAATTTCTCGCAATATAACGAGAGCAGATGTCACGCCGAGCCACTCGCGCGCATGTGTTCCAGCGTTTATGATAATCCCTTTGTTTGTCGGATTTCCGTTGGATATTTTAAGCATCTACCAAAAGAATATTCAATTACAACTTCCTCTCCCGAATTATCAGTTACTTTGATAGTTCCAGGGTCTACCTAAACTTGATTGTTATTGTATTAATGCCTCTACCACTGGGGCACAGGCCTTCCTTATGTTAGACATACACCATAGAGATATATAATAGCATTGCATAGCTGGCAGAAAGTTAAAAAATAATGACTCATTTAATATTGTTTGCCTTGTCAAAGAAGGCTCTTATAAATAATGAAGTGTATACGAATAGAATAGCACCAATCCTTTACACTTAGAGTATCATAAAAGACGACTAGACGGAATCACCATATGAGGTATATGGTGATTCCCTCTAGTATCCCTTAGACCAAAAATGGGTAACAATGTTTCTCAAATTATGATATTTTACTTACTCCAACCCTCCTACCAAGAGTGGAGTTTAAGGCAAAGTACTCCTATTTTAGGGAGTGGCTTTTGTCCATCATTGAACGTCTTATAGTTAAGATGATGAATCAGATGACCACTCCTATGACGATTTGAACTCATACAAAGATTTTTATAAGTAAAGAAATTATGTCTCAGGTGTTAGGTTGGACTCTTCGAATTTCTGGTAAGAATTTAAATATAGGCATCGATATCTAGCAGTTTAAATAAAATATATACTAGCGGCCCGTCCCGGTTTCGCACGGTCGGACAAAATTCTTTATTTTTTTTCGATTATTAAATATTTTTCCGTTAGCGCCATCTAGCGTCCGGTAGACGAACTACTTGCGGTTAACGCGTTACTATGGTAACGTTAATTGATACAATGGAAAAAAAGCAGGAAAAAGAGCGGACAGACAAACACACAAACCACTGTGATCTTAGATTAGATGTTTCGTATTTATCGATTGTTGTAGGTAGTGCCTACCTAGAACGAGAAGAGATGGCGTTGGCGTCAGTTTAAGAAACGCTTAGAAATATTCAATCAGTCTGTTAAGGTCTCGCTAGCTGAATTGGTAGAGCAGTTGCCCGGATAGCGGGAATATATTATGTAGGTTCGAGTCCCTCTTGACTTTTGTATTTTATTTTCAGAATATCTTTCTACGTGTCACTTGCGACAAGTATAACGTTAATTTGATAGGTGTTATGATTATAAATACGTTTCCCATATTTATAAAAAGTCTTCGCGTTAAATTGTTTCTAATGGTACAAAAATAAGAAAAAACGGTAAAATATATATGTTTTATAAGAGAACGAACGATGATGTGTTGGTTGGTCCAAAAATGTAAGCATTCCGCGTCCGCGGAGTTATTCAGTCATTTAGCAACTAAGAAAAATATGTGTGTAACTATTGAACTCCTAAATTGAGCTATTGATTTTGATGATATTTTCATTTTTTTGTCATCGGGTAGGATAATGTCTGCCGGGTCCAAGAAAGGGTCACGGCACCACTGGAGTGCCTTAATAATTTTATTAAGTCATATCATATAAACCTTACCGTTAGGCTTCTATTTTCAACAGTCTTTCCGATGACTTCTTCCTGACAGATTGAAGGGTAATTTTTCGCCAAGAAATTTATATATTCATATATAATTTCCATTGTGGGGTACTTCTTCCAATTCATTCTGTGACCTATTATATAACGTAAATTTTCATTAATGGTATTTAATATAAGTTGCAGTACAATCGGAATTACCATCAACGTGTTTTGACGAGACGAGAGTCGAAACACGTTGATGGTAATGGTATGGTTAATGGTAAACCGATTTACGGAGTAAGAATTGTTTTAAATCAATGAGTAGGTAGATAAGAAAATGTTACAATTAAATAGGAAAGTAGGTTTACTCACTATACATGTAGACTAATACATGAATACCAGGGTTCATCACTGAACATACAATAACTGAATATACCCTTCAGTGGGGATGAAAACCCTAAATGTGGTGCGTCCAGTCCTTAAGGACCGTTGTGGGAGGAAGCACGGGTCGTTGACTAACCGGCTAGCGCAGGTATTTTCCGGGTACGATTGCTTTGGAAAGTACTTGCACTGCATTCGGAGAGAGCCGACCTCATAATGCCACCATTGTGGCGCTGCGGAAGACACCGCGCAGCACTTCCTGGAAGTGTGCCCAGCGTGGGCCCCGCAACGCGGCACTCTGGTGTCGGTGACTAGGAGGGACCTGTCGCTCGCTGGCGTAGCTACGACCACCGGCGACCGAGATGTCACGCGAGGCAGCGGTCTCCTTCTGCGAAGACTTCATCTCGCAGAAAGAGGCAGCCGAAAGTATCCGAGAGAAAACCCAGAACTCGGTCCTAATAAGGAGGAAATTAAATGAGTGGGAGCGTTTACGCCACACTAAAGCTGATCTAAATAGGTGAAGGCAGTGGGGTGGTCACCATGGACCGGGTATCCGTTGGCGGCATTGCACACACCTCGCTGGCCTGTGGTGATGCGTGGCTGTAGTCAGGCATAACCGATCTGTGGAGGGGTCTGAAGCGGACTAATCACTGGGCCGTAGTGGTGATTCCTAAAAAGGGTCCTACAAGGCCAACCGGTGATGTGAGGAACAGCGGGGGGTTTTAGTGGATATGCGCGTCAGTCTTTTACTAACGAGTGAGTCCCAAAAAATCCCAGCGTCCTCCCAACGGGGGGGTATGTGTAAAGCACTTTCCCCCGAAAAAAATGGTTCACAACTTTATAGGTAGGTCTACTTACCGTGTACACCAGGGTTTACAAAAGCGACAGTCAGGATCTTTTCTCGTAGGTTACATAAAAAATCAACTCAACTGTTTTAACCGTATCCGTATTATCGAAATATTGCCTTATACGAAAAGTAATATACTTAAAGTATCTATCAATAATATTTTAGGTAGCAGGAAGGAACTCGAACAGTGGTCATTTGATCAGTGATCAAAAATTTATCATCTCGAGTTTCAGAGGGTCCGCAGCACCTACAAATTCTCACTAGATCCACGTAGTGGGTTCCATTCTTATAGTATGTGATTGTCTACGTACCGCGCCTTAAGGAATGTCTATCCCATCGATCAGGTTCGACGACCTGGGCGTCGATTCTGCGCTGCACGTCCAAAATAAGTACTGTATGATTCAGCTCTTTAGCCTTCAGCTGACGATGTACATATAGTTTTTTCTCCCTTTTCACTATGAAATCAGCTTGTTTTGGATGTAGCTTCCACACTAAGATATCTAAAATCATATTGAATTCAGCAGGATCAATTCATTTAAACGCTTATCTCTAGTAAGTAAATAGCATTAAAAGTACTTAATCCGTCCGTCATCAACCTATACAAAAATATCGAATTTCTTCATTCGGTTTTAGTCCATATTCAGAATGATATTAATTGATATAATTTGACGGTTTGTGGTAGTAATTTGATGCGTTGTTGTCCGTAACCTTTCAGGCAAAAGGAATTGTGTCCAGATATCTAGCTAGAGGAGTCTAAATTAGCTACAAATGTAACCTCTACTGACAAGATTATTTAGCAAATAGATCTAAGCTTTTGTATAGACTTTAGTATAACACAAGCACAAACAATAATTACAGAACAGAGGCCCTACCATCATCTCCTAACGCGATTCAAGTTAAGATGTTGAAAAGAGACGCCATTATAGACCGTATATAGCGCTCTCACTTTGATAATCGAACTTGCATTGCGGTAAGATATCATGGTAGGCCCTCGGGAGTCTCTATACAAAAAAAGCGTGCGTGTTTATATGTAAGCGCGGCAGAACCAGAGGCGTTTCTAGCCCATGTAGCGCCCGTGTGCAATTATTACCCTAGCACCCTCTAGTAAGCCCGTGGTCAAAACAGAATGAATATAAATTACCACAAACTATCAAAATTCTCAATGGAAAATAAGCTCTATTGTTTAAAACTTGAATTGAAAATCGATTAAAGCAATTTGCCAGTTTTTTATGCAATGATGTGCTGGCTGACTGACTGTATTTAGAATTATACAGGTAAACAACCCTATCAAACCAAAGCGTAACCCATGTTAATATATGTCTACCTATACAGATTTTAGGTATATCAATGTCAAAAAATTAAAATGTAAACAAAAGGACTTTCTATTCTCACTCGAATAGAAAGCCATTATTTAACGATTTCGATTTATTGACATTGAAGTGGTTGAAGTGCACGGCGGGCACTCCATAGGAACGCAGTGCCCGTGTGCAACGCACACACTGCGCCATAAGGTAAAGACGCCTCTGGGCAGAACTAATACTTTTTTATTATTTTTTTGAAATTAGCCTATTTACTTTAACAACTAACTTCGTGGTGTCGGTTTTTCGTTGCATGCTGCGTGCGCAATTTCCGTTATATAAAAAATTTCACCCTCAATGCGCCAAAAGTATAACTTCAAGAACTACTAATATTTTAAGATCCGAGCCTTAAGTGCAAGTTTACGCAGTCGGTACTCGTTTTTTCTATCTAGATTCGTAGTTCCTGATATCTCCCGCTATGGGCGCTCATGTAAAATCGAAAGTAATATTTTACGTAGACCCATATCGAGTAAACTCGCGCAAGGCCTCTGTTATACAGCTACTATTTTCCGTTCTCCGAGCTATTACGTAAATAATGTGTTAATTTTAAAAATCATTCCTTTTCGATAGTTAGGAAAAATTAGAAGCGCAACACGACACGTCCGATTCTCGAAAAACTTAATTCCCGAATTATATATAATAACTGTCGTGTATTTGAAAACAAGGGTTTTGGGGCAGAATACATATAAAATATTATAATAAATGATTCTTAATTGTAATAAAATAATACTTAAGTCAAAAAATTTACTATTATATCAGTTGCCTAATATTTTTACGCTTAGTTTGATAGGTAATGTGGTTGATGAGAGGTGTTACTTTTTTGGGTTTATATATTTTATCTATATCTTTTTTCCAAGTGAACGTTAACTTTTTGATTGCCGCTGCGGGTAATAATTCTTTAATTCCTAGACCGGCTTGGTACATGATAACTACACGCATCAAAATACTTGAACTATATTTGAAATTAAAAATATCGGAACAGCTATATTATAGGTACTTTGGTGATGATAATCATAATCAGATGATGAATATTGATAAGCAAGTGATGACAACATTCTATCTATATCTCAACTTTTTGTTATGCCCACTCAAGTAATTTAATCCATTTAAAAAATACATAACTATTCCAAATTTGGATACTATTTTTCGTTGCCTGTATTAAAATTGTTAACCTTCATTATCCATAAGACGTTTGACAAGCAAGATATCCTCGCTGTTTCTCAGGTTCGTACGCCATAGCTGTGCTCCTTCGTACAGTCCCCCATCTGAATCTTCAGGTTCTGCTGTATGTGACTGCGCAGACCGCACTATCAAGTTGTGTCAGTCAAAAGAATTTTCCGTTAGATACATTTTACTTGTATAATGTAATTATCAAAAATAAAGTCTATAAATAATTTATGAAACAGAAATAGAATCTATACGAAATAATAAAAATCTGATATGTTTATTGGATTTCGCGGCCATTTTATAGAGATTAATCATAGTACTATCAAATATAAAACGTACCATATGACAGCAGGAAAAGCGCTTCTAGCCGTCATTTTGTTAAATATGTATACCTTTCTTTTATATTTTGTCATTTATTATGTTCTGTTCATATACATAAACAATGCGACGATTATAAGAACTTATGAAATGATTTATATCAATCGCAACTTTAAAGCAACGTATGCCATAAACTTACCTACACAAAATATAATCCAATTGGCAGTCCAAGAAAACATTACTAAAGTAATGTAAAATATATTTTATAGCATTTTGCAATATACGCTTTTTATCGAAACATCTGTATGAGGAGCAATAACATTTCAAAATAATAAACAATATGTGATGCCAGTAATATATGTTTATTAACATAGCACTATATACATTTATTTTAATTTGAAAATAGAAACATTTCATGTAGAAACTCGCATAAATTTAATAAATATGTGGCAATCAGTAAGATATTAAGCTTGGTGTTCTTTAATATTGCTTTAACACGGGTATGTCTTAATAGATTCTCAAATCTGGCATGTAATAAAATAAATGCCTATATTAATGAAATTTTGCAAAACAAGTCGATTGTTATTGCTTTATCATTGGATTCCCTAATATATATCACAATCAATGCACTTATCATAAATAAATTATAAAATTGTCAACTGAGTGTCTTGTCTTAATATTCAAGTATAAAAACAATGTCAAAAAACAATTCACTATTAAATCTGATCACATGGTCCACTGTTGTGCATGAAACGCAAAACATACATTTACCAAATGTTTTCTTAGTCTCATTTTCACGTTAGACACGATCATCACCAATTCATTGTCAATGGAAATGACACATTATTCATTTGAAAACTTTGTCTTCCAATGAAAGTACATAGATTTCATTATGGAAATACACTTCATACGTGTTAATACATAAGCATTCACATTTCGAATAGAGTGACTGATTGACACTGAGCCAGCGTTTTTGATAGTTAGATTATATTATAACCAAATCATATCACCCACAGTAATTGAAAATTAATTTCGAGTCGATAAAACGGGCCAACGGACTATACAGTTGCGAGAGCTCACGAATTTCACTAGTTCATGCGTAAGAGTCGTGTTCGGTGACACTGGGGTCCTGGGCTAGTCTGCGTCGCCGTTGGTGATAGTGAGAGGGTTTTCTTCCTCGTTGTAGTCGAGAGAAATTTCGGAGCCGCGTCTCCGCTTGCCAGGCGGCGTGTCGCTACATTCGCTGCCAGAGAAGGCGCGCTTGTCGGCGGGCGAGGGCGGCCGGTTGCCGTTCACCGTCGCGTGCGTCGCGCGCAGCTCCTGTTGGAGGAACAACACCGTGCTCTGCATACCTTCTACGTCCTCATCCAACTCTTGTAGTATCTCGTCAAGCTCTGAAACCGACAATTGCATATCAGTAACTTACCAAAACTTATACCACTACATCTCAGCAGCAATCGAACAAACCTGATTGAGATTTCTTGACTTCTTCACTAAAACTCTTTTGTAACGCTAAATCGCCTTCCAGCTTCGCTATCCGGCCGCTCGATGTCATCCGCCCGAGATCTTCGTTTTCTTGATGCAACAGTCTGCATTTAGCCATTAGTTTCTTTCCTGTATTCGAGTCGGGAGTGAACTTCCACGCTGAAAGTTCATTTTGCGTCTCTTCCAGTCGCGACTTGGTAGACGTTAGTTCTTGTTTCAGTCTCAGTATTAAAATGTTCACTGCCGGGTCTAGTAACGTCGGCCGACCATTGAGACTTGCGTGTGATGATTTCAATTCTGTTATTTGACCCTGCGATTTAGATAAATAAAATTTTACAATCAGTCAGAAATTAACAAAAGTAACAAAAAATAATCTTGCCAGGGAAAGTATCAACTTACTACATAATCTTGTATTTCCTGCTCCTTAGCAGCAAGCCTCCTGACAAGAACTCTCTCTCTATGTTGTGACTCTGCATTTTGTTGTTTGTGCTTATCCTCTACCTCTTTCGCCTTTTCCAAGCGTCCTGCACAGTTAAGATGAATTTTTAAATTTTAACCCAGATCAGAGAAATATGCAAACTAATGATTTTATCATTATCTCGTTGGCGTTATGGGCACCATATCTTTATATCTCCATACATAGCTTCTTTACAGTACAACCAAAGTTATTTGCAGCCAGAGTATGTAATGATATAGACCGGAAAGTAGATTATGAAATTTTGATCATACACTAACTTGAATATGCTAATTTTCCATTTTAATTTTATGAATTAATGGTATTTGATCAGAGAATAGTATTATCACATTCAAAACTAACCCATACTTTGTACCTTTTTGTAATACTAGATAATTAATTGGCTGTACAAAAATATTTCCCGAAGATCTCTTTCAGTGGCTTCAATTAGTAGCCCAGAAAAACAGACCTAAGCTTGTTGCTCTAAAAATTGAGTGCAAATTTTGCAAGTAATGAGTGAAGTTGCCAAGTTTTTGTATTTTAAATCACCCCCCAGTCCTCATAAACCAATTACATTGCTTGTTAATCAGTCTCAAATAAATTGTGTAACAAATGTTACCCTACATATTATCAACTATTGTAAGTAGGTCAGAAATTATGAGCATCCTACACTGGTTCAGACATTAGAAAATGAGAAATTAGTCAATATTTTACCTAAAACAATAATTTTAACACAAACTGTTTTATATAAAGAGTTATAGCAAGAACTGTAATATTTATAAATTATTAACTAAATTGCTTAAACTAAATCCGGTTCATATGACAAAATAATTTTAATGTTTATACAAAAACAAATCGACAACACCTTAACTAATACAAAATCTACATTTTATATTATGTGATATGTTAACTTTAACATTGTTAAAAGCAGAAAGTTTAAAGCGTTAGAGAAGACAGCAGAAAAAAGTTAAATTAGTTTAAACAATTGATAAGCCATGTAATTTCTCTGATACTAATTTGTTGTTTTAAAATTTTTTGTCTTATTGACTTATTAGGTAACACATTCCAATAAGAACATTTTATATTAACCTTATAAAGTTAGAAAATAAAATGAAGTTTAGATTCATAAAAACTTGATTTGTAACTTAAAAAGTTTAAATATTTTTTTTTGATAAGTGAAATAAATAGAACAGTGAGACATTACTCCCATTACAACCCATCAATTTAAAATTGTAAAGGTTATAGTTGATTGTGATAAACATAACATTACAAAAACCAGTGAGTATAATATGTTTGTTGATATGAATTGTTTTTAGGGTGCAGCTATAGATTTAAAAGTTTACTTATTTACTCTCTGTCAATGATAAAAATATTTTCATACATATTAAAAATTACTCTAGTATCAAGTCACAGTTTTCTACATTATGCAAGTTTAGAAAATTTAACTGATAGTTTAATTTTAAACTGGAAATTTTAAAAATTTGGCAGAGGCATTAACAATAGCAAGCATAACTTTTGATGCTGCTATGATGTTCTAGGTGAGACGACTTGAATATTGCAGTCAAACATAAATAAATCATGTGTGACTCAATGTGAGGAAACATTGTGCTAGGAGAGTCAAACTTAACATTGATAATACAAAGTAATAAGAATAGAAAAAATAATTTCTGATGCCCGATATATACTATGTATAACCTAAGGTAGTAATTCTATCTTTGTGTATACAAAACCCAGTGTTTGCTAGGTAAACACGTACATGTCAGAATCAGTGCACAAAGCAGAATAGACGAGTATATTTCCACTGTAAAATACATTTTTATTCTTTTTGATTTTAAAGGCACAACTTACATCTATGTGAAAAAATATTTCTTACATTCGTACCAAAGAGCTTATTACTCCCTAACTTCTCATATATCTACTAGAAGTTTTAACTTGTACTAAAATTACACTTTATACTTGGTCTTGAAAGCTTGATTTGTTAAAATCAGTACTTCTTGGGCAGGTAAATTAGCCATGGGTTTATTACGAGTTAAACATTCTCATGACAAAACAAATTCATACACCTGAACACACCAACTTAACCGATTCGTTGCTGATGTCTTTTTTTTGCGTGTGGCGTTAGCCACTGAAACCATGTCATTTTTAAATCGATGATAACTCCTTCAAATCAAGTTTTAGGGAAATCAACCCAGAATAAAACTATCTTCAATTTTCACATAAATCAAGCTCGTAGCCTTCTTTTTTGTGATTGTATGTAGCAACAAATCGGTTAAATTAAACTTTGTGGGCACATAGAGTATGTTGTTTTGAACACACACATATATTATTTTTGCTCATAATATATAGTTGTGTTTAAAATATCATACTTGACACACCCAAAAGCATTCAATAGATTTGGTGTGTTTGGGTGGACTTCCCTTGTGAGAGTGGCAGTAGATCATAAAAAATAGAAAAGCTGAACCTTAGCTGACAAGCCAAAGAACAAAGTGCTAAAGGTAAATTTCTTCTAATTAATATAATTTGATGAGTATCAGAATGTCAAAATTATGCACTCAGCTTTATTTTGGCTGTTTTTTGAAACAGAACTTTTATTTAGACATTTTATCTTTGACATTTGTTCATAAAACAACAAAGAGCCACAACTTGAAACCATACCCAAGACTAGTATCAACAAACCAAGTATCTATTGATTAACTAAGATAATCCTTTAATTAACAAGGTATAAATTTACATACCACTTAAATATCTTTCTCAATTAGAGTTGAAATAAAAACACTGAATGTCTAATTACAATACATCATACAAAACAAGTTTCACATAGGATTCAGAAAGACAGTATGTAACTACATATTTCATGCCTATTAACTGCTTATTACAAAGTTTCTTTGATGCAAACCTAATAATTGCCATACTAAAGTAATGTTAAAACTTACTCAATCAGATTTACATATAATAAATTGCATTTAGTAGTAATATATTTTCCCAATGAATTGAATAGAAACTGTTATATTAAATTTAAAGTAAGTATTTCAAACATACAGAAGATTTAGGTTAGTGTTCTTACTTCTACTGTAACATTAAAAAACATCTGCCTCATCTTCATATTAGATAAGGGAGTTGCTTTTATTCCTATTGACATGATATATATGGTGATTACTAATGAACCTCAAGGGTCCATTAATAGTGTCTTGTCCAATTTCAAGGCGATTAATAGATCAAATTGACCTAAAACAGTTTTAACAGATGTCAATGTGTTTATTTTTATTTATTCTGATGTATTGACTACCTTTCAGAAGCCATTTTCACAGCACTGGAAAAGGATAGAAATACAAAGAACAAAATAAAAATATTAAAACAAAAGCATATTCAGTATCCCTTAAAAGTATTTCATTTCAATTAGTTCAAAGCGATGGTGTAAGAACTAAATGATAGATTAAATTGTTTATTAACAATGAACAAATGTGTAAATGATAGACGACTTTTGATATCACATTAGTGTTTGATATCATTTGAAAGATAACAAAGCATATACAAAATAAAATTTATCAGTACAGCAAACAAGTAATAAAAAAACATAATAATTACTTCTCTTTGTGAGAATATGCAGGATGACTGGACACAACTCTCTCTGGACACGGAGAGATTAACAGCACTGATCACAGTTCCAGACACACCTGGAGACATCACTGGGCCTTCAGCCTTCATAAGCACATCCACTGATCACTCCACAGCACAGCAAACACCACATTCTTCCGATAACTTAAACTAAGTTACACCCCGTACCACAATTTCATAATTAACAACATCACAGTAACATTATTCAGTATTCTGTCATAATAATAACACTAGTTATTTTAGTTAAAGTATTGTCGATATAATGTAACATAAGAACTCGCGGAACGCTCGGACCCTGACACAGGGCACTACAAGCCGAAACTTTCGTAAATACCTTCCAACTGTTTGTTCAAAGATTCGAGGTGGTCAATGTACAAGTCCTGAGATTTCCATGCGGTGCGTAGGGAATCCGCGGTGGCGGCATCAAGTTGATGTGGAGTCAATAGCACGCGCGTCGGCTTCAAACTTCCTCCGCCCGCGTTGTCACTCGCCGTCTCACACTGTCGATCTATCTCCTCTGACATTGCACTCTCAGTAATACTCAAAGGTGATCTTTTTCGACTGTAAGCAAACAAGTTATGTTAAATCCTAAAACACGGCATAATATGCATTCGTCCGCCGTTATAGGAAACCTGAAATAACAATGACGTATATCCTTCTGATAAGAATATCAGGCTTTACTTACGGTTGTAAGGTGCCTATATTAAAAGTTGGAAATTGTTGATATGGCTAATTCAATTAATTACGCACTAAAAATGACACAAATTATTTTTTACAAGATCGAAGAAGAAACGGATGACGCCATTTTATCACGTAGCACTGATGTGTTGCCAGAATCAAATTATTATATATAAGTATGGCGACTCAAGTGAGTGACAGCCTGATGATTTAGATTTTCTTATCTGGTATACTGTAGTGTTGTAACTGGTAGGTAATTATACATATTTTAATTGCTATTATTTATTGTTCTTAATAAAACATTGCACGGTATTTGTTCCCATTTTTCCTTCTATATGTAGTACTTTTCTATGTTGTTAAGTTTTCAGTAATCAATAAATAAATGGTTCAACACACTGTATATAATCAAATAAGGCATTTATTAAAGTAAAACACCTGCGGTAAATAAAACAACTCTTTCACAGTTTTTAGCTCATAATTTATATTTAATCGTGATGTTTCCGACTTCTTTACAGGAGCCGTGATGTTTCAACTTCTTTACAGGACCCGTGATGACAGGATGACTAAGGCAATGGTTGTCATTTATGTTCCAGTACCATCACAATATTTAAATCGATTATGTGGGCATTCATGGCAATTCAGGAATATAGTTAGTTAGTTTGACAGGGCATTTTCCGCACTTAGCCTCTTGATTGGGCCATTGTACGTGATTGAGTTTCCTTCTTTTACTCCAGCCATCCTAGTCCATCCCAGAAGGCGAGCAGCCTTTTCAGGTTACTACAAGCTTTCCGTAGTGATTTTGGAGACTGGAGAAAGCGTGCCCGTTGATCAGCCACGCTCCTGCGCTCTAAGAGCACGTGATGTGGCGTTTCTTCCGCCTCCATGCAGCCTCTGCATAGAGGGCTGTCTGTCACACCGATGGTGAATATATGTTTATTCAGAGGACAGTGTCCGGTTATAGTACCTACCTAGTACTTTACGGATTGTGTCCCTGTTTAGTATGGTGAGGTTGCGGGCAAGTTTTTTCGAAGCCACCGGAATGGCATTCTTTGTTTGCCTACAGCCTACACTATTGTTCCATTCTGTTTGGTAGTTTTCCTCTGTTTTTTTACGCAGCCATGTTCTAACTTGTGCCATGGGTATAGGCAGTAATGGTTCCGGCCCATACACCGTTCTATTTGAACCCCTTTTGGCTAGTTCGTCTGCCGCGTCGTTACCTAGTGAGTTGCTATGTCCTTTGATCCATTGCAAATGCAGGAATATATTGTTCCTCCTGAATTTTGACGTGACAACGTCTTATAAATTGGTTTGCCGGGTGACACTTCAAGAAACTGCGTTACGGTGAGAGGCACGCGTCCCTTCCACTCGGGCATGGTTAGCCCGCCTAAGAGCGAGAGAGACAGACATAAAAAGTGGAAGGGACGCGTGCCTATAAATTAATGTTTTAAATATAATTCTTTGTATAAATAAATGTTTTAAATTGTTACTATTATTTCATCCTTCTTCCTACTATACGAATGAATATTCACATTAAAATTATTTTACCACTCAAAGTCGTTGTCACGTAAAACTTTCGCCCGTATACCGACTTTTTTGCATGTGAGGATTCCTCAAACCATTGATTTGATTTCAGCATGCTATTTCTCTATTAGCTGTCACAAAGCAAGCATGACAAAGAAAGTTGGCCGGTCTCACCTGTAAAATAATAAATATACTTTAATTAAAGTTTTAGCAATATTTTGTATATTTTTAATAATCACATTCCATGTATGATTAATTAAATGTAAATTGTATGTGAATATTTATAGAAAGATGTCAATGAACAACTGAATACGAAACAGGTCAATAACATAGAAAAATGTATTGAAAATTTATAAGAAGATTTCTGGCCTGATGCAACATTTCGCAAATGGCAACTGTTTAAGAAACTATGACAATAATATTAGCAGATTACTTAGGTAATAATTGGAGCGGAGCGAGTGAAGCTTCCATGGATCAGCTTCAATGGCACAATGTCTGTTACGCCATAACTTCCCGTGTTCTTAACCGATTTTGATATTTTTTTGTGTTGAATTGAATCAACAGGTTTAGGACCAGATTGTGACGGAGCCCGAATTTTGAATTTCTAAAAAAATCCCATCGAAACAAAAAAATATTTTTTTCTTTTTAAGTATTACGCTCCGCTCTAATATATGGTGCTCGCGTAGCTTTATGCTTAGCGACTGCATCGCCTAGTAATAGTGGCAAGTATAAGCAAAACTTACATTTCTTTGATGATACCAGAATGAAGCAACTGGTGTTTGTGGAGTGCTTTCTGATAAATTATGTCTTCTAGCACAACCAACAGATCTTCCACAGACAAAACAAACACTGGCATGCCGATATTGTCATTCTCTTGAGTTGGTTGCAATGAATCTTTCAATGGACTCATGACGTCATGAATGCTCTTCAAACGGTGAAATGATAATATACTAGGTCTGCAATACATGCTGCTGTTTGCAAATACTGAGCGAAGCAATTAGATTTTTGAAGGGTGATTATTCCTCGATGGTATGTCCGATCTCAATTTTTTTTTTGCACATTAGTCACGACCACGATGTGAGTTTTGGCGCCAAATTTCATCAATGTTGTATCAGCGGTTTGGCTGTGCCAGCTTTTGAATTTTTCTTTCGGTGATTATTCCTCCATGGTAAAGTCTATATTTTTTTACATAGCCTATGTCCGTCAGGTCATAATCATGTATGTTCATGCCAAAATTCGTTCGAATCGGTTGAATCGTTAAGTAGCAGGAGGGAGACAAGCGAAATTTGTGATTTGCCTAAAAGAGAGCTTCGCTCAATTATCTCCTTATAAAAGGGAAAAGTAACATATTTTGACTACTGATATATGTATATTTTTCACATATATTTATTTAAATGCTTATTTAGGTATGTAAAGTGATATTGATTAAAAATAAGGGACAAGCTAAAAAGCTGAAATCCAAAGCTATGTCGCAGTAAAAAAATATTACATGGAAGTGTTTAGTAAACACACAACTTTTTTCATTGGTTTTCAAATTCGCAATCTGCATTTAAATAACTAGGTACTATACATAAAATTTTTATTTTTAAATCGCATTAGTAATAATTTCATTCTTGTACATTTCCGGTCACAAATCGGCATTGTTCTTTAAATATGTTCCTAGGAATCGAAGTTCGAATCGAATCGAATCGAAATCGAATTCATTGGCCTTTCCGCAGAGTTATATCACCGTCAACTTCCTTTGTCTGTATAACAAAATGCCTTCAAAACCTCAGAACAATAACTAAAGCTATTATTGTTCTGAGTTCAAAACTCACGGCTTTAGCTAGTAATAGACTATACCACAACCACGGAATAGGTGTATTCTATACCGTACCCATGGAACAGTTGGAACGTGCATTGACTTGATAAAAACACGGTGATTGCATCTCACTCTAATAGTATGACTGGACTAACGTCTGGGAACATTTGGGAATTGTCGTGATATATTTTTTGATCTAATTTTGAATATAATTATAGGTCGTCAGACGAACAAGGATAATTTAGGATGTCGGTTGAACAGGATTAGTTATCATTTAAACGAAAAGATATTATTTACAACTGAAATTGTCTGAATAACTTTGGTTGATAGATAATTTACAACTCACAAATTCTTGTGCAATTTTTAGGGTATACCGACATGTGCTTTTTAGTTTTGTATAATGATACATTCACAAAAATGGTTGAAAAACTTTCTTTAAAAACACAATATATTTTTAATATTTTGAAGGGAAAAAACTGCATAATTAACTAAAGAACTTTGTTCCATTCGCATAAATAATTTTATATTGTTCGTATTTAAACTATTTAACAACGAAAATAAAGTTTAAAAAATTACCATTAATATAAAATTCATATGTTGAACTTGCGCCGATCGTAGCATGTTTTGTTAGTTACACGATGACTTATATTACAAAATACATCTACAAATATTGTGTCCCAAATATATTTTCCATTTAAGAAATAAAAAACAAATATTATATTAAAAAACCTAAAAAAAAAACATTTATTATTACTTGTTGATAAAAGAACTAAAAAGATGAAAAGCCAAATCTCGATGTGGTTGTGTCGTTTTATTGCGGAGTTCCCATGGCCACCTTCCAGCTCCAGCATCATACCCTGATTACCAATTTGCCTCTATTGAGTACCATCACGTTCCTTCGAAACGCGAAATAACTTGTAGACCATTATCTAAACATTGTATAGATAAATTCAGATACAATGTAAGTAACAAACTTGCAACTCTACCGGTCTCCAACTTTGAAACTAATAGTCTTTATAATCATTTGTTTAATATAATTAATAATGAATTTAGCAATATATTTAGACAAAGGGTATTTAAGAAATATAATGTAAAAAAGAAATTTAGTGATTGGGCTACACCTGGAATTTATAAAAGCAGAAGGAAATTATATGAACTTTATGCTTTAAAATCTACCTCCAGTGATACTAGCTTTATTGAATATGTTAAGAAATATTCTAAAACATTTAAAAAAGTATGTTCTCTTGCTAAATCTATGTACATAGCTAACAAAATTAAGTTATCAGAGAACAAAATAAAGACTACGTGGAATATAATTAATAAAGAAACAGGCAAAAGCAAATCTCAAATACAATCTTTTTCACTAGAAATTAACAAAAATATTGTAAATTCTGACAAAGTTGTTGCTGGTGTTTTTGAGGATTTTTTTTCTAGATTACCATTAGAAACTACAAGTTCCCTACGTTCGTGTCCTAATGTTGCTGCTGCCCTCCTAGAATCGAGTGTTGATAGGTGCAATGTTAAATTTAATTTTACACATATTAATACAGAAGATATTATTAAAGCATTCAAAAGTATTCGTATCAAAAAAACAGAAGATTTATGGGGTATGTCAACTAATAATATTAAATCAATAATTGACATAATTGCGCCTTACTTAGCTTATATTTTTAATAATAGTGTTGACGAGGGGGTATTCCCACGCTTAATGAAACATAGTAAATTAGTTCCCCTTTTCAAATCGGGAGAAAAAAATGATCCCGCTAACTTTCGACCTATATCTATATTACCAGTGTTCAGTAAAATTTTTGAAAAAATTATCTATATGCAGTTATTGGCTCACTTTACCGACACTAAAATTTTTCATAAAAATCAATTCGGTTTTTCTAAAGGTAAAAGTACTACTGATGCTGGAGTTGCACTTATTAAACACATACTTGATGCTTGGGAGGGCAAGCAAGATGTAATTGGCATCTTTTGTGACCTTTCTAAGGCGTTCGATTGCGTTGATTACCGCACGCTAATAAAAAAGTTGGAACATTATGGTGTCTCTGATATGTCAAAAAGCCTAATACAGTCGTATTTGTCAAATAGAATTCATAAAGTTGTCATTAATAAGAGTGAGTCTGCTGGAGCCCCCATAACTATGGGCGTGCCCCAAGGATCAATATTAGGGCCTTTACTTTTTTTGATCTATATTAATGACCTTCCTTACTATGTTAAAAATCTTTGTGAGACAGTACTATTTGCAGATGACACTTCCTTAGTTTTTAAAGTCTCTCGACACGATGATTGCTCTGACGATGTAAATAGTACGCTATCAAAAGTTTTACAATGGTTCACCAGTAACAATTTATCACTAAATTCAAAGAAAACAAAGTGCATACAATTTACGTTACCGAATGTAAGGAGGGTTGACCTACATATAAAGTTGAATGATGAAGTAGTCGAATTTGTTGAAAAGACAAAATTTCTGGGTATTACATTAGATTCACGACTACAATGGGACCCTCACATTGAGGCCTTGTCAAGTAGACTCAGTTCTGCGGCATATGCTGTAAAAAAATAAGGCTTTTAACTAATGTTGAAACGGCAAGGTTAATTTATTTTAGTTATTTTCATAGTGTAATGTCTTATGGGTTGTTGTTGTGGGGCTCAGCTGCTAATATTGAAAGCATTTTTGTATTACAGAAAAGAGCTGTCCGTGCAATATACAGCCTTCGGCCTCGGTATTCTCTCAGAGATTTCTTTAAGGAAATTAATATTCTTACTGTGGCGGGACAGTACATTTATGAGAATATAATTTATGTACGAAAACACTACAATACTTTTGTCAAAAATAGCGACGTACATTGCTTTAACACCAGAATTAAGAATAGACTTGCCGTTCCAAGATTTAGACTTCAAAAGACAGGAGGCTCTTTCTTGGGGAAAGGTATAGCACTGTTTAATAAAGTTCCACAAAGTATAGTAGATTTGCCTTATCATAAGTTTAAAATGTATGTTAAAAATAAGCTCATGTCCAAAGGTTATTACAAGGTCAACGACTATTTAATAGATCGCGATGCATGGAAGTAATATGTGTCATTTCAACATGACACTATTTATTACAGGTTGTAACATACAGCATTAGCATTTTTTAATTTTTTAAAACTAATTTATTACTGGTAGATAAGAGTATGACATGCTCTCTTAATACATTTCTTGGGTGGTGGCATGTGGTGCGGATCGTTACGTTCCCTAAGATATGGTTGAGCGAAGCGATGGCTGTATCATGCGTCATGCTCGTGAACGGGTGCTGCCTTGGGAAATGGGTCTGCTCTAACCTTCAGTATTCAGTATTGGCTAAAACTAAACATAAATCTTGTTGTTTTCTTAAATTTGTCGTTTATTCCCTGTATGTTATTGCAATGTTCAGGGATACTTACTTTAAGTAAGTACAGATACTTGTTGACTTTGTTGTAATCAACGAAACAACGAAATAATGATATCATAACACTATTAGTATTGTCATAACAAAATAATTTTGTTTTTTTTTTTTTTGTGGATTGTGTATGGTGACGACGTATTATATTGTAAATGTCGTTACTTCTGTTAAAGCTGACGAGTTTCTTGCGCCCATTCTTCTTGTCAGTTAAAAGACGTCCTGAATGGGTGGTAGGAAAAAATGTTGGACGATTCAAAACTAGGTACTTATTTTTAAGTGCATTTGAATAAAGTTATTTTCATTTTCATTTTCATTTTCATTTTTCATTTTCATTTTCACATAGGATCGATCCACTTGGCAATACCACTAAAAGGAGCGCAAACTAGCTGGGGTTGTGTCGTTTTATTGTTTATTGTGGGGTTCATATGGCCTTCCAACTCCAGCATCAGACCCTGATTAACATAAAGGATTAAAGTATTAGTCAAAATGAATCAAACGAGCCCAAACTCGATGGAGTTGTGTCGTTTTATTGCGGAGTTCTTGTGGCCTCATTTCAGCTCCTGCATCAGATCAGCTCTATTTCATCATAATATTGCATTGTCACGCGATATACACATGCAAAATTTCAGTTCAATTGGAAACCGGGTCTTTAATTTGTAAGATTTCATTACAGAAACCGGAAAAGGTGAAAATAAATAAAAGCTTGTAAAAACATTACATATAAATATAAAACAACCATATGTTCCCAAATAACTGAAAGGGGACGAGAACCATAGGAAACTATTTGAGAAAATATAGGTATAGCTCTAATATATGATACCCATGACGTGACATGTCTAAGTTATATGCCTAATGCTGGACAAAATTGATACAATCGATCATAATTACCGACTCTATCGATTGAAATAAATGTGTTTTATTATGCACCAACTGAAATGATTAACGCAAAAGTTAAAGTAATTGTCAAACTGAATTTTTGCTCCCAGTCTTCTTGTATGATTTTTCTAGTTCTATTGATCATTTCGTCTAATTTTCTGGCGTTACAGAACATTTAATTTAGTAGTAAAATATATGTTTGATAGTGAAGATAATATAGAAATATGTTGTAAATGATAAGTTTAACATTTTTTAATTTAGTGAAAAATATTTCAAATTAAGTCTGATAGGTTTTGAATTTTAATAAGTTAAAACGTGTACTTTAGACCACACGACTGAAGTAAAACTTCTTTGTTCCATCTATATATATATATATATATATATGTGGCCAAAATGTGGCCTCGCACTTCTCTCTCTTGCCCTACCATAGGAATACGATATACGAAACTTATCTGTCTCTCTTTCTATCTTCACTAACTTATATCTCCCTCTCAACTTCCGCCTCACCCGATCACACTTTTCGTAACGCTCTCGTCACGCATTCACCAGTTCCGAGTCAAGCGTGCGTAAAGAAGTTTTACTTCAAAAGTCGTAATGGACCTTTGATTTGGGCCCAGATCATTTCAGCTGCAACGCTATTGTACTTTATACTGGCAGTGGTAAGATGGTAGACGAATGACGTTATGGCCCATTTTTTCAGTGATTTCATCCAAGATCTATGTCGCAGTTTGAAGCCTACTAATCTTAGTAGTTGTTTCTTCATAATCGTTGCGTCTGCCTTACTACTTTGTTTTCAGCCATGACAATTATAAATTCATTGATCATTACTGTTGCTTATCGTTATCTTTTTGAACAGCGTGGTATGGAGCATTGTCTGTGATGATGACTAAGAATAAAAAAAACGTTTATTACAATTAAACATTATTTAAACATTACGCAATTTTGATAACACCGTATAAAACTTTATTTATTATCAATAATATAAAACTTTATTTATTTTTTCAATAATAAATTAATCAATACATTCCATTCCTTGCAATTAGTTTTTTCTGTAATAACTTTTTTCGGACGTTACCGTCTTAATTTTGTAAGTGCTAATAAAGGTCATTTTAAGAATTGGATCTTTATTTATAATGCGCTATGCGAAAGCACATTTCTATGTAAAAATGAAGTTATTGAATTTTTTATTTTTTTTTTGTCGCGACGATGTGTTTTTAAAGTCATATTGTCGGATTCAATGACTTATATCACGGGTACAAAGTTACTTTTTCTCAAGTATATTAATCAGTAATTTTGTGATGCGAGAATTTCGGATATGTCAAATGACATCACAGGCGAATCCTGACATTTTGGGACATTCTGGCACTGTTAACTCATTTTGAAACTTCAAAAGATTTTAAGATTTGACACTTACAAATCTGTATGAAATTGTTACTAAACCATGTTGTGACAATTATATGAATTCAATCCAATATCAAAAATTAAATTAACCAAATTAAATTAATCACTTCGTTTTACAATTAACAATCCTTAAACAATTGCAAATATATTCAACAGTTATTTTGTTGGACTGACTAATAAATCCTATTCTAATTCATTAAATGACGCTAACAATTAACCTTAAAACAATGCCTGTTATCTTGGTCCTGTTGACGAATATTAGGTGGAAAAGTTTATTGACTCTCTAAACAATACTAATTTCAAAGGATTCGACAATGTATGTACAAAAGTTTTTATAATTGGTCCTACTGACAAATTTAATAAATCTCTCATTAATTAATTAATTACTTTCCCTGACTTAGTTTTATTACTTTAATCTACCTTATAAAACTTTGACATTTCTAAATGATAATAATTTTACTACAAATCTATTTTGCTATTGCTATATCAAAGGCTTTTGATTTTGTTTGGCAAGAACCAGCTTTTACTAAATTTTGATAGGTGTATAATTATAATTAATTGAAACTTACGTTGTAAATAGAACAATATTTATCCGTCTTAATGTAGCTCAAAGATATTCGATTTTCAGCAAAATATGTTTGGTGTACATCGTAGAGAAATGTGTTGGGCCCTCTACTATTTCTACTCTTCATTGATAACCTTTCAGACGTAACTAAACATACAGGCATTTTATTTGCTGATAACTTATTAGTAATTGTGGCAATGAACAGAAAATAAAATACAATCTTTATTTTTCATTTAATATCTTAAAATGTAATGGAAAGGTACGTAACACTTAGCATAGAATTAATGTTTAACATTAATATTTCTTTAAAATTAACTAGTAGATCAGGATTGTTTATTTTAATTATAACTCTATATCACAATATGTACAACGGAGTAGTCTTCATTAAGAGTCAATTGTCAATATGGTCTCCAGACTTCTTGACTGTTTGCACCGTAAAGGCCATGTTTGCCTTCATCTGTGGTGTCGCATGTTTGTACGAGACCACTGGTTTCCCCAGCTCCTTGCAGTTCTGTGGTTATCGATATACCACCATCTATGTCGCTTATTTTGATTTCGCTTTGCATGTATTGGTCTAAATTGTGTTTTTCAGCGGAGCTATGTAGATGAACGTGTATTTGGTTTTGGTTGACGGTGGAGTAAAGGTTGGGTAGAATCATTTGTGTGGGGTTGGGGTTTATGTACGGCGCGTGGGACTGGAGGCAAGCGGGATTGTTATTGATGTTGTTGTATTGGTAGTTATTGTAGTTGTATGTGTTCGCTGGCCAGGTGTTGTAGTAGTTGGGGTCGTAGCGCTGCGCGGGCATAGTGGGCGCGTTGAGATCGGTGAGCGCAGGCCCGGGGTTGGGACTGCCTTTCACGAAGCCTGACGAACTGGTCTGGAAACCACTGTAGTCCGCGTGCCCGAGAGGTATTTCAGTTGGTAACACTGTAAGTGATAACACAAAACTTAACAATAGTAAAGCAACAAAAAATATATTTTTGCGTTAATCTATTGATTAATTGATATGAAATCAGTTTTTTACACTTTTTACATTGTTCTATTACTATTATTTGTGGTATATTAATAACCTAGCTCTGTGATATTGGTATGGTGATTCATCTTCAGTCTAGTTATGACCCCGGGGCCAGGACACAGAACTACAGGATGAAAACACTTTAATAATAGATATAGCTGGTACAATAGGGGGACTTAGTGCTAAAAGCATTCTTTGCTAATTACCTACACTACATATGTATAAGAGATAAACATTATATTCTTTTATTATTAATTAAGCAAGTTTATTCGTTTTGAACCCCGTTTCAAGTAATACGATTAATTGTTGAATTTCAACAATTGTTGAATTTAGAACCGATCAACAATTGGGAACTTATAATGTGGTCAACCGCTACATTACGTGGTTTCACATTGAGGAAGTTTACTTATCATAAATAATAATTATTAATAGATATACATATATTCTATTGTTTCTGTTTCCCCTATCTACGTAGTTACGTTTAAGAATTTACAGACAACGTCAACAGCACATCAAACACAAAATGTAAAATGTCTCAATTGATATTGGCCAATACTGTATTATTTTAGTAAGTGGACCAGTTCTAGACTACACATAAAAATAAAATCATTAAAGCATGGTATGCACCTAATTGTTATAATAAGTTATTACATGTCGTTACTTGTCACTTCTTATGTAAGGTTTGTGTTATGGTTACTAGTTTAACGGATAAACCTAGATATATAATACAAAGGTATGTATAATTAATAGAAATATATATAAATACCCATGACTTAGGTAAAAATACTGGTATTCATCACACAAATATCTGCCCCTTCCACGAGTCGAACCCAGGACCTTCACGGCGAAAGGCAGGATTGCAACCGTGAAAATAAAAAGTCAAATAGTCTCCGTTAAAACCTTTACTAAATGTAAATTATGTACAGCAGCCACTACCAGAGTGTAGGGTAGCTTGAATACATTACAAATGAAAAAAAGTTTTTCATTTCAATCTTTATATATATTCTTCTGTGAGTGTGTATGTCACTGAACTCCTCCTAAACGGCTGGACCGATTTGAATGATTTTTTTTGTGTGTGTTCAAGGGGATCTGAGAATGGTTTAGATTCACAAATCAGCCCGGCAGATGGCGCTGCAGACGGTATCTAGGTTATTTATCTATACTGCAAAAATAACAGGCAGGACAACGTCTGTCGGGTCCACTAGTATTCACATATAACGTTTGCACCGAACGATCGTCAATCGATTCTTATTTTTTAGGTCGAATAAAAAAAAATGTTCTCCAAATGACGCTCACGTATTTTATATTTAGACGTGGATAGGGCATAGAGTTGAATGCTTTGTTTGCCGATGTCACGTAGACACGGAATATTCAGACTCCAAGGAATTAGAGGTATATGACAAAGTGTAAAACCCACTTAGTGTGAATTGTACAAAAACTTCTTATTGGCCATATGTATTTAAACTGTGTGTTATAACTGTACGAGATGTTGATTTTCTAAAAGTTATCACATTAATATATATGATGCAATTATAACATTGAATAGGTATCACTAAAGACAAATTATAAGGTAGCTTTCTCTCAAAGAAGACAAGAAAGCTTACCTTACCTACGTATGAATCAGTTAAATTTTAAAATTTGAAAGATAAAAAAAGTAGCAAAACTACCGCTATATTTGTTTTAAGTGATATTAGGTCCTTCATTTGAAACGGGCGTTTATTCGTACTGGCCACATTAATTAAGAATTCCAAATTCAAATTTAAAAATCCATTTTGCTGGTACATTTGAGTTTCGAAAACAGTCATTCATTTGCTTTTTAACGATACATTTATGAGTAGGTACACTTTCTACCGTGGCACCAGTGCTGCAGAAATAGCTCGAAGGATTAACGATGTGTATGGCAGTGGTGTCGCAAAAGAAAACGAATGCCTAAAAGATATCTATTGTCAGTTATAACAAAACATGATAAAAGAACTAGCTGTTAAACAATTGAGGCTGGTCAATCGGTCTAGGCCACTGCTGCTTTAGGACAATGCTAGACCACATACTGCACAACAGACGACCGCCAAACTAGAGGAGCAATTGGAATATCTGCAACATCCACTGCACTCCTCGAACATTTGTTCAGCAGATACTATTTTTCCGGAATTTGGCAAACTTCTTACAAGGAAAAAATTCAACTCCGATGTGGCAGTCCAAAACGCCTTCAGAGAGTTCAATGATTCTCGCCCCCATGATTTTTTTTAGTAAAGGGATCAATGAACTACCTATGATATTGGCAAAGTGCATAGATAACAATGGTGTATATTTTGATTAATAAAATATATTGCACAAAAAAATCGACTTTATATTCCTCCCATACAAAACGCCAGTTGCATATGTACGGACCTAATATTTTACAGCCCTTTTTACGTTGTTTAGAGGCGAGTAACTTTTTAAAGCTAGGGTCAATAGGCATCTTCTGGGTAAGCTTGTTCCATCATGGATTCTGTCTTGGCCCCCGGGCTTGATTGGGAACAAGAGTATGTAGTATGTAGAAATGATAAACACGTATAGTTTAATGGGAACAGTTAACATCGTAAAACCGCAATTGATAGTGGTTTGCATCAAAGAATTCCGTGTTATCTTTACGCATATCTCGGTTAACAGACAATTTTAGCGCAGCAAATTTATTTAGGTACAATTAAAAATAGACTTAGTAGAAAATTTTAATTTTTCATACAATCAAACCAATAAGCCTAGCCGAAAGTAAGCACTGTAAGGCTTGTGTTATGGATACTAGGTTAATGGATAGACATACATATATGATACATAGATTTGTAATATTCATATGAATATACATAAAGACCCATGACTCAGGTACAAATGCTCGTATTCATTATACAAACATTTGCCCCTTCCGGGTTCGAACCCAGATTTGGATCGCTACCGTTGCACTAAACAGTCGTCAGAAAGACAGGAAACAGTATTTATAGTGTCAATTAACGATCTATCAAGAGATATTAAGTATATATTTTAGTATTATTTATATGATGTTAAAGAACAAAACCTACAATTAAGAATCTTAGTACGATAGGTATGTTATTGTAGAGTATTCAGCCATTTGCACTGGGTTTCATCTTCATATAACTTCATCTTATAATGACGACCACCGGTTTGGTCGAGTGGAAGTGACTCTACCTTCAAAGCCGACCGCTTTCGGGTTCGAGATTCGGAAAGGGCAGATGTTTGTGTGATGATTACGCGTATTATAACAGTCATGAGTATTTATATATATATATATATATATATTTCTATGTATGTTTATCCGTTACATTAGTGACCATAACACAAGCCTTTATATGCTATATAAGCCTAGTACATATATACATTGGGATAGACTGGTTGAATGTATGTCTATACAAGCGCCTATTTACTATGGGTGTAGCACAGCCCTTGTGCAAAGGTTGCATGGAGGCAGAAGAAACTCCACAGCATGAACGTTTGGAATATACAAACGTGGTAATTCAACGGGCATCAGATTTTCTAGTCTTGAGTATCGGTCGGAAAAGATTCACTGCAGCAGTCTAAAAAAAGCTGCTAACCTTCTGGGAAGAACTGGGTTAGTTGAAATAAGAAGAAAACCCAAAACACACACAATGGCTTAAACATGAGGCAAAGTGCTGATGAAGCCCCGTTTAACTAATTAACTAACTACGTATGTCTATACGTTACGTTTTCGTGTTATGAATACTAGGTATTCATAACACGAACCTTACGGTGCTTGCTTTGGGCTAGGCTAATCGTAATTAATGTGACTGTAAGAAATATTATTATTATATGTTGGCTATTGGTTAATATATTGGCACATACCAGTGGGTATATGAATTGTGGGGTCTTGTTTGTAGTACGGAGGCTGCAAGGGTCCGTACGCAGGGTACACCGTCGTCGAAGGATATCCGGTGTTCCACTCCGCCGCCCCAGTGATATTACCTATACCATCTGGAATAGAAAAAGAAATAAGATAAGTATTAACTTGATAAGAATGAGGAGGGAATGTTCTGACAGCTGTGACACAAATGTCAACGTAAAATATGTTTGTGGCAAGTTTCTGTAATTTTGTAAATAAATAACAACGATTGTTACTTATTATTTTATACACTACCTTACCAACGTGGCTTCGCACGGTTTTTGTAGGTACTTTTGAACATTACAAAAAAATATCCCTTTTCAACTTGCAGAAGAAATTCAGCTTCTGTCACCTATCTAAAATGATGTAATATTGTCAGTGTGTTTCAGAAAATAATATTTGATACGGGGCTGATATGTTAACTACAGCACAAAGTTTTTAAACATCTCGCTTTCCCATATAGTCTAAGTGTTGTACTGATGGCTTTTTTGTTATTCTCTGAAAGGGCAGATGCAGGTTATATACATAAATAAATATTGTCCAACTTAGCTAAAACGAAACTTCGTTTGCGCGAATTATTTTCGATTATTTGCGAATAAAAACGATAAAGTCTTGTGTTTCGAGCTCTGAGAATGTTCTACCGGTGCCGGCTTCGGTCCGGCGGCACCTTGGTCAAAGTAATCGGTAGATGGCAGTAAACTTAAAATATTTATCTTCTAAGCCTTGCAAGATATCGAAATCAAAAATACACAAATCGTTCCGTTCAAGTCCTGTTTTGACAAAGGAGATGTTTCAGATTCGTATGGAGTTGGGCCTCAACATGTAGCATTAAACAATCCGTGAAACTAAAAAATGATATAATTTTATTACAAACTGAAAATATAAATGGTTTAACGTAAATAACGACGAGAGAATGATGATGAACACAGATTAGGGTATACAGATATCGCTACAAACATAACGTTAGTTTATGGTATTAATTAGGTTTTTAAAGAAACTTTAAATAAAACGTACTATATAATTAATAAAGTAATCAACAACAATGTTTGTTTTCTGAAATCATAACATTTTTTCCTTTATTAAAACTTCTACAAGTGTACGCTTAAAATGAAGCATCTTTTTTCCATTAAAATCCTTTGAGCCGTTTTGAAGTATATTGGAGACCATAATGTTTTAAAGACACATTAAGACACTTCGATTTCATTTGAAGGAAAAGATTGTTTAAGGCAACTGCCAACTGCAAGTGTAACTACACTTCTGAAAATCCAAATCTGGAAGCTGCTCTTTCCTGGACTTAAGCTCTAATGAAAATATGTAATTCTGACTTTACAAATCAACTATTTGTGAATACATATGCGTCAGGAATTTCTGATAAATGTCAATGTTTTCATGAGTTTTACGAAATTTATATCGAGACACCACTTAACAGTAAAAACGTACATGTGTACGTGCTATGTCTCGCGTAAGTACTTAAGAACAAAGCTAAAACATATAATACGCACTTATTTGCATAATAATTTGTTTTGTCGTTTGAGTCAGACTTGCGTACAACGGCACCATGCGTCATTATTTGGTACTATCCTTGTTTTTTTTTAATTACAATTTATTATAAGGCATATGATGTTTTTGTGTGTTAGCACAATAATAAGCGGGTGTTTCTCCCCTTTAATCCAGTATTAAGTTTGGAATATTTGTTAAATCTGTGAGTTTTTGTACTAAATTAGTAGCTTGGTCAATAGCTTTTCGATTTTTATAAGTTTATCCATTATTGTATATTTCATAAATACTTTGCTCTTTATAAGTTATAATGACAAAGCAACCAAAGTGCTTCTCATACTAGTTGTGCTCGGTGTACTTTTTTGCTGATCTATCATAATGATGCCTTTTCGATACGTTTAACAACTTACCAAAGTTTTATATATTTTATGCATTTTCAATGCGAAAAAAAAATTCTCAGATTTTTTTTTCACTTCACTTGTGACCCGAGTCGATTTTTTCTAGTATTTTTCTATTATAAAATTTAACTTACCAAAGTTTTGTCACAATTTATCGACTACTTACTTTTCGAGTTCTTGCTTACTTAGGCTAACATTCGGAAATGTTTATACATACGGTTTGTATCAATATAAAAGTATCTCTGAACAAATATAAACAAATTATTTTTCATATTGTGAAATCTGTATTCTTGATTTCAGGTATTTACAGCAAATTAATTAGGAACAAAAGACTATAAGTAAACAATACTTAATCATTTGTCACCTTATAACTATTGAATATGTTTTGGCATCGTTCCAAGGGGTCTGTATGATGAATAAGGTATTCACTTTCACTGACGACGGTACCAATGCGATGTCGAAATTCGATTGTATTAAACAAATTGGCGACGTGACCCTGCTTTCGTTGATTTACCGTAGGTCGTAAAAATATGAATCAACTGGCAATCCCGATGCGTACGCGCATTGGATCCGTACACGTGACCCACATATTAACACCCACTATAGTGACAATAGATGAGCTGTCAATTTCGGACACCAACTAAATTGGATATTAACTAGTTTTCTTAGTGTTACTACAGTTTTGTTGGACGCGAAAAAGCAAATGTTGCTTAGTGATTGAATTGAAAAGTAGACTTCTCTTAATGAGTATTGGTTGTAGATAATGGAGATTAATAAGTAACACATGTGACTTGACTATTGTAAAAATATTATGTTGTCAGAAATTAACCAAGATATAGAATTGGATATAGGGAATAGAAATATGACAGATGTTTTGATGTCAAAGACAGTATCAATAAAATATAATTAATATAATTTAAGATAAGTTTAAGCATGTGATCTGATCAACAAAGAGCTAACATTGACATTGAATTTAATACATATTTAATATGTTCACGGTCATTTAATTATGCATTGACGTAAATGGCTCACTGGTCTTTCCCAACCCGGACTCATTCATAACTATCAGATGTAAGTTTTCCAATTAATATTTACTATGAGCGTCGCTTTACTAAAATAATTTTTCTTATTACGCATACTGGAAATTACCATTAATTTCCATTTACTAGACATTTTTGTTTTATCTTTAATACTACCTTACTAATTGATCTTTGCAGAATGATATAAGATATATTTACTATTTGCGTAAATAATAGTAAGGTTTCACGCGTAGAAGGTAAGGACATCTCTATTTTTTCTTTTGTTATTTTACTATCCATATTTTTTTAGTCAATGCGAGTGGAGACTGGCACCCAATCATCAAATAACAATTAGAATAAGGCGCTAATTAAAAGATAGCTTGAGGCCTTATGTGGATCTGGTAAATGCTGAGCTATCTTCCCGTTTGCAGCAAACATTCAATTGTTCTTTTTTGACTTATTTATATCTTTCTTTTAAAATAACACTAACTTATTCGCGCGGATCGAACGCGTAATATTTTAATTTTTGAAACCTTCCCCGTTTTTTCCGTGTCTTCTTGCTAAAGAAATGAAACTCTTGTTACTACCATTCTAAATATTAGTATTCTATTAGAACTGCTCTATTCTAATATTATACACTTTATTCAGTGTGTAGGCGATTTGAAATGACACTAATATCGCTCCATTATTTTTTGAACTAATATAGCGGAATTGAGATCCTAAATTTCTTAGGCTCAACTAGCTTCCGAAAAACTTGGTATTCTGACGAAGGTACTTCACGCCAAAACAGTTGCTCAAACTTCACCAAGCACAAGTTGGATCATGTATGGAATACTGTTTTCAATACCAGCTCTAGACGCTTGAATCCATTGAGAGGAGGGTCAAAAAGATAATCGGCAATGACGATCTTTTTTTATAATAAGCTCAAAAGCCTTGAGCATAGACGGATGGTAGCTAGCTTATTCCTTTTTTAAAGGATATATTTTGGAGAGTGCGCAGCAGCATTTCTTCATTGGACAACCTACAAATAGGCGCCACCGTTATATGATTGATATACCGAAGAGGCGCACTAAACGTCCAACTTTGTGATCCGTACCGGAGTTGCCTGAGTTTGTGTTTCCTGATAAATACAATTGAGGGGTGTACACGAGTGAATAGGTATCTTCTGGGCAGGCGCGTCACATCCTAGATCGCATCGTCACTTACCATCAGGCGAGAAAGCGGTCAAATGCTAACCTAGTCACGGTAAAAAAAAATTGAATAGATTTGACTTCATGCATGTATCTTTCAGGAAGATCATGTAGGTTGTTACATATATTTTAAGTAACTAAAAGGTCGTCAAATTAACCTTTTTAAATTTTTTATTTAGTAATTTATTTTGTATTTTACATAACGATTATGCAATACTTTGTGAAGCTTTATCAGGTCGTCAGTATTGTGAATAATGCCTAGAAATCCGCGAAGATTCTTTTGAAGACAGCCAATGAGCATAGCACTGTTAATGTTATGGCTATGAAGTTATGTTAGAACGTCTAGATAACAGATCTACAATCCTTCTCTACTATCCTTAAGTGGATAAGTTAGTATTAAATTTATTTTCTACATCTCAGAAATACCCAGTTGCCTATAAATAAACCAATCGCACCTCATTACCGGCATCCGCTAAATTCAACAACACGAAAAGTTCCGATAATGATTTCCATCGGTCGCCACGCCGCCCAGCGCACCCACTTCATTTTGCGGTCCAACCGTCCATTGATCCTAATTTCGCGCACTCGTACATGAAATTAAAATCGGTTTAATGTATAAATGAGATATGCACTTAATAAATATTTAATTAGGTATCTAAATAAAAGCGGCAGCCGCGAGGCCTGCGGTCAATATTGAGTTGTATCCATGTAAAATGGAGGGAGTAAAGACCATGCTTTATTTTGATTATTCGTTTGGGAAAACTATAATGATCGTTAATAACAGCTAATCAAGTTATTTGATAATTTGATTAGTCGTGATTTGACAGCTGTAATAAGAAACCTATAAGAAATAAAATGTATCTATAAAAACTAAAACGTATCTATAAAAAAAAGGTTTTGGGGGAGTTCTATTACTGTTGTACTCTTTTGGCGATGGTCGAATGGTTTATGGCGAAAATCAAAATTAGAGAAGTCTCAAAAGTCTATTTGTTGTGGTGTGTGGCAAGTATGTGGATTTTAACCCCGTGTCAGGGAATTAAGTATAATACTCTTTTTCTAAAATTAAGCGTTTTTAATGCCAAAGATATTTCTTATATTAATTTGTAAATTTCATGGAGGGTGACATAGTTAAAATATTCTTGTTACTGAGCACTCTTTTAATAAGACCGTGTCTACGAAGGCTAGATGTTAACATAGTGTAGGCATGGGACAGGGAGCCTAGGCCTGCTGCTGACGTGGGATAATTACCGCCCCTCTCCCTTCCTACCCCCGGCAGGGTTGGCTACAGGGAAAATATATCTTAAGCAATTTTTTCAGAATCTTAATAAATAAAGTTGTTATTTTGCTCATAATTACGTAAAAGTATTTAATAAGCGTGAACTGCAATAAACTTATTTTGTGGATTCGAAGGAAAAACTGGCATAACTTGATTTTAATGTTTTAAAATAAAAAGGAAACCAATTAAACTAGAGTCTGTTAGTTGGAATACCAGCATATTTTATTTAGTGTTTCGGCTCACTAATTTGAATTACTAAAAGACGTTTAAGACGAGAACAAAGAGTAACTAACTAATCCGAATATTGGTTTATTGGTAATATTGGTTTTAGAATATAACTGGTGTCAGTTGCCCGGTATGTATATTATGAAAATATTCCAGGCACTACAATATATGCACAAAATTCTTAAAACTTTTTTTTTGTATTTTGTAAGTTTACCAAAACAGAAATATCGACTATAAGTATACAGAAAAATGCTGTTTTTTGTAAAGTACAAAACTTGAAAATTGATGTTTGCTATATATCTAGAAAGTATGTTTAATATCAGAGATTTTTTTCAAACATGAAATAATAGGATTTATATACTTTTAGAATTGCCTTGTTATGCTGTGCGATTGTGGTAATGGTATGATGCTATCTCTACCAGCATCAGTTTGTCTCTGTTTAAACATATGCTATTCAAGTCGTAGATTATTTTTAAGTAATAGTCATACCTTTTTAAAATCTTTAAACTTCTGTTGTATTTACTAAAAATCTAGATTATCTGGTCAAGTTTGTTTGCTGGTCGACCCTACGTCGCGTAGCGTAATGTCATATTAACACCCTCACCTCGGTGAACTGTCAAAACACAGCGCCTCCATTTAACGAATATTAAACAAATAACGATGTTCAACCAAATGAAAACAACGGTGATGATTATTCTGAAATTCGTTAAAATACTGTCGTATACACTGCGGTTCAGTGTGAGAGAAATATGGAAATCGCCACTTATTTATACACTTCCGGGAAATAGGAAAATATCAAATGTTTCCAGTGACTTTAGGCGTCAATCGGCTTTAAGCGTCGGGCTTGGCAAAATAATAAGTTCAGTAAAAAAGTGAAACATAAAAAGTAAATCTTGATCACCCCCTAATCTGCTACCACTATGCATGATTTCTAAAACAGAATGTCGCTACTGCTAGGCTCAAGTAGTAAGTAGGTATCATATTAGGCGATGCAGTCGCTAAGCATAAAGCTACGCTGGCAACATATATTGGAGCGGAGCGTAATACCTAAAAAAAGATTTTTTTTTTGTTTCGATGGCAATTTTTATGAATTTCAAAATTCGGGTCCGTCACAATCTGGTCCTAAACCTGTTGATTCAATTCCACACAAAAAATATTAAAATCGGTCAAGAACTCGGGAAGTTATGGCGTAACACACATTGCGTTATTGAAGCTGATTCATGGGAGCTTCACTCGCTCCGCTCCAAAAATGGTTTCCTAATTGGATCTATTATAAAAATATATGCAATAAAAATGTGGATATAAAAAATTAATAAAAAAACATACTAGATAAATTTAACTTATCTCAAGAGTCGAACCCACACCAATCACTATACGGGCGAGTATCCTTCTAATTGAACTACCGACACCTCGACAGAACTGTTAAAGATTTTCCAAGTGGTTCTTAGCCGAATAACAGAGCCATATCTTCAGGTTCTAGGTAATAACACACCTACAATATCGAACTAATTTACTTAAAACACTAAAATAAACTTTAAAAAGAAACCGCTATGTAATATACGTTACGCCCTTTTCCCGTAGGGAGAATGATAATTAAAATAACTTTATTCAAATGCACTCAAAATAAGTTGTTTTGAATCGTCCAACATTTTTACCTACCACCCATTCAGGACGCCTTTTAATAGACAAGAAGAACGGAAGCAAGAAACTCGTCAGCTTTAACAGAAGTAACGACATTTACAATATAATACGTCGTCACCATACATAATCCACAAAATAAAATAAAAACAAAATTGTTTTGTTATGACAATACTAACAGTGTTATGATATCATTATTTCGTTGATTACAACAAAGTCAACAAGTATCTGTACTTACTTAAGTAAGTATCCCTGAACATTGTATTGTAAGGGGTAGATATAGATCACAGATGACGACTTTTTACGATACTGACTAACATAAACTATAATATATATTTTTTGTCATCAAAACATTTAACCCGCCATTGGTGACGTAGATGTCTGTGAGACAGGGCCGTTCGAAAATGTCTAATATTTGATTATTGCGATTTCGAGTAGTTGCCTAATTACACGTCCCTTTTCGCTCGTCTAACCCACGATAGCGACGCGGGCGCACGTTAAGGAGTTTTGGCGCTAACCCGGAGCGTGAGACCGGCGTCACCCACTAAGTAAGTCAAGTGGTTATTGAGCATTTTTTACTTTTCTTGTTTTGATAAAGTTGTTGGTGCTATTTATAGTCTGTTTATATAATTTTATGATTAGTGACCATTTTCCCCGATTTGATCAATATTTTATAAGAAATATTTTGATATTTTACAAAACATATTTACGATTTTGTCATTCAAATTATGAACTTTGTTTCAGCATGTCTTACGAAAGTAATCAAAGGCGTGTCGAGGCTCTTTTCCAAGAAGAGTTGAGGACAGATGAGGACAGATTACAATCTGAAAGTGAACCTGAAAGTGATGATGAAGGGGAAAATTTGGAATCCGAGCCAATCTATAATTCGGAGAGCGAAGAGGATTTGAGCGATCGAGAATCTTCAGGTAATGAAAACTCTTCATTTTATTCGGGAAAGGACAAATCAACGAGATGGAGTAAAGAACCTCATCGCCAATCTAGCCGTTTCTATAAGATTCAATATTATATCTCAGTTACCAGGACCGAAACGAGTTATTGCCGGCGAGATGGAACCTCTCGGAATTTGGAAACACTTCTTTGACAACAATATAATTAATATAATTGTAAAGTATACTAACCAATATATTGACACAGTAAAACATAAATATAAAAGAGAGTCGTATGCAAGGCCGACTTATATTAACGAGATTCAATGCTTTATGGGTTTGATTTTATTAGCCGGAGTAAAAACATCGAATCATCTGAATGTCGGAGAGTTGTTTTGGACGAATGGCGGTGCTGTAGAAATATTTCGACTTTCTATGTCTGCTCAGAGATTTAAATTTCTGCTGCGAGTTTTGAGATTTGATGATTGTACAACAAGGCAACAATGAAAAGCACATGACAAAATTAGCCATATTAGAGAAATATTTGAGACGTTTGTCCAAAATTGGAAGGGTAATTATACCTTATCTGCTTTTGTGACGGTTGATGAAAAATTGGAAGCTTCTCGTGGAAGATGCTCACTTCGCCAGTATATTCCATAAAAAACAAAACCCCTGTGGTATTAAGATTCAGGCTCTCTGCGACGCTAAAATGTTTTACACATGCAATATGGAAATTTATCCCGGAAAACAGCCAACGGAAAGTCCATTTAATTTTGATAATTCTGGCTTAGCTGTTGTCCAAAGATTATGCGAACCAATTTTCGATACTGGTCGAAATGTCACAACTGACAATTGGTACACCAGTTTTCCCTTGGTTAGATAATGCTTTACTTCAGAACGGCCTAAAGATGGTTGGAACAATCAGAAAGAACAAAAAGGAAACTCCTCCGGACTTCAATGTGGCCTTGTGGCCGAAGTGTGAAGTCTATCTCTATGTTTTATGCTGTTTTCTAGTCGTGATTTGACTTAATTTTCTTTTGAAATACAAATAAGAAATGTTGTCGGGAAAATTTAAAACAATAAAACCAACCAAAAGTTCTTTTTCCATGGGCTTTCTGTATGAACAGAAGACCAATAATACATTTGGAAGGACAACGTATTTCAGTCCAATTAACATGAGTTAGGAATGTCATTTAAGTATATAATATTAAGTATAATTAGTATAATACCTGAAAGGTGTTTTTAAAGCATTCTCAGCAGTCACGGTCACCAATCTAATTATCGGGCGTTGCACGTCAATTTCCAAAGTAACAAGTTCACTTTATGTACTTGTCGAATGCAAATAGTCGTTCGACCGATGCCGTTGATTAGGGGGGCGGGGAGAGGTAATTAGTCTCCTTTGATCACACCACGCCTGTTCTTGTTACACATGTTCCGTGTCTCGCATGGCAATTAGGTTATTATTGACAGTTTATAATGTGATGTCGATCAGTTTTGTGGTATTGTTTGAGTGACACATTCCATCTTTTTACGGTTTAAATATTTTAGGATTTGAGATGAATAACAGTCCGTTTTTTTTGCATTAGAAAGAACAAAAATTGGGTACTTTATTGTACACATACATATAATGTAACATGCAAAACGTAACATCGTGAAAAGTTTACACTAAAAAATACCTTAATAAGCAGTAGTTGCAAACTTGTGGAACGAAACGTTGGTCAGTTTGACACGACAAAATTAAAAAGTACATGCCGACGTTGTAATACGTACCATATTAGGTGATTTTTAAAATGGTCGCTTAACATGGCAGCCATTTGCAACAATAGCGGCTATTTTCTTTGGTTTATTGATAAGTTTCTATTTTTTTTGTTGAAGTTTTTTGTTAAAAGTTTTTGTAGTTATTTGTTATTTAATCTGTTCAACAAAGGACGAGCCTGAAGCCGGTCCAAGTGGACTCCAGCACAAGGTTAGCCACCACTGCTTCTTTGTGTACATAATTTCTAATGCTAAAAAAATGGACTATAGAGGTGGCACAGTGCTTATGAGGGATGACGTAGAAAGTTCTCGGATGCTATAAAGATTAATTTAAGAACGTCTGTGGATTGAAAATAAAATAAGAGCCCGCCCTTGACACGTTGGTTACGCACGATAAGACGAGTGTAGTTTTTACTGTGCGTAACTTTCACACGCAAACGTAAATGTAACTTTCTTGCGTATCAAAATGAAAGGCACACTTTCATTCTAATAATCATACTATAAAAAAAAGTAAAAACAGATATTTTTATTTGGTCCCTTGTAACTTTTTACATAAATTAATTTTTCCTCACGATTAAAATTAAAAACAATTTATTATCTAGTTATTGAGAAAATCAGAGTTATGTTTCTTTGTTTCAAAAACTTTATTTATCTTTATCTATATTTAATATAATAAGGCCTAGACTTTTTATAGAGTCAGAAAATAGCATAATTTAGAAAGTTAAATAAAACAACTCGATTTCCTTTTTGTTTTCTGGTTTTCGGAAGTTCTTATGCCGCTTACCATCTTAATTAATTTAAAGCTTAAAAGCAAATGTGTGAAATAGAGTAGATTGTTTAGAACGGGTCTGCAAGGAGACGTAGGTAAGGTACTTCTCCTGTAGCTCTCAAGTTTTATTGTTACTAACATTTAATATATTAGACTTGGCTGATTAATTGACAGTAATATAATATTAATAGTAATTATTTTAAGTTTTTAACTTCTAGATTTTTATATGTCCCCGTCTGACATCTTAATTGTTTAAAAGTTCTTATAACATAGGTATTAACGTTTCTGCCATTTTTGATATTCTATACACACATATATAAGAAAAAAGCATTTCATCTCTCTCTTATCTTTACTGAATATTTACTGAAAATGCAAAAAAAAAGTTTAAAGGCTAAGCAAAGAAGTTAAACTACGAAACGCGTCATACAATCTTTAAAAAATGGAAAGAAATATTCAATATCTCACGCATACTTGAGCGAAGCTTTACAAATCTCATTACACTCCCATAAGAATATTCTCACCCGACCGAGATTCTCGTCGTTTTGTGGAGTTTTTGTCGGTGATCACTTACATCGTTACTGGGGGTAATTCGATACATCCTGTGCTTTGGCTATCGCAGTCCGTCCAGTGTGTAAGAGCCTCAACAGTTTTATAAAAAATACGCACAATTTATATTTGTGGAGTTTATATTTTAATGATAGTTCTTATAAGTACTGTTTTGCACAATTAATATAGTGAGAAAAATAATTAATCAATTATAGTTTATATTTTCATAAAAGGAAATCAATTTATTCTTACCTTAAAAATATAGATTTAAATAAAACAACTTTTTTACGGATTTTGCGCATTAATTTTCTATTTAATCCTGACGTTTTCTACTACCTTCACAATATTTTATATAAGTTTTATATAGATCAAATTAAAAATACAGTGTAACAAATTGCTAATATTACACTTTAAGTAAAAAATATACACTAGCAGACCTAATTATGTGTTTAGCATTCCATTTTTTGAATCATTAGATCTGGTTATGCGAGTTCATAGACTATTAATATTATATAACAACGTTAATGGCTACGCGAACTTCATTAAATTGATTTTCTCAGTATAACATACTATAATATTATAATATTCCACATTAATAAACTGTACAGAATATGGTATTATTGAAAATTTTAACACCGCAATGGACATTACATTTTGTGGTTTGAAATAAATAGGGTGGATTAGTGCGGTAATTTGTTTGTGTCCGCCCATACGATTTGCTATGACAACTGAAGGTGTGAAAAATCGTTATAGTTAATAATTTGCTTACGTGGATCTTTAATTTGAAACAAGAGAATAACATTAAATAAAATAGCTACAAAAATCTGAAATTTACCGATTTCTGTAGCTATTTTCAAGGAATGTTAACTTAATTCAAACACTTCATTATTACTTTCGTTACTCTCCTCGTGGTTATTTTATTTCGGACGAAAAACAGTTATACATTATGTACTTAAAGAAACATATAGTTATTAATACAAGTCCAATTATAAATGTGTAACCAACTACATCATCCACGAATTTTAATTCAGCGATGTTGTTAATTTTTTTTTATAGTGGTTAGCCAAATTCTTGTGTTATGAGTAGGTAAACGTCTGTAGTTTATCGGTAAACTTCGATCTTAGTTCACTTGGTACGAAGCTAACAAGTCTTTAAAACATATATAGAGTACTCTAGATTAAAAAAATAAAGAAAAATATTATTATGTTTCAAACTTTTATGGTAAAAAAATAACATGTATCATTTGATTCGAAACTTTTCTACTGCTGGATGGAAGTCGCTCCCAAAAATGAAGGGTCATACATATCCTTTTGCTTGGCATAATACTGAATACGTTGCTGCCCGTTTTGTGGTCTTTTATAATAATAACCTCCAGTATCCTTAGCCGTCTTTTACGACATCTTTAGGTTGGTACTATTCTTCTCTGTCGAACACCAAGCGCGAACTAACACAAGTAGTACTATGCATAACGGGCTTTAGTCATTAGTGCTCTGATATGTCGGAACATACGCACGATCCATCGTCACAGATGAACTGTACTTGTCAAATCGACAATCATCATCAGCCGTTACGAGTCCACTGCTGTACATTGGCCTTTTTAGAATGTGTAAGGAGCGACTGTTCGATTGTAGATTGTATCTCCTCGAAATAAAAATAAAGAAACTTTTTATTTTTTTCTTTAACTACTTGTGGCAAATCCACATATATTTTTTTATTTTTTTTATAAATTTTATATAAAAATATATAAAATGAAGTTTTTTCTGAACTCAACTTCTTTAAAGTTGAACTTAAACTCTTTTTTAGAGTAATCATCAGAACGTTCGGTATGGGTGATTATTGTAAAATTTTAACGCTGGACGTAGCGGCAATGATGAGCTGGCGATGGTTGGACACAGGATAGGAGATATTTTTTTATAATTAAACCCGATCACAGCTAGTTGATGTTACTAATAAGGGAGTTTCACTCTTTAACAACATATAGTGTTTTAAATTACATTTATTTTTGCATCAAGTTGTTTTATTTAAATGTGTAATGTGCGCGGAAGTGTAAGTATTTATTATAGTGTTTTGTTTAAATTAACTGGATTGTTTCTCTAGTTCTTACAAATTTATAATATTTAAGCTTCATGTTTTCAATGGTAACTTTATATTTTATGCGAACCCAATGTAAAGTTTTTTCCTTAAGCGAAGGAATTTTATATCTTAACTATTTAAATATATAGATACTACAAAAGTTAACTTTTTCAGAGAGTCAATATCTTCATTGGTCCTTTTGTAGTTCATCAAAAGATTCATCAATTTATACAAAAATAAGGCGTATTTTGCCTGTTTTCAAATATTATTAAATTTGGAATTTGATATTTTTCTGACTTGATTATTTGGAAGGAGAGATGTGTTTTAACAATCAAAGATAAGTGTTTTTTAAATAAAAAAATATTATATTTCAACAATGGCTTATTGGAGCTAAGTATTTCCAATATGCGTACTAATATGCTAAGTACGCTGACATATGACCATTCCTATGGTCTTCTACCTTACCTAATACAAATTTAGTCTGATTTGTTTTTTAAAATTAAGCATCATTGAAAAATACACTGTCTTGTAGAAACATAATAATATATTCATCTTTTCCGCCTACGAAGTATTGAGTATATACTTTTAGCTTTTGTATTCATTGAACATCTTTATAACATGGCTGTCAAAAATAAGACAAGCTATATTATCTGATGTAGTATACGGAGGTTCTAAGCAGAGTACAAACGGTAACATTGTCCGGTTCAGTGCGTCCAAGTCTTGAGACACGTTCGTTGCGGGTAATGTAAGTTGTTGAGATAAATTGGGGCTACACAGTCAGCGTTATGAAAAAGATTTTTCTCTAGCAAAACGCGTCAATCAAGAAAATTAAATAGGAGAAAATCAAAAAGGATTTTTAAATTTATATCTTCGCCTGCATTTTTTAAACGCGCTACCGAGCGTTTTTTTATTCCACAGGGCATTGTTGCATGTCTAACCTCGTAAGTCCTTGCGTACTTATACAAGCACAAATTAATGATAGCAGTCTAGACCTGACATTTTAACTACATAGATAGAGTAACTACCTAACTTACTTACCCAAGTACAAAATATTTTCAATGTTTTCCTTCTCAAGTAGGTGATATACATCACAAACATACCGTAAAAAATACAGACATCAGTAATTCACTTCCAAAATTGCCTAAAACCGACATCTCTTTGTCGCGGTCTGAAGTTTTGATTCGTACTTGGTATAGTACAGCCAGCAGATATGACTTCTGATGTTAAAAAACACAGGACTTACGAGGCTAATGCTTTTGTATCGATACAAACGCGCGTTATCATCGCGCCTGTAACGTTTCAAGCGCGAGACTGAATTTATTCAAAGACTGAATGTATTCAAAATTCTACTTTTTTTCGCGCGTTTTAATAACGTTATGTGCACAGGCTCTTAAGGACATCAAAGTATGATATGAAATCATAAATGAATTTTCTTTTTTTACATTAATATTTTAATGATGAATAGTCACTCTACATAATTACGACCAGTTCAAGAATAAGGATAATAGTTATTTCTGTTATATTAACCTTATGATTTAATATAACTCAGGTAAATTCGAGACGACTAAGAATCTAAACAAAATTGTGGAAATGAGTGTCATTACATAAATAGTAGAACTCTTGAATTTCAATAATATTAATGCACCCACCAATCCATATTTTGCCCACTTAATGGGTTATGGTTCATTTTTCTTACGGTGTTGTCATTCGCAGTAAAGGTTTGTGCTCCTAAAGTGGGGAGCCAATCACGGTTATACATACAAAAGGAAACAGTGCTGCGGTGATTTCTCGCGCCATCAGTTATTATCGTAGAGTTAGTGGCCCCACCGGAGGTATTGTTACACGGAATGGATCCGGCCGATTGACGATCGTTGATACAGCCGGCCGCGCGCGTAACACTATACGTGCATATGCGATCCGCGAGCTAGCATTACCTATCACATCTCGCGCGCGCGCAGAGGCGTACTCAAGGGATGTATATAGGACGATCTTGTGTAATGTACGACACAAACAATTTTCCATATTGGACAGGTCGTTTTTAAGCATCTTACAAGACAGTGTTGTCGCTTTTGGGTATAAGAACAGAGTTCGACTACCATTTGGTGAAATGGTAGCGATCCTTTCTTTCGCAACGACGTACGAGCCCTGGAAGTAGCAAATGTTTGTGTGATGAATACGTGCATGTGTAACTGAGTGAGTCATGTATATTATTTATGTATCATACGTGTATGTCTATACGTTACCCTAGGGTCCGTAATACAAGCCATACAGTGCTTACTTTGGTCTACGATAATAAATTGGTGTGAGTGTAAAAATATATTACTAATATGTATTATATTATTACAGAGTAAAACGACTTAAACGGGCGGCTTTAATAAGTTATGTCTGAAAAAGAAACTATGATTTTACTTTTCTAGTGATAAGCTCATTTTGATTACCTACATGTATACAGAATATATTTATTGTTGGGGTCTAATTAATAAAAGTGGGAATGTTAGTAAAAAAATAATATAAACAAATTAATGTGTAAATCTATTGCTTTTAAATATAAACAATGTCAAAACTGATAATATTCAATGATTTGTAAATTGGAAACATATTTTGAAGACGAGTGCATTATAAAATTAATGAGATATAGAATTCAATTAAAAGTTATTAAATTATAATTAAGCAACACCTGTGATCTGGTTAATGGCGGAATGAGAGTTTTTAATTACAAAATACTTAGGAATAAAGGCACTACTTACTTCACTGCAGCCACGAGAGCATTGTGCAGTGCCGTGCTCTCTCGGAAGGATAATCAGATCATTATCGGTTCACGGGACTTCGGTAAAGTGAAATATTCAGTTCCAAATCAAAGCGAAGCCAAACTTTTGGCCTAACCATGCCTAACAAATTGTACGTAATTCGAAATATTTTAAAAAGAACATATAATTTGATGTCTACGCAAATTATAAGAATTTTACGATATAGCATTTTTTGTAAACTTAAAACCATTTACCGACAGAAGGTTACCGTGTAACACGTAGTACAATAATTGATTGTATTGAAGCTCCGACACCTCAAAAATGTATCGGTATCACGAGCCAATATTAATTTTACATCTCGTTCCCTCGCATTCGGTTTAAAAGGGTGGAAAGAGAGAGACTTGTTTCTGTGCTATCCGATACGCATTTTCCTCCGAAGGATACGACTACGTGATTCGGTGTGTTTTTTTCGTGGGTGGAATTATTTGTAAGGTTTCGTTATGTGTTGCTCATTACTGTACAAGCGCGTATCCTGCCGGCAGCGACCGCAAATGCGAGACATTACGTTGTAGGAGCCACCTGACCTGGAGATCTTCACTTAATGCTACATTCGTGGTACGTGCTCGAATCGATGGCTCCTCCATACTAGTATTCGGGCTTTTTTGATGACCGGCAGCGGAAGCAAAAACGATTGTATTGATCTTCTAACGAGTTTTTTTGCTATCGTTTCGATCGTCAGCGTATAGCATAATGCAGGCGGTTATAAATATTTCATTCACGATTTTGTTTTGAATTGAGAAGGTCAAGAAGTTTTTAACAGTGTTACTTTAACCAGATCATTGAGGTCTTTAATAGTAATTATAACACTGAGAATATTATTAGATAAAAACCCTTTTTACATAAACTTTATATTTAAAAGACAAATTCATATTCGTCAATATTTTACGAACACTATCAATATTTCTTTCATTAAAGAAATTTTGAAAGCCAGGGTGAATAGACACCTTCTGGGTTAGCTCGTTAGCCCTGGGCTTGATTAGGATCAAGAGCTAACCCATCCTAAATTAAAAAAAAAGTTTATTTTAGTATTTAATTCTGTTAGAACATGAAAATCTCCATCATCAGCTGTTACAAGACCACTGCTGAACATGTGCTGCTTTAAACAAGCCACAAAAAGCGGCTGTTAGCAATTTGCAACATCAGCTATCCTCAATTTCCACCAAGTAATCGGTCGACTTAGAAGGGGGCTTCCCTACTCTACGTCGTTCAGTTCACGAACTGGAGAATCTATTATTCCCGATGGTCATCAGTTCTGTAAGCGATGAGGCCTGCCCATTGCCATTTCAGCTTAGCGATTCGAAGAACTATGTCGGTTACTCTGTTTCTCTTGCGGATGTCTTATTACGAATTTTATTACATAAGTAAACACCGGGTGCCTCAGAGCGTTGTTTTTACTAAACATGTAAACTTTTAAACTTAAACTTAAAAATGCAGGGCTTTTTATATATAAAATGTCCCTCTGATTTCTTATGTCTGTTTCCCAAAATATGGTTGTTCCAAAATACACATATTTCAAAATATATTTGGTTTTTCTGAATGCCTTTACTTGTTGGTGTTAAAATCAAATCGGATTTTTATAGCGTAGTTCATTAGCATTATATAAGGTACTTTTACTTTATGAAATTTGCCATGACGAGTAAGAGTTTAAGGGTAAGAGCCCAGCGATTGCAACGTCTGGCTTGGCATACAAGAAAGAGTGACAATTGCGTGCACTGGAAACAACAGAAATTATGCATGTGTTTGGAGGTGAGTTACAACAAAGATGATAATAAAAAAATATTTCTCATGCTGAAACAAGTATATTAATTTTTATGGAAGTCGATTGAGTAATATAGAAATTGCTATGGTGCAGAGGAACTCACCAAGGTGTCGTCACAATCCAATGAATCGTTTAGCAATACATAGAGGCCAAACATTCAAAAACGTAAATTTTTATTCATAACAAGTGACTCGTACTGGCTTCATAAGGGTGCGAATTACTAATGAAGAAAACGAGAAATGCACTTAAAAAAATAAATCGCAAGTTTATAAATATTATGTTTATGTTGTTGATGTCTTTCAGTCCGTTAGTTCGTTTCGAAAATATTGGAACCAATTATCGAAAAAACATGTGACAGGAGCATTGTTTAACTAAAGGTTAATTTATATTTTGTTATTTTTATACAAATATACCACCGATTTTCTTTTACTTTTTTCTACGAATTTTCCAAAAAATCTATCATACTAACCTTTTCTTGATAATTATGAAAACACAACAAAAAATAAATCATACTAATCTTTAGGGTCGTTCTTAAGAGATAGTCCACCATATATGTAGCAATTAATTGTAATTTATCTATACAGATAAAATTAAACGTATGTTGGTTACGAGAAACGTCGCCATGTCTATAAGAATAGAAAGAAAACGTATGACAAGAGAAATGACCCTCATTATATTAGCTATAAAGTGTGATATTGAGTTTTGTTAATATAGGTATTACATACATTTAGGTAAATACGTACAGGAGTTTAGGTTATGATACTGAAAAGTTTACGTAGGCTCTAAAGGAAAATATAATTTTATATATTGTGAGTAGCTTTTTTGTAGATGCCACAAAGGCAGAACTTTTATTTTCTAATTTTCGTTTTTTAATTTTCGTGAAATTAATATTATTATTTGTTATAAATAATAATTAATTCTTAATATTTTCAACTACATACTCAATGATCCGGTAACGCGTTACTATGGTAACGCATTGCTATGGTAACGTTAATTGATACAATGGAAAAAGAGCGCGAAAAAGAGCGGACAGACAAACACACAAACAATAAATTTGTGTTCTTAGATTATAGACTAGCTGACCCGGTAACGCGTTGCTATGGTAACGTGTTGCTATGGTTACGTTAAAGAGCGGACAGACAAACACATAAACAACAAATTTGTGTTCTTAGGTTACAGATTAAAATTACAAAAAGCACAATATCATGATAAATATTCTAGACACATATGCTTAGGAGAAATGTTAATTGTTTGTGTATTTCAAATTTCATTAATTATGTGATTACTTTATGATTTCAGTAACGTTAATGTATTTTACGAATAAGGTTTTATTGCGTAAATAATACAAAAAAAATAGCTTCTCAGTGAAACAGAAGTTAACCTTCTATTTTAAGTAAATTATAAATAAAGCATCGAGTTTATTCATTGACTTTGCGGTTTTCGCATTTACTGCGCATTTAGAAATTCATTCTGAACCTGTGAAATTTAGACTTGAAAATAGTCTGATTCTAATAAGAGGGGAGAGTAATTAGATGAATAATAGAGCGAACTTCGACTGAGAGGCAAAAAAAAATATAGTCGATAAATGACAAAAGAACGAAATGAGAAACAAAAAAAAAAATATGTTTGGAACATTTTCGGATTCTATTTAAATACATATTCATTATATTATGTTCTTTTTCCAAATGTTGTAAAGGCAGTTTTATCACATTTTCATTCCCTGTTAGTTCCCAATGTTCACGAACAGCATTGCTTTGGTATGAAATACATATTCAGGCATTTCAACCAAATTGCGCTAAATCGAGCTAATGACTGTAGTGTTTGAAAAAGTATGCAAGTTTTCATATATAGTATGAAGTGTTGTTAAGAGTAAGATTTCTGTGAAGATATCAAATCTCCATAAGAGATGCTAATTACGAAAGTATCGATAATATTGAGGGCTAACTGTCCTGTTCGCTCAGGAGCTGTGGTTTGTGGCCGCAGCTTAATTCCGCCCGCAGGGCCGCCCCGCACATTTAATAGTTTTAACGTCCACAGTATAGTGATGTCAAACATTATTATTTTTGATATATTTATAAGAAAATTATAAATAGTGAGCTTTTTTTAGCGTAGAAAAGAAAATGATCACTCCACATCTTGTCAAGTTTTTTCAAGTTTTTAATTCCTACGATTATGTTAAGAATGTTATTTTTGCGTACGGATATAAGTATAATTTCTTTATATCCTTTGTAATGTTTCTTATGGATCCTACCTTCGTAAGCGTCTCATTTCACATTCGTATTATGCTCATTGCAGGCATAAAAATCTATTCTTAAATTACTCTTCCATTATTTTGATTTAATTTCCTATAAATTATTCTCTGTTTTTTCTGTGTCGAATTCCTGAGTAGCTGTAATATTGTTGTACGATATCATCATTAAAAATATATGAAAAACCACCACTTACGTATAGTGTCCCGTTTTATATTAATCCCTTTCCTAATAGATAATCTATATTTACTCGTATAAATAGGAAACACAGACTTCCGTGGAGTTAAAAGTACCGATTTATAATTTTTAACCGACGATATATACTTCATATTTATTCGACGAGACGACGAGCTTTAGCATAAACAAAAAAAAATGGAAACCCCTTTTTCCTACCATTGAATTAAATAAATTACGGTCGATTATAGATCTCTGGATTACCACTTCAAATAAATGACGTAATAATGGCGTAATATTACATAATACTGAATATCTATTAGGTGCTTACTTCTTAAAATGCTGATTTGTACAGATGTTATCTTAATAAATTTCTTTTTTTTAACATTTATTAATAATAGTAGAAAATTATTATTAAATGTTCTTATTAATACCATTATCATTTGTTATGAAAATTTGTATATTTAATTTTTTACGAAACCGAAATTAACTTTTATACGAGTATCTTTAAAGACACCAATAACAATATTAAATCCTGTATTTTTTTATTCTAACTGGATTCTAAATTATTCATACAAACTGAATCTACTATCGCTTAACAGGAGTTATGTTTACAACAGTATGTACCTAATAATACTTTTTATTGCACTAACATATGTAGTTATATATTTATAATAAAGGATTTATGATTAAGCAATAGATGTAGTTGGGTCGTTCTACTTTTTTACCGACAATGGTCTGTCCTTCGTCTTATTATGACATTTCGTTGGAGTATTGATATTTACGGTTTTTTAATTCGGTTCGAATAAACGTCCATATTTTTCTTATCTATTAATATTATGTAATTTTCCATTTTCTCCAACCAACATATTTTTTCGTTTGTTTTCCGTAGAATGCCGTGACAGAGTGGTAAACCGAAATGTGGTCTCAACAGAAAAAGGCCACTCTGTCACATATTTTTTTTAAAAACCAACATCAAAAAAGAATTAATATTTAACGCAAAGGAAACTTTAATTAGTCCTAATGACAACACAGATGCAATTTCTTTTAAATTCCACACAGAAACCACAATTATGGATAGTTCAAAAACCAAAAAAACAGAAAAACATCGTTACACTGTCGGTAAAAAAGAAGAACGACCCAGTTATAATATCAAGTTTTCATATTGTATCGAACGAATTTTAATAATTAAACTATTATTTACATATGTTAATGAACATTTAGCCACTGCCAACTGGAAGTTGTTTTGTTTTTACTTTTAACAAGCATGTGAGATTGTTTAAGTTTGACGAAAATTTTATATAATTTGCTTGTTTTGCCTTTTTAAATTTTTGAGTGTACAAAACATAGAAATAAATGTATATTAATATTATAACTTGCTATAGTATATCGAATTATCGATAGCGAGATATAAATTAAAATTTTCAGTTTATTTTACCCCTCCCTATTTCAAAGTCGGTAGCAGTGATGATCGGCCTTCGGGTTTCTATAAGGTATCTTGGTCTATGATACACTTTTTATGGCAGTTTTGAAATCATTTACGGATGAAGACGTCTACTGCGTACGTGCCTTATTTTCTAATCACAATGAATGGACCCGAGTAATTTAGTTTGGAGTTATCGTTTAGCTGCTTATGACTTTGATCCCTGATTGTGATCGTCCCGAGTAAATTGTTAAAATGTTTTTTGAGGTAAAATTTGTTATTAAATTATAACATAGTCAAACTAAATTCACATAATGGCAAGTTAATATTCATAATAGTTAATATTATCTTAAGCACGCTTTTTAGGCAAAAAAATATTGTTCTTATAAAAGAAAAAAATTACAAAAAACCCGTTGAAAACACGATTTCTTGCAAATACGCCTATGTTAGAAATTGACTGAATATTTTATATAAAAAATGTATAGGAAAAGTTATCTTATAGTGTTATAGCCAACACCAAAAACTTCAAGTATTAAATCTATTTACATGAATCATTTGTTGGAAAAGTTATAAAAAGTGTAAATCTTAAAGGTGAGCGACCTGCAGACGGATTATGAGAGTAAAATAATAACAATAAATCCAAATGCGATCCAAAGAAAAAAACCAACGCTAGCGCAATGTCATTACAGCCGAGGCGACGTCGTGAGCCATAGACGTTACAAAACGGTGAAGTGAAATGAAATAATATTACATTATGGTACTTGAAGTTAAAATATAATAGGTTTTAACTTTCAGAACTTTTATTTGTAATTTTCTTACAATATTTTGATGATCTCATTATCTGGCCACGAAAGTATTGTAAAGTGAATTTATTTTAATGAATTGTCCTCTTGGACTTGATACTACTCACTAATTCATAATACAATCAAAATCAAGAAATTCAAATGGTTGTCTTATATCAATAAAATATGAATATGGTTTAAGTAATTCGAATATATTGGCAAAATTTTACAAATTTTTAAAGTAAAAATATTGTTTAGGTAATAAAACTATAATTTTCTAGTTTGATGACCTTGGAATAAAGTCGAAAGTTTATTCACTAACTAGCTGTAAACTGCGGTTCCATACGCGTGTTCTCTGTTCCCGCAGGAATGCCGTAATGAAAAGTAAAAGAGGCCTATCTAAGTATTGGTGAAAGAGTTATTTAAACCGGAACAATAGTTCTGGAGATTACTTTCTACATGCAAACTCACAAAAGTACAGTATTTTAATATAAGTATTGGAAAATATCCAGTCAGATATATTTGAAGAATTTAAAATATTACATAATACTTTTTTGGCATTAAAGGTTTATTAAATAAAAAAATCTATCGGAAAAGCACAATTTTATATTAAAAAGAATAGAAAAATAAATAAAAAAACTTCACCGTCGGCATCCGTACATTTAATTAATTATTGGTATTCGTTATATTTTTCGCTGACAAGGGAAGGATAAAGAATACAAATATGGAAATATCTATATTAATGTTATCATAGAAAGCATATATAATAATATAGGTATAATATAGGTAATACCATGTTTTAGTTATATCAGTTAATACATGATTAGGTAAATGAACCAAGGTTTGTATGTTCCTTGATGTGAAAATTCAGTTATATTCGTAAAAAGTTCTAATAAAAGAACTAGGAGAACTATTATGAAATTTACGACTACGAAAGTAAAATAAATTTTAGAAAATTAAAAATTGTAAATACCTGATTATAATCATATTTTTGTAGAAACTAAGCTGGCGTTATCGGCTATATTTTCCTCATCATCGCTTTGACTTTATTCGGATACGTTATATAGAAAAAAATAAAGGAAATAACAAAATGTGGTCATTAAAAACCAAAAGACTATCCTGTAATCCCGCATAAACTCTCAACCGAAATTATTAAATCCATTCTAAACGTTCTTATTACGTTCTAAGCTACACTTGTCTATCACTATTTGAATCCGTAGTAATCTAATCAGTGTCGGCCCAACTCCGTTATTTATATTCCAAAATTACCATTCACAATGTAATAAAGAATAAGTTTATATATTTGATGACTACATAATTATGTTAATTTTGTCTTATGAAGATCAGAAGTGTCTTAAATAGTGCTGTAAAATTTACACGGTAACAGCAACAAACAGACTACCGTTATAAAAATTCCATTTCGAAAAACGTTAAATCCCGTCAATGTAATACAATAACTATTACATCGCGCCTTATTTCCGGTTCGATATTTTCGATTTGATTGATCAATTTCGATGATCAATATCTCGGGCGTTGTGATTGGCTACTGGCACCGGAACGCAAGTCGTAATCTTTGAATAGTTTCGAGATCCAATGCGTTTATATCACTAAAAGAAAAAAGTGTTGCGGCATCGAAGGAGCCGTGGAAGACGAGGCATAGTTGTTATGCGTAGAACTGCGGTTATTCTTGGTCAAATAAAGTCAATCTTGGTCCGTGTGAAAATTTGATAACGAAACTATGGATCGATGGGGCTGCAGAGCGATAGCTGCGGTCAGGCCGAGCTACTGTGGGATGTAATAAGCGGGGCCCGATTACCCCTGCGCCGCCGTATCAACACGTTTCTGAGACGACATGCAATCTACGCAGGTGTAAAAGATATTGAATTGTTTGGCAAAATTTGTTTCAAAGGAAAAAAAGTAAGGAACACATCTATATTGAAGGCTTACATTGAAACTTTTTTGTGTGATTTAAAAAATGTGGTTTGTATTGTTTAATAATGTTAAATTCGGTTGAATATCAATTCGATTCAAAATATTAATAATTATGACGATAACATAAAATTATAGTGTCACTTCATTGACTGCAATTTCAATTCGGGGTTAAAAGATAATTGTGCAATTTCTCTGCTATTGAAAAAACAAAGTAAAATTAACGCTTACCGAAATCTTCTATATTAGTAACTTCATCAAAGTTAGTATATGAAGTAGGCGACAAAGCTTGAATACGAGTCAATAGACATAGAAATGCGACGAGGGGATGACGTTCCACAGACAATCGGAACAAGCAATTATGGCGATGATGGAACACCTTCAACGCGACGCAAACATAAACCTGTGCACGCTTCCTTCCGTGCGCAACCGATGGCATAGCTAGCTACATCATTTGAAAACTCGGTGCAAACTACAAGGGGCTTACAACACGTCCAATGGTCGTAGTAATGAACCTTTTCTTAATTTTGTGAAATGAAATTTATTACTAGATTAGCGACGGAATATGCACAAAATAAATAGTGTAATTGTTATAATGACAATAACATGACAATAATAATTTTATTTATATCGCGATCTGTTTTTGGCATTTCTTTGTATATTTACATTGATAGATATCAACTATAGAGATATGTCGTGATTTTAGGTTAGTAGTGGCAATTTCAGTTATATTTTCTGATTTTCGTGTAAATTTTTGTTTTTTAGAAACCACGATTAGTGGAAATATTATTGTTTTTTCAAATACTAGTGTTTGAATTTAAAAAGATCTAGAAGAAGATTTAAAATAAAATTGAAAAATGTATAAAAATATATATAATACAAAGTCATTAAAATAATAAAAAGATTACCGAACCACGAAATGAGTTCATTTGCGTGTTCTTATTTGAATAAATGTGTCAACAAGTTACGTTTTTCCTATTTGTAATTACTTAAAATACATGTATCTAGCAGTTAAATGCTTAAATAACAAAAAATACAACAAAATATATGTTTCCGTGGTGGACTTCGTTAAGGATTTTGCAGAGGGAGGGCAATTACAGTGCGCTGAATTTATTTAAAAATATTTTCTTTCCACGAAGTTTAATTTCTTTTAGGTAACTTTATTATGTTTTTTATTTTAATTATTTAACTGAAAACACAAGAACTGTTACAATACGGAAATTTAATATTTACTTTAGTAGTAATACTTTGAGCAAAGTCACCGTGAATACATGTCGCTTAATTTAACAGGGCATCCAAGGTTGATTGTTTGAACGGCAAATGTTCAGGGTGAAACTCAACACATTTCGTTCTTATATTGAATTTATATCTTGTTTAAATGTATGTTAACAAATGTCAATTACAGTGAGTACAAAAAGTGAATAAATAGGCGTGAATCGAGTTAATAGTCATCAGGGAATGTGCATTACGAACACACGGTTAGGCAAATGTGGTGACTCATTCGCTGAATTCCTTACATGAAGGTATGCGACTTTACAGACTTATCTACTCCAAATATAAAATCCACAAATTTTTATATTAAAATCACTTATTCAATTAGTTGGAGGAAACAATGTAGAATTATCAGAGTGACGTCTGTTAGAGTAGGTTATTGAGCGAAGCTCTGCAAGAGTAAAGCTCTCTTTTAGGCAACTCACAAATTTCGCTTGTCTCCCTCCTGCTACTTAACGGGTCAACCGATTCGAACGAATTTTGACATGAACATACATGATTATAACTTGACGGACATAGGCTATGTAAAAAAAATATAGATATTACCATGGAGGAATAATCACCGAAAGAAAAATTTAAAAGCTGATCACAGCCAAACCGTTGAGACTACATTGATGAAATTTAGGTGAGGTTAGGTAAGGTAGTGCTTCGCTCAGTATTTGCAAACGACATTAGCAACATTGCAGACCTAGTTAACGTCTGTAGTGATCATCGCACCAAGCACGAAACTTGAATTATACACCGAAATTTGTCTCCTTTCCAGGACAAAGAGATTAATTTAACGAGTTCAAAACGCATGCGCAAGATTCTGCTTTAAAATCTACGACGAACCCACCGTTCCTAAATGCAGCCAATCTTATAAAAATGGAAGCACGTTGCTCTCTGCATTTCACTCCTTTACTTTCTGGCATTATTCATAGTAGAGAATCTAAATATATATATGACAAGTCGTTCTTTTCTGATTGAGAGGATAGATTTGTTTCAAGACTGATTTGCCCTAGGAACGGATTGTCTGCATTTCGTGGTAGCTGCCACGAAGTGCTGAAACAACATTGTGCCCCCACTGAGAGCTTCCCAGTCAGTTCAATCATTTAAAAAGCAATTCAAAAAGTATTTACCTGAACAACAACTGAAATAAAGTACCTCTTTGAAACAAAAGACAATTTTCAATAACAATAACGGTTATCATTTTTAAAGCATTGTAAACTCTAATATGCCATCATCTTATTTAAAGTCACCACTTTATAAAATAACAGAAACAATACATATTCAGTTTAATTCCTATATCTTTATACGTATGTAAATAATTTATTCTATTTATTACTAGCTGACCCAGCCACGCGTTGCTGTGGCACAGTAGTTTTATTTTTATAAAATAAAATAATCTTCCAGAATAAAAGTAGTCTAAGTTACTCCTTATTACATCAGCTATCTGCCAATAACAGTCTCGTCAAAATCGGTCCAGCCATTCCAGAGATTAGCCGGAACAAACAGACAGACAGACAGACAAAAATTGTAAAAAATGTTATTTTGGTGTATGTACCGTATACATATTCATATGCATGTAGTAAGAAACGGTTATTTCAATATTACAAACAGACACTCCAATTTTATTTATATGTATAGATAATTATTTATCAATAAGTATATTAACTATTTTATTTATGTGTTGGCTAAAAGGAAGACCAGCGTTGCAAATTAATGTTTGTATCATATGCTGAGTAGACCTTTTTGTTGCTTATCTAGTTTAAGAAAAATTTAATGTAAGACTGTCGAACAAACAAGATATTTGAATTTGAAATGTGACTATTACAAATTTTTATTATGGTGCGTGTACACTCTACTCGCCTAAAAATGGAAGTTATGTATTTTTTTCGTGGTACAGTGGTCATTTTAAAAATGGAATGTTACAGTTTAGCTGTATATAATATTATACGGTTTTTTGTATATCTCGGTTATTTATTTGTTTGGTCGGAGTAACAAATGAACAGCATACAACTTTTAGAATATAAGATATCTGGGTGGTTATTTATTTGTTTGGTCGGAGTAACAAATGAACAGCATACAACTTTTAGAATATAAGATATCTGGGTGTTAATCATCTTAAGGTAAACTTTTAAAAGGATATCAATGTTTTTAATTTACGTTAAATTAGTTAGTTAAATATTAGGACAATATTGGGAAGATATTTAATAAAAATGTCCAGGATTCTATATAAATTAAACTATTAACCACAACTAATTAATTTTTTATTCTGTTTTTGTAGTAACTACAAGTTTTGTGTACATAATTATAATACGATCATAATGACACGAGAAATGTCAAATTCAAATATCGAACTCCGCGTAGAATTAGCACCCGATTTTATTTCATCTTATGGCATGAGCAGTTGGAAGAAGCAATTTGGTTGGAACAAGTATTAGAGTGACACGGGTTAGCGTGGGCTAATAACGTGCGTAATGGCTGCCAGTTATTAGGTGCGCGCGCGCAATTGCCGCGCTGATGAAAGTCTGCTGGGATTGCCTTGTAAACGCCCTGAAGCTCAAGGAATAGACCTTAAAACGAACGAACAGGGCGATCTAAAATGCTCGTTTAATAGCGTTTTATCTATGATCTAAATACATTATTAGACATTCAATAATCTTGTATTCTTGTTATCTTGTATTGTAATCAACAATAGCGTTAAAAATATCGAAATCTACGTGAATGAATATTTGTTGTGTTGAACTCTTTAAATCAATCTACAGAAAATAATGAGTCATTCGGTGTCTCTAAGACAAGTAATTTTTTTACTAATAATTTTTTTATGTAGGTATAAAAATATGAAATGCTTAAATAAAAAAAAAATATTATAATTACTTAACGTTAACTAACTATGTAAACAGTAAAATAAAAATAAGAGTACCGTCTCCTGGGAACCCGGACCTGGTACTTAAACATCCCTGTCAAATCTGACATTGGTGATCGAATTACTTAATTGCATAATCTGGTAAAATAAGGCCAATACATGCGTGTAACAGGACCTTAATGTATCTAACGGGTAAACGGTGAAAAAATAATGGCACTGATTTAAAGAGACAGGTGTACATAGCAGTTTTGGTAAGTTAAAAATTATAAATGGCACGTTTAATAACTAGTTCAGCAGTTAAAACTAAGCAGTAAAGTAAATAAAAAGCAGTAATAAAAAATAATGAAATGGATCAGTGAATATATAATTGAGCAGGAAAATAATTAAATGGGCGGTAAAAATTATTGAACGAGCGGTTACGTGCGGGCAGTAATAAATCGGAATTTGTCGGTAAGAAATCTCATTCTAGCAATTCTATAACCTAACCTAACCTCACCAACCCTGTGATTGGTCGCTTCCGCCACTTCTCTTATCAATGAATTTGAGTTCGGGTGTCACCGCTCGCTATGATCTGCCGAACTATTTATCGAACCGCTCATTCCATCATTTTTACCGCTCATTCAGTTATTGGACTGCTCAATTATTTTTAGAATTCACATTGTATGATAAAATTACCGACTAATTGATTTTTTATTACTGTCCATGTTTTACTGACGCAATAATTAATCAACCGCCATTGAATTAAATAACTGCTCAATTTGTTTTCCAACTGATCATAATAACATCTCGAATATTAAAACAACAGCTCAAAAAATTAGTTCCCAAAAATAATTCAGTTCCGCGTGCTGTCTAATACATTCTTAAGTGCGAGTCTTGCAACTCGTCGGCAAATAAGGCGGCAGTCAGTTAGAGACTCGTGATTGTGAGCTGTAATGATAATAAGCGCGGATATTAATAAATTTAGCAGCACTGCCCGTTTACAGTTATTTAGGGCATAATTATGAGAAGAAAATTAGCTTCTGCCTGCTTCGGTCGTGTTTAGCATGATTTATAACATTATTCCTTATGGTGCTTTTTTAACTAATATTTTACGTGTATCCACTTTATGACGCTACAGAGTTCTTTTTGCATTAAAACGAAAATAACTGCAGTTTATTTTGTATGGCCCTTTTCTATTAAATTGGTGTATTTATATTTACCAATTTTGTGTCTTTAGAGTACCTAACAAGACCAAAGAAATTATTTTATCTTATTTTAATATGAGGTTTTGTACGTTAGCGTACCTCAAAAGTAAAAATGGAACCTTTATAGGATCAGTTCGTTATCAGTTTGTTCGTCTGTAAAGACCCTTTTGCAATGTCATGTAGCAAAAGTAAAGAAAAAAATCCGAAAGCAGTAGTCATACCACGAAGGACCATGTATGTATGTAATACAAGTTTGTACAGAATCCACGGTGTAAGCGTCCGTTTTGCATTCAAGCAGTATTTTTAAATAACACTGATTCTTTAATTTATCTTATTTAAATATATCCTCAGTTTTCTTTCCTTATATAATTTATAAGAATTCCTGTAAAATTGTACAAATAGATAACTGTGATTTCGTAGCCGTCCCGAAGGCTTGTTTTGATAAGGTAAGGATTTCAAACACATTGTTAATTAACTTATTTAAGCTGTTCAGTGTGCCTGCAACCTAGTGGTTACGGCTTGGTGTGCCAGAGAGTCGTAAGTTGGAGTAGGTCTTAGGTTATGTTTTTAACATGTTTTTCAATAATATGTTAAGTAATTTACTTATTAAACAAGACTTACAAATTGGTTTACTCTTGGATTAGTAATCAATCGTTTTTGAAATTCGTTTGATTTAGCATATTTCATTGTAACGGCACGGCACTTCAGTCTTAAATGTGAATATAGATGAATAACGGAAAAAGTTTTAATATCTGTGTGTACTTAGTAGGGACTCGTATGATACATTTTTTCACAAGCTTGTCTGTATATGTTACAAGCACACAGTACCCCATGTAGTTAAGACATTTATACACAACTTACCACCAGCAGGAAGGTTGGCATTCGTTTTATACTCTCTGTCCTCATGTGACAAAGACCGCATGCTTCTGACTGGGGAACTTTTGTAATCCATATCTCTGATTGCCAGCTGGGAGTCGATGAGTGTCCGTTGAAAACTGAACGTTCTTATGGGGTGGGTTGTTGCGTTTGTACCTGTACAATATAACAAGCTATATCAATCCAATTATGCAGTCTACAGTTAACTCAACCTATGTTACAAATCTCAATCATTTTTATCGATTTTTAATTCATATCTTTACGCATAAGTCAGTGTCTACTATATTTAATACTAACCTTACAAAATCCATTATTTAGTTCCAAATTAAATTCAATATAAACATTATCAAACGTCGTATAACATATGCTACTATATTGGCAATGTACCATTTATACAAACGTAAGAAAAAAAATCTAAGAAGTATTGAATTGGATTGCTGTAAGTGCTATAATAGTCGACGGTAAACGCACCTTTGTTTATCTCGTTGTAGAACCTACAGACTATTTGTTTCATTAAAAAAAAAAGAATCCAACAAGTAACTCATCCGAAAAAAAATCAGACCTACAACCATCCCCATGTTAATTAAAACGGAATAATTAAGAAACATCCATCCAAAAAGAAGCATTCAAAGCAACTCACGCGAACCTATTATTTAGACGACTTATTGCTCATGAGTACCGAAATCCCGCTTATACCAACAACAAACAAAGAGTGGAAAGGGTCAAACGGGTACTTAGCGCATAAGCCCTGAACTCAGAGCTGCAAGAAAGGAAGATTCACGTGGCGGGACTTAAAAGTTTGACTTAATAGACTTAATTTGTAGGTGCCCGGTAAGCCCCTTTACAGTGACCCTATCTAATTAAGCTGTGATGACGATAGATACTATCGAGTATCGATAAAAATAAAATTGATGATGAGTGTAAAGCTGTAAAAGTGACCTTCGTTTATTGGTTATTAAAAAAATTAGCATATTCATAAAATTATGGAATTTCTTAAACATAAAAATAATAAATTATATCAATTTAAAAATATTTAAAGAATGGTTTTTTATTTAATAATAACAAAACAAAACGTTAATAGCAGAAAGTTAATGTTTTAACACAAAAATTTAGTCACATCTCAGACGAAAAAATTTAAATACTCCTAATTAACTCCATGCATTTATTTGTGTCGATTTCACATAATTGCGGGTGTCGATGCGTTTCGTATTGTGTAAACTCATAAACTAATTATACGGATAATTTTTTCATTCAATTTTGCTGAGCCTTCGTAATTGTGGCGGCGCTTACAAATAAAGGCCGGGTGGAGCGGTTTCGAGCACCTAAAAAAAGCCACCTATTTCTACCTAATAAGGTGATTGACACGTAGTTATTTTCGATAAAATTAGGCAGGAAATGTTCTATCAGTGTTTTGTCGTTTTGTTTTGGAATTTTGCTAAATTGAAAATAGTATAATTTGTAATAATCCGTTATTTACAAGGATTATTTATTTTATAGTTAGCACTTCTGTTCGTTGTTCTAATATATTACATTTTCATTACCATTTTTATTTCAATAATCCAAATTTAGATATTTTAGTATCAGACAGACAGGTTTTCAGACTACGATCTGACCAGCAGATTAGGCGAATTTCTTTCATATTATTATGTGAGTAATAATGATAGCTTTTTTTTTAAATTTGACCTTAAAACAATTGTTAATAAGATTGGGATTTAAATTACCAATGTGAGCTAGAGTAATTTTGGATTTAAGACTTTTTCATCATATAGAATTTGGTTATTTTTAGTGACGTCGTCTTTCGCAGCAGTTGCTTGCTGTGCGTGAGTGCGACTTATTACGACTTATTACAGATATAATTCCACTATTGTTGGCTGCCGGCGCAGTCCCATATGGCGTAACGTGTTTTTTTCACCAGCCAATTTCGATAGTTCCAGGTCCTTTCAATGGGTTGTTAGGGTCGCCAAACTATTGCAAAACTTTGGAAAAGAAGAAGTGAGATGGTTAAAGTGTATTCAGCTTACGCTGCTTTTTAGTAGTAACTTTAACTAAGTAAGCGGGAGAAAACTATCCACCACCAGGATTACTTCATTTTACAACAAAAATGTGGTACAGAACTTTATCTTAGGACTTGGTTCACAGTTACATTTTTCCTAAATAATTTCTCCTTTACTTTTAAGTATTCTTTAAATTTATTTGTAACAAAGAAAGGAAATATATTAAAATTATACTTATCCAAATGATAAATTTGATAAAAATATTATATTTATTGCACATTGACGTATGTCATATTCAAATATGAAAGTATTAATTTTTACAATCCATCACAGGGTTGTGCACAAATAAATATTATGTCCTCATTTGATCGAAACTGTGGAGCTCCTACCACTTTCGCGTGACTGCCAGTCGGAAGGACGGCGGAAGACGATATTTTATATTATTAATTAAATGCATTTATATTTCTCAAAAGAAATTGTTTCTGTCGAAGCTCAATATTAACTGCGATTATTTTGTGTTGAAATATATTGCATTAGGAAAAAAGTGAATATTAATAACTCGGTTTGTTTGTACTTTCTTTCAACAGAATATAGATATTCATGTTATTCATTAAGTACCTGAATTATTACTACTGCCTTATTTAGAACAGAAACATAATCAGGGCCACTTGATTTTTATAGTATTTTAGTATAAAGAAGATTTTGTTCGTTACGACTAATAAGTATTATAACATAAATAAATATCGGTGATTGTCAATAAAACTTGCGAAAAAATTAAGTTTTATAATTGGAAACATTAAGAGCTTTAAACGGCAGAGAAGAATTAAATTAAAACTGAAGGGTGATAAAAATGCTAAAGGTAATCACCAAACACATTCCGTAAATCACAAAATATGAACGTTTTCGGAATTATGGCATTTTACTGCGATCCTCGACTAGTCTGCTAAGCGTCCAGATTACGGCAAGATCCATCATTTTTGGGAGAGACTTCCATCCAGGACCGTTTTTAGATGAAAAAAATGCGGCTGCGGTTAAAAAAAAATTAAAATACTAAGTCTGAATGAAATGAATAACGTTATATTAATGGTAGTGATACTAATGAATACGTTATTCAATAGGAATAGAAATACTTAAACAAAAGTGTAAAAATAAATGTATTAATTAAAATTTTATGAAAATAATTCTATTAAGTTCTTACTTATTAAATTACTGATTTTATACACTTTTTATACGCATAACATCTAAAAGGTGGCGCAAAAAGAACGCATGGGTTTGAAATGTTATAAGTTTGTTTATTATAATCATGCGACTTCTTCTTATGGGGTCACCTGAAATTCAAAGTGTTCTGTCGAAAACCTCGTTCCATCGAAGAGTTAAAGGCTGCAATACGTGAAGAAATTGCTGCTGTACCACAGGACACATTGACAAAGGTTATGGAGAACTTTGAAGAGAGACTTTTAATGTGTATGAATGCAGAAGGACGCCATCTCTCAGATGTTATTTTTAAAAATTAATGAGGGGCTTTGGAATTCACAATGATCAATTCTTAAATGAGGTTGATTGCTAGAGCTAGATTGGTATTAAAAGAAATGTTGTATGATTATAATAAACAAACTTATAACATTTCAAAATCCATGCGTTCTTTTTGCGCCACCTTGTATAAGTCAATTATAATACCACTTTGTGTATATATTTAGAATCCAGATTATATTGGCACGGTAAGCATTGTTTGAGGTAAAGCGATCCTGCTTTTCGCATCTACTGTCCTGGATGCGAGCCCCGGAAAGGGCAAACGTTTGTGTGATGAATACGATGCATTTGTACCTGAATTATGTGCTTACTTTGGGCTAGGCTAATCGGTCTGAATGTAAGAAATATTATGTATTATTATTTCACAAACAAAATACGTATATGACTTAGTTTTTGGTTTTGCAGAATTGAGTTTGTCTCTTTAATTACTTTTGCTACGAGCTTAAGTAATGACCATAAAATTAGGTAACAGAGAATCGTGTAGTGAACTAAGAAAAATAAAATAATATAAGTTAGAAAAACAAAACTTTGCCCAAAAATATCCGTAAATATCAAATTGCTTTGTACCTAATTATGTAAGAAAAATAAATACATAAATTATTATCGTCACAACTGAAATCAAAGCCGCATAGCCAATATCACTGCACTATTGTCGTTCGTTTCATGTTATCAGTACAATAAGGACCGTGGGAAGACACAATTATCAAACTATGCGATGTGCACCATATCGCTCGTGAAAAATATGTGATAAAAATAGAACACACTGATTACAATTTATTATGAAACCAACTTGATTGTATTGATGTAATCAAAATTGTGCATTTTCAATAGTATCCTCGTTATGTTTTTAAATGTAATGTAACACCAATTTGTGATGAGTGATCTCATTAAATTAACATTTAGTGCGGTCAGTTAATTAGTTTAATTTACGAAGTAAGTTTTTTTTAATTATAATTTTGTGTCTTCAATCTTAGATTTCTTTTTTTTACTTAGTTTTGATAACTAAGTGAAATTAAAGAGAATGTTTAGAAATAAGTTAGCTTTCGTGATTTTACGAATTGCTATAATGTGTGAATAATCATCATCTATTGATATCAGCTCAGGATTTCTATATGGCTGAAAACTTTCCACCATGAGGACCAATTAAGCATTGATAGATTTTTTATTTTCAATATATTTAAGTCAACAGACAGCGTAACAATGTGTAGTTATGTGTAAAAATATAACTTTATTAGAAACACAATACAATTAAAAGATCCACAACATTGACCATTTATTATAATTAAGTATATAACCATTAATAAAGTGACTGCATGACAAAATAATCAACAGAAATCATCCCAACAATTTCAGTACCTATAATAAACTGATAATTAATTCATTGACTTCACAATAATATAAAGGTTTTCAAAGTATGAATACCACAAGAGGAAAACAATAAACTAAGTAATGAGTCTTTTTGAATCAGCAGTGCCAATTCATAGTTTCCACATAGTTAACAATAGCACTAGCAAATGCAGACGGAACCAACGACTTAACTTAGGGTGTCTATTTTTTTTTCTGTAACCTATCTGATAGCTGGCCCTTCCGAAGATTGCTTCGTCTACACAATGATAGGTCGCATTAACCACTGTACTATCGAGATACTTCATAATTATATGTATAAAAAATCAATTTTCTTATATTTGTTCTCTATACGTTCCGAAACCATTAGTCATATTGTAATGAAATTTTGTTTAGTTATTTTATACATGCCAATGAAGATTTATATCTATATAGTCAGCAATAGACGATCAGCAAAAAGAGCATTGGAAAGCATACCGGGTGCAGCTAATAAAAAAATTATAATTACGTTTATGATTTTATATTTTTGCATTGTCAATGCTATCTTGTATGTTTATTTTTACCTGTAACTATTGCCTAATCTGTAGGCAGAATTTTGTTAATTACTGTATGTATGACGCAATTTTTTAAGGTATAACTAATCGTTTGTAATGCAAAATAGTGTTTGCAGCACTGAACATTTGCCATGTGGCACTAACCATGAACATACGCCATTAAAAATCGAAACACCTAAATTATTAACACTTACTTGTTTTGGAACGAGGCTCCCTCGGTCCATCGACGGTCACTTTGATCGCTTTCTGGTAAGTTGCCACCTGTGGCGGACTCGTTGATATCGTGATCGTTAACGAAAAACTTTTGCCTGGAATGAGACCAATTACGTTAATATGATAAGAGACAAGTACCTTATTTGATTGTTGTCCGAATTAATTGTTATTTTACTCTGTAATGCAATTAATATTATCAAGACGTTTAATCTTTACTTTAAAATCAAAATCTTTTCTTGGTTACGTTTTACCCATCAATGCCACTGAAGTAGGTACTTTAGATAGGTACCTACCTAACCCACAAGTGTTGGACTAAAATTAAGTGTTATAATCATTCTTAAACTTCGACATGAACATCCAATTTTTGGAAAACACATATTTTCTATGGGTGATAATTTAGTAGAGAGAATGGGCCACACAAGCCCAATGGGGATTAGTGGATCTTAAGGATTTTAAATGCAACTGGGGCCAATTACATAACGTGCCTGCATTAATTTTTTTGGTGACCCAAAAGATGATCTTTCCACGCAAATAATTCTTCAGTTAAATGCGACGGCCCCTGCGCCATTGAGGTCTTCAACAGCATTAGTAATTTTATCAAAATGTTTTTAAATTTATTCATTAGTACTTGCCTAGTGGGCGAACGATTGTGGCAAACGAATAACCTTTATATGATATTTTATTTAGAGCTCACATAATTCCGCCTGTGTTCATCGCATAAATATTTGCCTAACAAATTTTTTTTTTATGACCAAACATTAGTTAAGCAAGGATTATATTAGATATTATTGTCATCTTTAATTGCATACCTAACAATATTATAAAGCAAAATGTTTATTAAGACATTCTATTTTTCTTCAATTGCTACACTATCCTTTTCAATTTTTATGAAACCAAAATCTTTGTGTGAATTTATGATCTAAATTATTGCAGACATGGTTCAGATTGATTTGAAAAAGTAAAAAATAGAGCACTTACACCAATGAAAATTCATTAAACATCCCGTTTACCGTGCGCTTAAGCAGGCGTTTTAATAGACAGCGCTTTAGCTAACATATAACGTAGCTTCGTTAATCAACGACACAATACAAATTAACAGAATGTACATAACCTTTAACTAGTGCACCGACTAACTACAGTGCGGGATTGGTTGAAAATAGCGAGCTTTTTGGGTGCCCGATTTGCGGTCGCCAGTAATGAATGCGCCGATAAATAGCGAATAAAATTACAGTTAAAATGAGTGGATTAACATGTCTAATGCAGATAATTCGCGTGTAGCCTACTCGATTTGGGATAAATGACTGATTTCAACGTGCGGATGTTGAATATTAGTGCATTTAGATATTCCTTTTACGTATCTTATTTGGACTGCATATGGGAGACCAGATCAGGTGGATTAAATTAGGTATATAGTATTTGATATGAAGTGGTGTAAATTTATGTTCATGAAAATGTGTAAAATTAGAGGTAACAAAGAAGTATCTATACCTTTTGGACCACAATTACCAGTTCATAAAATGTTCTGATGGAACTATTTAAGGCAAGCGAAGCTTAGCTAAGCATCAAATATTGTTATAGAGCGAGTGTAAGACAGTAGCAGCAACTGGAAGAGTGCCCGTAATTTTAATAGTTGCTAAAAAATATTGTTCCTGACTATTTAAACAAATGTATTTCGGATATGGATATTTTTTGTTGATCAGCGGTAATGAGCAATTAATCTAACATGGTCCAGCTTACTTATCGAAAATATGACTATTCCACTTTGGTCCTATTTTTCAAATTGCAATATATTAAATATTTCGACGACCGTTTGGTGCAACGGTAGCGATCCTGCCTTTCACACCGACGGTCCTGGGTTCGGATCCCGGTAGGGGCAGATGTTTTTATGATGAATACGAGCATTTGTACTTGAGTCATGGGTGTTTATATATATTTCTATGAATATTACATATCTATGTATCATATATGTATCTCTATCCGTTACCCTAGTATCCATAACACAAGCCTTATAGTGCTTACTTTGGGCTAGGCTAATTGGTGTGAATGTAGGAAATATTTATTTATTTATTTATTTCCACATTAACATATTGCAATATATTATAAAAATTAGTTTCAACGAAAAATAATTTGTTTGTTTAATTTACTGAGTAAAACATTTGTTTTATTTTCAAAACCTGACTTAACATTACCAGCCTCACCACAGGTGGTCAGCACATGCACAATAGAAGTTCGTAATATATACTTTTTCTTTAGCATCGATGATCAGGAATTTTGTGACGCCATATTATGATTTGCAACTATCTGCGTTCGATCACTATATCAACATCATTCGACTTAGCTCCTGTAGAAGCAACTGCAACGAAATCAAGCTTTAGAGCGACTGCATTAGGTGGTCAAAACGATGGTTGAACAAAAAAATGCATAAGTTAGAGTAAGTGAGAGTTCGGGCTTAAAGACCATTAGAGTTTGTATCGAATTTAGTGCAGTACGAAATTATGTTCCAAATATTCCAAAATTTTACGAAATTGTAGCGACGCTGTATCGGTTAATTGAACTTTCTGTATGAAGATTCTAAAAGCGATTTATTTTATCAATACTTAAAGTAGCGTGTGAATCTTATCTTTTTTTAAACGCCATAAGGATCGGTGAAATTAATGAGCCACATCAATTTTCCAACTGTGCTTTTTTAACTATGAATAGGAAAATTAGATTTAAAAAATAACGGCTATCATTTCTATTTTATCTCAAGGGATTTCACTTGTGACCGTCCTCCCAACTGAAAAACATTTTTAGAACAAATAAGCAATTTGATAAACCCAAAAATCATGGTGACTCAATGGAAAAAAAATAAAAACTAAGTTTACCCGGTTCTGTGAGTTATTTCCTGTTTTTGGTGACAAAGAGTAACGTTTCTAATTTTAACTGAGTAAAATATCATCTATCGGCGACCTAATTCCATGGGAACTATTTTTAATGAGTGATAAGGTGACCTGCAACAACATGTTAATTGTACAAGTTGATTCTTGTTTGAATTTTGGTGTGTAGTGTTAATAATTTTAATTTTTACTAATTGGAAGATATACTATCTAGACATGAGGAGTTCTCTGATATATCAATCGCCTTTAACATTCACGAAATTCAGGTATTATGCAAAACAGGATTTCCATGTTTTTTTTTCAATATAACTGAGGCTTCGGTATTGTAATGGATACTGAAAAAAAATGTTAAAAGTGCCCTTTTGAATAATGCTACATGAATTTTATAAAATTTAATCTTAAAATTTGTAGGTACTTTTGATATTTGAAAGGCTGTAATAAGTGACGAAATTGACAAATTATTTCCTGCTCTTTGTAGGTAATTCCATATGAAATAAGTGTGAGGAATTTACAATGATGGTGACTTTTCATTATTAACTTGTTAACTGCAACAATATTACATAAATTGGTTGCAGTAAATATGTGTAGTACAATTTTAATGGTCAGTAGGTATTTCATTAAAAAAGGTCAAATACAGAATCCGACAAAAAAACAAGTGACTTGCTGTGTGGTCATATTATCTATATGTTTGGAATTATTAAATGATAATATTTGACTGAACAGAAACCTCATAAGGTCAAACATCTTTTATAAAGTATTTTTGCATATATAGATAAAGAAAAACAGGATTGTTAAATTAATTAAATATTGAACTTGCTTTTGGTGGGCCATTATAGAATTTATTAATTGATTACTAAACGGAAATACATATATACTACGGTTTGTGCGATTATTTAAATTGTGGATAAATAAAATAATAGTCTTCACAGTGACCTGTCAATAGTGGTAAAATGTAGTAAGTTTAGTGATTTGACAGTTCATTATTTAGAGGAAAAGGATCTTTGTCCGCTACTTGATCGATTTTATTGTATTTGGATTAAATTATAGTCTTGCGAACATTGCGTCCTGTTCGCGACATCTTAATGTCGCGTGTCGGTGTCGCTTTCCCACAAAGCGTGAAGCAAACCGTTTCAATACGGAAACAAATCATCATAAAACGCGGACTAAACTCGAGGCGTGTCTTGAATGATGTGAAATATTGCTTTTAAAATCGCTATTAAAGTTAATGCATTTCGTATGATCACTCATCAACAGTTTAGGACCTAACACAATGCTGCAAGCTATAAAGTGTAACATTGTATCGCCTCCGAGGTGTTGAGAGAGTTGCGAGGAATATTCAATTATTATGTGCGGGCGCAGGTGGGCTGAGAGGGGATGGCGGCCATTTTGATTTACGATCGAGCGTAAATCCTCAGTGACATTTGTGAGTGAAGACGACTTGCGTTCCAGAGTTATTTTTGAGTGACACTCATTTCAAGGAAACGCTTGTGGTCTTTACATTGATGTCTGGAGATGGAAAATATTATCAATTCTTGAAATAAAACGTCATTGGATAGTACTTTGCTTTTCATTTGAGAAAACTTCATTGCTTGCGATATGTCGTAAGGAATGCTATGGCATGCCTAAGCGGTTTTCTAGCGCCCTTCTTTAGGACATATAAAATTATTCAGGTTTTATATACAATACATATCATATAAATATATGACATTTATATAATTACAGTCTACCCTCCAGAAACTGCAGTAGTTGCGGTTAATATGGTCGACCCACCGTCACTTTAACATTCTAATCCGGTAATTTTCGTATTTCTCTGATTCCAAGTCCAAACTTTAGAAAAACACCAAGTATCACTTTTCTGTGGCTCTATGCGCAAGATTAAACTAGCGAAAAACCCAGCAGTGAGTAAAAAATGTAGGATCGGTTATTAGTAAGGCGACCTTTTCAAATAATTTTTTTGACGAGCTCAATAGTCAAGTGTCTAGAAAACTTGTTTCAAGAGTCCTTATGTCTTAGGCCTCTATTCGTTCCTAGCATGATCAATGTAGGCAACAAATGTTTATATTTGTTGTTTGGACGACCGTTTGGTGCAACAGTGGCGATCCTGCCTTTAACCGACGGTCCTGGGTTCGAATCCTGGAAAGAGCAGATGTTTGTATGATGAATACGAGCATTTGTACCTTGGTCATGGATGTTTGTATATATTTCTAAGAATATTACTTATTTATGTATGATATATGTATATCCGTTACCCTAGTATACATAACACAAGTCTTAAAACTGCTTACTTTGGGCTAGGTTGATTGGTGTGAATGTAGGAAAGATTTATTATTATTTATTTATTATTATCTATTATTATATATATATATATATATTGTCTCGAAATTGGGTGGTACCATTATCATTGCTATTTCCGATTTCTTTATTTAATCTTAAGGATATTTTTTAAGATCCTTTTATGTTTGTTCATATTAATTTTATTATTATCATTTACTTATAAAACAACTGGCTTCTACTCGCGATTCACTCTTGTGATGTTCGGTTTGTTACACCAGTTTACACCTTCACTGTTACTACGTGGCGGTACTTATGATATTGATATGCTAACATATTGGTTAGGGTATAATTGGGATAGCGGTAACCTTTGCCCTTGACGACTTTCTCATTTTATGAACGTTAGCACTATGGAGAAGTCGACTTATATCTCTGGTTATACTCAATCGAAATTAAGATTTTAAGTTGAACCTCCAGCTACGACTTTATGAAATTTAAATCAAAGTATATTCAGAAGTTTTTTTATGATGCGCGCACATACATAATAACAAAAATAAAAATATTTTTTTTGGCATATTTACGTTGCAGTACCCTATCTTAAATGGGTTTTTCTGAAATATCTTCAATGTAGAGACACGAATTTATTGTAGTTTTATAACAGTATATCCAGTTCTAAAGTTCTGAAAAGGCTTAATTCTTTTATTAGGCACACGTAGGAGAATAAAAACAAAATGGCTACGAATAACATGTTGATGAGCGTTCCGTGAAATGATTTGGTCACATTCTGGTCACGCCGCTTACGCCGCTCGCCCCTAATCATCTGTTCGATTTGATGACAATTCTGTACCATTTATAAGTACCACCACAATTAAGAACTTTGAACCTTATTTTGAGCAAAATAAGGTATTTATTGTATGATTATTATGATGGTTTACTTCCTAAAGAAATATTTCGAAATGAGTTGCATTAGGAAAAGAATATGGACGTTTGTTTTGAAACGTTGAATGAATTAGCACCTATTTGATGCGTTTTCTTATGTAAGTAGTAGTAATGACAATTCACATAGTTTGACACTTCCGCAGTGTTGAAGGTGCACAATATAAAACCCCAAAAATCAACATTTGCAATGATTATTAAACATAAAAAAGATTTGATTATATTTTTAACTGAATTTTAATACTAACATAACTTCGTTAAAAATGAATTAATTTGTTTAAAAATTTTTGATTTGTTGTTTGTGAAGGTTCATTTAAAGTAAGTTTATCATACAATGATTAAAAATATTCTTTTGACTAAGAACTTAAGATAATATTCAGTAAGACTGCATTATTATTATCTTCTTAGTTTGACTAGAGACTTTACAGAGTTTAACAAAAAAAAATTACATATGTGTGTGTTTTATACACGCGGCAGTGTGTAAAGGGTTTATTTAAATAACTTTGAATGTATTTATAATGCAGATTACATAAATATATGAGCTATCTGCGTTCCTTTACCAAATTAAGTTAAACTATGCAAAATTTTACACTTCTCCATCCGCGTAATTTTCTTAAAATAAAAGATTTTTGCGTCACGTCTTTGTCTATACGTTACCCTTGATTGTGCAATTTAGTGGTTCTTCAAACTGCATTATGCATATAGTATTGTCATCAGTATTAGTGCACATAAAAAAGACTATATACAATGTGTCCCGTCACCAGTGTCGGAGCCTTTAATGGTGTGAAATATGGCATTTTTTATCGACAAATTGCCCCTCAAATTTGATTTTTCTCAAAAAGCCAATAATTAAAAAATACACCAAAAGGAATCTATTTCTTTTTCTTCAATTATTTTTTTCTATTATAAATATATGGAATAAATTCCATGACAATTGAAACATGATGGCTGTGTAACCGTTGTCTACATGTTTAGCTATCAAATGACACCTTTTTAATGTTGATAGGACATTTACATAAGTAGTGGTGGTCGAATTAGTATGAGAGCCCAGGTCTTGGTTACCAAGATGGCGGCCGAAAGAGAAAAACAAAATTTGAGGGGCAATTTGTCTATAAAAAATGACATATTTCACAGCATTAAAGGCTCCGACACTGGTGATGGGACACACTGTACATTAAATCCCACTTGACACTCAGATTTATGTATTACAGAATATTTTAATAGATAGTTACAAAGAACAATACAAATAAATGTGTAATCGCTATTTTTCTTTCACTGGAATATTTATATTTTATAAAAAATAATATTATTTCAATAATTGTCAGACACGTCTATTTTAGTATCGTTTACAGGTAACTTAAGTATTCTAAAATATTCAAAAGAATATTACATACATATAACCTTCAAAACCAGTACACCTAAACCCTTGTGTCACCTGTCCAATCCATCTTATCACATCATTGAACTAATATTTTGACTGTACGATCACTAATAGCAGTTTGACATCGCTATATTGATATTGAATTACATTCACAAAACCAATATTATAAGGCCGGTCTTTTACAATTTAACTTTATTAAAATGAGGTCTTTTTAATTTGGTTTTGATTCTGGTTTGGTAACGATATTAGAATCAATGAAAGTTAAAAAGCAGTTTTAATATTCGTGGTAGCGAAAATGTGTCAATTCGTTAATACGATCGACCCAATGATACGTTTATTAGGCAATAGATTAATATTATAAATCCATAGAGATTTAGATATAAACTACTGATAAATTTATACCACAGAGTAAATCATTACCGTTTATACGGCAGTACAAGGTAACAGCGATATTGTCATATAAGTTATATTTAAACAAGATATAAATTAAAAAAAAACTTAAAAAAAACAAGCTTTTATGTATATTATGTTGATAAAACGAACTAAAAAGTTTAAAAGGCCAAACTCGATAGGATTGTTTTGTTTAATTGCGGAGTTCCTATAGCCACCTTCCAGCTCCAGCATCAGACCCTGGATACCATATAGGATCAAAGTACTCGTCAATACGAATCAAACGAGCCCAACTCGATGGGGTTAAGTCGTTTTATTGCGGAGTTCCTATGACCACCTTCCAGTTCCAGCATCAGATCAGCTTCATGTTAACATTATATTGCATTTTCACGCGTGTATGGAAAATTTTAGCCCAATCGAAAATCAGGTGGGTCAAATTTTACTTGCAAGATTTTATTACAGACACCTGAAACACAGGACAGGTGAAAGAAAATAAAAGCTTGCAAAAACCCTATTAGCTTTTTGCTAAAGATATTATACCCATAAATGATTAACGATTTGAAATTTATTTTTAGATATTTACTTTGGAATTCAACCGCTGATTTAGGTTAAGTAGTACCGAAAAAAGTAGTTACTGTTAAGCTTACTTTAGTTTCCGTACAAAGATGCACAGTCAGTGTCTAATATTACGTGGCAGTCACGACTTTATAAGTTAATAACATTTGAATGGATAAAAATACGAGATAATAGCTATTAATAGCAAGTGTATTCAAAATTACAACAGTTTTTATATTATATTCAAATGCTAGAAATATATAACGTTTTATACAATTTAAAACTTGAGATTTTGGATCGCTTTGTTGTACCTAATTTAATGGACATCTTGGCCGTGCTTACCCATAACATTGACTGTCCAGAACCTTTTTTGTAAACGTTTTATATAAAGGAGCAGAATAAAAATACACGATAAATATATAAATTTCGCACTATTTAGGGTTCCGTTCCTCGAAAGGAAAAAACGGAACCCTTATAGGATCACTTTGTTGTCCATCCGTCCGTCTGTTAAGACCTTCTAAGCCAACGCAATCAAAAGACACAGCCGTTTATGCCGCAAAATTCCGCAAATTTTCGACACTCACAAGGGAATCAAAACCTACAGGGTACTTCCCGTTAACTCAGAATCTTGAAATTTGGTACAAAGCAATGTCTTATAGCACAGATAAAGATAATTTTTAGTTACATCATATAATAATTTTTAGTTACATCATATAATAAAAATATTTTACGGAACCCTCGGTGCGCGAGTCCGACTCGCACTTGGCCGGTTTTTTTTATGTGATTGGTGTCGGCAAAGTGTTTTATAAAATTCAAGTCGGAATAATCAGAAGCGGTATATAGGCGGATGGCTTCTTCTCAAAACAAATCCCCAAATCAACGCAGATTTACTACAATAGAGCCGGAGAGACTTTGCTTTCCTATATATTTCTAAGACTGGTCTGCAAGGCGATTGGCAAGTACAATAGCGGTACCTATATACAGGTATGTACAATACTGGCCATTGGAAACGATCTGTGATTTTCCGAGCGCGCGGCATGTGGGTTGGAATAGCTGCGCGCGCACACAATGGGTCTGTAAACGGGCGCGCGTTTACTGTTGCGGTTTGGAAATTAAAATACGCCTCGTCTTGATACGACTGTGAAAGTTTCGCGACGATTTCGTCTTGCGTTTTCAGTGAGCGTGAATGAGTATTCTTAGATGTTGGTTCTAATAAAGAAGGTTTTAAGCTTTCACTGTACCTTCGCACCGACGTCAGTCCTGGGTTCTAGTCTGAGTTCGGGCCCTGGACAGTCCCGGAAGGGGCAGATGTTTCTGTGGTGTATACGAGCATTTGTACCCGACTCCAATTTTTTTTTTCCGCCCTTAGTGACGTGGGCACTCTCCGGACGCGGGGGAAGGAGGTGGTGATTAGTAGCCTAGGAAGGCTGTATAGGCTTCATCTAAGCGACCGCCTCGGGGGAACCCGCGGCGGCGCAAACCTGACTCCCATACCCATGTATTTATATATATTTTATGAACGTTGAATATCTATATCTATAATATAAAAAATCCCTGTCACAGTGTTTGACCGCAATGAACGCCGAAACTACTCAACTAATTTTGATGATTTTTTGCTGGATTTGTTCCGACTTAGGACATAGGATAGATTTCATTTTAATTTATAACACAGGAAACGCGTGGCCGGGTCAGCTAGTATCATATAGGTATGTATTTCTATCCGTTTCGCTAGTATTCATAACATAAGCTTATAGTGCTTACTTTGGGCTAGGCTGAGTGGTGTGAATGTAGAAAATATTATTATAATTATATTTTTTAAAATTGTATGATAAAAAGGTCCGTGTTATTATTTCGCAATGTGGTACATTTTCAGCTGTATCTATGCATATTGTGGTCGCGTGGTTGGTTATAACCGTCCTTTTTTTCGTCTGTAAAGATGTTAACTAAGCTGTGTCACCTAATGAGTGAATTAGAATCATAAATATTTAGACATAATATTTTATTTACGTCTTTCCAATCAACGCTATGATATTTATACCTAAAACGATGATTTAAGCGTCATCAGTGTGACGCTAGTACTTTTAATGTTCTCACTGCGGGATTGGTACATGTAACTGGTAGAGAAATTACAGCTTCTTTGTGATACCCAAGCGCTTGTAGTGAAAAATAATCGCGCTGAAGTGATATTATTACTGGATTGAAAAATAATTGTACACCGTTTTGGTTTCGTGATCGATAGTTATAATTTTTATTTAATTTTCGTAATGAGACTTTTACTTACTTAATTTTTTTATATTTCTATAATATTGGCTTGTTTATGTATAAATTTATATTTATTTTATATGAAGGTACTGTGATTTGTGTCGTTTAAACACAAGTATTTATTGAAATGGGATTATTACCATATTTTTTTATATTGATGCTTTGATCGTCTCAAGAACTGTGAATCAGTTCTTTCGTAACGACGGCGCATGTAACTGCAACGAAATATTAAAAACTCAAAAATAAAAATTAAACATATTAAAGTGACCATGTAAGTTTAAAATAATACGTTAAAACAAAGTTTTATCTAAAGGTATATATTGATCATCAGATAGTTTCTTCACAATTTTATGCTAAACATTCTTTTGTGAGTTTTCAGTAGGAAGGTACCATTGCGAGGTTAAACATAAATTGATAATAAATTGGCATGTAATTCAACGATGACACGAACTTAGAGGCGAGTTTCCATGTTCGTGATTTAGAAACTACGGTGCCTCACCGCAAATTATTTTGTTTATTGCCTTTTAAAGGAGGGGTTACCTTAATCGCGACAACGTTTAGATTTCTTTTACTCTCATACCATCTAACGGTTTATTCTGTGTAGTCTTATAAAGAGTCGTCACGGTATAGCTTAGTATAAGTTGTGTAGAAGATTTGTACATGCTTTGTGAATACCTCACTTTTTCCATAGGTCTATACGTATATATATTGACAAAGAGCTTAGTTATTGTAAAAAATGGAATTCTTCCTTCGTAAACATTTTATTATTTATTTATTTATATAGGATGGGTTCGCTCTTGATCCCAATCAGGCCCGGGGGCCATGACAGAATCCACGGTGGAACGAGCTAACCCAGAAGGTGCCTATTCACCCTTGCTTTGAAAATGGACATTTGCTCTTTTAAGAAACAAGTGTTGTTTTTTTGTTACTTTTGAGCATCGGCTGTACGGACTCTAAGATAGAGTCTACTTCCCATTAAACAGGGATCATTCGCCACCATTAATTCGAAGAAAACAAATTAGTCCAGCTTTTTGTCATGAAATGTAAATAGATTACAACGAAATTAAATGAATTTACTTAACTAGACCAGAGGGCCTACCATGATTTCTTAGCGCGATGCAAGTTCGATTGTCAAAGTGAGACACCGCTATACGCGGTCAATAGTGGCGTCTCTCTTCAACAGTTTCACTTGAATTATGATAAGAGGTGATGATAAGGACTCTGATGCAAAATAAAACTTCTTTTGACACACCTTTGTATTGGAAAGAATAATTTTTAAACCAAAGCGACTTTTTGGCTGATATAAATACTTGGAAATTTTCTCTATAATAGTAAGATTAATATTCCGCATTCACACAAGAAAACCAAATATATACATTAATTAGAAGATTAGTCAGTTCTAAAATCCCGATTTGTTTGCTATAAGGTTTGAATGAATGTAAATATGTTCTCTGATTTTTTCACATCCTAGTGACTAAGAAATCAGATAGAAGGTGAAGGGAAAATACTACAACTACGTCAATGTTGATTCTACAACTGGTTGTACCTAATTAGATTGAATTCGATTAGTCATGTTACTTCTATTGATATTTTAGCTCTGTTTTTTTAATTCTGAATGGGATTTTGATCCCAATGAAGCCCCGGGGTTAAGCCAGGATCCACTATAGAATGAGCCCAGAAAGTGCCTATTCACCCTGGCTTTGCTTTTTGTATAATACATTATATTCATATATATTTTATTTAACGACCATTTGCATCTGTAGTATTCGTGCCTTTTGCACTAACGATCATGGGTTCGAGTACCAGACGGGGTAAATGTTTGTTTGCATATAAATAAATTTGTACCTGAGTCATGGGTATTTATATAGATTTCTATAAATATAAAATATCTATGTATGTATACCCGTTACCCTATTTTCCATATTATAAGTCTTATAGTGTTTACTTTGGACTAGGCTAATTGGTGTAAATGTAAGTAATATTATAATATTTTAATTAACGATTTTTAGTGTGGATCATATCACACATAACATAACTTCAATTACCATAGTTGTAGTGTATGTATGTATACGTTCCAATTGTAATTAGGCTCTCTTTTTTGTATCTAGTCTAGTCGCTGCTTCTTTTCCTTTCTCTTAAATTATATCTTTGGCATAATATATTTCTATATAATGTTCTATAGTACATATATATAGAGTGAGTCTTGCTTTAAATATTGTTATCTCATTTGTCTGGACATTTGATTCATTTACATCTATTTGAGAGAATAATAAAAATACTTGTTTAAGTGGCTTTGTTGGATCTTAACCGGCGATATTTAAAGTGACTGAAAAAATCCACAAACAGCCACATATATGATGAATGTAATATAAATGCGTTCATCACCTCAGCCAAGACACTCATAACTGAAGGGTGATCTCCCCAAAAACTTCTCTTGGTTACACTTTAATATTCACAGTTAGTAGGTGGGTTGTAGCTTGCGGTAAAATACCATAATTTGGAATAAGTCGCAGTCTATTTTGTATATGGGTATTACCGTATCATTAGTCGCCTATTAGGAGTGTGAAGGTTTACTGCTAATTTACTCTGTCGTACTTGCAATTTCGCATTTTTTATCAGTAAAAAGATTTCCTAAAGGTTTAGTATTTTTTTTTAAAGTAGTGAATCCTTCAATGGCTAAGCCACAAGTTGTTATGTCAGGCTAGACTGACTAAACACCACACCCTACCTAGGTAGTAGTAAGTACCTTTAGCCGTTGAGGCTGTTAAGGTTCCATCTAAGTGACCGCCTCGGAGAACCCTCGGCGGCGCAGCGGTGACAGCGCACTTTATATGCACTGACACACGGAACTGATTCGGAATCTTACTAGAAAAGTATTTATGTTAATTACAGCTATTTTACTTTCAGTTTATAAAAGATAATCTCTTATTCAGTACTTTTTTCCCAAGCAGATACATGACACAGTCTAGATGTAATATGTAAACAGTATTACATGTATGACAGCCTTAGTGTTCGGAATATAAAACTACTTACGTAAGGAAAAATCACCGTAATGTGTAATTCCACAAGGTTTTTCTTAAGTAAACTTCAATAAAAACATATGACGATTGATGTTTTTTGGCACATACTTGTATTCAATACACTATACAGTGTGCCGTAAGATTTTTTTCTATACTTGTGTTTTTTGACACTTACCATTTTTTATTTGTGTGTCAATTATTTAATATGGGTATAAGTTATAGTTTTTTTTTCGTTGATATGTAGGTAATAGGTGATGGGAAAGCTTGGGTAACTGGTATAGGGGACTTTGTACACGTAAGTCTTGACATTAAATATGTTGAGTTCACAGCAATAAATGCTATTGGGATTTTAAAATACAAAAAATGTGTTATCTCATCCTAATATGATGACAACCATTGACTTAAAATTTTTTGTTTTTCTGTCTGTCTGAAAATTTGCCTAGAATAGTTAAATGGATTTCGTATAGAGTATTAAGCATTAGAATCGGACATTTTACTTACCAAAATAATACTTGTAAAGACTATTACCAACTGAAAGCCATGATGGATAGAAGTTGGAGTAAAACATTCTCAAAGACTTACAGCTTCGTTTCATTTGACTTATTTCGGTAATGTAGTTGTTATCTATTTTATTTCTTGTCTATTCTATTTTTAACTCGCAAAGCAGATTCTATTTAAAGTGAATTATGTCTATTAGTTGTCGGATCTGCTAGTCGATAAATAAGTGGGTTTTAATTGGTTTGTAACAACCTGTTCTTGTTGAAGGAATGGAAACTATTTAGATAACTATTTAAATAACATTTGGTGATTAGCGTTATATAGAACTTTGTTGGGAAAACAATACGTCAGTTTAATAAAATGTTAAATTATCTTATTAATATTGAAATTTATGTGATGGTTTTGTAGGGACACAATGCATATGTATTTAGCTGATTTTCTCGCTCGCCGATGTGCGTTAGTCAGTCCGCGTCGCGTCCCACACTAGTCCGTAGCCAAACCATACTATTGCATTGCGTTTTATTGTAGTATATATCTTTTTTTAAATACTTTAATAATAGACAGTGCATTTCTGTGACCATTTTTGGACTATTTTGCAAACTTCTGAGACTCAAAATTGAGTATAGCGGCCATTACATCAGTTACTATAGAACTTGGGGTAATAAAATCTACACACGCTTATGAAGTCTTAAAGATAATAATCGAGGAAAATTAAAAAAAAAATCACTGTTGACTATGCAATATTAAATGTAATGCTCTTAGCATTTTCAGTGTTTTTTTCATCATCAGCACATTAATGTCTACATTTTTTACACTTCATTTTCCCCAGAATGTAAACACCGTAAGAAAAGAGCAGGAGAAAGGACACAACCACGCAAGTCAAATGCGAATTCAGGAGGTGATTATCTGGTAAAGCTGATCTAAAATACACTAATTTAGAAAAAAATGTGTGTAGTTGATTATTATGTTGTTACTAGCCGGTAAAAAATTTAAGGAGTGGTTAAAAAGTATTTTCCAATTTTAAATTTATGATGACTAGCTGACCCGGCCACGCGTTGCTATGGTAACGTTAATTGATTATAATAACTGTTATTCTTAGACTTATGAGAACAATGGTAACGAACACATAAAGTATTGTCATAATATAATGTACTAATTAATAGAGAAAACATCTTTTTACTATATTTTGTGACGCATATTTTCAAAGGTTGCAAATAAGTTTCATTGAATTTTCTCATTTCTTCATTTAGCAGTCTAGATTATGATAGCTAAAGGGATAAACGTCAGAAAATGTCTTGCGATGCTTGAGAAGGGTTGTGGCCAGAGCGTTGTGGTTCTGAGGCTAAATGTGAGCCGTTCGACAATTAGAGCGTTATACCTGGACCTGGTAGCGTTATCAAGAGACCGTTTCCTTCAAAAGAAGTTTTAATCCTTGAAGAGACTCATCAACCCGACCCCGCATTAATCGTTTTCTGAATTAAGCGTTGACAAAGCGCAACTTTTCTTATGTGGATTACCCTTCAAGAAGTAGTAAATCTGCAAATTAATTTGGTTGATTCGAAAGATACTTTTTGCTGGTTATATTAGCAATCATCTCTCGGCCCTAAATTACTCCTTGAGCACCGAGTTGCGGGACGTAACTGCGCTTAAAATTGTATGTCAAGTGCTCAAAATTGGAATAGGGTAGGGTATGATCTCCGGTAAAGTCAGTATATCTCTGTAGGATGATGAACGACGTCTGTAAACGCTGCGAAGACAAGAAAAACGCTTTGCAGAGTCATGTTTTAAAGAAACCACACGTTAGAGTGGGGGCTCTCTGTGTGTCTTATATTTTAGGCTAATAAATTCGTTGGATCCCACGGCGTTAGATTTCATCGAAAAACAGACCAATATGTAACAATAGTTTCAATTTTTCACGCAAAACCCATATTGTCTACTCTCGCCAAAAACTCTATTTTTATTCGCAACAACGTGCTAGAGGGCGGAATTCGTCTTTTTCTTTGGTCAGCTCGAAGTACCGACCTCCATCCCTTAGAGCTTATCTGGGACGTTCTGAAATGGCATTTAAGATCAGTGCAGACGGTACCACAGACAGACGGTATCAAAGAGCTAAAGAATGTGTTTACCACGCAGTGGGAATTTATTCATCAATAAACCTTAGGGATATACTCCACAGCATGCCTATATGAATGCAAACTGTGATTTCACAGGCTTCACAGTCTATACTAAACTATTATAAGCTTTTTTAAAGAAAATACAAAAAAGGTGTTTCCAATTATTTAGCGAGTAGGTACACTTTTAAGGATTTTAACTTTATCATTATTAGACGATCGTTTTGGCCGAGTGGCAGTGATCCTACCTTTAAACCCAAACGGGTTCGAGCCCTGGAAGAGGTCTACCCTGTTTGTGTGACGATACGAGTGTTTGTGCCTTATTTAAGGTATTTATATATAAGACGTAGAAAAGTACGATTTCTATATTATGATATAAGCGATATCCATTATCCTAGTATCATTATCACAAGCTCACGTTGCTAGGGTAATTGATGTATAAGAAATATTATTAAAAAGTAATATAATCAGTAATTATATTTTTTTTTTTGGTTATTAATTTACAAAATTTTGGACATAAGACTACCTGAAATTACGGGTAACTCCCAAAAATTAATAGTAAAAATAAAAATGGTTCATTGCTTAGATGCCAGTTTTTTTGCAAAAGATCTTTTTATATGAAATATGTTTTGCAGTGGAGAAAATAAAGTTACAGATGAACAGGTTTGGTATAGAAAATTTAAAAGATTAAGCATAATGTCATTAGAGACTTTGAAAGATTCGCAACGATGATATCTATATTCTCGTATATAAAAATTTCCTGACACACTGTTTGACTGCGATGAACTCCGAATCTACTCAACCGATTTTGATTATTTAATTTTAATTTGGTGGATTTGATCCCACTTACATAGGGTAGGTTTCTTTTAATTTTTAGTTAAAATATGGAAATTATTATAACTGTGCCACAGCAACGCGTAGCCGGGTCAGCTAAATTATTATAAAGAACAAACGGAAAAAATTGAGCATTCCAGTGACACGATTCCTTTAATATATTAATAAACTAAAATGGATTTCTCCCTTTAAAAGTCCTAATTTGCCAACGAATGGAAGGTTCCCTATAATCAACCTGTTATCAATTACCTAAACGTGTCTGCGTTGGGCCAGTGACTAGGCCAGGCGAATAATAACTGGTTAATCTACCGTCGGCGTAGGCGGCTCGCCATGATTTGCACGCCGACCTCTAATAACGAGATTATCTACTGATTTTATTGTCTATTACTGTTTGATTAACAGGAATAGGATATAGGTTTGTCCTTTCGCTTACTAATTTGTTAGATAATTATAGAATGTGTGGTGATTTGGAAAGAGGTTATTCTAGTAGTAGTTCGTATTGATTGGTAAGTTCTAATTTAGGCAATTTTTATTTTGTGACAATTTTATGTTTTTTAAGAATATTAAAAATTAAATTAATATTCCCGTTAAGCCCTCGTGGTAATTGAAATGCTTGTGTAAGTATTTATTTTGTGAAGATTTTTTCACGTCTGTAGTACATCGCCGAAGAAGTCGGTTTGCTTGTGTAAAAGATGACATCTCAACCAGTGGCCTATCAATGCCCTCATTTGACGGGCACTTGCCTTTCCCGTGGATGAAAACGCCGTACTACGGAGAAAGGGCCTTAATCCTTCTGATAGGCTGGGGGGGGATTGGTGGGTTAACGATTGAAGTGAAGGCGGGACGAACGCTTAAATTCTTTTTACTCCTATGTAGTCTAGATCACGAAGTTACAGTCCCCATAGTTTATGGTAAAAATGTTTGTTTCTATTAGTTAAATTGCACTATAATCTTAGGACTGGTTTATATGAATGGGTTAATAAAGAAAGTGAGATAATGGACAAAAAACTGCTTACCTCTTCCGCTTCTCCCAACAAATCTAAGGTCATTGAACTTTGCTACCCTGTTTTTCATGACCGTCGAATTGTTCCTCAGCTCCGCACAGCAGTTTTCATCGTTGCCCGCCATTACAGTGACCAAGGTACCATCCAGCACATCGCTCAGAGCGACCACCTTAAATCCTCCTGGCAGAGTTTTATTGGATCGCCAGTGCTGTGGCAACATTGAGCACATGTAGTCTGGACTGCCGGTGGGTACTGCGAACAATAAGTAAACACTGTTATTAATACTAGTGAAAAATTTGCTGTTCAGTTTCTTATGCCGAATGATTATTTGGGATTTAAATATTTAGAGTTAAAAAAAAAAGAATTTGGTTCATAATGTTTATGTAGTTTATGACATATATTATTTGTATAAAAAAATCCAGCCTTGGTATATGATACATAATAATAATTAATAAAGTTTTGTTAATAATGAGAGTGATAATTTAAAGTTGGGCTAATCAAAAAGTACCTAATCTGTGTTTTTACAGTCACCTTTAATTCACAAAATTTACAACTTGTTTGAAAGCAGATATAAATCAATCGTGCCTAAATAGCTGTAGAGACAAACAAAGTGAAGAAGGTGCAGGTTGTGTCACTGTCTTGATAGTTACACATATTTGCATTTATTTTCCGTTTGTGCAAGTTCATTTCTTTGGGTTTTTCGGTATTTATAAAAAGTAGGGAAGACAAATAAAATATTATTGTATTAACATATTCTGTAAGCATGCATGTAATGTATATTATTGAAATTAAAAGCGCTTTAGCCAAAGTGTGATTGTACGAGGAAACTTTACTGTAATGATGATAGCATTAGTAATAATTAATGAGTAACTACCTACTTTATTTTGTAATGATCAGAGAATATTATGACTTGTGAGCTCTGAGCTTAGGCTGTGTGTTGCCAGTGATGACATACGAGATTGAGACGGAGTCATTAACTATGGATCTTGAGGTAACCTAACGGGCAATTCAGAGAGCGATGTATGGAGTTTCTCAGCGTGATAGCATGAAGAAAAGAGGAGAACTGCAGAAAAACTAATGTGACTGATTGCTCAAAGGATTACTTAGATGAGGTAGCAGTGGGCGGGACACATAACGAAAGGAACTGAAGACCATTTGGGTAGAGAGGTTCTCGAATGATGACCGCGAACCGGGTGACTTTCCGTGGGTAGATCGACGCTTTGGTCGAGGTCGCGATAAACCGTAGGATGAGGCCAGCGTAGGATGGATCGTTATGGAGATTCCTGGAAAAAGCCTATGCGACCTTTTGCATCGTAAGGCTGATATGAGAATGAGCCCTGAGCATAGTGTTTTTTTGTATAGTGGCTTTTTCCGTCTCTCACAGAAATTCTGCCAATATCCTGCAGTGTTACATACATGAAGTACTGCGTTGAAGGTATCCACAGTATTATTTAAATTTTGATGGTAACTTTCTTTCTTTAGTGAATTCTATCTGGGTGGTAAAAACAACACAACACAAGACGTCACAACACAAAAGTTATTAAAATATGTACATATGAATTTTGGATTTATCATACAGTATATATCTAGAGGAAATGAACTAGAGTTTAATGCTGTTTTTTTATAAGTTCATTACACAAATATTAAAATCCAGATTCGTAAGAAATGGAAAGAAGAGTGATAAGGTTAATTGGATGGGGAATGCTGGGAGGAAGTTGGTCATAAAGAGATGGGTATATCTGGCAGTTGAATAAAATGTGATCGGTGATGTAGAGAGAAATACGGGGTAGTAACATGCTCAAAACGAATACGGCATATGGTTGAAGTAACTTGCCTTGGTAAGTTACGATATTTCCAGAACCATGATTTTTAGGTATTTTCAATGAGTATAGTTTGAACCTAAAATATATCCATCTTTGACATTTCCGACAACAAGATTGTTTCTTTACCATAATAATACTCCCAGTGTTTACTACTTTTCCTATTTTGTTATCACCAGTACCTAAGCTAAAGAAAAAAAGGAAGGCTTACTACACGCACTACCCTTTATAAAGCTAGAAGTTACCTCTCAATCTAATTTTAAGAATAATAAAAGATAATGCATTCATTTTAATTAAATAAATGTTGATTGTTGGGAAGCACAGCATGACCAGGAGAACGTTTAGGCAAATTTCAATAAAAATACATACAAGGGCAATGTCTCTGTCGATTCAGCTGGCATTTGTAATAACGCCTAGATAACGCCGTTTTTCTGTTCTCTGACTAAAATTAGCTTTTTTTTACAAAGTTACATGTCAATCTATCATTCACCCAGTTGCATTTATTCCGATAAAAAATTTGGGAAGATTGTTTTGACTTTTCATTTTTGTGGCTGCTGCATTAGAGCAAAAATTTTAACAGCCTATTTCATCATATTATTCTTTTAAAACCCCTTAATCCAGTAATCTATTATATTACAGCTAGAGTATAACAGTTGTTTTTTGTGTCCGACAAGAGCATTAACGCAGTACCTCTTTTAATACAAACTTTTAAGTCCAAATAAATTAAAAACGGGAACTGATTCTTACAAAATTTTATGTAGGTACTTAACGACGATACATTATTTTGGATAAAATTATTATATTTTAAATCAGAGCAATTTTTAATTTATTTAGAAACAGATGAGTAATTTTATTTATTTTTGTATTGAACATTTTGAAACTTGGAATGTATAATTATGTTAGAGGGAAAGCCCCCAAAATATTGCAGGGTTTTGCAGTAATCTTCAAGCTTAGCAAGTGGTTTGGAGGTCGCAGTAACAGACAATAATTCAGAAAACACTGCTGGCTATTTTGTGGTCGGTGAGGGAGGTATACCTATAGAGAATACCTCTAGTATCATCAGTAGCCTTATACTCGTACGTATAAGATTTTGGTGCTATTCTATTTTGTCGGATACCACACGGCATGTCATTATCATCATTTATTATTATTATCCTTTTTAATGAAAACTCCATATGTTTAGCACGGACCAAGTGCAGATTGGCAGGTGGTAGACATAAAAATGGAAAAGAAATCGACCTCCTTTTAAAAAAAAATTAAATATATACTTGACTGATAAATGTTTCTTTACTATAAATGAATTTTTAACATCCAAATAATAATATTATTATGACGATTTAAATTAATTTAATTTTATTATTAATACTGTGGAATAATTTTAAGATTAACATTACATTGCAATACCTTTACAGGGTTAATGTAAGGTACCTAAAATGAATTGTTATCACCTTGTTAACCATATGAGTGCAACAAATTATTTTATTTGATTTGATTTGCTAACGACTTTAAATGTAGCCGGGATCGACAGGTTAACGTACCTTTCGTTCAAAATGTAAAGGTGCCCGGTATATATTTTTTGTCGTTTATCCGGATAAGGTGCGGTATTGTGAAAGATGCTTTACTTCCGAAATAATTGGTGGAATGGTTTTTATGGTAATGCTACTCGGAGGTCCCGGATTCGATCATAGGTCGGGTCAAAGGATAAAACTATTTTTTCTATATTGGCTCGGGTCTGGGTGTTGTGGTATCGTCGTTGTTCTTAATACTATACCACAAGTGCTTTAGCTACTTAACTTGAGTTAAAGTCAGTTGTCTAATCTAAAAATAGTGAGGCTCTGGTTTCTCCGTACAGCGCTATCGTCACGAAGGAACTCTTTTGAAATGTTGCTCAATTAAAAATCTCTCAGTGGATAATGAAGCAAATGTTATAAAGATATATAACAAGTTCTCATTTACTATCCATACATTTATACGGCATACTGACAAAATTTTAAAACATTCTTTATTCAGAAGTAGAGTTAACAGAATATCTGTCTATCTAAAACTCAGTGAATATTCATTGTAAAGTGAAATATGTAGAGTACAATATTGTTTTAGGTTTCTTTTTTCTCAAAGGTAGACTGGGAATTAGCATTAAGTCAAAAAAGCTTTTTAAATAAATTACCAATACAAATGAATAAGGCAAAATAAGTAAAATCTTCCTAATTAAACATTTTATGTCTTCTTGCTCTTTATTTTTAAAGATAAATAAATATTTCTTCTTACATTCACACCAATTAGCCTAGCCCAAAGTAAGCACTTTAAGGCTTGTGTTATGGTTACTAGGGTAAAGGATAGATGTACATATATGATACATAGATATGTAATATTCATAGAAATATATATAAACATCCCTGACTCGGGTACAAATTCATCATACAAACATCTGCCCCTTCCGGGATTCGAACCCAGGACCGTCGGTGCGAAAGGCATGATTGCTACCGTTGCACCAAACCTGCCTTACTTGTTACTAAAGATACTAGTATACTTGCTGTCTCTAGCTTTTTTACTATCTTAAAACTCTTTATTTTCTTTTAGTAGATGCTGTCGTAGTCAGAAAATGCTTTCAATACTTCAATCCTCACCTCGAGGATTTGACTTTGTATTTTTAGAGAAACTACACAGTGATGTGATGTTTTAATTTAAATTAACTGTCGCAACGTCCTAGTATCCAATTTGTCCGAAATCAATAACGCCTACTACGTTATATTTATAGCTAACAATCCGACCAAACCACGCAAATCAGCCGCTAAACATGTGTCAAACGCCTTCAAATTAAGATGTGGTCAACCCGACCGGTCACTGTGGCCAAGTTGAAAAAAACTGCTGTATAACGGGCCGTTGCCGTAAAAACATTAATAGTGTAACTGTGGTTTCTCTATTTACGGAAGCTGAGCCTATGTACAAATTATTGAGCCGCAAGCTGCGGGCTAGGAGTGCGGTCAGCTAGGGCGCTCTGAGGTTCGAGATCAACCGAAAACAATTGACGATCAAACTTTGGTTGCTGTTATAATAACATATCAAAGCGTCCTTAAATTTTACAGATTTCGTGAAATAAATCACTAAATTACGGAACATGTAAAAGAAAATCCAATTATTATTATCAAACATCACAGACAACTTATTTTTATACATAATAATGCTTTTGCCGTCGAAAACTAAGCCTTATTCACTGTACCTTGTATTGAAAGGAGGGTTGAAGGCATCTTTATAATTCTGACATACCAACGAAATGGGAAGTCAATACAGCTAAAGCGATAGCATTGTCGTTGTTACGCGATCAGAAACTATATATAGTTTACTTTTGATTTATGTTTAGACAACAATTATTACGTAAATTGTGACAAGTTTGTTTTATATTGCTTAGAAATGAATTATAATCTTTATATCAAGTACATTTCGCTCATTTGGTGCAACAATGACGCAATTACACTTTTTGTCAAAATTACATTTCTGAAAAACATCGACAGAAAGAAAAAGAAATAAAATTCTTATAGTTTTTGTTAGAAGCTATATGAACCTAAGAAAGGTATACGTTTGTAGTTATATTTTTAGGTAATGCTAATTTAAAAAAGAAAATGTATTTAAAATTTGTTTCCCTCTTCTTCAAAAACACAAAATTTACAATTACGTCAATGTTGCACCAAATGAACGATTTGTTTATTTTGCGACATTTTGCAGCGTTTGTCATTAATTAGATAAAACCATTTAAAAGTTACCTAAAGCAAATGAATCATTTGGGTTCCCGTGTTAGAGTTGGATTTTATAGCTATTCCTGTGAAAAGAACTCTTTACCTGTCTTGCTTCTGAGGCAAGCATTGTTAAGGTCTTCATCATAGTCACACGCCTACATTTTAGAGCGTTGTTTAATAACACAATTTATATTGAGTTGTTTAATGGTTCTTATAGAAAATCAAGTTTTGTTTGTATAATTTAAACGCAAATATTTACACAAAACAATAATTTATTGAGCAGAGTATAAAAATATATTGGAGCATATAATTTTATATTTCTGATTATTAATTTTTAGTTCACGGTCATCGATTGGCATTAAAACACACTAAATATAATAAATAAGAAAGTAGTCCGTCCAAAACAGCAAAACCGATTTAGAAATTTTGGTATAAAGTTTGCTTGAACCCTGAGGTAGGATATGGGCATCTTTACTCGCGGGAAGAGTCATCGTTCATTCATAAAATTGCATAAGCCAGTGATATAACTTAATTCAACGAAACCAAAATCGTGGGAACCACGCATTTTTTAATACATTGCATGTAGTTATCATAGTCCGATCTTTATTCAAAAGATTATGCATGTATACGCGTTAGGCAGTTCGTTGAAGTCTTTTACTTGTGAAGAATTTAGTGTAAATTTAGTACGAGGAAGCTTTTTATTTTCTTTTAGTATTGTTGTAAAAAACTATTATCGCTCTTAAAAAAGTACATTATATCTTAAAACTTTGTAATTTAACAGCATATGTGATAAGCTAAACTAGACATTCAGTTACTGTTCAAAATAGGTTTTTATGATTACTCTAAAAACTCTACCTACAATTTATTTTTTTCATATATCTATATATACATATTAAAAAAGAAATGTTGAAATGTTCTTACGGTTAGACAAGTTCCATACTAGTTTGTCATACTACTGATAAAAAACAGAGACGCATGTTGTTTTAGTGCTACTTATAATTCATGCAAAAGTGAGATTGTGGGTTTATCCGTTTTTTTCATGCAGCAACATTGTTTAGAGGTAAAGTTTATAGATGTATACGCATAGTTTGTGAGTAGATAATCAGCTATTTGCTAGAAAATATAGAGTATCTGCGAGATGGATCTAAAACGTAATTTTGGATATCCGGTAAAATGTGGATTTTAACATATTAATTTTAGGTTATTTTTTATCCATGAATATTATACTCGGGTATAAAAAGACCTCACAGAAAATCTTCTAGTAATATAATTAGTTATAACAGTATTTACTATGACTTCAATGTTGCATTTAAAAACGGTGAAATCAGATGAAGATGTGGAAATCTACACTATATTCATAATACATATACACAAATATTCGCGTAGACTTTTGCGTTTATAATATTTTATTATTTATAACCAGAGTAATGTTTAACAAGTTTAAAATGTTTATTTTATGAGAAATATTAGTCTTGTTCAAACAAACAATAGATAATAAAATATAATTTTATTAATTATCTAGAACATTCTTTAGGAATCAAAACAACTCATAAACTAGTCTTAATTGCGCAAACGATAGGGTTTATATTATAGAAAGAATTACTGCAAATTACGACTACAATTTAGTATCCTAAAATAAAATTTACTTCATGCCCTTGTTTACTTTTGCCAACTTCTAATTTAGAACCATAATGATATTTATTTACTATAAGAAATCTTATAAAATAAACTTACGGTCTCGATAAATTACGAACAAAATTTCTCTTAAATTTTATTTCAAAATAGCTATCATTTGTTAACCTACACTAATAATAAGTTATAAGGGAAAGCGGATTTTGTATGTTTTTTTTAATGTGGAGGGCAACCTTCTGGTCCATTTTATCTTTAAAAAAATCTTTATTAATTAATATGTTATTTAAGAGGAATAAACGTTGAATTGTTTCTTGTAAATAATTTCTTTCATAGTAAAACTATTATTTTAATATAAAACCCAAGTTTTTAGTGCGGTTCGTAATCAAATGTATATTTTTTTAAGTTATTCGTTAGTCGATAATATGTTAATTATTACTAACCCAAGTCTGGGTGCTCAGCTCTCGTCTCTTCGATGATGTTCTGCATCCACCATGGCTCAAGTTCGGCCATGTCGCGGCGCCGCCGGGCCCGAGACTCGAACGGCAGGTGCATCCTTCACACCATCACACGTTGCCGTAGGCACTCCCGCTCTATCCAAACTCACTGACGCAGCAATGAATGACCCACTACCTAATCTGTCGCCTTTCCTTACACAAGGTCACTGAGATCCTTACGTTGAAAATATTGTTATTTACCAATTGCTACGAGATCATAAGTTTAATAACCTACTTCTTGGTCTTTCTATAAAATTCCTCGCTCGTACCGCTAATAAATGCTTATTAATCTTTGCGGAAACTCCGATGATGCGGTGCGTGTCTATTTCCGTATACTTGTTAAATAATTGATTAGTTTCTCTTTGGATTTCAATTTTATATTTCTAAGTTCAGTCTTCAATATCGGACGAGCAGCTCTTTATTTCCTATTGCAATTGTTTTCCCCTTCTGACACGAGATTCACTTAAAATTACGTTGTAAACAATTGTCTTTACACACATACACAATGTTCTGTTGTACACTTCGGCGATGTAACTTTATAAAGTATTTTCCTCGATTTACTTAACGCACTACTTTGACAACAGACCTTGAAGAAATCTGCTTCAACTTAACTTTCGTCATTTTAGATGAGTCACAAACTTCACAAAGTTTAAAACGAATCTGTTCGAAATCTTAGGCATTCGTGTCAAAGGTTCCGGCCGGCGTTCGCAGAAGCATAAGGTCGTATGTACTGCTTGTCAACATCAGCTGAGATTTAATTTATTCAAGGTAGGTATTTCCCGCGCGTTGCGTCAAGGCTTGTAGTTTAGTAAGCAACACATTAGTAAGTCCCCAAGTCCGTGTTGACGGCGCGACTGGTCCCGCAGCGCGTGACTCAGACAAGCTCGTTCGCTTATGGAGGCTGCGTGCGTGCTCGCAGCCCGCGCGACTCTCTACTACTGAACCGCCGCCATTCTGTCACTCGTTGCCTCCATTCTCTGCGGTCAATCTGCGGTTTGGCCACGCTTCATTTGTCGGGAAAATGCGCGTTGTTTTCCTCCCGCTTGCACGCTGGACTACAACGCATTGTACGAGCGAGACACGCGCAAGTTTGTGTCATTAAATATTTTTGTTTGGATCCATTGTTGCAATGGAAATATTATAAGCTTTTTCATTTTGAAGCGTTCTATATCTCGCTCTTCTCGCGCACTTAGTTTGATGTCGAGTGAGACATCTATAATGGCTGAACAGCTGCTAGTTTTCTCAAGTTTTCAGTAGTTATAATAAAGTTTAAATAAAAAAAGTAATTACATTGGTAATGATTCATCTAATACAAGACTCGTAATTTAAGTTGATTTATTAGCCCTCCATTTAAATGTGACTTTAATGTCAAATCACGTCTATTAATTATAATATAAATTAATTGCATATGACAGTGTTGATATCCGACACGTTTGCACACGATTTGATGTTGCTACTTTACAAAGTTTTGTCAGAAACTAGAGCGAAAACTGAAGATTATTTTCTTAAGAACGATGGGTAGGCGTGTCACTTGGTAGGCGGGGCGACACCGCCCACCGTCGCCAAGACGATCGCAAGTCGCGGAAAAATGCCGCGTACCCGTCGCCTCACGTAGTTGCGATGTTTGCCTCTACTCTCTAAATCGGGACACTTGTTGCTTGGAACACGTGCCGTTTGGTCTTTACAAAACTTAGTATATACATTTTAAATACAATGACAGATACAATTATTATAAATTATAAATGAGATAATTAATTATATTATTATTATAGAACAGGAATTCATAATTACTAAAGCCATTTGAATTGATTTGAATGAAGTAAAATATTAGTTATAGTTAGGAAAGACTAATAAATGCTTTGTACAATCAAAGATATTTCAATCTAGCTAAAATGATGTAATTTTAAATAATTTCAAGCGATCTACAATTTATTGTATACACAGATATTATAAAGTTAGTACAGAGTTTTTAATATCAACGTAAGCTTTGTGATGGAAGAACACCGCTAACAATTAAGATAATGATATGAATATTTTAATTATTTCAACGACCCTTGATGAAGAACCAAGATGTTTACCTGTCCTATTGTAGTGCCACCTACTGGGTCCAATAGTGATTTTAAACCATTTAGGGATTCACTGAAAAACACACAAACAAAATTATTAATAGTCGGCACGTTTAGGTGTTCGGTATCATATGCACGTAGGTATAGAAGAAATATATATAAGATTATAGAGTTGTAGTTGCAAGTTAAATATAAATACATAATTTAATAATAATCTATTTATGCTAAATAGGTAGACCCGTTTTTAATAATATTATAAAATGTGTTACGACAATTTTAGTTTGGTATTCAAAAACGTGACTACTGGCGAATCGGATGTGATTATAAAGTAATAAATGTAAATGACAAAAAACGTTAAGGAATAGGTAAATTAACGGATATCGATGGCGTAGCTGTTAGCGTGTTTAGTTTTTGATGGCGGGAGTAAGGTAACTTTCGCAGGGGCCATTCATAGATTGGGTGATCTAAAATTTATTATAATCAGCTTCTGACTTAATATTTTAAGTCAGTGGTCCCGACTGTATCTAGGAGGGTATCTGTAGGCACCCAGTGATTCGCATTAGGTCTGCGAATTCAATCTCCCTACGGTGCTTTCATCCATATCACAGCAAATACTTTCTTGACTTTGCCCTAATATTCTACTGAGTGATTAATTAACTGTAAATAGGGGGTAGATTATTAATAAAACAAAAATATGTAGCTTACTTCCGCAAAAATTGAATTACAAGTATGAAGAGAATCTCGCAATATTATTGTTCGCTTCGGAGCGAGCCTTTATTTAGTTGCTCTTGTCCTGGTTCCACTCTGTAATCTAGTCTTGAAAGTCAAATTTGAATCATTTCAATATTTTGCATGCACATTTGAATCGGATATCAATACAACATTATTAATATATGGCGCTGATCTGACGATGGAACCGGAAGGTTCCATATTTAGCAAGTATTTTTGAACAAGATTCTGATGATAAAGTTGGTCGATTTTTAAAATTAAATAAAAAAAGAATACTAAAATATGAAATTAATAAATAAGTAATAATAATAGATACTAAAAAGAGAAAAAAGCTGACTTCCGTGAACAAGTACCGGCTTGTGTACCGGGTTATATACCGGCCGAGCCAATACAGAAAACTTATTTTCTATCTTGGTTCTCAATACACTATTTAAGTTTGGTGCAATGGTAGCTATTCTGCTTTTAGCGCCGACGGTTGTGGGTTCGAATTCCGGAAGGTCTGCCCCTTCCGGAATGTTTGTGTGATGAATACGAGCATTTGTCTTTGAGTCATGGGCCATTTATATATATTTCTATAAATATTACATATCTAAAAAGTGAAATAAATCAAATAATAAAACAACCTTGTTATAATAATAATTATAATAATAATAATATAATATTAATAGTTGTTTTAATGTAAATAAAAAATAAGAAGTCACTGACCCTTGTAATCATAAAGGTTCATTAAAAGTCAGTGCCCGCTTTCGTATTCAAGAAGAATTAATAACTTATGTTCACAATAAACAATACCAAATAAAACTTAATTAAAACTGTTAGGAACTAATGTGTGTATGTCTGAGGGTATGTATGGGTATGTGCGGCCCAAGACAAGAATTTTGTAATCTAATAATCACTGTTTGGTCATAGTTATAGTCCATTTTTTTTAGCATTAGAAATTATGTAAACAAAGAAGCAGTGGTGGCTAACCTTGTGCTGGAGTCCACTTTGACCGGCTTTAGGCTCGTCCATTGTTGAACAGATTAAATAACACATAACAACAAAAACTTTTACCAAAAAACTTCAACAAAAACAATAGAAACTTAACAATAAACCAAAGAAAATATTCAAAACAGATAAATGCATACGTTGACATTTGCCGCTATTGTTGCAAATGGCGGCCATGTTAAGCGACCATTTTAAAAATCACCTAATATGGTACGTATTACAACATCGGCTAGTACTCTTTAATTTTGTCGTGTCAAACTGACCACCGTTTCGTTCCACAAGTTTGTAACTTCTGCTTCTTAAGGTACTTTTAGTGTAAACTTTTCACGATGTTACGTTTTGCTTGTTACATTATTATGTCTACAATAAAGTACCCAAATTTTGTTCTTTCTGATGCTAAAAAAATCGGACTATAGGGTAAGTGAGTGAAAACATTACGTGTTTTATATAGCAACTAACTTGAGTATATGGAATGGACTCTGACTCAGGTCATACATACTTACTTATACTGACCTTTGAGCTTGTAGGGTGTCCTACACTAAGATGATATAATTGATAATATACTTTTTATTGTTCGGCTCGAAGGACCATAAATGTAGGGTGTCCTACACTAAGATGATATAATTGATAATAACTGATAGTGTTATATGATAAATTATAATAATTTGACTGATAGAAGGAAAGGTTAAAAATGATAACAACCTATTCCAACGAATGCGTAATTAGCACTGATTTATTGTATTACTTGCATTTCTTATAATACTTATAAAATTCTTACTTAAACCTTGAAACTAGTACGATGACTCGTACAGAGCTTATGAAATATTGATCGAGCCAGAGTATAAATGCCGCAAGAGGTCAAAATTTGCGACACGTGGTAATCTCTTAGTGGAACGTATAAGTTTTCTGAGGCAAAGGATAATGTGTGTCTAAGGTATTTAATTTGATTAACTTTTTCAATACTAAGATATGAGCAGTTATTAGAGATTAGTTTTAGACATGTGACATTGGAAGTATTTAGTTTGTGGAAGTATTTAAAATAAGTAGGTTACAAAAGCTAGTAACCAATCTTATAAAGAGCAAAATTCTGTCTGCGTAAGTGAAAATCCTGCTATTAGCTAAAGATGTTTTTCCCCTGTATTGCTATTAAAATGTACCTAACACATTTTATATGAAACATGAGATAATTAATAAAAGGTTTTATTTTACATACATTATTCTACACCCAAGATTAGTAATTAAACCAATAGCATTATGGAATTCAGAGAGAACGACGGCACCACAACACCCAGACCTTTAACAATAAAGGGTTAACAACAAATACAGCTTTACAAACTTGATACACATAAGTCACAATCAAGTTATTTACAAACAATGGCGACCACGTGGCCCATTACTACGACCACGCCGTCTGGTTGACCCGGTAACCACCGCTGATTTTTGTTGCAACCGCAATCGGTTGCTTTGCGGCAATGCGGAAATGCTGTGACGGGTACAGACGTTTGTGTAAGGATTGTGGGCACAAACTAATTAGGTAATTGAATGACAGAATTAACATTACGTGTCTAATGTTCCTTTTGTTTTATGCTGTCTGGTGAATTCTGCTAAGTCATAGTTTATTTATAATTTTTAGTTATAGTTACATAATTATGTATTGTATTAACGTATAGATTACAAAGAAATTAATTGTAAAAATGTAGTTGTTTATGCTAACTTATTTTATTTATTTAAAGAAATTATAAGAGGTCAAAATTAAAAAGTATTATAATCTGCTAACAGCGATGTGACAAAAACTAGAACTCATCTCCCGACGCTCACAAGTATGAGCTATTAAATATTTTATGTATTCATTTTAACTCTTTTATTTTTTTATATTATTCTTCATAATACAAGTTTATTTGAACTCCCGACAGTGTGTAATGTTACCCAAATAAAGTGGGTAAAGAAAATCAATCATTGTTCTAGGAAATCAAGAAAGTTTCTTACGTGATTAAAAATACGATCGCAATTACCGGCGTCTGGAGCCTGTCAGGTTCGATGGGTCTGTTCCAGTTAGGTCAATGTAAACTCTTTCCATATCGCCATATCTTCGGTTCTTTTCCTGACCACTGTAGCACAAGTTATACATATACTACAAAAACATTGCAATTTCGTTTTTTTCCAAATAAAAAAGCCTTTTATGTTTTAAATAAAACTTGTATTTTTTAAGTAAAAGAAGAATTCGTTTAAATTTAATTTTATCCTTAATAATAAATAATGAAAATTAATAAATATATGTAGTTGAAAACATGTTGCTTAACAATAAAATTAAATAGGAAATATAATTCCTTGAAAAATAACGATGCGAATTTAAACAAAGTATATAATATTCTATCTTCTCCCTGCCATCACACATATTATTAACTTCTCTCTTGAATCCGGCGTTTTCCCGAACCTTTGGCGTAAAGCCTATGTCCGTCCTCTCCCGAAAGTTGCTAATCCAACCCAGCCCAATCAATTTCGTCCAATTTCCATCCTTCCCTTCATGTCCAAAGTGCTTGAGGCATGTGTCCACAAACAATTCTCTCACTTTATCCATCAGAATTCCCTTCTAAGTCCGTTTCAGTCCGGTTTTAGGCCTGGACATAGTACCGTTACCGCACTCCTTAAAGTGACTGGCGATATTAGGGCAGCAGTTGAGGATCGTAAGGTGACTGTCTTGGTACTTATTGACTTTTCTAATGCTTTTAATACCGTGAGTCACGACATCCTTCTCTCCATATTGTCCCATCTTATGATCTCTGATGAGGTATTGGAATGGTTTTCATCTTATCTTCGGGAACGTCAGCAGGCAGTGCAGTCAGATGAAGAAACTTCATCCTGGCGTAGTTTAGATACTGGTGTTCCCCAAGGCGGCATACTCTCTCCTCTTCTTTTCTCAATTTTTATTAACTTTATCACATATAAACTTCAGTGTTCGTATCATCTTTATGTTGATGACTTGCAGATATATGCTCACGCAAGTGTTGACAGTATAAATGATGCCATAGATGCGTTGAATGGGGACCTACATAACATAAAGTCATGGTCTGACTGTTTTGGTGTTGCCGTCAACCCGGGTAAATGTCAGGCTTTGTTGGTGGGTGGTCCCCACATGATATCCAGAATAGACTTGATCAATCTGCCTCCTATCGTCTTCGATGGAGCTACAATTCAAGTTAACTCAAGTGTCAAGGATCTGGGTTTACATATAGACTCTAGGTTAAGCTGGCAGTCACAAGTGACTAGTATTTGTCAGAAGGCCACTGGAGTTTTGCGGTGTCTTTATCGCCTTAAAAACTTTTTACCTGCCAATATCAAGGCATTGCTTGTGCAGACTTTAATTTTTCCTATAGTCGACTATGGTGATGTGTGCTACCTCGACCTGAATGCAGATCTACTTAATAAGCTCGACCGTCTTCTAAATAACTGCATTCGATTCGTTTTTAATCTACGCAAATATGATCACGTGTCCACCCACCGATCTTTACTTAAATGGTTGTCCATTCGGCAGCGTAGAAGAATGCGGACATTGACCACCTTATTTAATCTATTAAATTCCCCTAATGCTCCCCCTTACCTTACTTCGCGTTTCCAGTACTTGTGCACTTCTCACGACAAAAATCTCCGTACTTCTTCCAACCGCTTACTTGTTTGTCCTTCTCATCGCTCTGATATTATCCATTCTTCATTCTTCGTTTATCCTATTCTTTTGTGGAATGCCCTTCCCTTAGACATCAGAATGTCCACCAGTCGGTATGCATTTAAAAATAAATTGCGAAAATTTCTAACAGAGCAAGAAACTACATGTTAAATTTTAACAATCGTCCATATTAGTTGTCGTTTACTTGATATGTATTTATTAATAGTTCTTATTTGAGTAGAATATATGTATATGTATGTATTTATATATGTATGTATGTTGTATTTATATATAAATTAGTTTAGTCTATGTATTATTATACTCGTAATTTATTTCCTTTTTTTTTACACTGGTTGTGCACCCTACCTCTCATTTGTCTCCACATCACCCTAAGGTTGACTGGTAGAAAATGCCTAAGGCATTAAGTCCGCCTTTGTACAATTTGTGCAAAAAGAATAAATAAATTAAATAAAATAAAATAAATAAATAAATATTCCCCAAATAAATTAAGTAATTAAGGGTTAAGGTATATATTTTTTTATAATTAAGCTTTATTTTGCTATTGTTTAGTTATAAAGAATGGTGAATAAAAATAGAAGTATTTTCTTATCGTGACAGAAGGCGTGGGCGCTAATTTGCCCGAACTACCGCAAGGCGACCGACGAATGGTGTTCGTGGAGCTCCGTCAAAAATCAACGCTGCGGTCACAAGCGCGACAGGATGACAACCTAATGAATAGAATTAACGATTTTTTAAATAATCATGAATACTGGCGCATTAATAAACATTACTTTGTTTCTTTTATGTAGTAACTTTAGAATGTATTATTTTCAGTTTTTTTTTTATAAAAAGAAAATAATATAATGGAATTATAATAAAATTTGTTACTCTTAACTTTTTCCAATAAGCGGAGTTTAGCTTACAATAATTACGCTATTCTTTATTTACATTATGACGGCATTGTTTAATTTGAATTTTGGATTTAAAAACAACAAGTATATGTTCTTAGATGACTCTCCTTAACTTTTGGAAACATTTGATCTGCATTTATAGATTAAATGAATGCCACCAAGGGAGTTAACTCTCCCTTCTTTCTAGAGTTGGTTTAATTTGTGGGGTAAATAGTCGTTTTTCTATAAATTTTGAAATTGGTAGGGCTAAAATATTTGTAAATAAATTTTGTCCAATTTCCAGTTTTTAAACACTTTTGCCAAAGATACAAATGTGACATTGTATTAAAACAAAGAGTCTTAATGATCTTGATATACCGGTATCAGTCACTAAGTCCTAAGTGCTAATGTCATACTATCATATTGTTATACCTAACTGTATAACATACACATAATACGAAAATTAAATTTTGAATGTTTGAATGTAAAAATAAAAAAGGTTCCAGGTTTTGTGTTTGAATTGGTATAAAATTGTCATCGAGATTAAATTCAAGAGTAAACATTCTTTGAATGCATATTATTCACAATGGACATTTCAAATCTAAGTAAGACTCATTAAATTTCCATTTCCGACTTTTAAACAAACTGGGATAGAAGTGACTAATTCATTAAAATACAGGTTTTACTTAAGTGCACTGGAATTTTATTTCTTAAAAAAGATCTTATTGCATTAATAATAAAGTATGAGATAAAAGCGGAAAACTACAGAAGCACTTAATTAATAAATATAGAGCTATAATTGGTATTGCTGACGCATTATGAACTACGTGTTTCTCGATAATTGATAATTCATTCATTAGTAATTATCAAGTTGATATTTCAAATACGTCATCCGTCGGAAAACAAAGATCCTTAAATATCACACGCTTTTTTTTCTATTTATTAACTGGCTTGATAAGTTATAAACGGTGTTTTAATCTAAAGGGAAGGCCTTAGCCAAGTACTGAGGACGAAAAGGCTGATAATGATGAAACAAGGTAGTCGAAATATTCAGGTAAAATAAATGTGTAACTCGTCCAGTGAATAGTACTTCATTGTTGTAAATAAGCCCTTTCATATGAAATCAAAACAGCACAATTCAATTAATAGTGTTCATTAGCTAGGTTTTTCATACCTTGAGACGGCATCATATTGAATTTATCGGACAATCAAGGCGCTTCCAAGATACATTTGATAAAATAAGTCCAGAAGTAATCAGCATCCCAGGGTTACATTTCCCACCTTCGAGCTTCATCATCAGACCAGCTCAGTAGTACTATATTATTGTATTGTCATTTAAACTAAATATACATGTTAAGAATTAGTAGTTGGCAAAATTCAGCTTCTTAAATTTCACAACATTGTCTGTTGATTTTGGCATTAAAAATAAACAAACGTGTTAAAAATAGACTAATTTTGACTGATGACATCATGCACTACGAGTCTTTCTGGTTTAATTATAGTGAAATTATCACACCCACATTCCCAGCCAATAATTTTGGCTACATTATCATTACTTCCAATATAGCTAGCCATCAACTCCTAACTAACCTGATTGTTTACAAACAAACCTCCGTGGCACAATGCACTGTGTAGCGTGTGTTAGGTAATTTGGTAGTGCCTAATGGTTGGCGATGGCTGTCTATGAATTTGAATGCTATTGAATTCAGTAGTTCAATGACTGCAACAGTGCGTAGGTACTTGGTGTCACCTTTTATATAAACGATATTATAAAAAAACAAACTATAGATAAAATAATTACAGTGCTCTACTTATTTCAGTTTCATTATAGAAATAGCATAGAAAAAAACAGCCTGTGTGACCTTTTATTCTAATAAGTGATATGAGATATTATTAATATGTATATATCTACTACATCATATTTATATTTCTCAATATATAGTTTACATGTTACATACATATTTTACCAATAATCAGCATCTAATTTTATTAAAAACATATGTAAGGAATTGATATTTAAATGATTTATTTTAGCACATTAATTATATATTAAAGTAACTACTACTAAGTTTCGTAGTTATCGTTGGTTTAATAATCGATTGTTCAATCGATTATTGACGTTAGTAGTAACTATTAAAGTGGCTAGTCTGTGGCTGTCAATTAATAGTCTGACTTTTCATACCTTTTTGGTCGCTGGCGGCATTCACTCGGGCAACGCGGTATTGTACGGTTGTCTGGCCATTTACTTAACGGTTACAATCTTCGAAAAGCTAATGGAATACCAAACTGCTGAAGTAAGTAGCATTGGCTGATTATTTTATTACTCTGAGTAAGTGTAGAGCTTGAAAAGGGTTAGGACTAGTAACTATTCTTATAAAACATGAAAGCGATGTAAAATAAACGTTGTCAAGAAGTTAATTTTTGTATTATTTCACGGTCTCTAATAATTCAGAAGTGGGATAGGCAGGTATTCTTCCGAATCACTTGCTTATCCTGCCCACGTGATTTTACAGACCAAGCAAATGTTCGTTCCTTTTTACTTTAAATCTAGCAATAGGTATCGTGTTCGCCATTGGTTTTCATGTTTTATACTTCAGTTTAACAGAACGTATCAAAGTTTTTTTTTACCCCTGTATCAGTTTTGTTACGCATTTACTAAGATAATGTTAAAGTAAAAAAAAAAAGTGTAAGATTTATATTTTTGTAATATATGTGATGTGAGGGTCCAACTCAGACTTGACCGTTTTTGGACCTATATTATATATCTTTAGTGTACCTCTGGGGTTTCTAAGGGGGTCAAAATTTCATTATTTTTACGCTACGATGCTTACTTTTTGAGATATTAGCCATTTTAGTTAGAAATATAATAATGTTATGCTCTTTGAAATCAAATTCTTTTGCGTTTTTTCTCCTTTTCATTCACCCGTATAGTTTTAATGTCAAATGTTTGAGACAAATATACAGAATTTATCGAAATAGAATTTGATCTCATGGTTACCCTTACGGTTGCGAGTTCTAGATATGGAGTACGGTGCTAAAGAAATATAAACTATCGATCATGATGGCGAAGGTGTGCATACCAACACGGAGACGGAGAACGCCACTGCTAGGTGCAGCACCCGTGGACGTTCTCGGCTGCGGTCGACTGGCTTGATAAGTGAGGGAGCGGAAGGGAGCCTGAAAGGTAGGCAAAGCCGCAAGCACTTATACAATAGATTAATATACTTATATAATGATAAATCTAGCCCCGTAATCCCGTTAAGCGGGAGGCCATCGCTTTTATGAGGGCGTCAGTTGAGAGACCCAAGCAGTATGGGCGTTTTTTTGAAAACCATTACGTAAAGGTTTTGAAGTTTCCATAACGTTATTAAAAGCCGTTTTCAGTTTTGGTTATCACTACCGCGGTTGACGAGGCTACTTCAAAACGAATGAAAACTAAAACGCTGTTAGCTAACGTAACGCAAGTTTTTGTTTTAGTATTACGTAATTATGGTTATGACGTTATCTCTTCGTGCTTTTACTAGGTTAAGGACTAGTTTGTTAAAATTAAAATGTATGAACTATTAATTTTTAATGTAATGTGAATAGACGAGAAAATTAAAGCTTTTTTTTTGGCGCATTTAAAAATAGTCCTATTTACAATAATTTTTATTTCGAATTTTTTTGATAACATTTCTGATAAAATTACAAAATTATTTGTTTTATTATTGCGTTTATAACTATTTTTGCGTATTTAACCGATCATGGCAGCGCGGTTTTCAATTTTGGTTGTATTGCGTTGGTTATGAGAAAAACGGTTTTATGTTTTGCGGTAAGGTTACGTTTTGGTATGAAATTCAAAACGGTTTTTAGTTATGTTTTGGTGAAACTTTCTCATGCGTACCGAGCAGGGAGTCATCGAGGCAACGTCTTAATGGCGGGGAGTCTCGATGGCAATGCTCTAGAGTTGATCTATATCTATTGAGTGTATATCGCAATGTAGTCGAGTTGATGATGTAAAAGGACGAACGTATCGTAGATTACGTAGAGGATCAAAGCATAAGTCATTCACGTAGCAGTTCTGAGGAATGCTCACAGAATAAATTTCGTAGCAGTCCGTATGGACGCCAACGTAACAAGAAACGCCATCCTAGTAGCAGTTCAAGTAATGATCGTTATTCAGATAATAAATGAAAAAAAAAATGAATTCTCGTTACCCTGACGTTAGTACGATTAGACAAGAGCTTGAAAGAAATAGTAACATAGATATACCAAATAATATTTTAGATAACTTTTTAGACATTTTAAAGAGTATGAAGGGTCATACTTCCCCAAAGTTGCCCTTGAATAACGTTCTATTAGAATTTGACCCAATGTCTCAGGGTCAAACTGTGTTAATGTGGCTGACAAAAGTGGAGGAGTGTGCTGACATTATGGTTGGAGTGAAAAATAAATTATTTTCTTTACTCTTCCAAAGCTAACTGGCGTAGCAAAATCCTGGTACCAGGGGCTCAGCACAGTCCTCTACTCTTGGTCTGAGTGGAAGAGAAAATTAGTAGAGTCCTTTCCTTGTCGCGATGGTTATGCAGAGTTGTTGACGGTTACGCTGGCAAAAAAGGCACGCTATGGGGAGTCGCTCGCACAGTATTTTTATGCTAAGATGAATTTATTGAATCGATGTAGTATTAAAGGTAGAAAAGCGGGCGATTGTATTTTAAATGGAATAGAGGATAGTGCTGTTCGCGTTGGCGCGCAGGCTGCTCAATTTTGTGAACCCGAACAATTGCTAATGCATTTAAAAACGGTTAAAATAGGTATTCTTAGGGATGCGGGGATAGGCAAAGACAGGATAAAAGAATCAGGGGTACAATCCTGCCCTCAGTTCTTCGAACGTTTCAACCAAGAAATTTATATGTTACAAGTGTAGTGATCATAAGAGTTATCAATGTGCCAAACCATCATCTAAATGCAACAACTGTAAAAAAGTAGGCCACATGAGTAAGTATTGTAGATTAGGGCGTAGCAATGACATTGTAAACAAGCAGGATGAAAAAACAAGTTTTTGAACTAGGGTCATCAGGGGAGTTTAATTCTAAATATATTTTTTGACATTTTAGTCAATGATATACAAATATTGTATCATATTGATTTAGGTAGCCAATGCACGCTAATAAGAGTATATGAAACAAAAAAAAATTTAATCCGTTAATAGATACCATAGATTTACCTTTAATGAGAGCTATTGGAGGTTATCATGTGAAACCGTAAGGTAGGTCTAGGGCTAAGATATCCGTACAGGGAAAACGGGAAAACGTTTATAATAATGAAATACTTGTAGTTGAAGATCATGTTTTAAAATATCTTGATTTGTTGGGACATACATACGTTTACTGAGTTACCTAATATCTTGATCATTAAAACACCTGAACAACTGGTTTTCAAAAGCACAATCCTAATAAATTAATTTTACGTGTCTGGGAGACAGTGACATTGACTTCGCGTGAAATAAGTTTAATAAAAGTCGACTCACATGATGGATATGAAGGTGGTGTGTATGTTAGTGGTCCTTTGAGAGGATGTAATAACCAAGAATATTACCTTTTCCCAGGGAATATTCATTTAAGTCTGGATTAGGTGTTGTTATCGTTTAGAACGCGTGCGATCAAGATTTAATTTTTGCTAAAGATACGTTAGTTAGGCGAGCCAATCGGGTGACTGGTAACTGTAAAGTATATGCTGTGACTTTAGATAACGCTTACTCAGAAGACACTTTAGTTTTCGGGCACAACATTACTAGTGCAGAACGGGCCTTATTACGGTCGCTAGTGTTAAAATATAACTGTTGCTATTAATCAGGACTTAAAGATCTAGGTTTAACGAACGCGGGGGAGATGGTGATAGAGGTAGAGAATAGTGAGCCGGTTGTATACAGACCATATAGAATGTCCATTGCCGAGCGCAATGTTTCTAACGATATAGTTAGTGAAATGTTAGTTGCTGGTATTATTCGAGAATCTTCCTCACCATACGAGCCCTATTGCGCTCGTTAAAAAGTTACCGCGCCTTGAACAGACGGACAAAGAAAGATCATTATCCTCCACCCCGGGTTAAAGACCAGCCGGATAGGCACGCCGGTAACATATTGTTTACTTGTTTACATTTGGCATCAGGATATTACGAAATCACTATCTTTTCCGTGTCTCAAGAGAAGACTGCGTTCATTACGCCGGATGGAGTGTATGAGTTTCCTCGAATGCCATTCGGTTTAGTGAACGCACCTTCAGTATTTCAAAAAACTATGAATCAAATATTAGCATAATCAAAAATAAATTATGCGCTTATATATATGAATGACATATTGATTCCATCTCGTACGTTTGAAGAAGGTCTTAGTAGGCTCGAAGAAGACCTAATTCTTCTACAAAATGGGGGTCTGTCTCACTTTGATTCTAGTGGTAATAGGCCCGGCGCCCGAAAAACTGAGGCAGTATCTATGTTCCCAACCCCACGGAATCAGCACGAAGTAAGGCAATTTATCGGCCTGGCCGATTTTTTTTTCAGAAGGTTTGTTCGTGATTTTACTGTTATCTGCAAACTATTGACGGACCTTTTAAAGAAAGATGGCACGTGGAAATGGCTGGAAGATCAAGAGCAAGCATTCAAATCATTAAAAGATGCTCTTGTTACCAGGCCGATTTCAGTCCTTTATGACCCTAAACGCGAATCGCAACTTCATACAGACGCGTGTAAATATGGGTAGCAGTAATCTTATTGCAAAAAGGCGATGAGGGTCTGTACAAAGCGGTCTCGTATTTTGGCCGTAAGACTACATCCGATGAACAACGGTTACATTCGTTCGAACTAGAAACTCTTGCTGCGGTAGCTTCTTTCGATAGATTTCGCGCGTATTTAATAGGTATACCATTTAAAATATTAACTGATTGTAACGCGTTACGGACTACCTTAACGAAACGTGATTTAATTCCTCGTATCGCCCGTTGGTGGATACAATTTACTGACTTTGATTGCGACATAGAGTATCGGCCCGGAACCGGCATGACCCATGTTGATGCTCTTAAGTCGAAATCCAGTAAGTAAAGCAAATATAGACAATCGTATTCTAGACGTACTTACCACTGAGATTGAAGATTGGATTGCGACCGTGCAATCCAGTGGCGATGTATTATCCCGTATTAAGCGAATATTATGCTGATCAGAGTCAGAGAAGGTTGTCGAAATTGTAAAAAAAATTTTATAAAGAACGGTAAGGTATATCGTATAACTGGTCTTAGTGGGGATGATGGTTTACGATAGGTTGTGCCGAAGGTAGCCCGATGGCAAGTAGCAGAGGTAAACCACTTTGGGTAGGATCCAACAGTCCTTCTGGTTTCCTAAAATGAGACGTTTTGTAAAGATGTATATGCGGGCGTGTTTTGAGTGCGAACAGCCAGGCGAATTGTAATTCGTCTATCCTATCCCAAAAGTCGAGATTCCTTTTCACACGATCCACGCTGATCATCTAGGCCCCTCCATACGTAGTAAGCGGGGCAACGTATATCTTCTCGTTATAATTTGTGGATTTACCAAACTCATTAATATTACGGCCTTTAAAAATACTAAATCGGCCACGTCAATAAGAGTTCTCAAGGAACACCTGAGTTATTTTGGTACACTGGTTAGGCTCATCACTGATCAAGGCATTTCATTCACAAGTAATGATTTCCGTTCGTTCTTGAAACCTTAAGGTGTCAAACACATTTTTAACGCAGTATCAACTCCGCGGGCCAATAGCCATGTAGGAAGATTCAAATGGACGCTTTGTCTACTAAGAGTCATGGTTAAGATGAAAAAGGCTGGGATGAGCATATACCAGACATACAGATCGGGTTAAATACAACGAAACACGAAACCACAGGTTGTAGAAACAACATTAGTTGTAGGATTAAAAGTAGTTCCGAGAATATTCTCAATGAAGTTATTGATAAAACAGTAAACTGGGGAGCTTGATAATATTAGACATGAAGCGGGGGATCGAATCCGTATTGAACAAGCTAAAGATAAAACTAATTTCTATGCGAAACGTCCAATTAACTAACCCCTACGAAAAGACGTAGCTTTTTCAGTAGGAGACTTAGTAAGCGTTAAACGAAAAACGCCAAGTGACGCTAGGTCTAAGAAATTGGTAGTAAAATTCCAGGGACCCTACAGAATTAGGAAAGTCCTGCCAAATGACCGGTATTTAGTTGTAGATACAACTCTTACACAAAGAAGGGTAAACGTCATAATGAAAACGTGATAACGGTAGATAAACTAAAACCATGGCTTAGTTTTGATAATAATTACGGTAGTTCACAATCAGATAGCGACGAAAGTACTCATGAAGTCTTTGGTTCTTTATAGCTAGTATGACCGTTACTTTACCCTATGCTATTAATCTGTTTATTTTTACTGTCAAAGTTATTGTAACAAAATAAGTAACACTTGTTTATTTTTATAATTTGTTATCTATCTCCATTGAGATTGCATGATAATGTTCTATGACGTAAGTAGAATCATTTCATATTTTTATTTTATATCTTATAGAATCATTTCGTTTAGTGAAATTCTTTGAGTGTGTAGTTATTTGATAACTACATATTTGATTTATCATTAAATTTTGTCATTAATTAAAATAAAATCCAGAATTTAACTGTTCATTCAAAAAAATAATAATGTGATTGATTATAATAGAAAATTTGGAAATAAGTTATTTATTTATAGTTTACTAAACCAACCTTAGACATTGGGACGTCATTTAGAATTGATCTTTTGGTCATCCTAGGTACCATTAATTAATAATGTTTAGGTTTTATAATTTAAAAGCAAAGGGACTTGCTTCAGCAGGATGGCCGAGCTGTAAGGAATTGATATTTAAATGATTTATTTTAGCACATTAATTATATATTAAAGTAACTACTACTAAGTTTCGTAGTTATCGTTGGTTTAATAATCGATTGTTCAATCGATTATTGACGTTAGTAGTAACTATTAAAGTGGCTAGTCTGTGGCTGTCAATTAATAGTCTGACTTTTCATACCTTTTTGGTCGCTGGCGGCATTCACTCGGGCAACGCGGTATTGTACGGTTGTCTGGCCATTTACTTAACGGTTACAATCTTCGAAAAGCTAATGGAATACCAAACTGCTGAAGTAAGTAGCATTGGCTGATTATTTTATTACTCTGAGTAAGTGTAGAGCTTGAAAAGGGTTAGGACTAGTAACTATTCTTATAAAACATGAAAGCGATGTAAAATAAACGTTGTCAAGAAGTTAATTTTTGTATTATTTCACGGTCTCTAATACATATTAAATGAAACTCTCAGAGATCCTCGAACATACCTTTAAATAACTCTTTTGATATCATTTATAACAAATTGAATAAAAATATTGAAGTATAAGTTATTCTTTTGCATTTATGAAAACCCAACGTTTCTTGAATGCGTTCATATATCAAAGCAATGCGAAAACACTTCTATTGTGATCTTAATAAATATAAAAATGGTAAAAAATTGAATTAGAAGTTGTTCAATGGATTTTATAATGTGTTTGTATAATCACCGAACCACGCCCATAAATTCAGTTACTACGAGTACACTAGTCATCGGAAGAGGTAAACGGACCCATTTATAACTCATATTTGTTACATGCTCGTAATACTTATAATTATACTAAATTGGATTATTCGCGATATGTTTTGTTTTCTATTAGTTTCATTGGAATTAAAACACAATTCTTTAAATTCCAATTTTTTGATCGACGTTTTTCATTAAATGAAAAAGGTTTTAAATTGATAATTATTGTTGTTGTAAAACTGGAGCAAATGTTAGACTGGAGCTATCGAAATTGAATGACAGTTTTCAGAAAAAGTTTTCTAATATCTAAAAAGACAATATTGTAATAAAAATTACTGAAAATTTTATATTCCTTGGCTGTTACCTTCATCTTGGCATTATATTATACCGGCATATTATATGCCATTATAATATACTATTTCAAGAACGCAGAGTAGCACTGTGCGTACGTCTATATTAAATGTATGTTGAGTGCTTTTTATATACTTACCGTCTTGTATAAAAATAAAATTATATATATTTATAAGAATATTATACTCAACACTTTAATAGATATTCATTATAGTGCCCAACAACTTAACGAACAGTTTTGATGCTACCCCAAGTAGCAACATAGTGTCTAAAACTGTCTTCCTCATAAATTTTCGAGACTTCTACAACAATCTTCTAACAAGAGAATACTAATGATATATTTTGGTTTAAGTAGAGAAGCGTAATAATTTCTAATGCTCCTATAATTATCTACTAAAATGTTGTTAGGTCCTACAACTACCTTGCACTAGTATGAGTTAATTATAATAATACTAATTGCTTTATAATTGTTTTAATAATAACGTACTAAATTTTTTTTATTTGTAAATACTTTATAGTGTTTGATGTCCTTTGTTGTTGGTATTTATAATTTAAATAATATATGTAAGTTTTCAGTTTAACTGTTAAATTAACTAAAATAGTTCCTAGTTTTACATGTGAATAAGTTTGTTAACTAATAGCATAGTTATTTTACCCTCAATTTCGTAATGTCTTTATATCATTATAATATCACTAAATTTTCATACTTTTATAATTTTTATATATTTTATGCATTTTCAATGCATTCGGGTCACAAGTGAATTCAATTGGGAGAGCATTGGACCGGATTTCCAAAACTTGCGGGTTCGTTTCCCGCCTGAGAATTCACTTGTGATCCGAGTCGGTTTTTTCTAGTATTTTTCTATTATAATAATTTATCTTATAAGATCACATTGAAAATGCATAAAATATATAAAAATTATAAAACTTAAATGGCTGTTTCATCTTAATTGATTGACCAAACATTTGTAAAAATGTTTCTTTCGAATACGAGAGGATGTTCCTCTCATTGATGAAACAATGCTGGGCTACAGCGTAAAATCAGGAAGGTACTAAAAAATTTCGACGAGTTTTCATACTTTCTTTAACATTTGCCAAGTTTCAAAATTTTCTCTTTACCATAACCTATTTAAGATTAATATATAAAAGACCAGCTGTTGAAAAGACTAGGGTTCCTCACTTGAGGGTTTTAGCTCTACCACATCTGAATTAATAATAATAATATTTGATACACATTTTTAGGATGGCTTTGTTTGTTTTTGACGTACACATATTTTGTGTTATATGGAAACTGCAATAGATGTGACTTATCGGTTTTTACGATCAATAATTATTATAGACCTAGTTTCTAATCATGTAAATATGAAGTTAGAATTGAATCCAAACTTATTTTGATGTCCCATCTGTTACCTGCATAGCACATTTCAAAAAATTCAAAAATTCTTTATTAGCTTATAGAGTAAATTACAGGGGTTGAGAGTCTCCTTTTAAGTTAGAAAAAACCTGTATTAGGAGATGCCCGCTCTTTCGAACCATGATTACATTTATAAGCTATGAGAAAGTGTATGTATGTATGTGTGTGTGTGTTTGTGTGTGTGTGTGTTTGTGTGTGTTTGTGTGTGTGTGTGTTGTGTGTGTGTGTGTGGTGTGTGTGTGTTGTGTGTGTGTGTGTGGTGTGTGTGTGTGCGTGTGTAAGTGTGTGTGTGTGTGTGTGTAAATAGGTGTTGGGTATAAGTGTGTGTGTATGTATTTTGTGTGTGCACTATGTGGATTATTTTGTATTTGTCTACTATAATGTACCTAGTGTGTTTGTCTATGTATCATAGTGAGCAGCTACTTCTGCTGTGAAAAGATCATAATATAAACATACAATATAAGCATGATTCTATTTAACTTTTTGAAACCCTCATAGGTTACTTAGGTTAGGTCTTTTGAAATAATGTTATAATAAAAATCTATATTTCAATAATTACCTACTTCAAATAAACATGTTGAAAATACCATAGTAATAGGCTACTACTTCTGAAACTATGAGTCCATGCTGCAAAATTGGTTAAATAGGCAGGTTTATAAGTCTTTGAATAATAATATGCCACTATATTATGTACATTTAATGAAATTGTTGATTTGGATATTTTAAGAATAGCTTTTTCTTTATTAACATTGTTATTTTCTCAGTTACTACAATGTCTCCTGTATGAAATTGTATTTTATTGGTCATTATTACTGAGCATGTAGAACAATAAAAAATAACGAGCAAACCGTGTGTTTAAAAAGTAACGAAGTTGTCAAAGCATCACTTCTGCGATAGCAAATTATAAACCTATTTTTCAAAATTAATTTATTTTAAATATTTGTATTTTGTTCGAAGCAAGTTTATATCTTAAAACTGTCGTCGTGAAAATAATTACACAAAGTAAGATACTATTATCTTACGGGGGTTAAGAAATCCAAAATTATTGGAATTTATAGACAACAATCCTAATACTATCCGAAATTTGGAAATAAATTGAAGTTTCAAGCAGAAAATCGCGCAACCCACTTTAGGCAATACTATAATTAATAATGAGTATTTATATATTTTTTTGCAAATACCATAGTTCAATTTTATGTAGGAACTTAATGGATTTATATAAATTTATTCAATTTTTGCTTCTTCATTTTTTTATTTTTACTTAAATTGTTTTAACACTGACAAAAACTTATAAGAAGTTGAAAATCCAATTAGAGCCATTACAAACTGGGCGACTAGTCGCCGCGTCTAATCGCCGCGTCTTGTCGCCGCGACTTGACGCCGAGTTGTCGCTTGCGTTGGTGACTAGTCAGACACCGTACAGGAACTATCATTAGTAGTAGAGTACCTACCTATAGTCCGTTTTTTTTAGCATTAGAAAGAACAAAATTTGGGTACTTTATTGTACACATATAATGTAAGAGGCAAAACGTAACATCGTGAAAAGTTTACACTAAAAAATACCTTAAGAAGCAGAAGTTGCAAACTTGTGGAACGAAACGTTGGTCAGTTTGACACGACAAAATTAAAAAATACATGCCGATGTTGTAATACGTACCATATTAGGTGATCTTTAAAATGGTCGCTTAACATGGCCGCCATTTGCAATAATAGCGGCAAATGTCAACGTCTGCATTTATCTGTTTTGACTATTTTCCTTGGTTTATTGTTAAGTTTCTGTTGTTTTTGTTGAAGTTTTTTGTTAAAAGTTTTGTTGTTATTTGTTATTTAATCCGTTCAACAATGGACGAGCCTGAAGCCGGTCCAAGTGGACTCTAGCACAAGGTTAGCCACCACTGCTTTTTTGTTTACATAATTTCTAATGCTTAAAAAAATGGAATATAGTTATCTGACCTAATTTTTAAAGTTAAAATAAAAAATAATTGTAAGAATAGGTAGAAGTATTTATATATTACATAAAATAGAGTTGTTCATTGAGAGATTAATTAAATCTTGAGGCTGACGCAGTGCTGTCGTCGTTAGTGCGCGTGCACAGCGCCACTAGACGCGGCGACAAGTAGCGAGCGTGCGCGAGTCCCTTATCTTGTGGTCGCGACTCCGCGACTCTGACGCTAAGTGTGCGAAGCTTTGAACAAAATATGTGAAATTGTCGGCTTCAGCCTGTAGTCGCGTTTAGTCGCCGAGCTGTCGCTGTCGCGTGTCGCCTAGTTTGCGCCTACGTTAAAAGTGGAGAGATACTGTTCGACTTTACGGAACCCTCCAATGAACTTTTAATTCTCACTTTTAAGTGGGGATTACTAATTCTGTGAGTCTCTTAACCTATATGCTCCAATACATTTAAATCGTTTCCATTCTTGTAACTACTTATAGTATAGTCATTACTGATAGTCTTTTGTTATACCATTATTTTGCTTAAATTTTCTTACAAAAATAATCTAGTATGTACCTTCTTTCGTTTCCGTTCCCATTTATTACATGGGTCTTTATATATTAGGTTTCTGTTTAAAACGATAGTCCAAACAGTGTCTCCAGGAAGTTTCCCATTGTCTCGCGTCTACCTTTAAAAAAGACATCCACAAGTCTTCCGCAATAGATCGAATCTGGTTCCGAAGAAACATGTGCGTTACCCTCGCAGTCTCTCAGACAATAAGATGATTATTATCTCTCTATGAAACACAATTTCTATTTTATCCTAAGTGATCACATTATACCATTCCAAGTTCGCCGCTATTCCGTATTAGTGGAACAGGCCAGGCACTAGGCACACGAAGCGAGCTATTCGACCCAGCGTTCAAAGTATTAATTCTAATAAGAGTAAAATGAGAAACTATCCTCTTTTCCCGTCCGCTTATAAATTATGACTCTTCAATAAAATATTTTGTTTTACTTTGAAAACAAAGGTGAAGTAAAATTGTATAAAAAAACGGCGTCGTTATATTATTACAAAAGAAAATATACTTTAGAGAAATAATGTCAGTGTTCTGCAATAAGGTTCATGAAATATCTTAATTTGTCAGCAAAATATTAAACAGAATTTTAATATAGGTTTACACAATTTGGCACGAACCAGAAAATTACATTTGGACCACACGAAACCAAGAGAGTTGTCACTAATAGCTTCAAATCGATCAAGATTATATTTTTTAGCGTGTACGAAATGTTACTTATTATTTGTATACTCTCTCTCTCAGCACGTTTGTCAATTAATTTTGTATACTAAAGCTGTGGTAAATGTTGCTGGTGTTGAAATAAGTTTTAGTTTTTAAGAGAATTTGTAAACTTTTTTATTTCAATACTGTTTTTTACCTAAATAAATAAAAAAATCTGTGGTCATAGGTTACAGAGGCTGTACATTCTGTACACAGAGTTTAAAGTGTATTTTCTAATAATGAAAGATACAAATATTAAAAGAAAAGAAAAAAATGGCAACTGCAACATAAAAGGTTTTTAATTAAAACATCACCGTATGTACCACAGATCTGAAAATAACTCCTACTTAATAAAAGATCCTAATAAAGTTAGACTGCTATAGTTTGCAGTAATGCCTTTGTATTTTCCGAATGAGGCGTATTAAAATTATCCTTATTTCAAATAATACGACGTTGAACATTACCCGAAATATTTGAAATTAGTGGATATCTGAACTCTATTAAGTTTGTTAGGTTTGATTTCTCTTGATATTTAACGACCCGGACTTTTCAGTTCAAGAAGCCATTTGATTTTAAATTCGAAACTAAACCTAACCTCAGGTGTGCTTAGATTCTAATAGGACGTGTTCTTTAAAGTAAAATTGCCCACCATCTATATTATACAGTCAAAACGGTTCTAATTAACAAAAATGGTAATAAATATGTCATAAATGGTTATGCTCTATTTCATAATATAAGCATTTAAAACACGCTTCTGTGTTGAATTTTTTTATAGGAATTCTAATAAGATAGATTGCCTGTTAGTTAGTTTAATTCGAACAGTATTTAATGTTTGTTCAAGCTAAATTAATGTTATTTACGTAAGTTAAGCAGAACAAATGAAATGTATTATTCTACCAATTATTTCTATACATATGTCTGCTAACACCTAAAGATAGTAACTTACATTTTGTACAGTACTCTTATACTATACGATGTAAATATTTTTGTTTTATAAAATTATAATCATAGACATAAGAATTTACTGTTATGAAAGGAAAATATCAAAGATTTATTCACATTGCCCATTGAATTGAACTTGTCTTCTTTTCCTATGAAATAATTATTTTTATTATTATTAAGTCTATTAATAACTTTTAAAATGCATTGAACAATTCAGGTCATGATACCCGCAGTCCGTTAATTAAGGTTAACTACGTGTTTTATATCGTTTACAAACAACTTTTAAAATGAATTCGCATACATCGTCCCTAAAAGTAACTCTGAAGAAATAAGATAAGAATATTTTTGAAAATATTTAACTTGTTCGATATTACTCATTAAGGACTTTAATTATTCGAAACAGTATAGTCGATACCAACTCAGTGTGTTTTGCATGAATTCAGTTTCAAACTTTTTATTGATTTCTCGAATCGTGTGGTATAGAACGAAAATTGTCCACTGTTCGCTGTGGATTAATTTGATATTAATTAAGTATTAGGAAAGTAACGATGTGAGAAAGACTCCGAAAACTTCCAAAATGTATGTAGACAAAAATAATCTTATATACCTTCCGGCAAACAAGTTGAACATGATTTTGAAATCACGTGACATGCGCAGTAGTGAATAATGTACCTAAACTAGCTACTGCGCATGTCACGTGATTTCAAAATCATGTTCAACTTGTTTGCCCGGGACTATACGAGGCGTGATTGGGATTGTCCTTAAAATTAGCATAAATGCTAAATTGTGTAAAAACTTCAAGTCAATCCTAATCGCCTACTTGACGGATACTTAAACAACACCTGTGTTACTACTACCTAATTATATTAAGTAAAAAGAAATAGATTTGTAATTGTATTATAATTAAAATAATATTTCTTACTTCCACACCAATTAGTCTAGCCCAAGGTAAGCACTTTGTATGACTTGTGGTTCAGGATACTAGGGTACCGGATGATTATTATTCAAAATCTTCATTTAATATATATAAATTACGTGTCACGTTGTTTGTCCGCGATGGACTCCTAAACTACCTAACTGATTTTGATCAAACTTCCTAACTATCTGTTATTTGATCTAACTTAAAAGATAGGATAGGTTTTATTTTAATTTATAACACAGCAACGCGTGGCTGGGTCAGCTAGTATATATATGTCTATAAATAAAAATTACGTGCAGTATTTGACCGCAATGAACTCCGAAAATACTCGACCGATCTTAATGATATTTTTTGCATTTTGCTGAATTTGTCTTGACTTAGGACATAGGATAGGTTTTATTTTAATGTATACCACAGTAACGCGGCCGGGTCAGCAAGTAATTATATATATTTCAATATTATATATTAATGTAAGTCATATGGGTATTTTTATTTGAACGATTTATATACATATTTGTTATTCTGTAGTTCCCACGGGAACGGACACTTCCTTAATAATTGATATCAGATTTAACCACAGCAAAATGTGGCCGTATATAGTTGGTTTAGTAGGTATATAACATAGAGTAATAGAAAATACTTAATGGGTAGGCATTAAATTTAGAAGCATTATTTCCTTATGTCAAACTGACTTGACTTTTAATAAAGTAATAGGATTAAAACTTCAAATTATGTCCATTTATTAATTTTAATTTAATTATTTTTTGTAAATTCACTACAACTAATCACGAACATCAATAAAAAAATATTTTTAGTAAGGGCTTGCAGGGCCATCTATACAATATTAAATAACATACTTAACCAACTTACCGAATCTCGTAGCATTGTGAGAAACTGTTGGCATGCTTCGGCTTTATGCTACAAGCTTGCAAGTAGCATGATGGTAGTGTAGCAGACCACTAGATGGCAGCACTAATCCTGTTTCTGTATACATTCAACAGAGGTCATTACGTGAACTGTGGTACGGTTAAGCAAATTATTACTTTGATTTTTGCGAAATATTGCATTGTAATCATACCCAAATAAGTTTATCTGATATAGTTGATTGAGGAGCTGAGGATAAAAGGTAAAGTAAAGGACATAAGTGGTTCTGATATTATAAACAACATAAAAAAATAAAAAAGTTTTATTCATCTTTCAGTTCCACACCACAGCTTGAATTTTAAGTTGTGTTAGTTTACCTTATAAAAATATATATTATTATCTTTATATTTATATACTGTATTGATATTATTTTTTTAATTGTCATGAGTTATCTTTTAAAATAAATAATATTATAAAGGCACATATTGTATTTACTTTTAAAATATTAACGTAAGTTATTGAGTTTATTAATATGAAGCAAAAAAAGAGGTCAGGAGAGTACGGAACCCTGAGGGACGCCAGCATTGATAGCCAAATCCCACCAGCTACCATCAATGACAACTCGAATTGACCGAACTCTCAGGAAGTCCGATATTCAGACACATTGCACTGGCATGAGGGTTATATATTCTTGTAAAATATCAGTTTATTCGGAAATCGATAAATTTATTAAATGTAACTTGTGAGATTTTATTACAAACAGACAAACACCACGTTCAGTAAAACAGAAAGAAAAGTTTGTGAAAGATAGGAATAATGCTCAATTCATTCCTATTTTTCACAAGATTTTCTTTTAATAAGAAAGAGTAAAAAATCTGTCCACGACACACGACATGACAGCACGTCAAGCAAGATACTTTAAATTTTAGAATGTATAGCTAGAAATGAGATGCTGCCAAGTAGCAACTTGGCAGCAGTATCTTGTTGAAAAATACGATACTGACTTAAAAAAATATATCTCATTGGGTGAAGTAATGGGTAAAGTGATACTAAAAAATATATAAAAGATGCGTAACATATTTAACAATATTACCGTTGCTTTCATCAAAAAAAGATTTTGATTGTTTGTAAAAAGAAGAATCAAAGAGTGCTTCATACTGATTTCGGGTTAATTCGAATCTTCATTTGAATATAACGCTTTTTACATATAATCTAAACGAGTTTGTTTTCATATTTTTAGCAGGAAAAATGAAATGCCTTTTCTCAACTTGACATGATTTGTCTATCTTTTATTAAAAATTCGTTCACCGAAAGCTAATGCAAAAATCTTCAGCATCGAATCCATGGACGTAAAAGTGGACTACTTCAGTAAAATCCTAGTTTCTAGCAGTACAAGCGCTGCGTACTCTTACCAATATAACACACTAGCTTGTGTAAGAGTACGCATATTCCACTTTTGTTTTTGTTTCATAATTATAGAGATTTGAGATATTTTTAGTATTTTTGTGATTAATTTCTGAAAGGTTAATTATCATAGAGTATAACATAACTTATGTTGATTTTCTTTTACTTCATGTTTCTATTTAAGAAAACCTCAAACCTTAAGTGCGTACTCCTAGACCAGCCTACCCTGTGACTGACATGCCGCTTCAAAATATATTCCTGCGCTCTGGATAAATGAGGAGATCAATGTTACTATGAGCAAGAAACTTGCAGCTAAGTCGAAATATGTATAAATGCAAACCAACCGATATTAATAAACAAATTTTCTACTTTCGCAGTAATTACCGTAACGGGCTGTGTAGGGATGGCAATGTTGACATATCTATAGATGTTTACTGAATCAAGATTCGGCTAAAATTTTGAATTTTCTCATTTCACTATAAGTTGGTAAAACTCACAATATTACTTTTTCTAATGATATTAGCAATTTGATATCTGCTCAATTGTTACTTTTCATCTTCACTCTCGATGATGAGCAATCCAAAAGAATAACTCTTAGTGACTTCTACGCTTCCTGTGGTATTAAGGAAGGCATTAAAACTATTTCTTGCAACGCCGTGGGTAGTAATCATGTCACCCGGAAAATTTTATTCCCTATTCTTGGTAAGGTTCTTCCTGTAGTCTGGCATATCCTATTTTTTTATTAAGGATGGGTTAGCGCTTGATCCCAATCAAGCCCGCGGGCCAACATAGAATCCACGATGGAACGAGCTAACCCAGACTCATCTTGACTTTGAAAATGGACGGGTTCTTAGTTCTCGGAAATACAGACGCAGGGAGGGAGTTACACTCCTTTACTTTACACAACTAGTTGTTTATTAAATTCCCCTAAAATACTGACTTAAGACTAATTATAGAAATATATACTTTTTAAGGTCGTTCTTCTTATTATTTAAAGCAAGTATTCTGTATATAGCGATATGACACAAGAAATAAAGGTGAGATTGAAGGCAATACAAGTTTTTTTGCTTAATTTTAAGTTTGCAAAAAAAAAAAATAACGCAACTATTTCTCTCAATAAATTTGCGCCTATTGAATGGGCTTTTTTAAATTGGCAACAAAAGATTTACACAACCAAAGAACATTTTGTTCATTCAATTTTAATAAAAAGATTCTGGTAAGTAAATATTTGGATATAGAGCTTCACAATATTTTTCGGACATTTCTCTGGGCTCGGTCACGCCCTCTGCAGTTGACAAAAGGAAGTCTTAAGCCGAACAACAAATTGTCATTTCCAGACGATAAAATTTTGTAAAAGTTAGCGAAGAAACGGTCCGTATCGCACACTATTAATCTTTGCTCAATGAAGAAGTTTTTATAGTTCACAGAAAAAGTTATGTCTTCATTGGTGATTTAATAAAATAATCCTATAAAAAGGTGGTTTTGTAACCAATTTTAAAAACCTTGAAGGGCATAGAAAACTTTACTTACCTAAGCATCGACATATATTTTTAATTAAGAAATTAGGTTTAGTAAGTCAATAATAATAAACTTCTTTATCACATATCATAAACACGTTGTTGTTCTATTTATTTAAAATAACTATTTTTTCATACCTGGAGCGCAATTAAAATTCCAGAAATAAAATGAATAACAAAAATAATACTTTATTTATTTAACAATAATTAATTTATATTTCTTAAATTATTGCCTATTTAATTTGCTTGATTTGTTGCGTAAATACACTTTTTCATACGGTATAAAGCAAAATATTTATGCTTCACCTCCGTGGTGATAAAAATCGTTAGACCGTTTAAATTGGTTTTTAATTTTTGGGAACAGAAACCAATCACGACATTCCAGGTGGAGACTGTATGCAGGATTCTCATGGTCCACCACGAGCACAGCTCTATCTTTTTTAAATGTTTGTGCAAAATTGATTGTATTTGACTCATGCTTATGTTTAACGCATCTCATAGTAGGTTATATGAACTCTCTGTTTCGACCATATGGCGCACTTTTTTGTTTACAATGGTGGACGGGCGACCATCACGAAATTCCTTACTAATATTGACACTGCCGCACTTGAATTGCAGCAGCTATAAATAGTCATCTTACGCAGTGCTTCGTCACCCAAAGCAGTTTGGAGCCGAACAAGGGTATACTGTGCTGTCAAATTATACTTTAAATCTTAGATAATCATACTATGAAACTTATCACGAGTTAAATCCGTTGTGGTACCCATAGACACGCAATTTTCATATTAACGCCTCTATATAAAATCAAGTAACAGACCGCGGAGACAAACTGTATTTTAGAGCCAAAGTAGCCAATAAGAAAATAGAAGTCTTTACATAGAGTAGCTTGATAACGCTGCAGTACCTAAGTATACTTACGGAGGTTAAATTACCTTTTGGAAAAACCGATGGCCAATATTTATTATTTCGACCTTCTCATAGACATATTTTTCAGGAAAGTATTTTAAAGTTCTTTCAAGGACTTTTCAAACGGTTTTTGAACACTTATTATTTTTATTCGGTTCCATTGTTTTGAGAAAATCGTAAAATTAAACACTGTGAATTTTAAAAGTAAAAAGTTTGGATTTGATACGCTGTTCATCCAAGCTAACGATACTAAATGTATATTATGACTTGAAAATTCTCTAAGCAGAAGGAGACAATCAAAGCCACGACACCGATACGGTTTTTCTATTAACACTAGCTATTTATTTTCTGATCTCTGAATGGTGTCGAATTCAGCCCAAACAATGCTTCTAGAGGTAACATGTCCAACATAACTTGACCCCCGGGTTTCCATTAACTAGACTTTATTCGGAGCAAAGCGATAGGCATGGCAGCTTATTTTACAGTAGTGAGCGTATTATAATACGTTTAATGGCCTGTAATGAATAGCATAACATCCATAAAGCGACAATGCGGATACTCGAACAAGCCCTTTTTATAATAATGCTTGATTTATAGGCGTTAGCGAAAAATAAGTTTGTTTTGCACGTGTTTTCAATGCAACGCCTTCGGTTCGAGGTATCACACAAACGCCAAAGTCATATATCAAGACGTGATAATATTATTAAAGTTTTTTTTAAAGAATATATTGTCAGAGGTGTGGTAGACTGCACGGCGGCAGTTGTTCTATCACATTGAATAAACGATTACTTTTCTTTGCAAGAGCGTCTTAAAAACTTATTTATTTCTCTAGTATCATGATAAATCGAGATAATTAATTGTTAAATTGTCCCGACATAAGTAATATGGCATTTTAGGATAATTTTAATTTTGACTAACTTGAAAGTAATGATGATTGCACAGAATTTAAATTCCGTAACATAGACACAGTTAAATAAATCAGGGCATTAATCTGTTATTTATTTATTTTAAAAGAATGTTAATTTCATGTGCCTGGACAACTTAGACATTTTATAGCCTGCTGTCCACGAAAAACTGTTTCCTGAAATCATTAAATTGGAAAACATTATTTAATGGTCTCGATTTCAGCTTAAGTTTAATAATTTAATACGAATTACAATTATTTACCTACCTACACTCTATTATGCGCAAAGCTTGCTTCTGTAAGTAAATAGTAATTTCAGTTTATGTAATTAATTTTTAATAGAGATCATATTTGTCAAATACTTTTTAAAAATATTTAGAATCATATAATATATCTAATATACATATGTTTTTGGTTATGCAGAATTGATTTCTTGATATTTTGTTACTTTTTAAATGTACAGATTTGCTTTTAATTTAATTTTACCATAGAAGACCAGATAATGAGACTAATAAACTACAAAATTTTGTAGTGAAGGATCATGTAGTTACTAAAAAAAAATTGTAATTAGTTAAACAAAAATTAATTTTTTTATAAAACATACAATATCAATTAGCGATTTCCTTGATAGGAAACTAATTAAAGCAGTAGAGTTTAATGATTACATATTATGAATATAAGTTTGCACATACGAGGTGACCTTCAAAGATAACTAAAAAATTTAGAAATTTTTATTTTTATATTATTCATTATATATTATATAGATCGTGTATAATTCATCACATAATACTAATTGATGTCCCATGGAAAATAAAGATGTAAAAGCATTTACCATTAAAAATGATAATGTTAAATGTTGCCACATCTTTTTTAAAAGTAAGTAATCATTATCTGTTTGTCTGTCTTAAATCTGCTCCTCCGTTTTCGGTATCATGTGATAAAATCGTTGGCGGATCCTCAAAGCAAAAAGACAGATGTCCAATCCATACAGCTTTTTAAAGCTTCTTAAACCAGATAAAAAGTTTAGCCTTATTCATATCGAACAACACCTTCGTAACAAGGCATTGTTTAGAGAATAGGCGAATAAATGTGACGTGAAATCTTTTCAAAAGCGTAATCCACTTAGAGGCATGTCGTCCTTTTTTGTCAAAATACAGTTCGGTTCGTTGAATGGTAAAAAATATCCCTGCGGGGCACCTTGTGTGCAAACAGTGGTTCCGGAGGGCAGCCTGACGCGGTGTCGCGACAGATGGCGTTAGTAAACTTAATTTAGGTAAATTTCCAGTTATTTGAGGCATTAAGCGGAACTAGTAAAAGTTTACGGCAATAACTTAACCGTAATGTATGTACATAAAATCATATCTTTTTCACACCAAAGATCACAGATTTCCATTTTCCAAGAACCTGACATACGTTCCTCTTCAACTTTCATCAGACATTTCATACAAGCTCCTCGGTTAAGGATACTTTGACCTGGTCTTTTTTCAGGACATATTCTGTTTGGTTCCTAAGAGTTTGCCTTGGTTTGCCTTTACCGACTTGCCCATGCACATTTGCCACCTTTTTTATTTATTATTCCTTTTTTTATTATATTTTTTATTTATTATTTGTAATGTTTTGTGTAATTTATACTATTATTATTATTTAACACACTTTAAATATAAAATAAGGAAAATCGCACCATTTTTAGCCTGCAACTAAACCGATCTTAATATTAAATATTAATAATCAAATATTTAAACATCAATTGCATATTATATGATAAAATTTTGGACTGTAGTCGCTCACTTAAGACAACCTTAGTCATCCTTCTTAATTAAAACTATCAAATTTAAATATGGTTTCTTGTGACAAGATTACATTTAATTCGTTTTTTAAATCGAAATGTAGGATTAAAATATGTATTTTTACAAGTCTATAATTCGCGAAGAGATAGAAGTCAATATATAATAAACATACTAGTTGCCCCGGCTACACGTTGCTATATTATAAATTAATGAAACCTATTCTTTGTCTGCAAAATGAAAAAAAATAAAACAAATTGGTTTGAGTAGTTTCGGAGTTCATCGCTGTTAAACGCTGTAACATGGAATTTTTATACATGTAGAATGTGGTATTTATATTTGACTTCTGTTTGGAGCAAAGGTGGCGACTCTGCCTTTCGCACGGACAGTCCTGGTTTTTAGTACCGGAAGGTGTAGACGTTTGTGTGATTAATATGAGCATATATTTCTTTAAATGTTTAATATCTATTAATCATATGGTCATATATGTTTAACTCTACCTATCCATAACTTAGTTTAGCTTACTTTGGAGGATGCCAACACACACCATTGTGAATGTAAAAAAAATATTATATAAAGTCTGTTCATTCTAACTTGTCCTATTTGCTAAACAATCTTGGCACAACTTTTTAACGAAAGTCAATAATCTATTACAAGAAATCGTTATTATAGACTGAACCCTATTGAATCTAGTTATCAGTTGATTTTTAATGCTGCATTTTTAATAAAAAGGAGTGCCAAGATTGTTTACCAAATAGGACAAGTTAGGATAAACAGACTGTACCTATATGTATATCGATTGGCTTAAGAGATTATTCTCCATATATTGACAAACAAAACAAACATATAGAGAAACAGATAAACATCTATTTAAAAAATTATCTCATACTCTATGTGTAGATCTTAAGGATGGATATAAAGTACTTTTTATATAGGTTTTTTATAACGTTAATAAAATCCCGGGTCACTGCTAATTTAAAGTAACCACTAGTACGTCAAGTACATTTTTACTTGTTTATAAAGACTGGCTACATTATATGCTTAAGCTTATACAACAGCTGTAGTACACTTTTACAAGATTACACTAGTGCTATGGTATTTGGATAGTTCATTCCTTCAAACCGCGGTTTCCATTGATGCGAATCACAAAAGTTTTTGTCACCTCAACCGTTCACGAGCTTAAACTTTGTTCCACTTTGATTTATATTGTACTCATTCTATATGTTGGCATAAAAAAGGACCCAAACTGGACAACTTTGGACTGTATCGCTGCTGTATAGAAAATGCAAAGTAAAATATAACTTTGTAGCGTTTTCGCACAATTTTAAGCTTTATGTTTTTGCCTGAAGGTTGAGACGTTTGAATACCTTTATAAAGGATGTCCCAATATGAAAAATATCGTGTGAACAAAATATTTCGCTTTAAGAATTTCACGGTCCTTTCAAGTAAGGATTGTGGGCATTTATGGGCTATTTAAGTGGTATCGAATGATTAATGACGTGTTTTACTACTGGTTTCTATCAATTCTTGATTAATGAGGTTGGATTTCTGCGTAGGTACTCTTATTGAACACAAAAAATATTTTGGAACATTATAATGTTTCTGGTGGTGGTCAACCATCTTTTGTTTTTGGTAGCGGTCCTATAAATGCTGGTGCTAAAGTTATTGCAACAATCGAATACAGCATACACAGCAGTTCTTCTTGCCACAGACATGAATTCACAAAGATTTTATTCATCAAGTCTGTTCGTATAGTCACGGATATCATGCATAAAGCTAACGTAATTCGTTTCAAAAACAAAGGACGGCGATTACTTCTGAAATAAACGCGAGTCTAGAATCTGAGCGTGTGTTAAAAAAGGTTACCGCTAAAAAGAAAGGACAAGCACAGCAGATCCGTATATTTGGCACATTGAGGATATCCGAAGGTGAACTTAAAGGGGTTATGCGGCTTAAGCGGCCCGCACGCCCCGTATTGGGGCTTACCCGTGATTTACTCGTTACGTCCCAGTATAGCCCCGTATAGCCGGGCTGCCTCACTTTTTGTTTACTCCACGAATCTGGGTTTACCCTTTATTGGGTAAAGTCGGAAAAACTGATATTCGCCGTGACGTAAAGTTGGAAGTTTATTGGCGAATTTGTATTAGATCTGTTTTATGGGTGTGTGTAGCGGCTTATGCAAATAGTGGGAAAGGGATAGATTGACTCGTAAATGATCTGTAATAAAAATGATATGTCGTTTTTTACATTTGGCTATATAAACATACACATATTGCAGGTGTTAAAATTGGAGGCATCTAATTTAAGAGTTGGGATAAGAGAGGTAAAGCTTGAAAAAGTGTTATTTTGCTATTGGTTCTTGTATGAATTTAATCGTTTTGAAATATCTTGTCTGTTATAAAAAGGTCTACTGAATCGAAATAAAAACGTTATTAGGTAGGTAAATGTTTGAACTTTAAACTCTTTAAGATATAAAATACGTGTGTAAAAAACAACTACGCCTCCGAGCCCTCAGATGGGATTCGAACCCACGACCTTTCGCTATCCGGGCGACTGCTCCGACTTTAAACTCTTTATACATTTTGTTTTCAAATCCGAAATATAAAAAGACATTATAGATTGATATATACCTTTTCAGTTAAGATATTTTGAGAAAATGTATCAGCTTTTTCATAAAAGTTGTAACTACTATTAACTTCCACCAATCAATTTGATTATTAGGTATACAGAATAACTATGAACATAACTGTTTCTTTTCTGAAAAGATTATAATCTTCGGGAGATACAAGAATTATTACCTTATCTTAATATATATAAATTACGTGTCACGTTGTTCGTCCGCGATGGACTCCTAAACTACCTACTTAACTGATTTTAATCAAATTTGTACACCGTGTGCAGTTTGATCCAACTTGAAAGATAGAATAGATATAATTTTAATTTATAACACAGCAACGCTGTGGCTGGGTCAGCTAGTAAGTAAATATATTTAAAAGAAGACCTTCTCTTTAGCATAATATAAAAAGAACTGATGATTATGTCGCGGTTGTGAATTGTAAAACTGAATATTTATTATTTATAATTACTTAACGTGAAAAAATAAAATGTAAACATAATCGATGTAAGAAAATTTTATTTTATTATTTTAAGAGCCTTCGACCTATTACGTACGCATCTTGTATATGTACGTACGAAACTTGTGTATAAGATATGATATATTTATTTGCTTGAATATGGTGACATAATATCTTAATAACTATTTTCTAACATATTCTATGATGTGGATGTGCAAATATTCAATTTTGAGTTTAGTTATAAACAATAACAAGAATCTTGTAAGCAATAATTTCATTATAAACAAGGTATACACCTTGTGTAGGTTAAGCAACTTTCGTAAGGGCCAGTCATCGGATAGGTGTCCAAAAGTTTATTATTTCGAGATCCTCCGTGCTCAGGAAACATAACGCTTTCATTTTATACTCGATCATTATCATCAGATAATATAAGGCTGATGATTGGGTATACGAATTTTATTAAAAGCTGGTTTGCATTGAATATAATCGCTTTAACCAAAAAATTGTGATGTTGACGATTATCCGTGTAGTGTCCAGCAGAGCAGAAAAGCACCAACCGGCAACACTTCACTGATCAGGGTGACCTAAATGGCGACTAATGGTACTACAGGTAATCACCATTCACCTTCAATTGATCACCTTGCCTGCCTTTTGGTGGAGGGTTTCGTTCAACAGTATTCGTAGTTCGCTTAGGTAATAAGATGATACCCTATAAAATCTGTCCCAATGCAACTCTCGACAGTTCTTTTAACATTCTGGTTACACTTCTGCATGGTGAAAATGCTTGCTGCGCAATTTAAAAATTGAAGTTAGTTATAAGTTTCACCTCCAGTCGAAATTGAACTCGGATCTCTAGAGGAGCTAATAGCCTACACAGCGGTCAAAACGTTTCGCCCGGTACTCCTTAGGTGGGATTCAAACCCTAATATTTCTTACTATTCGGGCCAATCACTGTGGACAGGAAAAGCTACTTTTCTATTATAATTTACTTGATAAATATTCAGTACAATTCATATATTGAGGTATATTATTAATTGACTTTAATTTGTAATATTTTTATCCATACGTAGCTATATTTTATTATTTTAGTTACTTACTTACATTCACGGAAGTCTACAGAGTTGCAAATGCTGAATCATATGCTAAGTGGTGACCTTTTCTTTACACGTGAATTGACTTCACGTCATAATATACTTTTATTACTACCGAATAAACAATTTAAATGTGGATTTATAAAAGTGTAGAAAAAGAGATGCACAACTTATTAAAAAGTATCGTCCGCAGTATCGCAATTGGCTAAGGGGCGGTCACAAGGGAGGAACGGTATAAACCGATACGATTATCGTAATCGTTGCTGACCCACCGGCGAACTACCCCGGTCCTTACACAAATTGATTTTAAATGCCGATTTATTTCCGCGTCATATCGTCGATCCGATCTCCCTACGAGTTTTACGGGCGGATTTACTTGGGGTTGAGGAAGTCCAAGTTATAAAACGGTTTATTTTTCTTTCTCGGGACCACGCACGACCTAATTACGGCGGATTAAGCCACGAACACAAAAGTATATTTACTGGGGTTAAGTAGAGCAGATTACCTCATGGGGTTTGCAATGTGAAACAAATCATTTAAAAACAGATGCAAAAGTCAACTATCTAATGAACGAATCACACAGCTAAAACTATAGCGTTGATAAAACCTTTTTTTGCCGAATTCAATACGTAACGGGTTTTCGGAAACAGTTAAAAATTTCGTCGCGAAATTTTCACCCTTTTGCGAATTTGTGAAAATTACTTTATGAGCGGTCCGTTTCAATAGATGAACGAGAGTTTTTTTTACCGTTTACAACTTTAAACTACGGTTTGTTAGAGAGGCGAGTTTACCCGGTCGCTGTGAGATGGGCCCCACGTTTTACTGTATCTTTGGCTGAATGTGTCGTCCTTTAAATAGTTGGCTAATAGAAATAAACAGCAACCCTTCGGTTGCTCGCTGCCGAAAGGTTTACTTTTATTGCTAGCAACTTTCTTTACCACCCCTTCATAATTGCGAGGGTTGAGCGAAAAAACTAAATGTCTTTTTTGCAAAAATTCGTTTTGTTTAGGATCGATTGGCAAATTTGTAAAGAGTTGAACAATCGCTTTGTGATTGCATAACGGTTTGTTTATGCTTAAACATTAAATGTTTTAGCATCTTTTTTGCGAATTTATACGAGGGATTTATTACTAAAGTACCGCTAGAGAAAGCCAAAAAAGTTTAAATTACCGTTAAAACAATTCGCAAAGTTTTATAAATTAAACTAAACTAAACCTTTTCGATTAAAATTGATAATATTGATAAATATTTATGACCAGCTTTCATTAGGCTTTGCAGAATTGATGCTTTGTAACATTATAAATACACAGTTTTTTTATTTATCTTTGGTATAGGATCATAAAATTACTTAACGCAGTATAATGGAGTTATAAAAAATTAAAGAGAGCACTGCTTAAAAAATAAAATACATACAAAATTTTAAATTATTGTATAGAAAACAAAATCATGAACAGCACCTAGTACTACAACCTTATTTTGTTCATGTAATTAGGTATTTTTGCGAAGTCTTGAAAAATTGAAAATCTTTGGTTGATATCAAAGAGATACTTTGATATCGCAAACAATATTTCTCCCAACAAGTTACTCAGCTAACTAATACACTTATCGTCATCGTCGCAGCGGGTGTCCTACCTTCTAGAACGGCAAGAGTAAAGCGAATAATAAATTGTAACAAGAAAAAAAACTATTGCCATTTTTACGTCAAGCCGCCTCAAAGATTGAGACGTCTGTGACCGCAAAGGCTTTTCAGCGGGGGGTTAGATGCGTCCTCACCTTCCAGCAAATGTCATTGTGACAATTACATGTGATTTGGGCTAAAACTTTAAATAGAGTTGTCAACTGTCGGCGAACGTTTTTTGGTTAAAAAGGTAATGGTCTTTTTCCCATCGGATGAACAGCATTTAAAGTAAATTTTATATTTTAAATATATATTTCTTAATTTAACAGATTTTTGTGAAATTAATAAAACGAGGGAATAAAATATCATCAAAAATTTAATGGAAAAACCAGAAAGAGTCAAAGATTTGGGTTTAGCCAAAGTACACTAATGTAATACCTTTAATAAATTATCTCCATATTAGGATTACCTTAACAAGGAGTGCGATAGCGCAGTTTGACTTATCATTTGTAGAATTTAAGCAATTGGTAAGTGCCGGTCACCGAATGGGATATCAAAAATTTATTATTTCGAGTTCTTGCGTGCATCGAAAGACATGTTAAGTCGTTCTTCCAGCTGTAACTACAGTTGTTAGGATTAACTAATCTCTAATTGGCTGGCGAGGTTTCGCCAATTGTTTTCAATACTGCACGCTAAATTTTAAAACGAAAGGTTAGTAAGAAAAACAAAACTTTTGAGAGAATATCTAAATATGAAAAAAAATTATAGGAAATTTCATATGAATGAATGAAAATGAAAGGAATTGCCTTTGAGGAAACTTTTGTATCATAGACCTTAACACTATGAAATTACAGCCTTCATTTTAAATCTAAAACGAATCGATAGTAACGATTGCATATTTGAAAAAAACATTAGGTCCTCTGTTTTTTATTCAGAGACTGGGGACCTTTCGTAACAAATAAATTTCTTTTTATGTCTCTACTTTTTTAAGATCATTTAATATTACAATTTCTAACCCTATAGTACCATTATTAGAAATGAAGTGAGCATTACAGTGCAATCTACTTTTATGCAATCGTTCGGTCTGATATAATCAAAACAATTGACTTGATGCTATTATAATATTAACATCTAAACAAAATCAGTTTATGTGAGATGCAAAGATTGTATTTGTGACTCCATTATAAAACTATTGCTCCAAGCATTACGATTATTATTTTTTGGAGTAGGTACTCCAAATCAAAATTTACAATGTTACACTACACACGTATGCTTCCGGTGAATACCTAACGTAAACCTACAATTAAAGGTAGTAACAATAAAATTTTATGTTTAAAACAGAAAAACCTTTTCTAATGAATGGCGAGTATTTCATTTTATATGATTCGGAAAGCATTGATTGTGACTGCCCCGCCCCTTGCGGACCACCTCAGAACTATTTCTGGAGTATTATTTTATGGAGTTTAAATGGTAGTTCTCTAGTGTAAACAATATGGGATAATTATGTTGTATCGTTACGGTGATTTCCAAAATTATCGCCATCCAAATACAGCTTAAAATCGCCGTGACTGACTGCTAGAGGAAGGTTTACATAAATCTGATTTAATGTTTACTTTATTATACAAAGTATGATAAAGTTTTTCAGCATAAATTGAGAGCAGTGTAGGTTACTTTTTTAGGGTAAATACGTAACCTACACTGCTCTCAAAGTAATAAACCTTTACAGGATCACTTCGTTTTCTATCTGTCTGCCAAGACCCGTTTTTTCAAAGAATGCATTTTCACAAGTATGGGAAAGGTCTGTAAATCGTAAATATGTAGATACATCACAAAAATAACCTAACATACCTCAAGTTTGAATGGAATCCGGGGTGCGCCAGTCCTTTAACACTTTGTCAGCTTTTTAATAGTAATGTAAGCGTACTACAGTTTAATCTTTGTGAGTTAAAAATGTAACGATGGTCGTAGAAATTCGTTTCGACAATTAAGCTATCTAAAATTCTCAGCTGTTCTTCTTATTTTTAAAAATGGTTCATGCTTTTAGATGTATTTATTTCAATTAATGTAGGATTGAAATGTTATCTTAAATATTAAAAAACAGACATCCCTAATATTACTTGTTAAATATTTTCTTTTCAATCGTCAATTAAACACGCGTAAACCCTTAAAACTATAACTTATCTTAGTTATAAAATCAAAACATTTTTCGTACTTCGTACCAAAAATGGTTCCTATAAGAGTTGTTGTTCGTTGTCTGTTGTCCGTCTGTTTTGAATAAGTCATATTAAGCTGTTCTTTTTCTTTGCTTACTAATTGCTATTTTACACACACAGAATTGAAATAATAAAGATTAATTTCAATTCAACTATGATTAACAAAGTTTATTTTAATTCAAAATATTTGAAAAATATCCATGAAATTCTTTTCTTTAATGTAAATTCCATGAAATGAAATTAATAGTTCTCCAGTTTGTATTAAAACATTAATTATGAGTAATTTATTTTTAGAATTTAAAGAAAATATATACAATAAAAAATATAAGAAGAGATTCTTCCCTTTTGATATTTTTTTACTTAAATTAATTATACATGTCAAAATATGTTTTTAGATGTAAACTATTCACTGCGTCATGTGAACCTACTCCTACGTGCATTAGCGTCGCGACGTTCGGCGCTCTAGAAAGTAGCGAGCGCTCGTAAAATTTTATCACCTCTAATAGTCGCCCATGCTGATTTGTAACCAATAACCCCTCTTTCGGAGGCGTCTTAACCACTGCCGACATACATTAAAAGATTTTAGGGATCGTCTAAATGCCAAGTAAATTAATCCGAACTGCTTATTATTCAGTAATTTGTACGGGATCCTTTTATGAATCGGCATCCTATAGAATTACTAAAAAAAGTACTTGAACGAAATAATTAGCGTTATTAAAGGAAATATTAATTTTTAAAACGAAAATGTTGTACTGGTAGATGAGGAGGCTCCGGAATGTGAGGCCAACAACACTGAGCTTACATCGGCAGTTGATATTATTTCCAGCTCTGATGAAGATGATATAGGTACCACCGTCTCAATTACAGAAAAATAAAAGAATTATGTTATTTCTTGTAAAAATTGGCACTGCAGTTCGCTGAACCACATATGAAACGGAGTCTGATTTCAAAGTTGTCAGATAATGTAGGTTTCATTCTAAATATATAATAATTTACTGGAGGGAGACTCTGTACCAGGGTCGTCTGCTTAGGTACCTCCGTCTCACCTATTTCTGTCGCAAAGCAGCAGTGCTTGCATTGCTGTGTTCCGGTTTGAAGGGTAAGATATGGCAGTGAAATTACTGGGTACAGTGACTTTACATCTTGTGTCACAAGTTGGTAACGTACACTGTGGTTCTTGTGGGGGTTGCAGTTTTGCTGCGAATCTCCACTCTCTATAGACACCTTGGCCACTCATGGACAGAACGTTTAGCTAATCATATGTGATAGATTGAATAGTTTACATAATTAAAAGACAAAATATAAGCCTAGATTTGTATCAGAAGTTATATTTAAATGTTTTTCTGTGCATTAATTATGCATTAAAAAGATTATGAATAAAATAAAACAACATTTTTTAAACTATTTACTATTATTCAGATTCATTTATAATAAGTACATGATCCAGAAACTGAGCTGGTAGATTAATATGGTCTTGCCCAGCCTAAAAACCAGATAATTGTCATTATATGTGCACAGCAACCTACTGTTCTACGGCCCACCTTGCAGTTACAGTAATATTGTTTTATTTTCATACATAATTATATGAAATATATTTTTCTTCTAAAGTAGTTGTTATAACTCTCACGAAAACAAACACTTACGATGCTGAAAACAATGCGAATGACGTCTCACATTTTGACACGACCTAATTGTCATTTTGCTCTTTATTTTTTTGCTCTTTATTGCCATGTCGAAAAAAAATTGATCATTTTGAAAATCGATTATTCGATTACACGTTTACAAGTTATTCCAAAAAATGTCAATATACCAATTCAGTCATCATATCATTTAAATATTTGTATAATCTATCAATAACATTCACTGAATCCAAAATCTTGCGGATAAATACTGAACATTGTGTAATACAAGAGTTGTGTAGTAAAACAGAGGCATCAACTACTGTCGATACGAATTGGTCGATTTTTGATGTTTTATGTTAGCAACACTGGATCCAAATTGCCGAAGCAGATTATTGCAAGATTCAAATTAAATACTTAAAAAATGTTTAATTTTTGAAGTGTGAATTTACACAAACTTTTTGGTAAATAACATTATCTAAAATAAAAATAAAAATATTGCTTAATGTGTTATTTTCATAGCATCGTGTCCACAAATGGCCGAAATTGGACAATGTCCTTTCAGCAATAAAAAAAAAAAAATTTTTTTTGAAGAATTGTCGTGAGCAAAACATCAGCTAAAATATAGAAGCAAGCTGAGTATGATGTTTTGTATAAAAATTTTTAATAATTGTATTTGTATCGGTCAGGTTCTTCTGGAGATTCAGTATCCCCTTATCTATTTGTAGGATATTTCTTATGAACTAAGTAACTAAGTGGTTGTTTGTTCATGTTTAATGTGATAGCAAAAACTTGTGCGTAGAAGTTATTCTTTAACAAAATTTTATTTATTGAAACATCTCCGGAATCCAAAAAACTGTGATCGATAGAAAAAAAATTGTAATCCCACGGGTAAGGTGAGTAAGCATCCATCACTATGTTTTCGTCGTCGCATTATATTTATATCGTGGCGATCATTTGTTGAAATCGAGCCAAATTTCCGGGGTTTTCATCGGAGCAAAAAGCGCCATAAATTGGCAAATAATCCGCCGCATAACGCAACCTTTGTTTGGCCACACGTGCTTTTAATATCGCGGATGCACAAAAGCCGGATTTAGTCTTTGTGCCCAGCTAAAGTAAACACTCGTAAAAACTGGACAAGTTAGGTGAAACTATATTTAATGGTTCTGTAGATGTTGCTTGAAATCACACTTAGGTATGTAGTGAATTGCAATTAGGAGAAAACACTAATAATAAGTTCACTAATTGTATTCTAAAACGTCTCTCATACATTGAAATAAAAAAAACTGTAACTTAATTTTCTGCCTGTTTTTTTATTATTTTAAATAAAATTTTCCCAAGAGCGGTGTATACAGAATGTCTAACTCGTCGCCACAAGGTTGCTACTAGGCTCCAACGTTTTAATCATTTAAAATAATAATAATAGAAACTACTATATTTATATATATTGTCAAAAAGTTATTTTTACACCTATCATATACCTTAATAGAAAAAAATATTTACAAAATTCTAAAGTTCTTAAGAAGTAAATTATCCATAGTTGGAGTCGGTTACAGATATTCTTTAACAAAATTGATGCAAAAATAAATATATGTTTTGCTAAATTTTAATTATTTTTGATTCGTTGCAATAGGTGCATACCATTATTACTTCGCACACTTTCACAGAACCCTAAACCCTAAAAAGAACGTGTAACGTTAATAAATTTTATTAAACGATATCCGGACAAAGACTCGAATGTGTCGATTGTGCGACGAATTTGTCGAAACTATGCCCTGTACGTATTGTCATCGTTGAATAGCAAAGGAAGCACTTCCGTTGCGAACAGTGCCCGTATCTATGCCCCGGGCGATATCTCGCAACGATATCTGTTATTTTTTTACGCGGATCCTAAATTTATACGTTCATTCAAGTACTCGAACAAAAACATGACAGGTATGAATTTTAGACGCGTTATGATTTCACACTGTTGTTGTTGAGTTTGGTATTTGTAAAAAGCTGCTCTCAAACTTTTGTGATCGTGGTTTTCATATGGAATAATAGTGTGATGTGCATTTTATATTTTTGTTTTTTTATCAAGATTATCCACGCCATATTTATCTGGATATTCATTTTAGAAAAGATATCTTAGTATTTATTTATTCTGTATATAGACGGAATTTTGGAATACAATCCGCGACTATTCATGAAGTGGCGAGGTAAGGTTAATTTTTCCAAGTGATTGACATAACGCACCTAGTTTTATTAGAAAATATAACAGACTGATTAGCATAAAAAGTGTATCTTCTACGTAGGACCTAAAAGTGGTCGGTATGCTCGCTTTAACTGATTCATTTCCATAATATCTTTATCAGTAACTCTGTCACTATTTAAAACAATGTTTATTAAAGCTTACTTAAAATTTCCAATTTGAAATCAAATGGAATACACCCACAGATACGTTCTTCATTTATATTGCTGTCAAGTCTCCGTCTATTTAGACCCTGTCTCTAGGAGTTGAGGAGATAAGTAAGATTATTTCCAAAAAATGTGTTGACTACATAAATAAATTTTAGGTAGCCTATTACAATCTTTACCATTGTTTGAGTAGGTGCTGTAGGCTTGACAATAAATCGTTCATTCATCCGTATGTCATCCGTAGGTATCAGAGGTACCGGTCGACAGAAACAATCACAACAAGAACAACTGAACAGCGGCCATTTTCCTCGCGTAACTTTATCATTCGGGGTTCAATAAAGACTTACCAACATACATTCCGGTCGGCGTCCAGGCAACACCGAAAAAAAAGAAACGTCGGCTGTGTGTCGATGCGTCCATCGACAAGTGCTGTGTATGATACTTCTGGTGACCATGGGTTTGTTTTTTTATTTTAAATTATTTCGTATTTTTTAATTATGTAATAAATCGAAAAGAATATAGGTATATACTAGGCGATGCAGTCGCTAAGCATAAAGGTACGCTAGCACCATATATTGGAGCGGAACGTAATACCTAAAAAAAAAAAATATTTTTTTTGTGAATTTCAAAATTCGGGCTCCGTCATAATCTGGTCCTAAACCTGTTGATTCGATTCCACACAAAAAATATTAAAATCGGTTAAGAACTCGGGAAGTTATGGCGTAACAGACATTGCGCCATTGAAGCTGATCCATGGGAGCTTCGCTTCGCTCCGCTCCAATTATTTATTTATTACGAATTGACCGGCTTGGTTTACTGGCGAAATTAAACGGTCCCCGAAGGGCAAGATGTTTATGTGATAAATATTGCATGATCCATTTGTATCTGAGTCATGATAATATTATATAATTTTACACCAATTAATCTAACACCAACTAAGCACTGCAAGGCTTGTCTTAGGTATATTATGATGGACAGACATATGTGATACATAGTGAATCATATTCATAGAAATGTATAAAAATATCCATGACTATGAAGAGTCAGGACCGTCAGTGTGAAAAGCAGGTTCGCTACTGTTGCAACAAACGGTGCGGTGGTCAAATAAGTATGAATATAGTTAATTTATGAACCATAGGTAGCTATATAGATCTATCCGTTACCCTAATGTCCATTTTTACAAGCCTTACAGTACTTACGTTAGGCTAGGCTAAAAATCAAAGGAATGCAAATGAATCTTATTGCAACTACTCCAAAATGACGATAGCTAATGACCGAAGCTGTTGCTTAAGAATGCGTGTGCAAGCGAATGTAAAAGCTATAGTATCCATCCTTATATAGATATTGCTGTGACTTTTAATGTTAATGAGCCAAATTTTACTTAAGGTACTGTGAAGCATTTTCATTAAACTTTATGGTTGTATTTCAGTAGCGAGTACATTTAATTTGTATGATGTGCTTTTTTGAGCATTTACGTTAAATGTTCAAAGTTTTTCTCCAAATAGGATTTATTAAAAAATATATAGGAATCGTTAACTTTAGATTTTTTCATTGATCGTTGATATAATCGCGGGAATTCTTACAAAATTAGATATCGCAGTTACCCTAATTATTCGAGAAAAAAACCATAACTGAAGCCGGAACAATCGAAGCGAACTTATAAAATATGTAGCCTACTGGCCTTTCGGATTTTCACGGGCACTATTCTGACCGCGATCGGGATTTTTAGGGGATGAAAAGTCAATTTCCTTTCCTTTTTTTTAGATTTCAGGACATATGTCGCCGCAAATAATTGATTTCATACAATGGATTTGAAGCACCACTTTTATTTTAAAATAAGAATTAAGAAAAAATCTTAACACTAAAAATTTTGATATGATGATTTCGATATTGCAATAAATTAATTGCAATTTGTATAACTTATACTGAATGTTTTGAAATTTCAAAACATTCAGTATAAGTTCCCAACTACAATAAGGTGTATTTTTGTAATTGACGACTAAATTAGGCATCAAATCTTAGAGAAATATGTATAATATTTAATTATTTTTTTAATACTTAATTTTTTTAATTTTTGTTTTCTTTAATACCTATCTGGTAAAGTGTGACATCGTGTGATCTTATGAAGTAAAGTTATAATTATTCAATGATATTAAAAATTAAGAAAAAGCATAATTTCACTAAAAACGTTTAAAAATTTGTGAATGTCTAACTAACTATAAGTCCAAAATATTATTACACGTTCATAATACACTATTGAGAAGTATGGATTATAATGTATACTACTAAAAGGTTATTATCCCTCACACGGGAGCTGACAGCAGACATCGATACGGTACGATCTTGATGTCTGCGTGGCGCGAGACGTAGCGCCAAAAAAAATGCAAAAAACGCCCCATTAACCAACAGTCATTAATTAAGTGGTTAGAAAACGACAACGGAAAGTGGCAAAAAACAAACAATTCTTTTAAAAGTCTTGAAACGTCTTGTGGTTTTTAAGAGTTTCGGTTTGAGCACGTTAGGTAGCGGTACTGCGGTTACGTTACGTGCGTTAATTTTACAATTAAATAGATATATTTTTCCCTTTATAATCAGTGTTAAGTTGAGAAACAGTGGGAAGAGATTAGAACACAAAAATAGCGTGTAACTTATGCGGAGAAAGCAATTTTTTATAGATCACTTTTACTGTAAGAGAAGTTCATGTACGTAGAATGATTTTAAGAATGTTACTTCTGTATGATAAATGGTATTTTGATGGTACAGAAGGACCCCAACTAGAAAAGCATAAAAATATAGTTTTGAATAAATAACATGTGAGGTTGGATATACATAATATGATAGCTAATGAAATCAGTAAACTGTCATTCTCAGATTTCACTTTACTTTAGAATGAAATTAATTGAAGAAAAATTACGTATATTTTTTATAGATTGGTCCACAAACAGAAAAACACTCTAAAATCTTAATGTTTTTTTAATATTGGATAATCATCACATTCCTTTCTATTAAAAGGTACTTTCTGTGTTTTTTTCTTCCAAGTTAGCAAAAGGTCCATTATGCAAAATTATTTTCGTGCAGGTAACTATTAAAACGTTATCGGGCGATCGCCTATCCTCCATTAATCCTGATTGAAAAATAATGCAAACAATCAATACATTTATTGTCATACGTAACAGATTAATTTGGACCGCCACTCCGTCGTGTCAGCACACATTTATAACAACCAAGCGCCATCATTTTTAAACGTCATCACTAATTTGCCATTGTTTTCCGCTGACGCCATGTTTTTTGCTAAAAACCATAAAATAGATAAGTCCATTGTTATTTGGGAATCCCCAAATAATTATAAAACTAAAACGATGTGTGAAAAAACTACCACCACGTCAAGAAAATCATTAGCACTTCCGAAGAACAGCTATTAATCATTTGGTTTCGCAATTTGGTGACTGAAGACAAAATTTGTGGAGACATTTTGAACAATTGGTCAGAATATAAGCATGATACTTGCCGAACACAATTCCAATAACATTTGTTAGTAAAAATATTATATAAAGTGATATGTTTTTTTTTATCTATGTAGGTATAATCTGTCAATACTGTAGTAGAATTTTTTAAAACTTATATAATTTATTTTGATAACCAATAATAATTAGTATGTCAATTCGAGTAGTCGTATTAATTAAATATAATTTAAATGATTTTTGTGACATAAATCAATATTTAAAAAAAATCCGTGTCACAGTGTTTGACCGCGGTGAACTCTGAAATTACTCAACCGATTTTGATGATTTTTTTTTATTTTTCTATATTTATTCCAACTTAGGACATAAAATAGGTTTCATAACACAGCAATGAGAGGCCGGATCAGCCATTCATATTATAAATGAAGAATATAAAATAATATCTAAAATTATCCCCAAAACATATGTAGATAGAAAAATTTTTTTTTCTATCAATAACGTTATAAGTATTATTACTGGTGTCAGCCACATTTTTCAAGTAGGTACTCAGACACAATTTTGTGTTGTATCTTAAGGAGCACAATTCATAATTATCGGCATAAGAACTATCCGATTTTTATGAGAAAAAATTTGTGAAATGAAAAGTATGAAGAATATAATTTAGGGTTAGCAAAATGAGGAGACCTCATATTCATACCCCCAAAAGACAAGAGTCGCTCCACAGGGTCAGAACTTGGCAAACGGGTGTTATATTTGATTTTTTTTATTAATGGGTAAGCATTTAAACTCTATAATTTGGTATCTTTATTATTTAGATATTGCAATGTTTCTTAGTCAGCAGTGGTGCCAGTAGACCCTGTGTTTTCGTCACTTGCAATGGAGGAATCAGAATCCTCTTAAAACTCATGCTTTGACTTTTTTGAATCATCTTCAATATTCGTTTTTTCATTTTGCAGCCCCCGATTTTCATTTTTAGATCGATTCGATTTTAGTCAGGAAGAGTTCTTTTAAATATTTCTGCGCTTTTTGTACCTATTTCATTTTAAAGAACAGATGTGACTTTATGTTCATTATTTGAAATTACACGAGTCAAATATGAAGGGGTTTCATAGCCGATCATATTTGTAGAAAGAAAGTATCGCTATCTATTAATTTGGTCCTACACTAAAGTTTCAACAACGCGTGCAGGGATGGTGACATTGATATTTTCAATGAATATTACCATAGAAACTTGTCACATTTTGGGAATAAATTTATAATTTACTACTACTAAAAGTATTTTATTGTCTGACCGCAACCGCTGTACTGCACCTTAGGTATCCGCGGGGAGGTGGGGATGGGAGAGCTAGTTACCGCCTTGAGCAATGAAAGCAGAATGACAAAATGGAGCAACTGTTTCGCCCCCCGTCTCGCCGCTCGCAAACCGAAGGTGCGGTATAGCGGTTGCGGTCAAACTATAGATACAAGATGCAAATATGTACGTATTTGGTATCTTGTATCTGTATTTCAGATTTTTGTATCTAGAATAAGTCACATCTTTGCATTTATATCACAAAAAAATAACATGCCTCAGGAGTCAGGCGGAACAAGTGAACTTGGGCAATTCCAATGTTGATATAAAAAATCAACTTCAGAAAGACGTAGAAAATTTTTATTCTCTTCAAGGTCTCGGTAGCTCAATTTGAAGAACACAAATCCACTATTACAACTGCTGGATATGAACTTACCTCAAGAAATGGGGGGTTTTGCCGTAAACTCCACGCTTGCAGGCGGGTTGGAGATTGCAGTAACAGACGAAAAACGAATGAAAATGCGCGGCCGGTCCATTTTGAGTCTACAAGAGTGGTGTGGTGATTGTCTTCAATGTAGTCGCATTTTACGACACATTATATATGATGGGTTGGAGCTATTCTTCTCTGTCGGACACCATTCATCATAGTTTATTCACGATTTAGATAAGTTTATTTGCCAATAATTTTGTCTTTTTTGTGGTCTATGTATGGTGACGACGTATTATATTGTAAATGTCGTTACTTCTGTTAAAGCTGACGAATTTCTTGCACCCATTCTTCTTGTCAGTTAAAAGACATCCTGAATGGGTGGTAGATAAAATTATTGGACGATTGGACGAAACAACTTCATTTAAGTGCATTTCAATAAAGTTATTATCATTTACAATATTTGCTTGTTGTACTTATTTAGTAAAGCACTAATTTAATCGAAGCATATTCAAAAAATAGTAGCTTTATCTGCCAGAAAGACTTTCAAGCAAAAATATCACAAATATTCTTGATGGATAAGTATCACACATCAAATATCTTTTTGAATCGACTGGACATCGATTTGTAATGGCTTACAATACTTATCTTCAAATAACTTACCGGTATCGCTGCCATCAAATCAAGCATAATATCCATAAACAAACAACTAACAAAGATTTGTCAAGCGTGCCGGACAAAACGTAGATCACTAAGCCTCCGTGAGTAAAGGCCCTCCAAATCCTCAGTTCGCAGCCGCCCGCACGAACCGTCCAGATGTATGACCCCATCCAATGGCCATTGTAAGTGACTTTTGTGCCCGAGTGGTCGCCGCGGCATTTAGAGCCCTTATGACTAAGGGTCTGGCTATTAAGGTAACTTATAAAACCAGGTATGTCTATAGAATACATTCAATGCTTTGATTATGTTTATTTACTAGCTATGTCTGGTACGTTGTGTAACGCTCTTTTTTGCTGATCATACCATTAACCTTTTCCAGTATGTCCATCTCACCAATGTTTGACGCAATCCATCGATTACTCTTCGAGTTTCCGAAACTAAGGCATGACAATAGTTTATTTTATTAATTGATTTGTTTCTCATGGTTCACCAGCAGCATCACAATATAAATTATTACGGACGCGAATCATTCTTACTTATATGTTCATTTTAGGTATATACTGCATTACCAGTAGTTAATAGTTTATTTAATTGATAAGTGTTTGGTTTGATCGCAAAACTTTTGACTTTGTGACTACCATGGTTAAAATAAGTACAGAAAATTAATATACCAGCATTATTTAGTTGTTCATATATTCTCCTAGTTATTTCTGTAAAATTCAAGCAATGTCGGTTTATACTTAATAGACATATTTGTAAACAGAAAGAGATTTGATTATAATTCTTTAGTATGGCCTATTTAGTTCTTGCGTCTAAGACTGGTACTAATAAAAGATACTATAAAAGGTTTCGAGTTACTCGTTAAGTTCACAGATTACATTGTCAGAATCAGAAATTAATCACTCTTGGACATAGATAGGTCAGATAGATGACATTTTACTTATAACCGGTTTACCTACTTAACCTAATATTTGGTATTTAAAGAAATAAACATATTTTTTAATGTATCCGGAACGTGCACGGCAGTAGCGCCATCTGCATATGCAACTTTAAGGGGCATATGTCAAAAAATAAATAACAACAGCATGTTTATTTTTATAGATTAGAGTGAATAAAATATACTTTAAAAGACAATGAATGGTATGTTGAAAGGAATTTGATAAAAACTGTTTATGGAGAAATGGACGTTATTTTGAAAACTGGTTTTGAGAGTGTAAAACACACAATAAGTTTCCAGCCCCAAACTATGCTAAAAGGAAATAAAGTGTTGTTAGCAGAACATGTGAGGAATGTAGAAGAACTGAGAATTAATGGCAATAGTTATTTAATACGAGCCACCATCATTTGTCAAACATCGGTGACCTCAACACCCTATAAAACAAGTTTAAACGTAAGTACTCTCATAACCTAAAAACATGACTAAACAGTTAGATAAAACATAAAATTTGCTCTGAATATTTCTGCTGTTATTTTTGCAGTCTACGATGCAACAACAATAATGACCCATTTTCAAAAATTTCAAAACAACATTGACAAGTTTGTTTGTTTCCCTTGCCCGTTTTGTTGCACATTTGTGCCGCGACAAGCGCAGCGATCGTTTTCTTTACCCCTTCCACCCACTTCGCACAGATTCAATAGTATGATATTTTAGTAATTATACTTTCCCAACTTGCTTCTCTTTTACTCATGTAATATGTGTATATGATGGAAAAAAATTAATTAAAATAAAATTTTACTGAAATAGTAGTTGTTGTTATTCTGCTTTTAAGTTTGTATTTTTAAATACAAACTTTTTAGAGTTACATTTCTAACTAGCAATTAATTTGCACAATCTATAAAAACAAAACACGTCCTTGTACATCGGTAGGAAAGTGCAAAACTCATAGACGGCGGGCGTTATTGGCTAAAAAAAACAAAACACGACGCTTTCCTGGTTATAGTGCGTCCAAAACCCTTTTAACGCCATAGGGCGACACAAAAGCGCCTCATCAAACGTCCATCTCGAGTCGTCTTCGTTTTGTGCCGGGCGGGCGTCGGAAAAAGAGCAAGAGTATGCGCTGACCCGATCATTAAATAGATTGATGGCACCTGGGCGCTAGGCTCGAGCGATAAATAGTGGCGATTCAGATAATCCGGGCGGCGGCCGCCTGGCTGCCGATGGGCGGCATTCATCCTCTTTATTGCGTCGTGCTTTACTGCAGCACTGTCGCTTGCTCGAGGAGAAGTAACGTATGGCTAAGGCACGTGAATGCTATCTCAGGTGTGCTTTGTTTTGGGCGTGGAAGCGATGGGGTGCTTCTCCGAAATGGACGGAAGATAATTTGTTGACCGAATATTTAATTTCTTGACTATTGCTATATAACAACTGTATCTGTATGACGTACGTGAACTGTACGTGGCTGACTAAACATAAAACAATGTATATCTGACTATAGAAAAAAACACTGTTTATTATTCTAACATTAACGTTTTTATTCTGTTGAAGTGGGGGACTTGGTATTCTTGACTGGAAAAAAGATTCATATGATAATCTATTATAAAATCTTGCTAAGTATGTTTTGTTTAAAATCCTTATTGGTAAAAGCACACATTAAATTGTACATACATGACTGTAGTATTTAACGTACAAATAACTTAACGTAACAATGATTTAGCTGTTAATAATCCTTATTTGTTTTAAAGGAACTGAATGTTCGAAGTCTAAATGTTATAAGTTTGTATTTGTAATTTGCAGGTGGATTAAATGTTAAGACTAACGCTGCCCGTATGAATTTTTTTTTGGCGGCTTTCGTCTTATGTGCCATACATTTAGCCAAAATTTTGTTTTGGTTAATTGTCATGTTGTAGTAAAAGAGAATTGACATTTAGTTTGATCGATATTGATATGAATTAGCCAACACTAAGGGCTTGTGGAACATGGCTATAAAACATGGTTGAAATTGATGTAACTAATTTGAAAGTATCTTTTATAGAGACATCACTTACCATTATAATAAGCACAAATGGTTATTGACGGTGTTCTTGCTTAAAACACTCGATCATAGCTATGTTATTACTGATACGACCTTATTATGCATAAAAAATGAAAATATAGACAAGATACATGTCTTCCAACTTGCATTACCCAAGATTTATATAACAATGTCACAAAATGTCAATGTATGGCATAAGTACCCGCAAATCAGCCACATTCACTGATTGCCCTTCCTCAATATATCAACGCTTGTCGCCTTTTGCAAACTCGTTCGATTCACCTAAACAAACTGCCTTCAAGTTTAGGGTTGATTTTCTCATTCCCATTATAAAGAACGACACGTCACTTTTAGTGTCGGGATTGTATTATTTTTAATGAAAGTAATATTTATTCTCTCTTAATTTTATCTTCTTTTATGTTCACTTTATTAATAATCATCTTGAAGAGGATGCTACAATCACTTCAACATTCACTGCGAGATTGTTGTCACACAGAAAAACTCTATGACTGACTAGGTTCAGAACAAACATGTGATATTCACTGCAATAATGAAACTCTTGTGACGAAACTGTTCAGTTATTACTGTAATGTGTTTAAATGGTGTCGATAATAGTCGACCATATTATGGTAAAAGTATCTAGTGACGTTAACAGTGTCCGATGGTGCGGCAAGTTAATTTAGTCATGAACTGCGAAATATTTCATTTTGCTGATGATACACATCTTGTAGGAGCTAACAAGAACCTAGACTTGAAGCAGGTCTTCTGATTAATACTGAAACAACTAAAATATACGTACATTATATAAGCTGAAGTCGCAAGAGAAAAAAACTAACTTTGACTTAGCACTAACACATTTGATACCTAAGATACAAGTTAACAGTTTTACTGGGTTAGGTAGGTAACCTACCTAAGATTTATGTGCACTGCTAACCCCAATTTATGTTATGGTTATTCATCAACATGTATTTGTATACAATAATACAATAATAATATAATGTTCATTAATTATGTTATATTAGTAAGTGGCTATTGAATAAGATGTAAAAGGTATCTAGACTATACTTATTTGGGAATAAATTTAGCATATTATTAATAATGTATCACCGATTTAAATGAACGAAACATGTTAGCTATATGTTAATAAACTGAAAGCAGTATTGGCCAAGTTTACTATGGTAAAGCACATAATACCTTACACTACACCACACTCTTGTTACATAAGATGTTAGGTAAACCTATAGTACATTACTGACTTAATGTATAAGTAACAGTTCAGAATCTTGAAGCTTATCTTTATATATATAATTCTTCTGTGAGTGTGTATGTCACTGAACTCCTCCTAAACGGCTGGACCGATTTGAATGAAATTTTTTGTGTGTGTTCAAGGGGATCTGAGAATGGTTTAGATTCACAAATCAGCCTGGCAGATGGCGCTGCAGTCGGCACAGCAACGCGTGGCTGGTTCAGCTAGTCTTATATATATCATAGGAATTACATTAATGGCTTCAAGCTTTACTAATCTTGACGGCAAACAATTGCTTCAACATCAAATATCAAAATTAATAAATGGTCTTCCCATCGTATTAAAACAACAAATAAACGAACATTAACGTTAGGATAAAAATGAGTATTGTGTAAAAGAATACTTCCTGCTACTACAAAGTAGATAATTATTTTTATAGTTATTAAAGTTTTTTTTATAATTGATAATATAATAAATATATACATTTGTGTGACATAATGAGAGTAAAATGTGTAAAATAACATTAAGAAATCCACATGTGAGTTTGTGCACGCCGGTGTTGGTGTAGTGTCAGTCATGCATACCCTACATTTGATTGTTGTTTAGATGTGTTTAAGTTAATTAATAATGTATAAGTATAAGAAAGATGAAGAATTTCAGACAGTGTGCGGTAAAACCTGAATTGGATTTTGTGACGTGTCAGTGAAGTAGAAGAAGTAGCTAAGAAGTGTATTTTATGTAGTATTGTTATTTTTATATATTTTATGCATTTTCAATGCTATCTTATAAGATATATTATTATAAAAGAAAAATACTAGAAAATATCGACTCGGGTCACAAGTGAATTCTCAGGCGGGTAACGGACCCGCAACCTTTGGAAATCCGGTCAAATGCTCTCCCAATCGAGCTACCGAGCCTTGTGAACACTCGTCGAAATTTTCTAGAACAATATTGTTATTGTCTGTAATTAATAAAAATAATTAAATATTTATGCAACATTTACAAAAAATATATATTTATAGAAGTGCTATGGAAACTCGCTCTAAGGCGGGCAGGGCTTACTCAGGCGGCGCAGTTCCGGTCAAGTAGCGGGCGCCTCCTGGCTTCCGCCGGCCCAATTTAGACACATTCACGCGGCGGATGGTGGGGAAAGGGGAAAGGAGACGGTCAAGACTTTCCGACGCTTGTAATGAAAGAAGTCTAGGTGTAATTTTGAAAATGTTATAACTATAAAACATGGAACGATAATCTCTATGAATCACAACGTAAAATTGGGTCACAACATGATATATCTTTTTTGAAATTAAACATTGATTGTAATTATAATATTTCTTACATTCAAACCAATTAGCCTAACCCAAAGTAAGAACTGTATATTCATAGAAATATATCTATATATTTATATATTTCGCGAACTTCTGGACCTTCCGGGACTCGAACTCAGGAACGTTAAAGCCAAAGACAGGATTTCTACCGTTACACTAAATGGACGTTCAAAAAATCTCTATATAGAACCCTGAATTCACAGTAGAAGACAAAAGTACTGAGCTGATAAAATAACAGTTAACTCATTAAATATACTCGTTACTCACGTTATATCACCCCTTTCACCAACCGAACGTGAGCTTGCATTACCATTTTACTAATTTGAATAGATATTCAAAAATTTTAAAGTCAAACTGACCAACCGTTATTACATTATGTTTACGTTATTTCAATAGGCACCTTCTCGGTTAGCTCGTTCCATCGTGGATCCTGTCTTGGCCCCCGGGCTTGATTGGGATCAAGTCCCATTCAAAATAATATAAAAAAACAATAAACAATTTATTCGTAGCTTCAATTCTTAAAAATTCATATATGGCAGCTTATCATATGTTTGATTTGAATAATCTGTATGTTCCGTGTCTTATTATTGAAACTTAACTAAATATTAAGGGTGTAAGTTATATTTCACCAATCCTAAAAATTGTATTTAAGTATTTGACTTGTTTTTATATTTTATTCTATACACAAGACAACTAGATAAGTATAAAATAAATAAATAAAATGAATACTGCTTCTCGACCGCAACCATCCCTCCTTACCGCGCTTCCCATTATCCACATAAGCGGAAGTAAGTACTGACATTTATTTAGTAATTTTCCAGAATGCTCTCACCGCACAATATGAAAACAAAGGGTATGGCCTGTGAAATCCACACGGTCGCCAGCAGCTCATTAAGGAGTCAGGAGGGCAAAAAGTCTGTCCCTCCCATCCTTTTTGTAAAAAGAGGCTTAATTAGGGCTCCTGCGGTAACCCTACCCCTGTAACTTTTAATAAATGTTCGAGCAGATACTCATTTACATGTATACGTGTGTATATGGCTTAACGGCGATATGGACGGAGTGATGGCTGGCTGGTTCGAGATAAAAAAATAAATGTTACCCCGAAAAAGGGATGGTTTTAAAATGTTGAATACAGGCCGATTGTCGATTTTAGTCCGATGGATCGCAATTGAAGTGACGAGAGGCAGTGGCCCGATGAAACTACTTACAGAAAAATCTACTTTTTTCAGGGATTTTTTATGTGTGATAATAGCTGGCGGTCCTCGATGACCAATAATGTAGCTCAACCGAGTTTTAAGACGGTAAGTCAATGAAAGCCAGCTAACTACTTCTTTATAAACGACGTCTAGCTCCTATTTTGCATGACGGAGTAGCTCATGTCACGCCACTTCAACTCATCCAGAAAGCCTTAAGTCTCTTAATTTTCTTGCTGGCTTCCATTATGTCATTGGCAACTTAAGTGCGTCGCCCGTTGTCATGTCACCCCTCTGTGGTGTATCATCACATGGTTTGTTGTCTCTTCCTTATTCAGCAAGCTCTTCACAGAGGACTATCTGCGATGCCGGTGTTCTGTCTGCCATCTAATTTGTATTTTGTGGTTGTACTATATAAAATTACGTAATGTTAAACTATTAAGTATGAACAATATTATCAGTAATCAAACTTATATGAAAAATAAAGAAAGAAACGGTTTGCGGTATTAAAATAGAAATCATTAAAAAAAAATAATAGCAGAATAAGTAAGAAGGCATCAGCTGTTTAATTCTGTGAGCATTTTTCCTCTAAAGAAGTCCAATCGTCGGGATGATATATATGTATGAATAAACAAGATTAAACGCGTAGTTCATCCTGTTAAAATGGCTTTTTATTTAATTTTTTTGATGACAATGGAAATTAAAATTATACGTATCAGTATCAGACAATAAAGTTACGCGTAACCTAATAAAACTAGCCTCGTCGAGATCAAACCAAAATCCTGGATTCGCTTCTGTTTATTTCTTTCGTTTCGCGACTAATGAGGCAATTTATTAAAATTTTATTGCTCTTATTAGTCACGTTTAAGTTAAAAATATTAACTCCGGTCTCGTTATGTAAGTACGTTTTGTTATTTATAAAAACTGGTTGGTTGCCTGTAAAGTCGGTATACGGGCGAAAGTTTTACGTGACAACGACTTTGAGTGGTAAAATAATTTTAATGTGAATATTCATTCGTATAGTAGGAAGAAGGATGAAATAATAGTAACAATTTAAAACATTTATTTATACAAAGAATTATATTTAAAACATTAATTTATAGGCACGCGTCCCTTCCACTTTTTATGTCTGTCTCTCTCGCTCTTAGGCGGGCTAACCATGCCCGAGTGGAAGGGACGCGTGCCTCTCACTCGCTCTCATTGTAAGCGCATAACGTGAGCGGAGCGTAACGCAGTTTCTTGAAGTGTCACCCGGCAAACCAATTTATAAGACGGTGTCACGTCAAAACGAATAATGATGTGTTGGCATGATTGTATGTTTGAATCTGATAACCAGAGTTTGACTAACCCGTAAAGGTTATGACTTAATGTTCTTATTTGTAAGCTAAGAAAATAGAAAAACTGTTTAATTTAATTATGAGATCCCACGATACATCATATTCAGAAGCTACATAAGAGTAGTGCTAATTGTGAAGGTAGATACATGATCATCATTATCAAAAGGGGTTGGATCCTCCCTCTCATTCCCACGTACTTGTTCGCGTGGCACACTCAACAGTCTTCGTGGGAAGGTATTAAATATCTCGGATCACTGCGCAAACGCCATATTCATGAATGAAACTGATTCGACCATCTGATAGCGTTGTTACGCACCGCGCCGTTATAAAAAGAGCTCTGTAGCTTTCATATTTTTTGGGAAAATTAAGTATGGTACAGATTTAGTTACAATGGTCGATGTTTTTAAACAGAGTTATACGTTTATCAGAACCATCTGTCGGTACAGTGACAGATTATCTCATAATGTGGACGGGAAAAAACACAAGCGTATTGTTATTTTTTGTGCTACCATTTCTGGTTATTGTTGCTCTGTTTAATTTTATGGGGCTTTTTAAGCAAATGATACGGTTTTATCGGTACATCTCTGCGTAGAGATGGTATCATTAAAGTTATCTCGAGTATAACATTTGCAAAGGAGGCTAATAGATTTGTGCACAGATATATGATAAGTATGTATTGTGATTTCTTTAACATAAGTATTATCTGTTATATATAACTATTTATAAAGGATTGTTGTTCTTTATTATTTTATTCTATTTCGAAAAATCGTTTCTTGTTATTTGTTCTATGGGTTTTAACATACTGGTAGAAATTATTATGTTAGTAAATTGAAAAGATGTGATTTCGAAGTGTTGAATTTGATGAGTGGGTATATAAAGTTTGCATTTTCTATTGCCATTCTTTTATTCTATAAATAAACTCGCAAATTACTCGATCTGCTTACAAGGGGTTTAACGGTTTGGATGAATACATACTGTTTTTGTATGCAAAAATAGTTCACATTAACACCAACTTAGCATTCTACCACTCTAACCTCGATACTATTGTTTCACCTCACCAGACTACGAATACAATCGGTGCCATTCAACTCCACTGCACTTAACCCGTATCATCCCAGTGATCCATTATTGGATCGGTTAGTTTAATATTTCTTTAATAAAATTTCGTGAACGCAGCCATTTTTTTTGTCTATGGTGGCAGCACTGACAGTTCTTGCCGCCATAATCACTTGTCAGATCCTCGGTCGGCCGCGAAATTTGTGTTTTCTTACCTACTGCATTTTTTGGAAATTGTGAAAAAATGTCTCATCGGCGAATGTAAGTAATTCTTGTATTTTTTATAAATACTTAGTTATTATTGTACCGTATTTATATCGGCTAGGAGTTGAGTTATCATATTGCAAGACAGTGAAATGCACATTTAGCTTATTTACATTTATTTTTTACTTTTATACGTACCGATCCAATAATGGATCAGTAGGATAATATGGATATGGAACATTTTATGTAGTGACATAATTGCTATTTTTTATTTTGCGTTTCTTTTGTTTTAGATTGTCGGTAAATGAAATAATATCGCATCTTGAAGACAGAGATGACGTATTGTCAGCAGATATCTACATAACACCCCCAGATAACTACGACAAAAGTGATGAAGACAGTGGAGATGAGGAGTCTTCGAACATAAATCACCTGTCCAGGCAGCAGCTCTTAGCACAGGCTGAGTTTAGGGCTACTGTATCTTCGCAGTCTCATTTAGATAGCATATCAAATGACGTTTCTATAGATAATAATACACACGGCGATATATCAGTACAACCACCGGCAAAGAAAAAAAAATGCCCAGCTACCCGAAAGTAGAGGAAAGTAGATATTCCAGTGAAGACAGCGAAAACATCAGAGCCACCACATTTTTTAGAACGCCTAGATACTCCTGTTCACTTTTTTATGATATGAAGAAAATGAGCAGAGGGTCTTTTGACCAGTGTACAGATACTTTGACGAACATCACTCTCGTACGTTACAATGACAACAATATTGTTACCGTTGCCTCAACTGAATGTGGTGTGGCGCCTTTAGCTAAGGTAAAACGTTACTGTGACAAGCAGAAGAAAGACGTCGACCAACCTCGCTGTTTCGTCAACTATAACAAATATATGGGCGGTGTCGATCATTTGGATCAAAATGTGGGATGCTATCGTATTTCTATACGCCTGAAGAGGTGGTACTGGCAGCTACTTATGTTTCCTATAAATGTATGTATGAATAAAGCTTTTCAGTTATATAAATTATCACCAGCTTCACAAAACAATCAGCATGACTATTTGTCATTTACAAGACATGTTGTAACAACATATCTTCATACTTTTCCTGAAAATTCTTCTTCAGTAAAGAAGCCTATTCCAAGATCATCTCTAGCAGTCATAAAACGAGTTCCAGTTGATATTAGGTTAGATGGAAAGGCACACCACATTATCAAAAGTGATAAACAAAACCGTTGTGGTTTGTGTCATAAAAACACGACGATGAAATGTGGCAAATGCAACGTCGCCCTACACCAAGAATGTTCCCCTACTTTTCATACGAAATAAAATTATAATACTAAATACTTCTAATTTATAATAAAACATGTTTTATTATACACAATAAATAAGATTATTCATAAATGTCTTTCATTATTTACAACAATCTTAATAAAAAGCACACAATACCAACAGACAAATACAGTGGCATATTCTCCTACTGTTCCATTTTTGGATCGGTACTGTAACTGAAATACAGGAAATCGGATTTTTTTTTTGTTTCATATTATCGATAATTAGGCTACTAACAAATGATTCTGAAAGTTTTGCTTCAATCAGATAAGTTTTGAGGACTTGGGAAGATAAGATAAACTGGTTATCTTATTTCCCGTTGCCGCAAGAAAACCGTGTTGTCAATGGAATATACATAAATGCCAGAGGAGCTCGATTGCGATGATTAGCGCGTTCTGTCCTTTGATTGTAGAGGTTAAGCAATTTTTGTACAGGCCGGTAATCATATCACCATACACCTAGAGTGGCTTTATCTCTGCTCTGTAGCGGTTAAAATAACAAACACATTTTGCAAACAAAACTCATTAGAATTCTACAGAGTCTCAACAAACAGATACACTGCTATCTTTATAGACGCCACATTCGATTTACATAACAATAAGACGAAGATAGGTTAGAAATCTCATTCCGCCACCTTAATCTGCTTATAGCGGCATGGCAAGGATAGGTGTGTCTGGTAATGATAAACTTTCTCAAGTCAGATGTAAAGTAATATTGAAACACTATTGGTGTCAAAACAGAAGATTTAAGTTTAAAAAAATTGTTTTTTTTTTGTGTAAAAATGATTTATAAACCAAATTAGATCGTTACTAAGTATTTGTTGACCAAATGTTTATGAAAAAATTATCACTTTTTTTGTAATGTTTTCTTCCAAAAATGTCTGTTTCTTATAATGTGTAAACATGAACAAGTCTAATAGGAAATTATGAGAAAGAGTAACTTTTGGGATAATATTTTATACACAATCACAATATATATATAAACTTTAAATTCTTATGTTCCGTACTAAATTATCTTTATGTATGTAAGTCGCAAAACGGAGAACACTTTGAAAAGCTAATTATAAGATTCGATTTATAACAACACATTCGTCTTGGTCTAGGTTATTTAAACCTATTTATTTGCTTTCAAATTAGTCTGAAATGTACGCCAGAACTTTAAATTTCTTATATATTATTCACACAAGAGAATAATTATGTAGTACCAAAAGTATTCTTATTAGCTTTGAAAAATAATGCAATCAAAAGCCTTTGTTAAGGATTTTCCGTAATGGTGTACTGACAATGTCACTGAAATAAAGCTCCCTTGACAGAGTATTATGATTGGTCTCAGCCGAAACCCTGAGCGTATAAGGTCAAACATTAAAATCAAAATTTACGAAGTGTGACTGGGGTGTATCCGCGGCGAAGCGATTTGCATGGAAATATGGAAACTCTACGTCTCACATACAGTTCCATTGACAGCATCAATGGAGGTGCCATTTGATGGTGTAATTTGGGATACGCGGACGTAAAACCGGCCAGATTTATGTATGTTTGCCAGAAGCTTTATTGAATGTTGTGGAAAGGGACATGCGTTTATAGCCAAATTGCGTGCGTTCGTATTATATATGTTGCTGTTTTTGAATAGCTGGTTTTAGGATATAGCTTTTACATGAAGGTATTATTTTTTTGCTTTTTCCTATCAAATATTTGTAACCCCTTTTTTGTTAAGTGGTAAATCGTTATAGGTATTACAAAACTTGGAAAATAACAATGTGTAGACCTAATGATTTTCCAAGTGAGAAGCACTGCTTAAGAATATTACCAAATTACTTGCTCAACTTGCGAAGGTCGGTCAAAAAAAAATTACTAAATGTATCTCAGTTAACATAAAATCTACTTCGACGATGGCGATTGACAATCGATAGATTTCCTTACTGTCTCATTTTATTCGACCCAGCATATAATAAAGAAACATTAGATTTTTTTTTATAAATAATGCATAATTTAAAGCTTATAAAATTAAATCAACTTTATTATAGCTGTAAACAAAAAAATCGTTTTTGGAAAAAACTATTAACCGTAATTTAATTTTTTAAATGGTTATAAATTAATCACAAACATACAAATCATTCCTCTTTATAATATTAGTGTAGGTAAATTGGTTTGTCAATCAATTGCTGGCTTTTTTTTAGTAATTGTTTTATAAAAAATATTGAAAACAGTTTCTCAATCATAAAAACACTCGTTATTATAAATATTTCACTATTTTTTCACTTTATTTTGAATTTGAAGAGATATTAGAACGTTGTTATAATGTAAATAATAACAAATGTAAATAAAGTAAGATCTAAATATAATGATAAATCAACCGCCGTCATGCCTCTTAATAAACTTGTCGCATTATAACCTTCATGTTAAATATTGTTTGAAAGTTAAAATAAAAACAGGCTTATAAAAACTGAATACGTTTCCCAATCACAAAATCTATTTTTGTCGTGTCGTGTGTATCACGGATCGACACAAGTTTTTTTCCATTTTTAATTACAAAGAGAATCCGTCGCGGCCACAGCTATAAAATTGTCGCGTTGAAATTTGTCCATCACGCGAGTTGCGTCCATAAGCGGTTCGACTATGGCTGCGTAAAATTCTCAAACACGGTTTTTCGTATCGATTAATCATGAATTATAGTATGTATCTATACTATATATACCGTTACTAGTAACATATCAATAATCATATAACGTCATGTCAAGAGGGTTTTTTTTTTGCATAATCGATTTGTGTTGCTCTTTATCTTGTGTCTTAAATCTGGTATACAATGTAAAGTTTTTTAACGAATTGTCTTAATTTTTGCTACTTTACCTTGCTGTCTTCTTAGAGAGAATAAAAAATCCTTTATTAGCTGGATATTTCAAATAAGAATCTATATGTTTCGGACGGATATATATTTAATAATAACAATAATATTTCTTACATTCACACCAATTAGCCTAGCCCTAAGCAAGCACTGCAAGGCTTGTGTTATGGAAACGAGGGCAATGGATTGACATACATGCAATACATAGATATGTAATATGTATATAAATACTCATGACTCAGGAACAAATGCTCGTATTTATCACACAAACATTTGCCTCTTCCGGGACTCGATCCGTAAATCGTTTTAGATTTCGACCAAGGAAATACTAATACGTCCTGATGGGGATTTGTTGCGTATTTTTAAACTAGTTTTGTATAAGCGAAACTGACTATTACTATTTAGCAATCAGTGACAAGCGACCGATGCGCGACGTTGCGACACTTTCCATGTCAATTAATACGAGCCCATTTGTTTTATTTATTCACGAAGGAGCATTGTTTTGTATTATTATTGGATACTATATATTTAATTTACGGATTTGGTACTCTACTGAAACTAGCTTGGCATATTTTGAACTTTGACGATATTAGCATATTTTGGAACTGAAATGATTTATATAGTAACATTTATGTGACATCCTTGTGTCATGAATACGTGTATTTCTGTGTATTTCTATGAAATTGCACAGCTATGTACAATCGTACATATCTATCCGTTACCTTTGTATCCATAACACAAGCATTACAATTTTTACTTTGGCCTAAGCTAATTGGTGTAAATGTAAAAAAATAGTATAATTTATTGCGAAAAAGTGTGTATTCGTATTCGGGAAGGGCTTGTATAAATATTGCTGAAATGAAATGATCAGTATAATCTTTAAAAAGTGAAGAGATCTGATTTTCGATGGTGAGTGTAAGTGCAACCGAAAATAGAAGCATCTACTTACATAACCGATCCCCACCCATGGCCATACAAATCACTTTGTTAGAATGGACGAATAGTGAGAGATGCGCATAGCTGCAACTGCATTCTTTGCGCGTAATACTTGACACTCTACTCCTTCACCATTTCTCTCCTCTAGGGCATGGTGCAGCTAATTTTGAAGCTGGTCCTCGTTGTGGCATTTACTTCGCGTGTGCCAGCTCTCTGCGTATTTGCTGAACTCTTTGTAGTTCGCCTTCGTCGAAATGAGATCGCAGTGCCAAATCGTGTCATGTCCTTTCCGCTTGATCCCAATTATCATTCTGTCTCGCAAGCCGTCATACAATGGACAGCGCCACAATGCGTGGTCCCTGTCCTCAACTTCTATACCACATTCATAGACGCTTTTTTCTCAGTTTCATCTCATGCAGTCTTTTACTGAAGCATCCATGGCCAGTGAGCATTTGAGAGCTCACATAATCCGAAGCAACCCAGTGCAAGCCAAGTCGCTCAGACAAGTCCGGGAAAAATTGACGGAGCTCGCATCCTTTCACCTTTTTCTCCCATCGCTCTTGTCATGCAGGGACTATTTCCTTCCATATACCTCGACATCTTACCGAAGCATTTGGTCTCGCGGTATGCTATAGATTGTGTATGCTTACTAAAGAGCAGATCTGTGCCGAACACCACGCCCAGAAAAATCACCGAGTCAACACTACGGATCGAGTCGCAGCCTAGTCTTGGTGGTCTCTGAAATTTTCATCTGATTGTCATCCTAGTCGACTTTGCAGAGGGGAATGCAGTCGATTGTGGACTCCCCAATTCGCGATTGAATTATTTAATATATTGCTTGGCTTCAGAGGCCTTTACCTCGTGACTGTGACTCAATCAAAATGGTGTCATCGTTGGCGTACGCCATCATGCTTACCCCCCCTGACATCGTTTTCCTTAAAAAGTCATTCAACGCAACGTTCAACAGTATTGGCTCAATTACTGAACCTTGCGGGTACCCCATGGTGAAATTCTTCCACAACGCTAACAAGCATTGTCGAAAGCATCGGAAATGTCGGGAAAAACGCTTGAACGTAAAGCGCTGTGGACGTCTTCGCCACGCTGAGAATGGCGTTTTTAGGGAAGTCACCGTAGAACGTCCTGGGGTAAACCTGTGCTGGCAGTCCCATATCCCAAGAGAGATCTGAGAGGCACAGAATAAAATTATGCGTTCTAAAACTTTGCCAAGTACTGAAAAAATAGTAATTGGATAGTAAGCCTTAGTGTCGCTTAGGTCTTTATCATATCCTTTCGGCAGCGCAATCAAGCACGAGACTTTGGACGAATCGTATTAGCAACAGAGCATACCCGCGCATGGCCTCATCTAGAGTCCCGGCGTAGCCTGTGGCGAATTTCGTGCCGTTGAATACGTAAGATGGTGGTTTTCTCCACCCGCTCACAGCCCTGTACGCTATATCCCATGGGTCCTGGTTTACAGTCTCCGCAAGCCTTCTAAAGAAACAAAGTTCAGTCTTCTCCATGCTTCTTCTGTATCTCGCTCTCGCTGTGTTGTATTCGCATTTGCATACCTTCTCTTGCCTGCTTCCTTTTTTCTAGATCTCTGCCATACTCTCCGTAGAGCAGTACTGGCTGTGCGGAGAGTTACTCTCGCCGTGCGCAAGACGCACTTAGAGAGACTGCTAATTTCCACTACGGGTTTGCCATAGTTCTGATTACCCATTTTCTTATGAAGGTTTGCCTCGAATCAAACCCAATCGTCACCATACTCCCGAAACCCCATCGGTTTTACACCCTGCTCAGCACAGTCTGACTGGCCGCTGTCACCAGTGTTCATGAGGGATATTATCTACATACAGTCAGAAACTAAATTAGTACGTAGAAAGAAAATTTATTTTACTGTACTTAGCCGCATCACTGAGTGTTCAAAAAGGGGAGTCACTATTCAAGGGCTCCTGTTTATTTATTTAGTGCAATATATGGATAAAATGGTATTTTTCTTAATGCCCGTGTTTATTTGGTTCAATAAAAAAATTCTGACTGTTTAGAACCAAAGTACCTATGTTGTGTTGGGCAAAAACACGTAGTTTTTGATAAGGATTATTTATAGGTAATTTTTTATAGTCGGCTTATTTTCTTGTGAGTTAGTGTATATTTTAGGGCTTTCAATTTTGTTCTAATTAATATTTAAAAAGTTAATGTCCATTGGAAATCAGTTCGCAGCTGCGTGTGGGGGTGTGCGAACGAGCAGTTGGCTGCATTGTGCCTCCCCCCCGCCCCTTCATCCCGCGAGAGTTTGTTTTTCGGGGCAAATAGCTATAGGCTTGATAATGGCCTCTCGCGTTGCAACTATGACTCTAAGGTTACTCTACATAAGTATTAGTTATTTCATGTTCCCAGCAGTGGACATGGACAGATCTGCGGACTGCGGACGTTCCCAAACCATTGATCAAGCATGCCGAGTGCAGCTAGAATATTATATTCTAAGATAATTATATAATTTAAAAAAATGTGATGTATCACACTTAATGGATTTATTTTATATGAAAGTATGTAGTTTTTAATAGAAATGTTTTCCAAGCAATTGCTTTTGTATAAGACTTATACCAAAAGTTTGTAAATTTTGTGTGAAATTGCATGTAGTTATAGGCAAACTTTTTAACAATAGAAAGTTAATAATTTTATTGTTGTACCTTTTGGTAGGGTATTATCCTTTTTGTTATTTTTCTAGATAAAAAAATATCACAGCGAGGACGGCGTGCGGACTCTACATAAAAATATGTTTTTTTTTTGTATATATATTCGTTAGGTTATAATATTGTTAAAAATACTGACTTAATGATTACTAGAAATCTATTTTGACTTCAAAGTTATTTAATTGATTATTGTACCTAAGAACAGAGAACACTTTATAGTGCTTTTTGTTGCAGTCATCAAAATATTATCTCATCATTTTTGTGTTACATTAACATGTATTATATTTCTCCTTTATTTGATTAACTTTTGCTCGTATTTTGTATTTTTCTGTCTCATGTTTCATTAAGAAATTATTCGATCAAGCTAGGGACAATAAAAAATGGAACAAAAACGGGATAAATAGTTTAATGTAATACTTTTCTTTATCTTTCTTTCTTTGCACATTTAACTTTTCTGGTACTGGTATTTGCGGTATGTATACAGGATCTTAAAAAATGGGGAAGGAATCCAAAACATAATTAAATCTCTGTATTATTTATAAATAATATTGAATTATAATATCCGTGAATATTACTTAAGTGGATTGCAAGAAATCTAACCACCTTGCTAAGGGCTTTATACACTATCTGTAGGCATATTTTGAATAAGCATAAAAGCTCCTTTTCAATCAACTTTTTTGTATCTACGTCGAGATTTTGCACGTGATATGAATGTGGTGCTAAGCTTCTATTTCCTATCGTAGTGGGTTGTACAACTTCACATGATACACAATAAGTACTAATCAATATAGAAGGCAACATCACATTCACGAAGTTTCCAAGACATCTAAACCTTATACATAGTCTGATTTAAATCCATGGGACTATTCTCACTACTACTGTGTTGTGTCCGGATGAGTGAAATAGCACCAATTCTCGACAGTTAAGGATATATTAAAGGCGACTAATGATACAAGAGGCAATTACCATACATCACCGTAGAACACAAAACGTTTACGTTAAACACAAAACGGCAGCAGCGTTTTATGAATCATAAAATAAGTTAGCAATTAATTATACGGTCCATATTGCTATAGTAACACATATTAATTGCAGCATTTCCAATAGCAAGGATACCGTTCATACTTTACAGAAACCAAAGGTAATTACTGTAATTAAAGTGGAGTAACTAACACTACGCCAGGGTTGCGCCAGAGTGGCGGATGGGTTTTGATTTTTGTAGTTTCGTATTATTTGCGTATTTATCCGCCCACCGGCCGGCAGATACATTTATTTGCGCCGCTGCTTCCCCACTCTACCCCCCCTCCGTTCGATTGATCGCGATATCATTGCGATAATAGGTACAGCGCGATCGCGCGGTTCCGTCACATGGTACATGCGAATTATGGCCGACGCGCAGCTTAATCGAATGGCATTTTAGCGCTTTTAATAAGTGAACGATTACATTGCGTCGATAATCAATCGTTGTCATCGATGTATGTTCGTTTTTTAATTATTATAAATAACGTTATTGTTATTGGGATGTGAGGCAATAATAGACATCAACGCTATGTTATGTCTATAAAACTTACTACTGTCGAGCACAGGTCTTCAAACATATCGGCATAAACCCATGAAAACGAAGCTCAAATATTAAGTACTAGCGGCCCGTCCCGGCTTCGCACGGATAAAAAATTTTTTATTTTTTTTTTCTACATTAAATATAGCCTATGTTACTCAGCGTGAATGTAGCTTTCCAGTGGTGGAAGAATTTTTGAAATCGGCTTAGTAGTTTTTGAGTTTATTCATTGCAAACATACAAAAATACAAATCTTTCCTCTTTATAATATTAGTGTAGATTGGGTTACCTATATAGCTATTTTTGGTACTTAATAAATTAGTCCCATTTAAAATTGTTGAAAACAACCAGTCAGCAAAGGCAAATAGATATAAACAAAAGCTTATTAAAAATTACATGTATATAATATTTTATCGAACTTTTAATGAACAACAATCACGTTTACCATAGCGTAAACTTGTAGTTGTAGTACAAAATTGTAGTTTTATAAGATTTTATTGAATTGATTTAAATAAAGTACATACTTTTTTAAAAGATACATGAATCTTCGTGATGCTACTGTGGTTCAATTTCTATTATTGTGTACTTCAGGGGTTAATTTACATAAAACTGTCAAATTTTATCAATCCTTTTTCGACTACTACATTTATACAATATACCTATTTTTGACTGTAATCTGCTGATACAAATAGTTTGTCAGTTAAATCAACTTCTAATGAAACAACTGATAAATTACTAATTTAGACGATGTATGCAAACTTACAAACAAATTCCGTAAGCTAGTAATAAACATATTTAGTTAGTAGTAACACACACATATTTTACAAATATTTTTTTAATTACGTCTAACAAATATCCATAACAAAGATCTTCTTCAAATACAGCTAGAGTAAAAAGAAATGTTTTTTGTTGAAATTTATTATGTGCGAAATACCGCACAGAACTGCCTCCTATCAATCATAGTAAAACAACTTCTGGGTAAGTCGATGGCACAAACAAACATCAAGGAATAAAAAAAATACACACAATAACACCCAGTATGTAAATTAGCCTCTAAAGAATTATAAACGTGCTCCTTAAAACGATACGGTTAAACTTTTAACCAAATATTCGTCAAAGCGTTTAGTGTTGAAAAAAAGATTTGTCACATACGCAGTTGTCAATTTAAAAAGCTGGCATTATCCGCATTATGTTGGGGGTATAAAATAAAACATTTCAATTTGGTGATCCGGTTGGGACCCCATTTGAAATCTGCATTGTGGGCCTGCGGGACCCCATATAACAGTAGTTTTGGGTACTGGCGCGAACAAAGATTGTTTTGACTTTGGTATAAGTAAAATAAGTTACACGATGTCACGATTAGTCTAAAAATGGAATGTAAAATCCAAAATCAGAGCAGATGTATTTCTATAATTTATTATTTGACTCCTGAGAAATAAAAAATGAATTCATTTTTAACGTTAACGTACCTATAGCAAACTCATTATAAATAGTTACTTCTTCGATACAATTATCAGAACGCGTAAATAAAAAAAATCTTTATTTAATTTTTATGTAAGATTAGAGCAGAATGGTTTGCATATCTCACAAGTTTTGTTATACTTATAAAAATATCTATCATACTTTGCTATATATATAGTTTTTTTTCTTTTTAATGTAAAGTGTACCCATAAGGATTTGAGCAGTCTGATTGATGAGATTATCTAAGCAAGAAGTCGCGGGCTGAAGCTTTTTCTGAATACATACTTTCTATTTGCCAAATTTTATCTAAACAAACATTTATCCAGAAGCACTTACGCTTTAATAGGATTAATAATAATGAACTAAGCAGAATAATTGTCCGTGGTTAACTTTTAAAACAAGAATGTTCAAATGCTAGTACACGTAGTTTTTATTAAGCTGGCTCAAAATATGTTAATAGGTGAAATAAGATAGCACTGCAGCTGCAGAATTTTATTTAATTACTTAAAAAACAAACTTAATTTTTGGTTGACATAATTGATATACATTTAAGTAAAGATTTACCACATTTTAAGCAATTTATGATAATATAAACATTTTATTTTACACATTTGATTCAAAATAGACTTAAAGTTTTAAGAATTAGAATATTTAACTTACGTACCCGATCGTCCCCGCAGTGGTGCCCCAAAACGCAATGTATGCTTGGTTAGGCCCGCGCCTCCCGCCCTGTACAAGAAAGGGGTAGTTAGCCGCTATTGTCTCGCGCCCCGCTATGGTTGCAATGCGAGTCCTGTAAAGCAAAACTAAGTAACTGCAATGTTGTTTAAAATATAGGACAAACGGAACATACCATGATCTAAAACGGATTATGTAAGATCATTACACTTACCTGGTAACGAAGCCACGACGTAAGCATAAAGTTCTCAACATACGTGACGTGATTTTTCTCGTGCTAGAAGGTACGGGGCGATTTCTTGACATCGTTGCATCCATAAATATAGCATCAAAATCTACGTATCGATTCAAAAGACGGCACGGCACGAGAAAAAAAATCGTTGACGGTGAATATTACCCCGTCCTGAACGCCCTGTGTCTCGCCCCGTACGAGATCTCGCCGCGTATGCAAAATACCTTTCACATCTCACGTCACATCTCCGTTCTCTATGCTAAGATTACAAAAACTAGCCTAAACTATTCAGTCGGTTGAGATGTCAGTTTTGAACTATACGGATCGAGTTCGAACCTTGCCGATGTACTATTGACATGGATTCGTAATCCAAGCATTTGTTTACCAAGAGAGTTTAATGGGAATATTAACTAGGCGATGTAGTCGCTAAGCATAAAGCTACGCTAGCACCATACATTGGAGCGGAGCGTAATACCTAAAGAAGAACATTTTTTTTTGATTCGGTGTGAATTTTAGCGAATTTCAAAATTCGTCCGTCACAATCTGGTCCTAAACCTGTTAATACGATTCCACACAAAAAATATTAAAATCGGTTAAGAACTCGGGAAGTTATGGCGTAACAGACATTGCGTCATTGAAGCTGATCCATGGGAGCTTCGCTCGCTCCGCTCCAATAATGTGTTTGATGCAATTATTTTTTTTTAAATAATTTTGTTGAAGGTAAGTAAGATCATCAAAATGATTGAACGGAACAGACTTTATTTTTATGAATAAAACACGTTATCATATACTAGGTCGGTACCCGGCCTACTCGCAAAAGCAATAATATTTGCAAAATAATGTTGAATCACAGAAAGTTACATACCAGTTTATACCGTTTTTTACCAGTTTAGTTTCAAACCATTGTGAGATGGCAAAGTTTTATTGTAATCAAATGGACGGTGCAACAACACATAAAATATGAACAAAAAAATATTTAAGATTTTTAAATGATCATTATAATAAACAATTACATCTCCGAGCCCCTAAGTTGTGATTGTTTTCTATAAGCGTATTTATACTTGAATGCAAAAATAAAATAAATAAAACAAATAAATAAATAAATAAATAAAATAAAATAATATAACGCATAAATCCAGTAACAACAACAAATTTTAACAACTAGTTTTCATCCGTAAGGAAATATTATACCCCAGCAGTGGGGACGTTAATAAGCTGGTTATGATTGCAATATAATATTTTAAATTTTCAAACCTGTCTAAATAATATTTATTTTTTAATTATAACCAAAAAGTTTTAGACGTAATTTCTATTTGCCGTTACCCTATTTTTTATAATGCCAGTCGTATTCGCCCGTGTGGCGTGCCTCACTCCCCATAAAGACGCGATACAAGGAAACACTTAACTCTGTTGACACTACACTTTAGCACTGATTTTACTCTCGTATGGGGTGTTAGATTTGCATGGCAAAATAGTCCTAAAACTAAAGAACACTATGAAAATTTATAATTTAATTAATGTGTTTATAGAATACTAACTCAACTTTTTTTTCAAACGACATATATTTTTTTGCTACAAGAGTCATGTTTCCTAACAACAAGAGTTCATACTCATTCATTTATTCTTTCGCAAATATTCGGTGTGTGAAGTTCAAAGTTGAACTGTTTAACTGGTAATTTATTTATGCACTCTTGTGTTTTCGATATCTTAATGAAAGGGATATTTTTAATATATTTACTATATATTTTATGACATATTAATTCTGCAAAGCATATAAGCAAAGTATGTTCGCGTTGTTAATTGGTGTAGTCGATAATATATCTACATTATTAAAGCGAACAATTCTTAAAAAAAACTATGATTTTTGTGTAAAGTATAACACAAAAAAAATAATGACAAGCTTTAAGTTACGTGTCATACTTATCATGCTTCGGTAAATTTAACTACTACAAAATGAATATCCGACGTCACAAATCCATTACAAATTACGTCTATAACAATAGCGAGAAAAAAGTTTTATATCGAAACAGTAGCGCCGCTGTAATGAATGGGCACCGTATTATAACCGGACTGCAAATCTAGTTTGGAGGGGAAGGGTGCGGCACGTTTGGTGAGCCTCCATGGCTAGCCACTCACCACACTCTGGCGTGTACTGTGCCGCCACTAACCAGAACAGAAACAACAATAATCTATTTACAATACAAACAAATTTCAACTTTGGTACTTCAATTACAAAGTCGAAAATTTCAAACTACCAAAAAGGCAGTTACAGCTTTCTTATTTTGGCGGATCACTGAGATCGCTATAACGTGTTCTTTGTCGTTTCAGCCGCGTCCCTCTCACACAATGGCATACTTATTAGGGATTTAGTCCAGATATTAGTTGGGGAAGTCTGTATTGTTTGGATTTTAATAGAATTCGACTACACCCCAGGCGGTTGAATATACGTATGGTTTGTATGCTTGCAGATGCTGTCATATAAGAATGGATCATTCTAGAGTGACTATTGTTTTAGGTATTTTTTTAGGTTAACGGTTCTTGACTTATGCTTACAATAAAAATGATCTATCTTCAATAACTTCAGATCATTTTCCTTCTGCAAAGAATTATAGTAAAAACTAAAAGGTATCATTTCTTCAGAGAATTCATATCGAAAACCGATGAAAGGATGTATGTCGTTAGAATTTTTGACTTGTGTTTCACAAGCATCGTCTTAAAACTATAGAGGTCGGATTCCTGTGTACCTAAAAGTAAGCATTTAGGATATGTAGAACCTTCGAACTAGATCAGCTAGAAATGTTGAAGATGTCTTGATGTACATTGATTTGTTCTAAGTACACTAATTTAAAAGGAAACTGTGACAAGACTCTAAAATGACATTACATTGCGTTAATTTGTTACAATGTAAATACTTTTGAATATAATATGAGGCGTAAAAATATTTAATTACTACTAATATAATTTAATGCAAAAGCACTAGATAAAAAGTGTTGTATTTGTTGTTTCTCGATGTAACCATTTTAATGAGATAAGGCGAGATTGATGTTGATTTTTTATGGTATAATAATGTTTCCTATGTTAATGGTGTATTATACAGATAAAGCTCTTAGAAACTTGCAATACAGTTATTCATAAATAATGAGTATCCAATAATTTTGCTTCGTTATTATTTTACCTTGTCATGAATAAGCCAGCGAAAATATGGAGTTGTTTAACGGAGTAACAGCAGAACATTCGTGTTGGTAAATGTTTTCTTTTTAGAAGTATTTTCGTTTCTTTCTGAATTTTTTTATGTTATTTTAAAAGGATAAAGTAGATCCTATTTTGCATGCGTAAAGTCAATGTATTATCTCAAAATACGAGTAAAAAAGAATGAATGGTAAGAAACTTTGAGCGCAATGTTTATATCTTTGTATAAACAAAAAAAGGTTTTTCATTTCGTATTCCCTCATATAAGTTTTCGTAACGGCGGATATTTATAGTTGGATGCACCGGGAAGACTGGGAGAGATTCGATCGATGCCCCTCCATCACACCCTTATTGAAAATTATAACAATGGCACACCAATGCAGCCCTCTTGATGCTCACTGATTTCGGTTGTGCAATATGGATATACCGAATCAGATATATTATTACATAAATATTATTGGTATTTGTATTAATGAGCACCTTATTGGTAAGCAAGTTATATAAGTTTTATATTGTAATAAGTAGCGGTTAGTCTTGAATAAAAAGAAAATTAAAAGCTCTCTCCCTGATATTGCGCAAGTCAATCAAATTGGTGACCACAACCAATACTGTTCTCTTCTTTTGTTGCTTTGTAAAGCAAATGAAGACATTACTTCTGACTGCATCTGCAGTTGTTAGGGGGTTCTACAGCTTCGTGTGTGAATGGTGAGGTAACTTAAACGTTTATGTTACCGATGAAGTAAAAACTCTTATAAGTTTTAATTCTAATAAAGCATGTACACGTATGTGGTGTGGTGTCCGACTGAGTTGAATAGCATCACTGTTGAGGGTGTCGTAAAACGCCTTTTGGTTTAAGTGCCACAATGATACTGCAGGTAATCACAGTAGACCACAAACTAAGCAGCAGGGTTTTCTGAATTATGATTATTTACTGCAATCTCCAACCAGCTTGCCAAGTGTGGTGTGTGGTAATAATCTTCCATATTCTGCAGGAGGCTTCCAGCAGTAATAGTCCTTCGGCTAAGATGACGTTGATGATTTACATACACTAAACAAATTAAATAACACAAATATCCAATCTTGATATAGATTTATTTTCATAGCAATTGCTCGTGTGCAAGGATAAAAAAAAGAAAATCTATCCAATCCCATCGTAGAAAATCGTGAAACTCATGAATAATTACCTAGTTTACATATTTGAATATTGATCAGTCTATGCATCAGTAGGTTTGTCAATTTACAAGTTGTAAAAAAAGCACTCATGTAGTGGATGGAACAGTCAAAAGCACACATTACTTATTCAGCGAGCACGAGTTCTACTAAAACAGTAAATTCTCATGTTGATGGAATCTAATGGGAAAACTAAAGTGGGTTTCGATGAACAATGAAATAGCATTTGTTGCACTTTTTAAAATTGTATCTTCCGTAATTTTTAATAGTTTCCATAAACAGTATTATTTGAAAATACCTTATTATATGGTTAATAATAATAAATCATGAATTTCGCACTATTAGGGCCAAATGCAAAAGCAAAGTAAATTATTTCTAGGGAGTTGATATAGATCAGATACTAGTGTAAGCTAGTGACACAAAAAAATTTGGTAGTTCGTTTTTTTACATACTTTCTTTTTAGACACTAGGCTATTTGAAATATTTATTTAAATTTCTTGGAATGATCTAGGGTAACATTCGCATATCCATAGAATCGCAACCAACGCGGACGTGTTAATATAGGCCGGAGAGCAGGGAGGGACGCAGGGATTATAATGAGGCCAGCCCCACTAAGTATTTTCGACATGCGTTGCGTCGCCCCGGCAAACATTCGGGGGTTAACGATTGCAGCCCGATCGCAAATTACTGCTGCTGCGTACTTTAATGTCCACGCGAAACCCCTGCGGTGCGAAATTATACGAGTTTTCGGTGGATTTTTTTAATGCTTTTTGGTAATTACGCCTTCATTTGTTAATTAAGCAGGTGTATGCCTACGTGCTTATAAAAAGGTCGTGTGTCATTCTAGTTTAAAGAAATAAAGAATGTTATCAATCACATAACTTTGCCTATAACTATTAATTTTTACTATATCTTTGTTTTAAATGGAATTATCAAGTTGCTTTTTATATTTTTCCTACATACTGACAACTACTGTTGAGATGTTATTTGATTTGGGGAAACATTTATCATAAAGATAAATGCCGAAACTATATTTTTAAGTTGTTAGTATATTTGATCTTGTGGAAGTTTCGAAAACATGATGATTTTTTTAAGACTATCATATGTTTGGAATTTTCAAATAACGAACATGAATAGATGACATTAAATGACTTTTTATGAAGACATTTACTAAGAAGTCATTTAAAAAAATCTCAGGAGGCACGCGTATATTTTTTACTCCTCCAATCTTGTCTCAATTTTCTCCTTGCTTCGGAGAACTAGCGAGTATACCTTGTTGGCAAAACAGTGGAACTAATTCCATTGTGGTGTCGCGTGGGTGTCATAAATGCCACAATGCGGCCCTGGGTGTCATTAGGAGACGAAATCTTTGAGTCCTTTATTTTGTGCACATTGTGTTTTCTTATAAGCTATTCAGACATTGTTTCTAGTATTTTGTAGTCTTTGTTTAATTGTTAGGAAGTTAAATGTAGTTAAGTCTATTGTTGCGATTGTGTACGATTTCACGCTGCTACGTGTCGTCTTAGGGGCGTTGTAGCGTAGAATCGGTCGTTTATTAAAGACTGCGGGAACCTGTCGATGGTGATTGAGGTGTTCTCAGTGATTAGTCATCATAGGTGTTTGGTGACGAGGGTAAGAGATGTGACCAAGTATACTGGAGATATAATCCCTTATTTGTTTGACTTGTTTCTTGTATAACTTATACAAACTAGACTGAGTAAACTGTAATTGTATTACATACACATTATACATAGGTTACACTACCGTTAAAAACTTAATTTTCCCATACTGGTTGTTATGGGAAAATTAAGTTTTTGTTTTTGTTGTTGAGTAATTCCGCTAAAAAGCGTGAGAGTATCCGTAGGTAAGTAGTTACGGTCTTACTCTCACATTGTTTTTTAGGATTCCGTACCTAGAAAGGAAAAAACTGAACCCTTATACGATCACTTTGTCCGTCCATCTGTCTGTCAAGACCCTTTTTCTGAGGAACGCGTGGAGATATCAAGCTGGAATTAATATCAAATACTCAAGTCTACTGTCCCTTGGTGCTGTGAAAAAATTTCTAAGCCAACGCAAAAGAAAAGATACAGCCATTTATACCGCAAATTTCCGCAAATTGTTGACACTCGCAAGGGAATCAAAACCTACAGAGTACTTCCCGTGAACTCAGAATCTTGAAATTTGGTACGAAGAAACGTCTTATAGCACAGATGAAGGAAAAATTGCGAAAACAGTAAATTTTTTGTTTCATCATATAGTAAAAATATTTTTAATAATTGACTTTTACTTATATACTTACAGGTTTGGACAGAACCCTCGGTGCGCGAGTCGGACTCGCACTTGGCCGGTTTTTTTATATTTTAAAAGATTTATCTGATATTTCATTTTAACAACTATATATTAAAATGACAATGGTAAATTAATTATGTGGCTTATATAAATAATTTTATCATTCATCATATTGATAATAACAAAATATTTTATTTGTTTTTATGATTGGATATGTCATAGTATTACTATTCATAAATTTTCGACCAGGAGTAATAGTGATGTTAGTTGATTTAGTCTGTATATATAATACAGATCATATTTTTAAAACATTTCTAGAAATAAATCCAGTTTTTTATTTTTATTTAAGAAATAATATTGGTTTCGTAGTATTAAAGCTATGATTCTTTGTAACTTATTGAACACTGCGGATTGATATTATTTCTTTATTAGTTCCGCGATTACGTACCGAGCGCTTTTCTTCATCTTTTATAATACGCAATTACGCACAGTCAAGAAGTGGAAAAATTTGCCTTCATCTGGTTTTCTGAGAGCATAATTCTTCACTCGAGCACCTTTGTGCTCGTCAGTCAGAGGTCGCTTAGTACTTTAAAAATAGCTTCGTATAATCAATGTAGTAATATATGATTCATTTGAGAGTGGAATGAAATTAAAATTAACAAGCCATTTGGTGGGAACTCATTTTTGAGTTTTAGTAATTTGAATCGGAATAAATAAACTCATCATGACATTCACGACAGAAACTTGCATCTAAAAACAAATTTCAGATTATAATAACGCTTTTGGCCTTGTCACTAATTGCGACAGAACAATACCCAAAATGGTTCATGTTTTACACCATAAACTGACTGTTGCTAATTTAACAATCAGACAATGTAGTAACACCAGTGGCAGGGTCTGTTTTATTTATGACAACAGAAGCTATTCGGGACATCGAAAAAAAGAGAAAATTGAGGACATTTGGTTCTAATTCTATGAAATTTGACGAAGCTGATTTTAATCCCTTATTTTTATATTATATTTAGTTTAAATTTTATTTACATTTTTTATTTACATAGTGATAAGATAACATTATAGTGAATTAAATGCTATGACACGCTACTATACGTTTATACTTAATATAATCCTAAATAATTATTGTTCTATCTTAATTGTGTAAATTTTAGTTGTTATTAATAAAAGCTGTTAATTATTGCAATTAACAGCTTTTCAAAATATGGTTAATTATTTGTCACAAGATAACTCTTCTTAATTTTTTATCTATTTAAGATCGATGACACAGTGATCAGCGCGTTAGACCTGTGATAACGGAAGTTAAGCTTCCAATGGATGGTTGACGAACAAATTAATTATCTCCGTCATGTTTTGCAAGGTATTTTAAATATTTAGTCCCAGCTGCATCTGAAATCGTTAGCATTTCCAATTCAACCAATCCACATAAGACCAACATGTTATAGCATATGCTTCCCTTTTTACCACGTTTTTCTTATCTCACTTTTCTTATTTGTTTGTCTGTCCGGGCAAAATCTTGCAACTTAAATTTGAGGCACTTTCCGATAAGCTAGAAAGCTGAAACTTTCAGGATAGTTCAGAACCCGATGACAATGCACTCTAAAGCAACTTTCAACTTTCCAGATGCACTTTCAGGTCCACTTTCGGCAACTTTCACTTTTGTATGGGGCTTATCCGATTGTTGCGTAACACATGGTTACTTCGTTGAGTTAATAATTAAAAAGAATAAAATAATTATACTAGATTTAAAAAATCTAAAAATCCCACGTTTTTCAATGTCCTAAAAAGAATAAAATAACCCTGCGGGGCAAAGCGAGGGGCCACTCAAAACGTGGGGGCGCATCTTTACAATAATCGGCATCAATGCATGTCATTCATCTCTTTAAAATCTCCTCTTAGTAATATGCGCCCCCACGTTTTGAGTGGCCCCTCGCTTTGCCCCGCAGGGTTATTTTATTCTTTTTAGGACATTGAAAAACGTGGGATTTTTAGATTTTTTAAATCTAGTATTTTACGAGTGGAAAATGCACTACGCATACCCATTCGTTTGGAAATGAAAATGGTTATATGGGACTCTCAGTTCCCTTACCTGAATCCGATGCAGAATTGGAGGCCTACCCACTAAAAACCACTAGATGTGCTTTTTTGTGGGTAGCAATCCATTCATGGGATGCAGAAACTACTTCTGCCATCATTTCTCCCAACCGTCCACTAGAAAGCGCACTGAAGCGAAAAGGCTCATAGACACAGAGTAGGGCTTCCCAATGCATGCATTGGCTCATTCCTCGTACGGAGTATTCATCCATAGGGAGTTAGTTATTCCATCAGCGCAGTAATTAATACGCTGATAATGTTGATGGAACAGCTCTGGCATTTAGCGGTTGCTATATAGCGTCGGATAAACTGATATGTTGGGTATGGAATCAAGAAAGCATAACGATTGTATAAACGGAGTTAATGAATCCTTAAACGGTTTTTCAACAGCGGTAGATAATATTTACTTATAACAAAATTACAACCGTAGGAATGGGGACAGTTTAACAATTTAAAAACAAATTGTGTTCGTGATATAATTTTAACGAAAAGAATAAGGGAAAACAGGTAAATCAGGCTCTAATTGCGATTATTTTGGTCTTCTTATGTTTGATTATCTTCTAAATCTACGCTTATATTATAAAGAGGACAGATTTGTATTTTTGTATGTTTGCAATGAATAAACTCCAAAACTACTTAGCCGATTTCAAAAACTCTTTCACAATTGGAAAGCTACATTCACGCTGAGTAACATAGGCTATATTAATGCACGAAAAAAATTTAAAGAGTTTTGTCCACCCGTGCGAAGCCGGGACGGGCCGCTAGTATTCCTATAAAGTTAAATTATATGGGCGTCTATCTTACACGTACTTGTGTTTTCTTTTTGATAAAATGTCAACATTAGAGCATTGCATTTCATATGAATGTTCTGATAAATATAACACATAAAACTCTTTCAACTAAAATATATTCAAATTTGAAAATTAAATAAACATACATAAAAATTTAAAGAATTATTTCATCGTCTCCCTCCCCTAAACACATCCATATAAACGCTTATACAGATTACAATGAATGACCAAATAAAATATTACTAGCTGATTATTGCATTCATGGAAATTCCGAGCCGACCTACTAAAAATCACTTGCACTGGAAATACCCTATTTAATGGACATATATTATTATGTACCTATATCTTTTACAGAGTACGTTCATAGCATTTTGTTTGGAATAAGTATCACTGGGAACTTCCTAAAGAGTATCTACATATGATACTACAATTATCGTTCTGAGGAACAGAAAGGGGTCTATTCTATTACAGGTTTTGTTTAAACTTAAAGATACGAAATTCACACATAGCAAATACCACATATAGTAAATAATAAAGACATCGCTTTGTAGCGGCTGCTTAATGATGGAATGTTAGCTCCAATGACCTAACAAAGATTTAAAGAAGATAAGACAGGTCGCATCTTTATATATATAATTCTTCTGTGGGTGTGTATGTCACTGAACTCCTCCTAAACGGCTGGACCGATTTGAATGAATTTTTTTGTGTGTGTTCAAGGGGATCTGAGAATGGTTTAGATTCACAAATCAGTCCGGCAGATGGCACTGCAGTCGGCACAGCAACGCGTGGCCGGGACAGCTAGTTATATATAAGTAACATTTCTGGTGAGACCGGACTTCCCTTAATTTCGGAATACAAAACAGAGGATTTTGCATTAACAAACTTTATTTAGATTTATTTTTAACATGCAGAAATCAGATTATCCTATTTGTATTTTAAATATTAGAACCATTGTTCATACTGCAATACCTTCAGTATGAAGATGTCTTCAACACGGGATACTTTTAAAGTTTACATAAAAATAAGTTGTTAAATTTTATGATTTAATACAAATTAGCACTCTAAAATAATATAAATTTGAAATAATATATTTGGAATTTAAAATAAGTCAGTAAATAAAAAATGTGTTGGGGAAAATATAAGTGATATTACAGACTAGATTTCAAGGCTTATAAAAGCATAAATAATATCCAACAGCACCGTGCTGTTAAAGTCACTCTAAAACACCACTATTGAACTTTCATTTTAGCATCTACTTCCTCGTCATAAAGGCACACTTTCAAAATCGAACAAAAGTTTATGAATCAATAAAGCGTCGATTACACGGTGAGCATCAAAGGGTCTCTCTTCTTTCTCTCATTATCCAAAACTGTAACCCTTTAACGGGACATGGCTTGTACGACACTACGTCATAATTCCCGTTATAACGGTGGACTATTTTCGAGCAACCCTTTCTTCCTAATTACACAAGATACCGTAATGGTAACAGAACAGTTACACAAAGGGTAGCGTTAGTTGGCCTTGAAGTGAAAGAGAGACAAAGGACTTTCTCCAAGAATGGGTGAGACGCGGTTAGTGCCGACCGTAACCAATCGCGACACTGTAACTTGTTGCACTGATTGTTTTCAATTTAAAACTTTTTCGAAGAAAGTGTTTTTGATTGATTCTCTTGCTGTTTCGTGTTTTACATGGAATTTGTAATATTGTTATGTCAAGCGATATTATAGTAATGAGTATTGTTAAATTAAACCAAGTGGATCTATAATTGAAACGCCCCTTAAATGACACCGTGTCTTAAGTTAAATTACTTACTATGGAAAAATTGTAATTAATAAATTCTCCTTGACTGGGGTTTAATTTTTTTATGTATTTCTTTGTTTCTTTGTTTATGTATTTCTTTAGCCAAATTAAAGAGATTAAATTTATTTATACATATACTAGTGGCCCGTTCCGGTTCGCACGGATGGACAAAATTCTTTAAATTTTTCTAGCATTAAATATAGCCTATATTACTCAGCGTGAATGTAGCTTTCCAATGGTGAAAGAATTTTTGAAATCCACTTAGCAGTTTTTGACTTTAGTCATTGCAAACATACAAAAATATAAATCTTTCTTCTTTATAACATTAGTGTAGATTAGAATAATGTTTATTGTGTCTATACGAACTATGTGGTACATAGTTTGTTCTCAACTTTTAATTTCGGAAGCAATTGAAACATCTATTCACCATTTTGAATCTATTAATATTAAATGCCACCTGTGCGTATCATCTTCGTTATCAGCATCATCTTATACAAATCATGTAGGTACAAATACAGCTTAAACTATGGACTTAAGGTTCTATCCATATACATGCCAATAAAATTGCTTTACTTGAACCAAACATGATTCAAACATCTATAGTTGGTTTATATCCTATGGGAAATGAAAAGATTTGTCTTCTAGCTAAGCGCTAGATCGCGATCTAACTATTGAGATAAGAAGAAATAAAAGGTAGAAATCACATGTCTTTTAAATAATGAAATGATAACACCATTCGGGCCCGGGTTGATAGTTGCTTGTGACTGCAGATGCAGCTGGCTTCAACATTTTTGCTAACCCATCCGACCATTTCGATCTTACGAAAGTTTCTACACTTTCGCAATCACCGTCCAAACCCACATAGGTATATAAACATACGCGCACACACACTCACACACACACATATATACACACGCATCTCCTACAACTATATAGACAAAGAAAGGGATCATTTAAGCCTCCTTAAATACTTAAGTAACATTTTATTCGCTGCGCTGAACCTTCGACTAATGCAATATAAACCAATAATTTTGATGGGTTTCACACAAAAGACGTTATTTTAAGTCGTATTCGTATTTAAGGCTACTAAATATAGCTAGCTATAATACAGGACTGCAACTTTATATCGTATCAGTACCCACAATATCTAGACACTGTCTCATTAGTAGTGTCTAACAGCGTGCTAAGACGCTCGACTGATGCGTATTAATTGCGGATTAGCAACGTTTGCGCCGTCACCGATGACGTCACAAGCCGACTGATTTGGTGACGTTAGGGCTAAGGCTTAACGCTAATATTGACACAAGAGCTAACCCGGATTGTTAGTACTATGACAAGATGAGGAAACCTGTAGAGTAGGGAAACTTCCAATAGCTTAACATGACCACATAAATGGTCAAGAGAACGTTAATTACTACTTACACAACCACTGTTAAAACCAATGAGTCTAATCAATAATTTTGTTTTAAAAATTAAATCCATATACTTACTTTTGCAAGCAAATTCGGATGTTGAAAAAAACAAAATCAGAAAAGGAACACTTATACTTACGAGTATAACTATATTTATTTCTTTTATGAATAAGTTTTTTAATCTTGAAATATGCAAATGTATTTGTGTATTGATTGTATATTTTTTGAATAAAACACTTTTTTACGGATTTTTGCGCATGTTTTATTTTATTTTATATTTAATCCTGACGTTTCGACTCCTTTACAGGAGCCGTGATCACAGGATGACTAAGTCATCCTAGTCACACACATCACATCTTAGTCATCCTGTGATCACGGCTCCTGTAAAGGAGTCGAAACGTCAGGATTAAATATAAAATAAAATAAAACATGCGCAAAAATCCGTAAAAAAGTGTTTTATTCTGATGTGTAATGTGCGCGGAAGTGTAAGAACTAAATATGTATATTTTTTTCTTGAATATAGATGGAAAGATGGAGTCCCTAAATAAAAGGGAAACCCTTATACTTTGTCCAAAGTAGGATGATACTTTTGACAGGTGTCACTTCCTTATTGCTACGTAGGTTTTAGCTAGTTCTTAGGTTTGGCTTGACATTGCAATAGCAACTTTATACCCTCTATATAGGTGTCAACTGTCAAAAGTATCATCCTACATTGGACAAAGTATAATAAGTACAAACATGAGAGAAATAAACTTACCTTAAATATACAATTAAGCCGTTTAATTTTTACGATAAAATTTTTTAAACCACGCCAAGTCGCCAGCATGTGAACCAATATATACTTACTTAAAAATTGAAAGAATTTATATAACAATGGCATAAAGTAGATTCTAAGTATATATATTATGATATGTAGATTACTTGTTTAAGTTTCGCCAAAAATGAAACATTCTAAATCCAGCAAAATATTCGAAGCGCGACTGTTTTGCCTGTGCTTGAAAAGTGACTTTTTCTGTTTTGAATGACCTAAATTTCTTTTTATTCAGGGAAAATCTCGTTACTTATGGATATTTCCATTATATTTATATAGTTCATGCATTATGTGATACAAATTATAGTACAAACACTTAAATAGTTTTAGATAGTTGCTAATTGAGATCAAAATAAAACTCTTTGTCATAGTTACGACGGTCTATGTGGTCGAGTGGCACGCATATTGGTTTTCATGGTAACGAAACTCAGAGGTCCAAGGTTCGGTCCCTGACCGGGTCTATATAGAAAAAGGTCTGGGTGTCATCTTCATTCATTAATGATCATTACACAAGTACTTTTGCTACTTAAATTAGATTCAGAACAATCTATGTAATTTTGTGTTATAAAAAGTATAGGAAATTATTAATGTAAGGAATGCTATAAAATGGACGATATTATTATACATATTATGCGCATAACTCCTATAAGACAAGTAACTTCAGTTTTATTAACTCATTTCGAATTGAAACCCTTTTTTAAATGTATATTTTATTTATTTTTTTGCATTCACAGTGCAATATTTCTTAAAGATATAAAATACGCGTGTAAAAAACAACTACGCCTCTGAGCCCTCAGGTCAGCTCATAGTAAAAGTTGAAATACGTTTGTAAATTTCAATGCGTCTGCCAGCGTCTCGATAGCTCAGCGGTCAGAGCACTCGCCCGGATAGCGACAGGTCGTGGGTTCGTATCCCACCTGAGGACTCAGAGGCGTAGTTGCTTTTTACACGCGGATTTTATATCTAATTTTAAATGTATTTCTTTAAACAAAACTCAGTTATTTAAAATATTATTTAAATGATATTAAAAATTTAATTATTGGTTTCGCAGAGTTTATACTGTAATACTTACTTAATATGTAAATTATAAAATATTATGAAAAATACATAATAACATTTTTCTTCTTTCGATTTTCTATATGCTTAATATACCTAAATATCTTTCAATAAAACATTTAAAATTTAGTTACGAGTGATTATTTAGCTATTAAGAAAAAAAAATGAAATATTGATGATAAAAATAAAAGCTTTTCGTTAATTTTATAAGAATTAAGCACCTTATATTTCAAAAGGAAATAATTTTACGATCAAAGGGTCTTTTACACTTAATTAACAATAAAAGTTTTCATAATTTAACTTTTGACATACAAAACAGTTTGAAAAACACGCAATAATACAAATTCCCGATGTAATCGGATTTGTAAGACAAGAGGGTACATCTTCAAGATCGACTCGCCCTTAAATACCTAAGCCGTTGAGTAAGACGGAATAGCCCTTAATCCGGCCCATGTTTATCTAACAGCTCGGGCTATTTGGAGAACGGATTTAGTAAATGATCTGTCGTATCTACTTTCTTTTTTTTTGTTGGATTGTGTCTTAAGAGGCTAAACATAGCTGTTATATTTTTTGCGAAATATTAAATTATTTCGCTCAACTTCATTAAAGGTAAACAGGCTAAAAATAAAATGACTTATTCATTTGTTGCAATTTTAGCATTTCCATCTATGTCCCAAAGGTTTTTAATCTTGGAATAGACTAGGGTAGTATAAGCAAAACTTTTCTAGCACCACTCTAGTAATACAATTTAATGTATTAGAAAAAATACTAGCGGCCCTTCCCGGCTTCGCACGGGTGGACAAAAGTTATTATTTTTTTTTCTATTATTAAATATTTTTCCTTTAGCACCATCTAGCATCCGGTAGACGAACTACTTGCGGTTAACGGGTTGCTATGGTAACGCGTATACAATGGAAAAAGAGCGGACAGACAAACAACAAATTTGTGATCCTAGATTATAGATTTAACAAAAATTTTATTTGCAGGTTAGTTACTAAAGAAAAGTATATTGACTTCACAAGTAATCATCAATACTTTAAGGAATTTTAAAGATATAAAAAAACACTTAGGTAGTTTTTTAATATTTTTAATTTTCCCTAAAGGCAGTTTAGTGACGTTGTAATTTATCTAACCCTCTATTTTTATTGATCCATTTGAAAATAGAGTAGTGATATAGTGACCTGTATATTTGTTAAGATTTAGTTTCAAGTATTAAGCCTTTGAACGGGTCTTATTTAGCAACACGCACGATAAGCATATCTTCACTTGGCAACGTTTTCTGCGAGGAGAACATTTGCAACGGTTTCGATATATTTATAATGATCATATATAGCCACCTATTCTTCTATATGTCCACTTGTGATAAGAATGCAAATAAACACTTGTTTGACGCGTTTTATATTTGACAACTTCTATCTTCTATCTTTACCCATTTCCAACTAAACTTTTTATTCACGAAATTCCGAATTAATGTTCATTTGCCATCAAAACGACAGAAAAAATAAACTGCAGAAATGGAATGAAACCATGGATGTTTTTCTAAAATGTTTTTTAATTAGACATTGAGAAATATGAGAACATATAAAATATTCTAGAACAAATTATTATGTTCATTAGACAAACATAACGTCTGCTCGGATTTAAATGTATCTTCCCGGGCTGACTTATTTATAAGTCTTATACGTATGTTTAAAATACTTTTACTTAATTTGTTTTATGTGAGTTACTTTCTGTTGGCCACATAAGGTTAAATGGTAAAAAAAAGTGTGGTTCAAATATTAAATTAATCTTATAATAAAAAGAATAAAGATATAGAATATGAGTGCTGCCCGCACGAAATTAACTCTCTTACCTAATTCAATGCAATCTTCCGACATATTCGTTTGTCGGACTTCCTGTCTTTTATTAATGTATTAACGGCAATTACAGCTCTTAAGAATTCCGTGAACATGTTTATACACGGTATGAGTGAATATTTATGTGCATTGTGATGTCTCTCATGCGACACTCTTTCAGTAGTCCACACGATGAATAAGTTGTACATACTAAATGTGTTACTAGCATTTGACTTTTGGATGCATTCCTTATTACCTAATGTATATAAATTTATTTTTGCATATATATTTTTTCCATTTAAAGAGCCAGCGCGTAAGAGGAAGAAGTAAATAAGGTTTAGTGGAAGGTTAGATTTTTTTCTCTTTTTTTATGGCGTGCACGATTTGTTCATTTAGTCAGTGTCAAGTAAGTGTAATTGTCAGTTATATATTTATATATTTTTTGCTAGGTTTCAGTAAATGTGTGGGGTTTTACTAAAACCTCGCCGTGGTCATCTCGAGAGAGCAGGAAAAAATAACTGCCGCTGCTTTGTTACACTTGCTAACACACTTGTATGATCACAAACACTTAATGGTTAATACTCCACCTTTATTACGCAGTAATATCTACCACAACACAAATTTCAACAAGAGACACAAAACCTTCAACGTGACGCTTCCCGCTCCCGCCAAAAAGTACTCGGGAGGTTAGTTAGACAGCAACAAATTCTTTATGTCTTTACAGCTTTACAGCAAATACCATCAAACACAGTGGAAGGTCTTAAAGTATAAAACTGTTTTTGTGTGATTATTCTTAGTGTTTATTACAATGAAACTAACACTTTAAGTAACTCAACTCTCAACGTGGCCAATGGTCATTTCATCCAGCATGGTTCCAACCGTTGCGATTTGGAACACGAAATATGTTGACAAAGTAAGTTTGACAAGTTGTCGCCCCCACTCAGCGAGGTGCTCGCAACATTATCATAACTTTCCTCCCGCCTCCAACATTATTCAATTTGGTAACAGGTGAGCGCGCGAATATAAATGAACTCTCTAACCTGACTGCGGGATTGTTGGAAGAAATGTTTTCGTGTTATTGAACTTTTTACACGGCTGCGGTGGTTATGGAATTCGTTTTTTGAGTACTTGGATTTCGTATTCGACGTGTAAACGTGAAAAACCTCTTTGCTAGCGATGGATAAATATTTTATTCGAAATTTGAATTCTTTGAATAAATGTAATACTGTGGAAGCGCCAATAAAAGATTTCTTTCAGAGGCACAAATTCAACCAACACTAAAATGTAAAATATAACAGCAGAAGAATATATAAAATCTCAATATATCTTCAATTTATTTATTTTTCCTTTATTTTAACTGGTCTTAACTATCGATAAAAGTTGGATTATGGGATTTGACAGAAGAACTAATAACTTTATCGATAACACTTCAAGCTATCTCAAAATTGTCGTAACAATATATAGCTTAGCCATGACTGTAAGGTAAGCCCTACCATAATACAAACTATTGATAACTGTCCTTAATTTGCTGAGACTAAAACTCATTGACATTTTGATTTAACTCGTTTAATCACAGTTTTTTTAAGTATAACTCAATTATGTTTTAAGGAGAACAAATCATAACTGACGTATTTATTACCTTCGAAGTATTTAAAACTAACATTGCTAACTTTTTAGTCGTTGCGTAAAAATAAATATTATGACTTAATTAGCAATTTGACGCCCGGTTAACCAGCATTTCCAACCAATGATGATTTAATACTTAAATATAGCATTATTTCATATTAGATTGATGTTAACACGATATGAAATCACAGTTGATCTATCAAATATCCAACAAAAAAGTAATTAAGCAATGCTCGCCACGTTCAAAAATGGAACATGCGAGAAAAAATAAGCGCGAAAAATGTTATTACCGTTCTAATCCTAACCCGTGCGGAGTAAGCGTTATTCGGTTGTTTTTTAACCGTCCGCGGCCGGCAACAAATTGAAATTCATTAGTAAGCCGCGGAGCCATCGGCACTCGCGTTAAGGAAAATTAACGAGGCGTATATGAATTAACACCCACACATGCTGACCAGTGGGCACGAGACGGGTGCCGATCGATAGAGGGCAATCGGCGACACTTTTTTGAAATGGCAAAACGTACAGATAATGTCACCGAATGACGAGTCGGTGCCACTTGGGTAGCAAAGGGAAACTTTTTGCAACTGATTGTGTACGTGTGTCGGGGAACTTGTACATTTTTTGCAAATACGATATGGAGCCAAATGAACCGACCGTAAGTGAGGTTCTAATACAAAGATTGCTGAATCTATTAAAAATATAAAAATCATTTTATATCAAATAATATCTTGTTGAATTAATTTGAATCGCTATTACATAAAAAACATTTTTATACCATTATAGCCCTTTAAGCTATTTTATCATAATGTGCATTCATGCAATGTGTATGCATATACTCGTTATATATTGAGCGTCTTAAAAATACCACTGTAACACATCAATAATAACAATTAATTAAAAGCTTATATGTATTTACATAAATACAGTTAGCAGAAATGTAAAATACTATGCTATTTCGTTGTGGTTTATTTATCTAAAGTCATAAGAACTTTTTTGATTTATCAAATTAAATAAATTGAGTACAATATACATTTTCTTTATTGGATGTTTAAAATAACATGTAAGCTTCAATACAAAATGTATAGAACTTACTTACGTCAAAAGTTACTTTTGCTGACAGAAACATAACTTGCCTGATTTTTCTTTTTCAAGTTTCATACGTCATTTGATAAGGTCCGTTTTGAAATTATATTATACCTGCCAAATGTTTATGTTAAATGAACATTATCTTATTTAAAATGCAGCATTCCAATATATTTAAGAAGAGAGATTTTAGTAGATTGCATCTAGTTGTGGAAATCTGTACAAAAAAAAAAGTAAATTCTTTACTTGGAGATTGTATACCTTTTGACGTAAGTAAAAATGATTTTATTTTCAGCATTGTATTGATGAAAATTTCTTGATTTTGCATACGTAATACTAATAATATTCAGCTATCGAGCATAACATATTACTAAGCACAATGTTTATATATTGATAGGGTAGTCACTCATATTTCTTTGAGCTATGTCTTTTTTCTTTTGATTTCAACTTAAGTCCAATACACAGAGTTCAACATCAATTGAAAATTAAAGTTTGTGGTAGGTTGACGTACCATATTGTGTCACGATTTCGTGTCATGTTAACTGTTATCTATATAGTGATTTACTCTGTGCCTAAACCATTGCCACCATTGAGTTGCAAATGTAATAGTTGGTGCAACATGGTGTTAGTTTATTTCTGTAGTTGACCATACAAATTTTAGAACTACGTTTAATCGACAGCATATTATCGTTTGACGATGGGTATTACATATATTTCTTTGAATATTTAATGTCTATGTATCATCTATCCGTTACCCTAGTATCCAGAACACAAGACTAACGGTGCTTGCTTCGGGCTGTGTGTGTAAGAAATATTATATAAAAAATATATAATTTATACACTTTGTCCTGTTAGGACTCTACATACGTCACATAAGCTTCCTTACCTCAAACATGCTTTAAGAAACAGTTAAACTTTTTAGCAATTATTGTCAAACAGTTTTCCTTAACGGTTCCTTAAGAAATAAGTGTTGTTCCGGGGTGCTTTGTTTCTTTGCTGCATTTGAAGTTGCACAATATTTACATATAACTGTAAACTGTAGCGAAAGGTACAACTAAAAAAACACTGGCAATTGCTTTCGGGATCTACTTTTTACCGATTGTAGGTCGAACGCATAATAAGGGACTGAACAAATAAAGAGATTTTTATATTGCCCTAAAAGCTGTCATTAAATTTGTTTTGCCGTAACGGTTGAAGCAAAAATGAGAATTTTACGATGCGTCGTTTTGCTTGCGAAAGTCGTTTTTTTGTAATGAAAAAACATATTATAATATTTTGGAATTGTAACGAAACAATTAGTGAAATCTAGTTCACAGAAGTCTAGCTTTCTTTTGGAACTTCCTAAAACTCAAAATTACAAAATATAAACTGTTTACTAATTTTTGTGGTATAGCTTTGGAATATGTTTATGGCTTGTTTATTTATTCTAATAACCTATTGGCCAAATTAGAATTGTAGGTACAATATAACAATATGGGTTATTTAAGAAGTTTCTTAAAGCTGTTTAACACACCATACATAACTGACGTTTTTTTGTCAGTTATGTATGGTGTGTTAAACAGTTTAGTTGATTTTTATGTTTTACATTATGAGTCAATAATACCACCAATACCACATGTAAACACAAACATGAGAAAACTCTGCGCAGAGACTACATAGAAAAATAATATTATTTACTACTAAACAAGATATACTAGAAAGAAAAAAATATATTGGAAATAGCATTGCCTATTCACCTATCTACAATCTTCATTATCACTTATTACTTAATATTGTCCATACTGCACATAATTAGCAAGAAAAAAACCACAGGGAGATCGGGACCATAACCCACTAGGGCTTTTACGAATTAACAGATACTAATGTCCAAGGTTTTTTTTAAGATCTTAAACAAAAATCATTGTACCAATACATTGATTAAAAGCCTCGTTAATGTGCTTTGCAGAAGTAAATACAACGGTAAATTCTTTTCCAAAGATTATTCCGATAAAATTCAAATAAAAAAAGAAAAAAATGATTTACACAAAACAATGCAGGAACCACGATGAAGCAACCACGCCTAAGGCTAGAGGGCGACATCACATATCGATAAGAACGACCCAGGTGCTTTTATTGTTCAACCGGATGAAACGGGTGAAACGATTTGAACCGGGCCGTAAAACAGAGGACCGATGCCTTAGGCGTCAGTGCATCGATCGAAAAATCTAAACTCCAAATGGACTTGAAATGCTGGTTCTGATGGGTGTCTAAGTGCCATTAGGTGTCAATCCATTATTTTTTTATTGTCACCTGCGTGTGTAGAATGATTTTTATTCTTTAGATTCTTTAGACTTATATGACACATAGTATTTACACATTATTTTTCACGTGACTCTATTATTTAATATAATAAACGTTTTAATTTCTCTGTGATGTAGTGGCTTTATAGCCCACCGTGTTTACGTTCAACCCCAAAAGGAGAGTTCATAATTATAATTGTTCGTGTTCGTGAATTCGTTGTAATCGTTGGCAGGGCTTGTTTTAAGTTCGTTTGGCTTGCTATAAACATCTCAAGTTTACCGCCATAACAACGATTTGAATCATTATTGTGTCCCGGTAGTAATAGGTGATCTCACCTATCTAGGTTGGTTAGCGGAATCTTTAACACTATTGCCATCTTTTGGCCTTATCATCACTTAACATCAGATGAGATAAAGGTCAAAAAATGTGTAGGGGAAAATAGAATAAATCCTACCGTGGGCGGGATAAATTTAATACATTACAACATTTCTTGAAATACTAGCTTTATTGGTGATTACGTTAGCTTCAATTTCAAATAATTTATTTTATATTCAATTAAAAAAATTCTAAACTGACTGTTCATTTTATTATATTTTTATTTGAACATAGCTTACCATACTTGGTCCTTTTTAAATCTAAGACTATAATAAGTCTTTGTATGTATGCTGTTGAAATTACCAAAATGGAGGATTATTCCTATCAAAATAAAAGGATAGACATCGTAACGTGACTGTGTCCAAACAGGGCTAATCCGGCCCGCCTCCAGTAAGTCAACATTATCTCATGTTATTTTTCGATATTACCCCGTTTTAGGGGCCGGGAGCGTAAATCAAATTTATGGCGTTTTTATACAAGCATTAAAATTTTATCTGCGAGATTTTTTTCTGCTGTCCGACGGCATTTTGACGACCCTTTTTTAGCTGTGGAGTGCCACTAGAGTGGTAAATGAATTGGAATTTTCGTGTTATGATCGGGAATTGTAACAAAGTTGTTATTAGTAACAATATTTAACCTTATTAAGTTATTATGGTTCGAAAAGGCAAAGCATTTTTTTTGTGAATATATTCAAGGCATTTAAAACCTTTTCACCAATTACTTACGTGTTTATTTAATCTTGACGTTTATGATTTTTAAATCAGTTGTCAGGGTTAAATCAATTATATAACAAACGTCTAAGCGACTCGGTTTCTAGCAATTTTGTCATACAAATAAATTGATATTAAATAAACTTTTATTACACAAACGTTTAAAGATCCACCACGCCATCATTATGGTAGGTACACACAGTCAGGGTCACTTGCGACTAGGCCAACCATTCGTAAAAAAAGAGAGATTTTGTCTTACAATGAGTGATCAATGATCATATATAAATAAATATAATAAATAAATAATTCTTTCTTCCATGAAAAACTTTACAGTAGGTTTTCAAAAACTAAAATTTTTCATACTAGGCTGAACTTGTGTTATGGGAATCTAAATGGAGGAATTAAATATAATAGATTATATTCGGTTACTACATTTCTGACAAAAGATCAGTCACAATTAACAGTTTAATTTTTAAGGAACAATCACATTTTTTTGTCTTAATAGAGCACAATCTAGTAAAAAAAGATTGCCACATATTTAGAATATTAACTCATAAAATTCGATATCGCAATTACCCTATGCAAGCATGTATGTATCATCATCATCAAGCTATTAATTTACCCCACTGTAAGTATGTTTCCATGGATAAAAATATCTTAGGAAAAATGGGCCGTGACCCAACACAGATCAGTGAGTACTATGGATTGGAATGCCTGGCTGCAGCCAGGACCAACGACTTATTATGCTTGTCGTTCAAGATCGAAGTTTTTGATCACCCATCTTATGACCATACTTAACCTTCCAAATCAAAATACACACGAGTGAACCGCTGCGCCAAGAAACTTCTCAGCTGTTATGTTTTTATATCAGTTGTATAATTAAATATATTCGTCATGACTTTATATTTACACTGATACAATTTTAACTCGTTTTTCTTAGATTCTATATATTAATAATAATGGACCAATCAAATGCTCCTTTCGTAAAAGACAAATGTTAAAAAAACACACCTCCAATTACCAAAGAAAATGTTGGAAAGCCGGTGGAAATAATAAATGCCTTATTGGGCCTCTTAGGCCACGGTAGGGACACAAAATGAGTGGAGGAAGCCACTTAAAAAGATTGGCACTCAGCGACCTGGCATAATCTATGCAAATCACGTCAAATTAGGAATCGTCAACACCACTGCGAATTAATAACAGCAGTAACTCATTTTGGGTCGCTCTGGTTATATTAAATTGAACTAAAACATTGCAGGTGTGATTCACATTCACCCGCAGAGTTTTTTGTTTTTTTTATCAATCCAGGAAGAATGTTGATTTCATTGAAATATTCTATTGCAAATATTTGATCATAAAGAAATAACAATTGATAGGACGTTCTAGATTTTAAAAAGTTTTTTCTAATATGGGTTTATATCTATATAAAACATTTAGGTACTATATATACTAGGCTAGCACCATATATTGGAGCGGAGCTTAATACCGAAAAAAAAAGATATTTTTTTTTGTTTCGATGGGAATTTTTGCGAATTTCAAAATTCGGGTCCGTCCTTCACAATCTGGTCCTAAACCTGTTGATTCGATTCCACACAAAAATATTAAAATCGGTTAAGAACTCGGGAAGTTATGACGTAACAGACATTGCGCCATTGAAGCTGATCCATGGGAGTTACAAAAAATATGAAAATCGGTTAAGGACTCGGGAAGTTATGGCGTAACAGACATTGCGCCATTGAAGCTGATCCATGAGAGTTACAACAATATTAAAAAAATTTAAATGCGAATAAATTAAATTAAATATTTTACTTTAAATTCACAGGATCTATGTCTAAAATAATAAGTGTTCATTCACGATGTCCTTGGTCGAATAGTTCGCACACCAGTTTTTATGGTCACGCCTGCACGCAAGTTCAATCCCTGGCTGGGGGTCAATATAGGAAGCGAACTTTTCTATAATGGGTCTAATGGGTATAATAGTGTTGTGATACCGTTGTTATTTCTGAATTCCATAACTACAAAGTGCTTTAGCTGCTCAGATCAGTCATCTGAATTTAGCTGCTTGACTTGGGTTTAAAACAATGTATGTAATGTTATTTAATATCATTATCACTATTACCTATAATAATTCTAAGTTTCAAGGGTACCTGATGTACTCTTTTTCACTTTAAAGTTTTTAATTGTTACGTCATCTCTTATTGAAAACTAAAGATACTGCCTTACAATTCCCAGCATTATCCATGACTTCTCTTCCACCTAATTTTGGAGAGCTCCTCTTTATTATTAATATTTATTCCGCACCTCTCGTCCGAATCAGGAAAAATTCGGAAATCTTCAAACTGGAGCGAATAAATAAATTAAGCTCCTGAATGTTTGTTCTACTGATGAATACCTGCATTTTATTATAAATAAGCTTAAAACATATTTTTTGGAGATAAAACACGCCTCTCACTAATCCTTTTGATTGTATTGCTTGCTTTTGTGTTTTATTGTTTTATAACTGCTAATAATAAACTCGTTCCTTATCGTTGGCTTTATTTGATTACTAAGGAAACGCATTTATTAAGAATATAGCGGGCAAATGTATCAGCCCTGTCATTTACCAATTAGCTCGATACTTAAACGTTTGGTGACATCTGGAGATAAGTGCATTCGATCAGTACTAGTTAGTAGTACACATGAACTTATCAATAAAACAAAAGAAATTATGAGGTTGGGTTGATATTTCCCTAATATTTGTCAAGGCCTCACTTCACGTGACGTCTGAGTGTCTTTTTAAATAGGTAATGCAAAAAATACTATCGTGTTTAAAAATCCGTACTTATTTTTATAGCTCGAAGGTCAGTCCTCGGGTGTGTTCATCATCTTCTTTGTTGTATTGTTTTAAAAAGGATTCCTTGTGTTGAACACAAGAAAATCACAAAATGTCGGTGTCGAAATCACAAAATTCACAGACTAGTTATGCTGCAGTGGATTTGGAATATGTATCGGAACGTGGTGTTTTAGCGACTTAACTGTGCCGTATTCGCTAGATAAAAGTATGGTACGCTCAAAATAATTAAGGTAGCTTTAGGGTTGAGTTTTGAGTGAAGGACAATTTTAAGGTCAGAGCCAGAGGTAAAATAGGTACAAAAATATGACGTTGAATTAGAAAACAGGAGTTTTCTTTATTTACATCAGCGAAATGCTTGGCTTTTATCTAAATTGATGTAATTAGATGATGAGACTGAAAGATGGCATTTCGCCTCACATTCCGCTTGAACTGGCCATCTCACATATAACTGCAAGTACACAACTATGTTTTAAATCGTTCTTATGATGGCAGACTAAGATAAGATGGTGGAAGCTGAAGGCGACTTAAAACAAGTCCTATCACCAAAAAACCAGCACATATACAAACTCCCTTTTGGAAATAAACTCGGGAGCTCTGAGCGCTAGGTCGATGGAAAGGTACTACACCAGAGAGGTTGTTAATAAAGGAGTTAGATCCCTAAGACTCTTTACGTAGCGGAACTATTTCTACTTGTGTCAGTAAAGGCTTCTTTTATTAATGGGTTACCAGTCTCCTTGAATCAAAGAACTTTCATTCTAGTTATTTATCATTTTCGTTTTTAAAACCACTTCGTATTATATCGAGTTAAAAATTTTATTCCTTTATATTATTATATTATTACTAGCTGATCCGGCCACGCGTTGCTGTGTTATGAATTTAAAAAAAAAACTATCCTATCTCTTCCGTTGGACCAAATTACACATAAATACCAACTTTCATCAATATCGGTTGAGTTGGTGAAGAGTTCACTGGGAACATACATTGTGACACTGGATTTTTATATATTAAGAAGATGAAACTCGCTCTCGGACCTCTCGCCTTTCTATACCTTACCGCCGCGACCCGTGTCGAGCGCGGCAACCGTTACACAAAAATAATCCTTATAGCATGATTCAGTATTCACGTGCGACGGCGCGATGGCTTATTTCATGTATAAGTTTGGTGTTTCTATACCGATTTCTATGATTCTTTTTTATTGAATAGGTAATAATGTTAACTTTTTTATTAGGGATGAGTGAGAGTATTCTAAACGTAATAGTAAACAAATATAATCAGAATTCTCCGAACTGTTAAGCTATCAGGAGTTACACGTGCTATTGTGAGTCAACCATAAAGGATAGACATATGCTGTTGCAGGATATTTTTTATACAATTTTATGTAGAATATTTCCGTCATACATGATTTCTATGTAACTTTAACCATTACGGCTGCACACGCGACGGAAGCTTAAAAAATGGAGTAACTTCTCCCGTTTTTCCAAAATTTCCCTTCACTTCTCTGCTCCTATTGATTGTAGCGTGATGAAAAGTATAATACAACCTGCCCAGGAGTATGAAGAATAATTGTACCAAGTTTCGTTAAATCCGTCGAGTAGTTTTTGTTTCTATAAGGAACATACAGACAGACAGACAGAGAGGTAGACAAAATTTTTTTCTATGTAACTTTAACCATAAAGGCTGCACACGCGTCGGAAGCTTAAAAAATGGAGTAACTTCTCCCGTTTTCCCAAAATTTCCCTTCACTACTCTGCTCCTATTGATTGTAGCGTGATGAAAAGTATACTACAACCTGCCCAGGAGTATAAAGAATAATTGTACCAAGTTTCGTTAAAATCCGTCGAGAAGTTTTTGTTTCTATAAGGAACATACATACAGACAGACAAAAATTTTACTGATTGCATTTTTGGCATCAGTATCGATCACTAATTATTATGATTATTATAGATTAACTTAATGGAATAGGAATAGGAGGAGATTTAATCCGGGAAAGAGATAAAGTTCAAATAAAGCTTTTGGCGTTTTTTAAGGATAAACACAGGATTGTTATTCCAGGATATCATGGTAAGCTATACGCATGTACACGAGTGGGTACGCACAACGGAAAGGATTTAACTTGGTACGTTTGGTTCGAAGCTGGTATCTCAACCGATGCACTACGGCTTTTCCTAATTAGCAGCGCGTAATTGCCTAGTTAACGGAAGGGTTAGGGGACAAAGTTAATAACAGATTCAGATTTGAGTAATCTTTAAAATTTGACTTTGAGTCAGGGATGTAGTTAGTGTTGTGAAAACTCTCTTTTATTTTTATGTAATCCTTTTTTATATCCCAAAATAAATTTATTTTAAAAATAAATACATTTACTGAAAATAAATATATCCTTTCTGGAACTATTTTTATTTTATTTATTTAAAATTAAGTATTGCCCAAAAATGTTTTAAGGTAAATTTTACACTATAAAAACAGATTAGTTTTTTTTCCAGATTACAGAGTCCATGAGATGTTTGAAAATGTGTTTGGTTCGTTATCCTATATTGAAATATGTTTTTATATAAATATATTAAAATAAAATAAAACATGCGCAATAATCCGTCAAAAAGTGTTTTATTTTGATATGTTTTTAATGTTCATTCTGCCAAATAACATCCCTAATGTACGACTAATGAGATGATAGACCTCAGATTAAGGGCAGTTAAGAAAACTACACTTATGTAATCTACATAAGCTCGCAAACCTAGAAAATAATATCTACAAAATTTCTATGCATCTACTATATTTAGTACATGGCTGCGCTTCTATGAACTAAAAAACTCTACTGTAAAACAAACGAATAATAAAAATTACCACTTTGTGATATCATCTAGGTTTTTCAAATATAGGCAGGTAATTGATAAAAAAAATATATATTATTTATTAACATTTTGTTTTTAATGAGTTGCTGTATATGAAAACTCTTCTAATGATGTGTGACAATTATCAAAATTACATTAAACGCAAATGAAAGAACAGGACTAGTTGCCGTTATAATGATTTAAGTCTTTATGACCGAAACAAAAGTAAGCGAAATAGAAGTTTCAACACTAACTACGCAACGACCAAATAATAAAGCTCACATTTAACAAAAAGCTTTTATTAGGTTCCTACTCTCTTTTACTGTTTTAGATATAAAATATGATTATAACTTACTTAAGCGACTGTACTTCCATTTGAACTGCATATCCCCAAAATTCACACAAATCTGCCATAGCCCTTTGTAAGTGACTCAAGACTATTTTTTTAACATCTTTTATCATCACGTGATATTAAGCCAACTGCAGAAAAAATTAAAAGCAAATAGTAGGAAATAGCATGCTTAAAAAGATACCTGTGTAACTGTATTTCGTACGCTTGAAGTTATTTCTATTCAGTACAAAAAAATAAAATTGCAGTTTAACAAGAAACACCTATATAGGTAAACTTAAATAGAAAAAACTTATCTATTAAATTATAGATAAATAAATAACTTTATTTTGCTACAATAATTGCACGTGACAAATAATTATTTCATACGATTTTATTCTGAAATGGTAACACCTGCAGAAAACTGGTTCAAGTATAAACTTTTTTCTTCCATAACCTTACTCCATAAAACAATAAAAGCCAAAAATAACCTAGGTACAAACATATGAAAGAAAGTCGGCAGAACCAAAGGCGGCTAGTTGAAACGGAACGCAATAAAAATCATAAAATGACCCAAGCCCATTGTTTTTGAATAATGCCCGAAGTCACTCTATAGAGTTATAGTTTCACCAAGAAAGCTACTGTGTGTAATTTTTAAGGGATCCTTTTGTTCCACCTCATTTTATTTTCTTATGAAAGTGACCTTGTAATATTATTTTATAAGTTTCCTTCCAGTTGTGTCTTTTTGTGCTATATCAATAAATGTCTCTGACTATATCAGTTTATGATGTTTGTTGTAATAATAAGAATTCAAATATAAATATTTTTGTAATAGCGTGCACGTCAACTTTTGTTATAATTATATCTATTTTTAAAATAAAATACATTTACTCATATAAGACTCTTAAAAAGACAAAAGCATCATCACTATATTTTTTAAAATTAAATAGTATCCGAAATACTATTATATAAATAAAATCTTTATTTTGATTAAGGACGTATAAATGTAATATTATTTATATTAATCCAATATTTTTCAAACTCATAAGAATATTGAAAAACTTCTCAATATTATTATTACACAATACCCGTATGACATATCAAAACTAAAACCCACATATTTCTGTATTCGAATAAGCAATAATATTTTCTAAATTAAACTCCACCCAATATCATAATATATTAAAGGCAAGCCTCATTAAAACACTGAACTTCAGAAAGTTTGTTAGAATTCATCTTTGTTTCCAAACTACTCCTTGCCTCGACCCTTCAACCACCGGCGTCGGTCGCAAAATCCTCGGCTAACCTGCGCATACACAAATTGCACTGGTCTAAATAGGTTTCGGCGTCCATCGGCTGGGCGGCGAGTCATTAACTCGCGGAAGTAAGTACAGCGGACCAATTTCCTCTCCGGTCGCCAATTAACAGCACTTGGGAGAGCCGACGGTAACCGAAGGGTTGGCAAGATGTTTGTTATGATTTATGAGTCAGGGTTAGATTATACGTAAGTTTACGCACCGGTTAAGTGAAATTGGGGACTGGTGTGAGCGTGGGTTGGTGGACGGACCTTGCTTGTGTTAGTTTTGTGTAAACCCTGCTTTAATCGTATTTATATACATATGGACGAAACTGAGAATGACAAATAATTATTAATATAATATATTTCCATGAAAATTACTATTAAAGTACCTTTTATACATAACGCAAGACATAAACAATATTGCACTTTGAATATTAATATGGTTAACGAGCGTGATTTAGAACGCAGAGTTTCAGCATTTTTGCAAATAGCAGTCACTGAAAAGTTGATAGAGTTTCATGCTTACTAGGCACATGAATAGAAGTCACCGTACCTTCCACTAAGCCGCATAGGGCCCACGTGTAGGATTGTGGCATTTTCCTTCAATATAGGCTTCATCCATAAGGAGGCTTGTATCCCAGCTATAGGTACATACGTAGATGATAAGATTTACAGTATTATTTAATATTTACAAAAAAAACCGAGTAAATGCTTACAGAGTAGACAGTTTTGAAAATGTTCAAGATACTTTTCTAGATACATACAGTATTTCTCTATTTTTTACACGATCGTAGTTATGATTTGTTTGTGTCAAAGTTAATAAATCATGGACATTTTGATTTTAAATATAATTTAAAATTAATTTATTTCATTGTTTCTACAACAATATGATCCGAAAAAACAACCATTAGTTGTAATACACAGCTGATTGGTACTAGGGCAAAGATGGCGTTTTCCATTATGATCATACAAATGATACCACCTAGGTGATCATAGTGGAATAAACCGTGGAGATTTTGCCTATGGAAATGAAAACTCCTTGGATCAAACCACGGTAGGGGAATATGTCCGTGTATCAAGCATTTATGCATGAGTCATGATTATTAATATATTAAAATATTATATCCGTTATTGATACTCATACAATAAGTTCTGCTTAGTTTATTAGTAAATCATTAAAATCAGATTAAAAATACATTTAAACAGAAAACAACTACATCTCCGAGCCCACTACCATTCGCTATCCAGACAAGGAATGCTCTGACCGCTGAGACTCGTTGAAATTTACAACCGCATTTCAACTTCTACTATGAGTTAATATCATTACATCAATATTGAAGGTTAACTACGTTTAATATCGAAAGTAATATTTTTACAACTATCTAACAATCGATTTTTATTTATCTGCATATTTTATTAAATAAAAATACTTTTTACAACATCACCTTTTTGTATGTATACACTACGCGATATTACAACGTGTGATTGTTATCACGTAACGATCAGTTATGACACAATGACCATAAATTTTCATATTAGCCGTTGTTCTGCATTATTTCTCACATATAAAGTGATCGCGTTTCAAAAACTCGCGTACCGTGATAAGAGACACGTATAGTGGAAATACTAGAATGCAGTCAAGTTACTAACTTACTAACTAAGGTAAAAAAGCACAGTCTGATAAGAAGATAGAACCTGAGGATGGTATATCGACTATTTTAATGAAAATATGGTCAATGAAAACATTGAACGAAATTATTACTAATTTGAACCTAAAGAACTGAATATGAATCACTATGTTTATTCTCACTAAGTTTATTACACGAATTAAAAGAAATCCGTACAACCAGGCAAATATGAACACGAACGATTGTGTTTCATGATTAGGTATTGCACTCAACTTCAACTCCAACTTCCTAAATGAACCTTCCACACAAACTAAGCTCTACCTTATGTAGCTGCACCCTCTAATAAAGTATAATCACTCATGCATTCAGGCGCTCTCAAACAAAATTTCAAATTCAAAATACACTCACTGACGCAGCACTGGCCACAGGTTTTTAATACTGCGAAATAGGATGGTCGTACGTTGCACGTACAATGTATGGGTTCTGGTGTTCACCAAAAAGGGAATCATAAGCCCGACGCCTGCTAGATGCGAATCAAAGCTCGACATAATGAGGAACCTCCATTCACTGAAATTCACGGAACTTAATCCTTTCTAGATAAGATAGCTCATGACTAATTTTGTAATTTATGTAACGTAATGTTGAGAACTACTTAAAAGGTTTTTATCAATGACCATAAAATATTATTTGTGTATAGAAAAGGACACTAAAAAATAGTATTTTAACTTCGCGACACTACAGAAGGCATTTTTAAGATGTCGAAGAGAAGTAAAAATGATTTACATTTTATTATGATATACTTTTAGTCCAAGCAATTTTTTTATTTTTTTTGTTGTTGATTTTTCTTAAACTCTTTTTACTTTTACGTAATAGCATATTTATATATATGCATATCCTGGTGATTCCATTCTAGATGTTGATGAAAGCATTTTGGAAATAAGATAATAATATCGGATATAAAAATAATATGTTAAGATATTACCCATTACACAAACTCTGATTACAAAGTCAGTCGACAGTATTTGCAGTTGCTAACCTGAGGTATAAAATATTCCAACCACAAAGTCTGGTGTAGTTACTCTTAAGATTACGTTAAGAGTTTATTTTTATATTTCGATGTTAAGTATAAAAATGCGATAACTTTTAAGTAACACATGCAGTTTTTTAATGTTAAAACAATAGGTTTCATATTTAGTTCTTACACTTCCGCGCATTCATTCCACACATTACACATTAAAATAAAACACTTTTTATCGGATTTTTGCGCATGTTTTATTTTATATTTAATCCTGACGTTTCGACTCCTTTACAGGAGCCGTGATCACAGAATGACTAAGATGATGGTTGTGCGAATTTTGTTGGCGATATCCAGCCCGTACTGGTTAACATATTTAGTTCTTACACTTCCGCGCACTTTACACATTAGAATAAAATACTTTTTTTACGGATTTTTGCGCATGTTTTATTTTTTTATATTGAATCCTGACGTTCGATCGTCGTCCTGACGTCACAAGATGACTAACCATCATCTTAGTCATCCTGTGATCACGGCTCCTGTAAAGTAGTCGAAACGTCAGGATTAAATATAAAATAAAACATGCCCAAAAGTCCGTAAAAAAATGTTTTATTCTTATCAATAAGTTTCATTCAAAAGAAAGAGAGCTTAGAAGATATGGATTTAATTCTCCAACGATAGTAAGAACTTCAGTACCCTAACGGTTTAGAGCCCGGCTTGCAAATAAATCTGTTTTGATTTCCACGTCAATAAGGTAAATTATCAGACTATGAAGAAAATCTTTATAAGGTAGATATAACACTAAAATAACAAGTTTAATCACTGGAACTACAATTACAGTTATCATGATCGTCCTCCTGGCACCTGGGTTCCGAACCGCAGTCAGGTGAAAGTAGCAAACCAATACAATATTGTATGAGCCGCTTAGTTGACCACGCACTGGATACACCATAAATAGAATTAAAGTAATTGTAGTTAGAAAAACCAGTGGGAGTCTGAAATTTCTATTTATTATACAATGTTTACAGTGATACAATTACTTCGACACTAATTAAAATATAAGTAATAATAGATTATTTCGCAAATTTTGTTTATTATTGAGCTCATTGAACTTGTGCTGACGCCGCGGTATGTGCGGTGTAAATCGTATAAATATTTCTTTCTCAAATTGGTTGTGGGTACATAAGATTGCAATTAGGGTAACATTAATATTTCGAATAGTTTCATTACAATATTAATAATAAACAATTGTAATTGTCAATTTTAATTTCCCATCTAGAATCTTAGTGTCCGGGATTTGGCTTGTTTGAGGAGCGGGCGGCTGACCGCGGGGTGTGGGGGGGGCTGCAATCAGCTAACCGGATCAGCTCGCAAACACAATTGATAGCAACGCCGCGACGCATGTTCAAAAGTGCAGGCCTCCCTACAGTTATTAGCTCAGTCACAAAGAATTCGAAACGGTTCAGAGGTTTGAAAGGTTAATTTAATTTGACGCGTTTCATGCCTTTTTTTCTCATATATTTTTGTGTAACTCAATTGTGACGTAACCAATCGATGCTCTCTTGTTTTTAATAATTAGAAAATAAAACTTCCTTAAAAATATACTAGTGGCCCGCCCCTTTGCTCGCGTCAAACAGAATGAATACATAAAACCTAATTAATGTCATTCTGGAATAATTTAGTTTAACATAGTGAATGATTTTTTGTAATAAATTCAATGTTTCCGAAGTTTTCCCACCACATATAGAAAACTAAGAACTTTATTTTTAGAACACGGTCGTAATAATCTTACTACTTGTCGTTACAATGTTGTGTAAAAGGTAATTTTTATCCATATTAAATATTCTCGATGGTAAGTAATTGTATTTTCAAAGAATTTAGGATTAATAAATACTACTTAAATTATCCGCGATTGATTAAAAAACTTTGGAATGTAACTTTTAGTCTTATTTTATCAATATGTGGGTTAACCTCAATACATAAACAAATGTTGTTGTACTTTTTTGATTTTTGAGTTAAACAACTTCCCTAGAGTAAGTTTTTATAAATATATTACCTTGAAGGCGGAATTCGTAAAAAACGCATCATGCAACTACTTTTAGCCGATTAGTTTTAGTTTAGTTTTAGATTATTAGATTTAGTTATAAAATAAGTCACCACAAAAATAAACCTCATTTTAATGGGACTCTTAGGACTGCCCAGACTACACATTAATTACCTATGTTTGACCTGAAAGTCCGAGGCTTTACACAAATGACAGCTGACGCTTGCATGTAACGTTGTTTTTTAATAAACAGTTACTTGATTTAAATTTGTGTTTTTATTATTATTATTTTATTCTTTAATTTTTTTTATTTTTATTAAATCATCGACAATTATTAATAACAACATCGATTGTGATATTTATCGAGGTTGTTGACATTGTTTAGTACTTTTTTATCATTGCTGACTCCTTTCAACATCGTTTATTTTCATCAACTCCTTGACTTTGTTAGATGCGGATTCCAGAAACTAACTATTAACTTAACTTGCGTTAATCTTACGTGACCAAATGTATTATTACCTATTGTTTATAAAAACAAGTGCATTGCATGTGCGTGTTGTTAACTATAGTATTTGATAAATTAATACTATTTTCATTACGTATCAAAAATAAACTGTACTTGTTTGTGGCATTGGGTGATTAAATAATAAACCAGGAATAATTTTCAGAATCATCATTTTATGTCGGCATTTCTAATTACATATGTACAATAACGTTTTACATTGCATTTTAACAGATATCTCTATGGTACATAAGTACATCACATTCGATCAATAAATAATTTTAAAACTATATACATTTATTACATTTGTTTGACTAAAATTATTTAGAATTACTTTTATAATAATCAGTCGTCTTCGAAGAATATGGATTTTTTTTACAAATATACAAAATCACTGGATCTTTTAAACATTTATACAAAATCTTTTGACTAATATCGACAAGCTTGAACACATTTGCAATAAAAATAACAGGTTCTATTAACATTTACAATATTAATTTACGGCAAACGTTTAATACTCTACCTTAACTATCATTTACTAAATATCTCTAACAATAAATATCTGTTATAAATCAATGTATCTTTATTATAATATCCTATATTATTTACAAGCTCATGGGTTTATCACATTTCAACAACACCGCGTCATTACGGTTGACGATATTTATATTTAAATCACTAACACTAGAAAAGTCAATATGGCCGCCAAACCGTTTTGTGCGTGGATCTGTCGCCATTTATTTTAGTGGACGTTGGGCTGGTGGACAGGACACGAGTAGTCCTTTGTGAGGGAGCTTTTAACTCATTGCGAACGCGTGGTCTGTCCGAAACTGTCGAATCAGCAGCTTGTACTCGTTTCATCTCCTGCAACTCGACATTTGCCGGCCGAGTAGGATGGAATGCTGATTTAACAACTTCAATTGGCTCTTCATCAGATTCATCAGAAATCGTCGCATCGTGCACGGAGTTTGCTTCAGACTTTGAATCAGCTTTAGAACGATCTGGACTCGCATTTACGATACTTCGTGGACTGCTCAGTCGGCTGCTCGTTGGTGATAAACGAGCACTTGACGTATCCATAGACGATACATTACTTTGGAAGTGCCTCAATGCGTCGTACGGACTCACCCCATTTTTGAGTGACAGTTCAGGTGGTATTGCTTTTAACGCTAATTCCGCTGGGTGTTGTGGGAAAGGCAGCAAACCGTTTGGCGGCAAGAAGGCACCGGGCGGTGGTATTAATCCCCCAGGTGGAAGGTTTGTCATCGCTGGTGGGAATGGAAAGAGATCCGCTCCGGACAGCGCCACAGGCGGCGTTGTAATAGGTGCAGTTCCTGTTGGCAAAGAAAAAATGGCTTATTAAGAATGAATATTTTAAAAGCCTGCACTAACATCTTCGACACTAACATGACGTAATATGAGGACTTGCCTCATATTCCTTTGGGACATCCCGGCGTAAGGGCCACTCGCTTGATTCCCTGAACAACGAGGGTGCATAATCGTACTAAGGATAATGTACAATCTGTAGGCGTTTAAAGGCGGCTTTACCGAAAGGGATGTTTTTTTTAGTGCAATATCGGGAGGGTGAGGGTGCAATATTTATTTATCCGTACACGACGTTCTTTACGAGTTAGACAGGAGTAGGTCGTAATTCGGCACGACTCGTCTCGCTTTTGTCGCGCAGTTTGTGTGTCGGTGCATTAGTGATGCAGGGCGCGTATGAAGGTGCTACGGACACGTTTTGTAGCAAAGCCCGCGCCATCGCGATAAGGACGCGAGTTATCTCCACACGGGGCGGACAAAGAGGGCTCGAAACGTGAAATTTTCATTAGCAACAGTGTCCAAAAGTTCTTGCCATGTAAGCTGTGATTCTCGATAGCATGTAAAGGAAGCTGGCGTATAAAAAGGACACGATGGAGGCGCAGATTGGGCCACAAAGAGCTCGGAGGTGCAACCCTCGTACCTCTTTTGCACTTTTTCTGTTTGCAGCAGTGGCAGTGCACAGACCACTTTAAAAGGCAGCGAGGGTGGGAGGGGTTGTAACTAGGGGGTAATTTGGTGAGGCGGGGGCCAATATCTGCGTCGCGCCTGATTGAGGTGATCCTTGATCTCTAAATTTGATTAACTTTTACTGTGTAATTTTTAATAATACTGAATTTATCATCTAATAATGCCGTTTGTATTTAGTTACTTATTAAATGACTTTTTAATAATAGAACTATTATTCGTATGAAATGCATTTTGTCTGAATCTGTGATAGATCTATCTTTGTTTTGTGTGTTACTACTTGTTATAAAACACAAAAATAATGAATGTGGCGGTGATACTCTGTGTGACTATAGTATCTAGTATATATTTTAATAAAAAGACAGATTGAACAAGTCCATGATTCGGTGTACATCAACAAGTACAATATACTCATTAAACAAAGCAGCCGGAATGAAGGCAGTTGCAGGTTTAATAAAAGTCTGTAGGTGTTTGAGCACAGAGCCGCTCGCGTTTCAGATACGGAAACAAAAAGTGGCCGGTGGCGCGGTCGCCTGCATTGGAATAAAATTGACTCCACACTCTCTCGAACGTGAAGGCAGTGCTTTTTTACTTGTGTTCCCACCCCTCGGCCCTCGGACTTCAGCGGGTGGTTATGCTTCGGTCGGGTGGTGTTGTTTTGCAGCGCTCAAGAGATGCTTCTTTTATTTGAGCCGCTTTGCGTTGTTCGGCCTTGAGGGCTGTTGCAAGCGAGAGCCACATGTTTTCGAGTGTTTGTTAAATCGGGAATTTTTAAATTAACAAATACCGAATTTGTCTGTTGATTGCTGTTCGAATTTATACTAGCTCCTTCCGTAGCGCTGTAGTGTTTTTGTGTTACTTGTTTTAACAATTATTGGAGATATTGCGCAGCACTTTTAAGAAATTGCCTGCTACTGTTTTTTGTGTGATTGTGTGTGTGTTTTTATAGTCACAAACTAATATTTCTTCATATTTTTTTATTGACTTAAGGCTAACTTAATTACTGTACCTTTTACTAGAGCTGCCGTTGAATCCCTCATTTGTGGTGGCCTAAAGTAATCTGCCCAGGCGTAATTTAAATATGCAGCATCCAACCAGCCCGGATTCAATAAGAAGGGACTGAAAGCCCCGGGGTGCCCATACCCGTAATCTGTAACAAAAGAGAAAAACCTTGAGAAACACTGTATTTTCATTGGGCAACCAATTTTGTTGGAAACATAGAAAGTGCCGATACGATAAAATGTGGGCAAATCGTTCGCAATAAGATGTGATTGAAGAAGCGAGGTCGCCAGTCTTGAGGCACGTCCGCAAGCACTAAAGTCACAAAGGCAGGCCATAAAGGCGGCGACACACGGCCCGCGCTCTGTTTACCGCGACTATAACAAGGGGTCTGTATACAAAACGATCCGGTTTACTACTGCAGTCAGCCGGCTCCTCTGAACTATACGTTTTTACGACCCTCCACCGTCACGTTGCCTTTCGCCTTTCAGCCAGCGAAACGATTTTTTATTTGTTTAATCGATAGGCTACTGAAGACGCCATCACCGCCTTCTATTTTCGGGTTTATGGCATTCCTTAATTCAATCACGACTCATCTTAATCGATCAGGAGTATCGACATTTTATTACAAGATTAAACTCTTTATTAGCTCTTCGCGTACTTTGTTTTCGCTTGGTAAATATTTAGTTAGTTTAGCGTTTAAAAAACTAGTTTCGTTGTAAGAGGTTTTATAGTTAACTCTTAACGCTAAACAGGTTGAAGCAGCTGTCTTTTGTTTTTAGTAGGCGATTGATCATTTTTATTGCTAAAATGGAATGTTTATCAAACAATTGACTACCGTAAACAACCCGTTTTGGGAGATTAGCGAGTTCAGTGTGCTCCCCAAATCGTGGGTATTTTAAATTAAGAGCGTGATGGATGACCCGTCGCGCTGTCGTGTGGCAATACCGCTGAAGAACGCTCCGGCATCATGGAACAATAATAAGTTAAATGTGGAACTCGGAAATGGCCCGCTCCATTTGTTAATGCCGGTATTCAATTAAATTCAGTTCCCGACCCTATGCATATGCGGGGCTCTGAATATTAACAGGGTAAAGCATGTCTAATGTTGAGGAGTGAAACATGATATTTTTGTTAAAGAGCAAAGGGATTGTTGTGTATCATCTATATTTATTACATAAAGCATGAAGTATTTCCATTTCATCAAACTTGTATACAGTGATTCATATAAATATTTGAAAAGATCGATTAAATAAATTAATTGGATAAATTTTGCTCAATACTTCAAAGTAAACATTATTATCATCTTGTTTCTCAGTCATTTGTGTAATTATTTAGTAAGTAATTCAATAAATTAATAATAAATATAGCAACATTGAATGCTCAATCAGATTGCGAGTTGGGCCTATATTTGTGTAGTTTAAGCAACTTTAGCAAAACTCGGTAACAGGAATGGTTGAACAAAAAATATTATCTTGTACACCTCCGCTCCTTGGTAGTCACGTCATGCCGTTGGTCTCCGCTATATCTGGAGACGTTAGCACCGACACCGTTTAAATTAAGTCCCCCCACAATTAATAATGGCTCAAATCAAAAGTCGTTGACCAATTTGGTACCGCCGAAACAATAAACGTATGAAAGATACGACATATAAGTGTCAAAATGGGCGTTAAATATCTTGGACGAGACGCGAGCCTCGCCTCGTAAATTAATGTTGACGAGACGGGTGCGTGTGGAATAAATGGAATCAGAGTTATGAGTCGTATAGCGGACGGTGAAGCGACTCGTATAAAACACCACATTCGTAATGTCGTAATAGAATACAGTTGTTGCACGAAGATCCTTTTATAATTTACGAGTCTTTTTGATTGTGAGAGGTTAATTTTTTTTCAATAAAAATTTCCATTTTACACTACAGTCAGACTGTCGTCATTCGTAGAACTAGGTATGTAAAATTTACTTTGACTGGACAAAGAATGCAGATGATTTTGAAATGAAATAAAAAACAACTTTATTCCAATGTACTTAAAATAAGTAGTATCGAATAATTCCGTATTGCCATATTCAGGATGCCTATTAACTGATAAAAAGAACGTGAGCAAGAAGCTCGTCAGCTTTAAGTAATGACATTTAAAGTATAACACATAGTCACCATAAATACCAAAAAACGATATTATTTATTATCCTAATAAGGTATTATGGTTTCTCGTTCATTACAACAATATCAACAAGTGTCTGTTAAATAAGTAATATTCAAACATTGCTATGACAGTTTAATGCAACGGTGGCGATTCTGCCTTCCACACCGAGTTCGAATTCCGGGAGGGGCAAATTTTTGTATGATGAATATGAGCATTTTGTACCTGAGTCATTTGTATTTATATATATTTCTATATTACATATCTATGTGTCATATATGTATGTCTATCTGTTACCTTAGTATCGATAACACAAGCCTAGTCCTTACTTTGGGCTAAGCTAATTGGTGTTATTGTAACAAATATTATTATTATTATACTGAGCATAAAAAGACAAGTTTGAAAACCAAAATAAAGATTTAATACCTTAAGTAAAAGTTATTATAAAAAATACAAAAGTTTAAAACGGACCGTTTCCTAAGACAGTAGTAGATTTCTACAAGCATGTCGCGTGAATCAGCCATCCCTTCGCTAAATCATATTTTAGGGCAAAACCCATCTCACACATAATAAGAGACGTTTTCTTGAATAAATTCTCTGTGATTATGACGCATAAATTGAATTAAATTTAATTTTTATTATGATATTGATAGTTTTAATAATTTACTGTGTGATTAGTCTGTTAATGGCCCTCCTTCCTCCTACTTGCGAAAGCAGGCTTTCTCTAAGGATGAAAACACCTAAGCAAAAATAATGTTATATTCGTACTTAGAATACCCACGCGGGTGTGCGCCAATAAGTTCCTCGCTAATTATTATTTCAAATAATTTCCCTAAAATAATTCGTTTAATTAAGTAATAAGATCAAGTTTAAGTTTAGGGTAAGATAATTTTAGTTTCTTGGTGCGAACTGGGGTTATGACGGTCGCATGGTCTGCATGTGGTATATTAGCAGCTAAAGGGACATAAAATCCATATTTTAGAGGCGACCGCGGGGCAAGCGGGGAGATCAAACGGGACTTTACGACGTGGACCGAGATTGTTTACATCTGTTACGCGGGCCGTGGCCAGGACACGAAACTTGGTAACCGCTGGAAATGCAAGTGGTATATATATTAAAACGTATAATTATTCCAAATATTATGGAATTTAAATTTATAAAAAACTATTTTGAGTTTTTGGTTCTAGTATTGTACTAAATAGTATTATTTCACAGAAGTTCAATGAAAAGCAATGAACGTTATATCTTTTAAAGTGATTAGAAGTATAGTGCATCTGTAAAGGAGGAAATTGAGAACCGATGCTGTATAGTCAAACGCCCTATTATAACTTTTTTTATTCTTGAAAGAAATAAAGTAAAAGGAAAAAGTTCAAACAGTCTATAGGGTAATTAGTAATCGTATTCTTTGTTTGTTTCTACAATAATTAGTGATGTACTGCCATTAGTTCTTCGCCATTGATCACTTTATTAACCCAACTCTTTGATCTTTATTGCCCGAGGATGTTAGTTTTTCCGCATACTGTCTTTTTATTATTTGGCCGAAGTTTGGGCGGGTTGTGTTTACACAGGCGGTCTCAGTGGGCGCTGTAGCGTTCAAAATAGATTAGTCGTGTCAAATTTATATGAACATTTGTCAGTCGATTGTCTGAATTCATTTTTAATTGTTTTAATGATAAATGTATGTAGACTAATATTACAAAGAGGTATATTGATTCCGAGTTTGAACGTAGCAAGTGATTTAAGGAACCACTATTCCGATTTTATTTTATTTTTTCACTGTTTCTTAAAATCAGTAATGTAACGATATAAATAGATAATTATTTTATTAAATACTTGTAATTAAGATCACTACTTGTGCTCAAAATATAATTAACTTTGCAGTTAATAACATCTGGTATGATTGTCTTTTTGAAATGTAAAGTATTATTTACAAGTAGTTTGTCGATCTTCAGTATCATCAGCTGTAGGTATAATGCGGGTAATAAAAGTTCCTCGTAACAATATTTCAAATTGCCTTGTTTACAACAAGCTAAATGAGTCCAAAAGCAGAAGTCATGTAAATTAAAAATAAATAAGAATCCTAAAAGTCTTATCCATTTATAAGGGCAAGTCACAACACAATTCACTTAACGTAACTTCTTGCTCATAAAGACAATCGCAGTTATTTTTGGAGGGAAGACGTCTTAACGATAATTCCTCGAGTAGTTCGAGATTAAACGAAGCAGGCAGTTAATGTCTGCGTGATTGAATGTTTCTCACGTCCGTATCGTGCAGATGTTAATTTCGGACTGACGGGTTTACGGAATTGGGTACTTAATTGAGTGTGATATCTTTATTTTATTTGGCTTTTGTGAAGAGAAAATATTTTGCGTTACTAACAATATTAAAAACTTTATCATATCTTATTTTTATTACATAATATTTCGTTTGAAATTTAAAAAAATACCTTAGAAGTTATATGGAAACAAGTATTTCCTGGAATAAATTTATCATCATTTAAAGTATTAGTGACTAAAACGTGTAAAGGCCTTAATATCTGGGGGCGTTTGATAAATCCAATTTATTGCGTTAATATATTTTGCTAAATCGTCATAGCAAAACAAAAAGTAATATATTTCGTACTAAACACGACATCACGTTCTGGTTTAATAATACATCATAAGACCGTCTAGACTTTTGCTGTCGTTGGAATCAAGATTTATAAGTTTTTAAATGCTGCTGCATTCAGAAATAAGAAGTTTTTGTGCGGTCAAATACCGTGGCGTCGCAAATTCGACCTCGCTAACACCTCATCAATTTACCCAAAATGTCATATTTATACAATCAATTTTCAACTGTAAGTACAACTTATTGAATTCAATATCTATTGAGAAAATTTGACAGTTGGTGGCAAGTTTATGTGCTGTTGGTCGTATTCTGGCTTTGAGCCAGATAGGCGCGCAGGCGCATCTCGCCAACTAATAGCATTTAAATTATCAAAACAATACGATTTTTAGTAATTATATGAACCTTAATTTTTTTTTTAAAACAAATATTTGGAATCTATATAAAGTTTGTGAATACGTAAATAATTAACTAAATAGATGTTGTGAATTGACCGGAATTCTTTTGTTTAAGTTTTAAATGCAATAAATAAGAATTTTTTGTTTCTTTGCTGGTATATCATACTTATGTCAATATATAATAAGAGATACTTATGTCAAATTGCTAAGTTTACAGTAATCAATATTCTTGTATGAAACCTAATTCTTCTATAGATCTTACTAATATTATAAATGTGAATGTAAGTTTGTTTGTTATGCTTTCACGCAAAAACTACTAAACCGATCACCATGAAACTTCGTACATATATTCTTGGAGGTATTAGAAGTAACATAGGATACTTTATATTGAAAAATAAAAAATTGCGGGCAAAGCCGCGGGTAAAAGCTAGTATTATATTAAAATACCTACCATAGGTACGTAAATTAAAAAAAATATTTTTCATGAAAAGATAAATTAACTTTCTTAAGGTAAACATACACATAATTTTGTATTAATAATAGGTAATGAAAAGAAAATCGTTGCTGACACTTACTTTGCTTAGTTCTAGGTTCTCTTGGTCCGTCAACAGTGACTTTGATAGCTTTGGTATATGTGGCCACTTGACTGGGGAACGTGCTGATTGTTATGGTCAGCGAGAACGACTTGCCTCGTCCACTGCGACCCACGAAACGCAGGTCATTGAACTTGGCCACTTGGTTCTTCATCACTGCCGTGCAATTCCTTAACTCAGCCATAACATTTTCATCATTACCAGCTTTAATCGTGACTAGAGTACCGTCTTGAACGTCATCCAGAGCAACGACTTTGAATGCTACCGGCAACGACTTGTTGGAGCGCCAGTGTCCAGGAAGCGCTGAGCAAAGAACAGCCGGAGATCCAGTCTGTACCAGCTCTCCGTGACTTTGCCGGTAGTACTCATGGATGTGAGAATACACGTCCGCCATACTCGGGGCAGGAGGGCTAGCGTGCGGGAGGTGCATCGACTCCAGACTACCCTTAACGAACACGGCACCGACTCTCAACACGTCACTGAAGTCCTGTGTCACGCCACTATAGTCTCTATACACTTCGGTAAAAGTTTCAAACACGCGAATAAATCCCAAACTCGCGGTGAGTCGCTCGAGAAAGTTGTGCGAAGTACGAACACGAGAAGCCGTGTGAGCCGCGAGCGAGCGTCTACACCACTTGTTGGGCGCGTAACAAGACGCCGGGCGGGGGACTCGGGAAAAATACGGGCGGCCGTGTGACTCGTCGAGACCGCAAGCCGAAGACTCACGACGCGCAACGAAGTTGCCGCGAAGAGACGCGTACTCGCGAGGACTCGGTTTCGACTGATGACTGTGATACGACGCGACTTTTTCCGATGGTCAATATTTTGCGTTCGCGCGGTCGCCGCCCCCACCCGGGTGGCGGCCCCTACGTCTCGTAAAAAGTGGGAAGGAGACGAAGGGTGCGGGTGACGCGGTGTTGTGGCGGGAACGAGCGGGACGGCCGCGGTCGGTCTCTGCGTTTTTATAAAAATGCTTGACGGAGTGGGACGCTGCCGCCACACCAGGGGAGTGGGAGAAGGATGGGTGGATTTTTTTGAATCATCGCGGTGACGTATCGTGAGGCGGCGGTAATTAGGCCGCGGGGCGGCGGGAAACCGCGGCCAGCGCGAAAACCTATCAACGAGCTCATGAAAAATTATGATTTTCATTTTTGGAATTACCGAGAGAAGAAAACGCAGATGACACTGCCCTTTTCAATGATAAATGTCGGTAACTCATTTATTTATTAAGTGTTATACTTCGGAGTTCCCTTTAATCGGTAATCGTTTTAAACATTGGAATAACTGTTCGCTGTTGTTTAATGTTTGATAAATTTCTGTTTTATAGAAATATAAGTACAAAATATAAATCTTTTAAAGGGTTTTTATAAAACAAAGTATCAGTTAAAATACAGATATTTTACTTTCAAGAAACAAAAATAAAATAAGTTTATACTGATGCAAAAAGTTTTCTTTCAAAGTGCAAATATAATTTATTCTAAACAAACCGTTTGATTTCCGTCGCGGGTCACACCGGCCGTGCGGTTAGCCGTTGCGGTGCGAGCGAGACCGCGCGAGCGAGACGGCTTAGGGGCGGGGCGCGGGCGGGCCGAAACTTGCCAACTTGCGAGACTTGTGACTTTCCCGCGCTTTCCGCGCCATGTGTTACGTTTACGCAAGTTTGGAACACTTTTCTTGACTGTATTTTGCGAATAAATATTTGCCTTGGGGAAAAGTTTCGATTGTTTGATTTGATTTTTATTTTATTGATTCTTTTGAGATAGATAATAGGAATTGTAAATAGGTATAATAATAATTTATATTACTTTAATTACTGCGATAGCTGACTAACAATTTTTGAATGTTTGATAAGTATTAGTCTGCACAAAACATGGGCACAAGTTGGTTATACTTCAATGGCATTCAATAAAAAAAAAAAATTCTCTTCTATAAAACAATCAATACTTCTATGATTATAAATGAATAAGTCTTATGCTATGAGAAAATGAGGAAAAAAATCTTCGAATTTCTGAGACCGGAATGAAAAACTTACCTAAGCTCATCCACATTGCTGCGCCACGCTTAAAATTGATTTTCTGTTTATATATTATATTGTTATTCAAAACTGTCAAACCATGCATAACAGCAATCGCCAATCTTCGGTTAAATAGTGAAGGATCGTGCTTACTGTATTCTAGTTCCTGCTATGATTAGCAGTGGTCGGAGTAGGTATATTGATTTTAGATACTTGCGTCATGATATCATAACATGGACATGCATTTCTTCCGGAATGTACCGGAGTTTCCAAAAATTTGGTAAATAGAGTAATAAAATAAAAAACCATATGTAAGCAAACAAAATTGTTTATTGTGAATACAAATAATCATTATTACAGTTTTATTAAAAACAATTATTTTTAATCCTCATCGGTTACAATTTCTACATTTTGATTTTCTGTCTCTATACAATTAAAATAAATAACTATAATTTTTTCAATATTTTCGATTTTTAAGCTATTTCTTTTAACATCTAAGATCCATTTGTAAGTGGAAAATGATCGTTCAACATCTGTAGATGTCAATGGAGCGAATTTGAAATAAAGTTTCTGATTATTTGCTACGCTTTTTTCAATACTCTCGCTGTATTCTCTAATTGTATCTAAATCTGGATTTCGTTCCATAACTGATTCTATTTTATTTTTTATATTCTCATTATTGCACTCGTTAAGCGTAGCCCTTACTTGATCAAATACTAAAAGTGAATCAGCTAGAGATAAATTTTGTTTTTGTAACTCTTTTAGGGCTAGTAGTATAATAGAGTAATTTTCTTCGATATATTTTAAATCATTTTCTAAATTTTGTTTTTCCAAAATGTTTTTTGCGTTTCGTATGGCTATAGCATCAGAACTGCTCAAGCAGGATAAAACTTCTTTTATTTTATCTAAATGTTGAGCGTAGTAAGATGTTGCCTGTAACCAAGTACCCCATCTGGTAATGACTGGTTGCGGAGGCAACGGTAAGTCAGGATATTTTTCTTTTAAAATGTTTACCCTACTAGGAGCCTTTAAAAATACTTTTTTAACATTTGATATAAGAATATCAATATCGTTGTATTCTGACCTTATCTGCTCACTAACACGATGAAGAGCGTGCGCCAAACATGTCACATGCTTCATTTCAGGTAAGTAATGTTTTAAATTTCGCCCTGCAGATAGCATGTACGCGACACTGTCAGTGCAAAGCATTAAAATATTGTCAACTTTCGCTTCAAAAGTGTTTTGCCATAAATTTTCTAGACATTGCAGTACAAATTGTGTTATTGTTTGTCCATTTACTGCTGTTAGCATTTTACAAGCAATCAAATAAGGCCGGCCTGCACTATTACTAGGATGCAATGGTTTTATTAGGAAATTGACTATGTATCGACCAAAAATGTCTGTTGTCTCATCCAGCGATATCCATAGTTTCTCATTTTTATTAATTTCATAAATCGAATTGATTTTATTCCTATAAAACTTCTCCAAATAAACTTTTCGTAACTGTGATTCGTCAACCACTTTACGATTGGTACAAACGCAACAACAAGTACTGCACATATATTTCTGAAAAAACTCTTTGAACGCTGGATTTTTCATTTGCGACCAAGGAATATTGCATAGAATCAGGAACTTAATGAGGTCGAAGTAAAATTCCTCTTGCGGTCTCTTAAATTTTCCTTGATGTACAGCGCCTTCAATGTGTTTGGTAATGTTGCCTCTATTCACAGCTTTCAAATGACTTTCACACTTTGTACAGTATATAGTGCCACTAGCGTTATCGTAAAGTAGCTCAGGATAGTGCAATAACCACTTTAGCACTGTTTCAGCCTTGACCTTTGCCATATTTATTTATATGTCACCTAAAACAATGATTTAAATTTACAATATATACATACACAACTGTAAAGTCGATAATGAAATTCTGTTTCATATAAAGTGATTTTTTTAACTGAAGCGGTGATAGCCCTGCGGTGTGCGTACCGGACTCTCATGCGCTATGATGATTGCTATAAAGTGATATTTTAACTGTTTCCAAGTTCTAAAACCTTCTTAAATAGTGAAAATAATTAAAACTTACCCGTACAAAAACAACTTCAACTGGGCCCAATCCAAGAGTAATAAATCGATGTCCGTAGTTATAAGCCAAATTCGTCGTTTTAAGTAGATTTCAGAAGACAGTACACAAGCCAGGGTCAAGTCAAGATATTCACAACACATAAAATAAGCGCACTCCACGAACCGAAATAAGTGAGTGAGCCACTTGGTCTGGATGTCGGTGCGAGCATTGTTTTCGAACAAACAGTCAATGAGTCATCCAGGATACTTGATTCTAATTGGTCAGATGCGTTGAGCATAGACATAAGAGGACAAAAGACCCTGTTTGCCGGATGTCGTGTGTTGAAATGAATATTATTATTATATCATTTTATAAATGAGAGCGAGTGAGAGGCACGCGTCCCTTCCACTCGGGCATGGTTAGCCCGCCTAAGAGCGAGAGAGACAGAGCGAGAGAGAGAGTGAGAGAGATAGGCATACACACCGGTTCATGTCTTGCGCTTCTATTTCGCTTAGGCGGTGATATATGAAATTCAGTGCGAGATTCTTTGTATAAATTAATGTTTTAAATATAATTCTTTGTATAAATAAATGTTTTAAATTGTTACTATTATTTCATCCTTCTTCCTACTATACGAATGAATATTCACATTAAAATTATTTTACCACTCAAAGTCGTTGTCACGTAAAACTTTCGCCCGTATATCGACTTTACAGGCAACCAATTTTTTTTACTATTAAATTCTGGCCATCTACGCCACTAGCAGCATAGCGTTGAGAGTATTGATACATTTTTAACTAGTTTCATGTAATAATTTCGATGTTTCGGTATTTTTATCATAATAATCCGGAAACTCGGAGGCGTATCCATATTAACATATACGTTTGATGTCAGTGACCTTAATTCAATATACCTACTCCGACCACTGATGATTAGAGATGATTTTCAGGAAAATACGAACTTGTGTATTTTTTAATATTATAATTAATATTTTACAAATGACTGATATAATATGTACAATTTTTAGGTATAATATGACGAGTGCAACGGTGCAAGCCTGCCTTTCGCGCCGACGGTCCTGGGTTCGAATCCCAGAAGGGGCAGATGTTTGTATGATGAATACGAGCATAGTACCTGAGTCATGGATGTTTATATATATGTTTCTATAAGTAACTTTGTATCATATATGTATGTATATCTATCCGTTACCCTAGTATCAACACAAGCCTTACAGTGCTTACTTTGGGCTAGGCTAATTGGTGTGAGTGTAAGAAATATTATTTATTTATATCAGTAAACAAATAAAGTTTTATCAATTCAAACTGTAATATAAACGATATTAGGGGTCTACTAACTTATATTACCTTTCTGTCATTTACAACTTTGGTTTATTACCGAATACCGCACCGTTCGGCGCCTTTGAAGGCTAAATCTCTTTTGTCTATACCGCATTATAGCCAAGAGGTAGGCAAGTCTATTGTTTATGGTCACTTTAAAACTGCTTAAAAGGTTATGTTTGCAATAGGTTGAACGTTTATGGTTGTCGATTTTTGCAAATATTTACCGGGTTGTAAAGTTTTCTTTGATTTTATTGCCCTTTGCCACACCATTGTAGGTACTGGTTTATTGTATAGACACATCTGGTTTTGTATTTTAGAACTATTACAATAAGGTTTATTGTGGAGGTAGGTAATTTTGTACCTAATTTAATCACATGTTATTTTTGAAGGTTGGACGGTTAAATATTAGTGGTGTTTAAATTCAGCTGCCAATTTATATATTTAAAAAAATATTGTGAAGAAAAAATAGAGTGAGATATTATATAGTGCATAAAGTTTAGTTGTGTTGCTTTTACTGTTACTAATACGATACAGTCTATGTGATTAGTTAGATGGAAATTACTTATTTTTTCACTTAACAAAGGTTAATGAAAGGAGGACATTTTACAAATAACTGAAACAAATGAATATAATAAAAAAAACCGTTGTGTGTACTTATGTACGCACGTAAAAATTAATACTTATTTATCATTACTAAACAAAGATAACTACCCTTAACACCCAGACACGATAAATTACAATTTACACAATTTACATGAAATTAGCGGCCAACTTTATCCTGCTGGTTTATTCCATGTCGCTTTTGCGGCCTACTTCAACATGATAATTTTGTGTCAAAACTTCAACATAATAATTTTGTGTCACAGTGATGCGCAAGCATCTTAAAATTTAACTTTCATCATTTTTTCATAACGTGCATAAAGAAGTATAACTTCAAAATTGACATTTTATGAGTGCATGAACACAAACTTGATTTATCAAGTAAGGTTTCAAAGTAACCTGGCATTTGATTTGCCTCAAATCAAATGCCAGGTTACTTGATTGATTGATTTGCATCAAGAGCGAACCCATCCTAAATAAAAAATATGTATATGATACATAGATATGTAGGTACCTACCTATTATTTAAAGAAATATATATATAAATACTCATTACTCACGTAAAAATGCTCATATTCTTCCATCACACAAACATCTGCCCCTTCCGGGACTCGAATCCAGGACCTTAATAAGGCAGGATAGCTACCGTTGCTCCAAACGGTCGTCAATAAATGCTTGACGGGCTTTAATAAAGTAAATCAAGTAGAAGATATGATTTATGGACATACTTTTCTAAATGCTTACTTTTTATTCAAAATTCTATGACTACTGCGACACACTTTTAAATAAAGCGAGTTTGTATGCATGATGAAATATGTTATCTTAACGACTAATCGACGGCGAAGTGCCAATAACACCTAACTGCTAATTTCGAAATAATACACAAGTTGAAAAAAACTATTAATTTCTTGACAAGTTAATAATTAGTTAAAAAAAATTGTTTATTTTTTTCATAACGTGATGCGCTTGAAATTAAAACATGCAAATAACGAATTTTAATTCGAAATGACAAAAAAATGAATTTCTCACTTTTTTGTCATTTTGAATTCAGTTAGGAGGTTTTGGTGCTTCGCTGTCGCTATGCTTTTTTGTAACTTAATTTTTTGATTAAACTTTTTTACAATTGACAGTTACTGTCAGTACATTATAATAAAAAAATAAACTAGGAACTTATATTATAGCTCCATATAGAAATGAAGTTAAAATTTATAAACCAGAAATCACTGTTCACTTCCCAAGTCTGTTGTTTGCTGACATTGCTAAAAGTTTCGTGTCAATATAAAACCGCGTGAAATTAAGTATAAAAAAGTAGAAAGCTCGTCGGTATTCTCACAGGGTCTTCACAAACTTAACTCAATTACGGCAATAAAAATAATATTGTAGGTAAACACGCTGCTTTGATGCAGCGCCGGTTGCTACCGAGTGGTTTTGTGCAAGGCTGGCAGTGACAATGCGCCGGCGCACAATACCTACGCCATTTCTGAGACCCACTATTATTTTGGCCCAAACATTGGCATTCGGTCATTGTTCGCCCCTTTGTAGAATATTTACCGACTTTTGGGTTGTTACTTTGAGGGGTAAAAAAATGAATAGAGTTATCGACGCGACTAAGCTGATGACTTACTCTGTTCGGTAGTTTTTTTGAGTTATTCTTGTTGAACGTATGTATGTGCTCAGGGAAGGCACCCTTTAATGTTGGCAATTTAATTACTATTAACTTTATCAACTTTTGAACTTTGTCGCTTTGCGTGATGGGTACTATAGGTAGTATTCCTTGATAATGAGTATATTAGCAGTCAACCTAATTTGAAACATTGTTTTGTTTTATAAACGTTATTGCACGTTTATTGAAATTAAAAATTAGTTTTGCAATTTTTTTTCTGTGTATATATATGGCCAAATTTTTATATTCAAAAAAGTATAGCAATAGTGAAGCTTGATGTGGTTGTCAACTGTGTCCATTTGTGATTTACCGTAAAACTACACTATGGTTAAACGGTAAGGCAGATACATATAAAATAAGATGTAAAAAACTAGATTTTATGTTTCGATACATACCAAACACCTCATTCAAAAATAATATTATTAGGATATTAATGATTAACTAATATAGAGTGAATATTTTTCTGTTTGTTCTTATATTTTTTTTACAGAAAAGGTATTCAAAAGTATAACTAGATAGTAAATACAGTGGTGTGGCCAGCACATGTGTTCAACATAATTATTGCGACGGAAATGTACACAACGGGGCTCGACTTTAAACAATCAAACAACACTTAATTGCAGTCGAATGTCTATCCAACCGGCCTTTTATTGTTGTCGTGTTTCTATATGAGTTTATGTATAGGTACTACATGAAAAATAAAAATTTTAAATAAAACTTTATTCAAATACACTTAAAATTAACAATCAATTTAATTAACAATACCTTTCAGTACGCACTCATGATAACGTATTGATATTCGACCAAATTGATAAGTAGTAATATAATCACAATAATTATACTGTATTTATATTAAACTAACATTAAATTAATACTTATAACAGAGAGGAGCTACATGTTAGCGCGTTTGGCAGAGGTAGAGTAGCTATTGCAAGAATTTTAATATGGATAAATAAATTATTTCTATTTTTTTGTAATTTGAAAATTAGTCTTTGTCGGATAAGTGAAGAAAACCTCATTATTTCTAGATTTATGCTTCAGAAAGCACGTCAAATCTTTAGCCCCAGTTGTAAGTTGTTATCTCTATAGTGTTTTTATTCAAAAAGAAGGCTTGTGCCCTGTAGATGATCGCCCGGATGATCACATGAAACGACGAACTTGTTAGAATTAGGAATAATTCGGAGTGTATTAATTATGTTACTTAATCATATTCATTATCATTATTAATATTTAAATGATTATTTATTGATTTACTAAATTGATTTATTGATTGATTTAACTATGTACACTTTATAGTACAATATTTTTCATCATTGTCTTTGGTCTAACGTGTTATCTGTCATAGCATTGACAACACGATCGGTCCACGTCACATCCCCGCCAGGCGGTGGAGTGACGTGGTGCCTTTATAATGCCTCGCACTGAGTCAGACGGTCTCTTTCTTTGCTTGACGCTCGGAGACGGCGGACGGCCGGCAGTCCTTATCGGATTATATTCAGCACAAATCGTTGTGCCAAAGATAAGTATATATTGGTAAAGTGTGAATAGTAATTGTTGAATCATCATACAATATAAATTTAGAGCATTTGAATATTTAGTTTTCCATTTTGATGGCAAATACATGACCTAGATGAATAAACTGATTTTGGCCACTTAATAAATACTTTATTATCTACCCTCTTTTTGATATTTCATTTGATCAAAAGAAAATATAATATTTCCTCTTTTCCGTTTGATGACATCAGAAGTGGGATACTCACGCCCTGTATTAAATTTTTTTTCTTTCTTTCAGCATGTGACCAAGGTCGGTTAAATAGTTCGATATAGACCCTACGATGCTGAAGGGATTGTTGTTGGCAATACGTGATGCTCTACCTCGTTATGATACTAAAAACTGTAATTTGAAACCACGTGTTCAGCAAACGAGTAAATTTAATGAATCGTGACTAAAAACTACTAAAATATTTATTCATGACTGAGAAAAAGTAACAAAAAAAAAAATAAAAAAAAAATTAATGAATACCTACAAAAACACACATTGCAAGATCTGATGATGTGGTTAGCTCTTTATGCAAATAATAACAGTAAGATGGAGGTCGGTCCCCCCTGCCCGAGTTTCTTTCGCCAGTTCTTCTCGGAAGGGCCTCCCAATTTCCGAACTGGTAGTAGACTCAGTAGTATACAATGTAATCGTAGTAAGAATGTAATAACGAAATAAAATTTAAAAATAAAACAATTTAAATTTAACAATTTGGAACGTGCCCGATCAAAATGTTGTGGAGGAGGTAGAAAATACATGACAACCATTGAAACATCGAGATTAAATATAAAATAAAAAGTGCGCAAAATCCGTAAAAATAAAGTGTTTTATTCAAATGTGTAGTGTGTGCGGAGGTGTAAGAACTAAATGAGAAATAACTAAATTTCATATTAGGTATTGGTGTAAATTGTAGTCTGATAAGGGAATGTCTAGCAAAGCGTCTTAAATATCACTTCTCATCATGTTACTTATATTTCGATAGAATAGGAAAGGCATGTTATCTACACGTCTTTTCGAAAAATTTTAGTGCCTGTTACTACATGTTCTGATTCATCAGGCTGGCCGAACAGGCTTTGGAAAGTTCAAATTTTGATTACAACTGTCTTAAAATCAACCGGATTATATTCTCTTCGATTATTAACAGGTCGTACTGCAAACTTACCTTACAGGCTCGATTTAATGAGGTTACGAAAGATAATGAACATAACTTCATAGATGAAATGCTTCTATAGAAAATTAACTTGTAAATAGTGATAATGAAAATGAACTTGTAAAAAGTGATCGTGAAAATGAAACTGGAAAATAGTGATAATGAAAATGAACTTATAAATGATGATAATGAAAATGAACTTGTAATTGGTGATAATGAAAATTATTAATTGAGTAATAGTGTTACAGAATCGTATCATAAAAACAATGATTAAGAATAAATAAATCAGTTGCTGGGTACCGCTATGCTTGGTGTCAGTTTGGTCTTCACTAACCAGCAAGTGATGGAACTGTACATGTCTAGGCATAGAGGTTTATAAAAGAAGATATGCTGGATAACCATGTGCTTGGTGTCAGTTTGGTCTTCACTAACCAGCAAGTGATGGAACTGTACATGTCTAGGCATAGAGGTTTATAAAAAAAGATATGCTGGATAACCATGTGCTTGGTGTCAGTTTGGTCTTCACTAACCAGCAAGTGATGGAACTGTACATGTCTAGGCATAGAGGTTTATAAAAAAAGATATGCTGGATAACCATGTGCTTGGTGTCAGTTTGGTCTTCACTAACCAGCAAGTGATGGAACTGTACATGTCTAGGCATAGAGGTTTACGAAATTAAGAAACAATAACTTGGTTTTATGGAACGATATCTGATTTATGTCGGTGTTTTTTATATAATCTCAAAGTACTTCGGGGACGAAGTACTGTCAGTATGGCCGTGTTAGAATTAGGAATAATTCGGAGTGTATTAATTATGTTACTTAATCATATTCATTATCATTATTAATATTTAAATGATTATTTATTGATTTACTAAATTGATTTATTGATTGATTTAACTATGTACACTTTATAGTACAATATTTTTCATCATTGTCTTTGGTCTAACGTGTTATCTGTCATAGCATTGACAACACGATCGGTCCACGTCACATCCCCGCCAGGCGGTGGAGTGACGTGGTGCCTTTATAATGCCTCGCACTGAGTCAGACGGTCTCTTTCTTTGCTTGACGCTCGGAGACGGCGGACGGCCGGCAGTCCTTATCGGATTATATTCAGCACAAATCGTTGTGCCAAAGATAAGTATATATTGGTAAAGTGTGAATAGTAATTGTTGAATCATCATACAATATAAATTTAGAGCATTTGAATATTTAGTTTTCCATTTTGATGGCAAATACATGACCTAGATGAATAAACTGATTTTGGCCACTTAATAAATACTTTATTATCTACCCTCTTTTTGATATTTCATTTGATCAAAAGAAAATATAATATTTCCTCTTTTCCGTTTGATGACAAACTCATACCTTGGTCAAACTATTGTTTGGGAAACTGATAACTCACCTTCACACGCTACCAACACAGAAGTATAGAGAAAACGAGTATTTTAGCTACAGTAATAAGTTTTTATGAAAATTAAAATTAAATAAACCAGCTAAAAATAAATGTAGTGGCAAAACTGGAAATCTTTTTGCGTTATTAAAACCACAACTAACAGTTGTGAGACATATGCAACTCGTAATCAGCGTTTTCTATTTTGAGTTTGACGGCGCAGCGAAATAAAAATTCAAGTGAATATATAGTGAAATATACTCAAATATATAATGAAAATATTAGGTAACTAAGTATCTAAAGAAGTCGCGTTTAACAGATGATACGTGTAAATTTATGTATAAATATCAAGAAAAAAAAATTGTGACAACAATGAGAGAGAGAAGCAATGAGAAAGGAATAATTTCTTATTACAATACATCTCTTGCAATATATTAATATGTTATTTAAATGCGTTTACATCGAAAAAGTTTTATGCAAGCCATTGCACATTTTAAAAAGTAACTTCATATAATTATAGAATTTCCCGCTGTTCCTGAGTAGAGTCGGCCCGCAATGTTTCTAAACGTGTACTCCGAACAATATGTAAGGACCTCTTAAGAATGGCGAGAGGTTTGCTATGCAGGTAAATCTGTAATTGGCCACTTGAATTTTAAGGGTCACCTTTCCGGTTGGAATGTAGACTTTAAAATATTTAGAACTGGCATATTTTTTAATAAATATATTTTATTATACAAAAAATCTTTATTCACAAGAAGGTTTGCATTATGTAGTAATTAATGAATATACTTAGAAAAACTTGTAATTACATAGTAAAACTTTTATATGTTTGTATATTGTAAAAACAAAATATAAATTACTAGCTTTTGCCCGCGGCTTCGCTCGCGTTAAATTCGGGGTAGCACTGTTCCCCTTTCCTGAACAGAGAAGAGAACTCGGAACAGAATTTTACACGTTATTTATTTTATTTCAACACTGCCATCTAATTAAACCTAACCCATACAATTAAACCTATCGTGAACATAATATACAATAAACATATCAGCGCCATCTATCGGAATCCATGAGTTACACTTATTTATGTTTATAATGTTTATTTTCTCAAAAGCTGATTGATTTATGGTAAGATTTAATGTTTTTAATATTGTTTTATTTAATTCGTTTTAATTAAATTATTTTATTATTCGTTTGTATTAAAGAACCTGTTCTAATTTTACGGAGTCTCACACACATTTCCATCCCCTATTTTAGGGGCTGGGGAAGGATTTCTAAAAAATGGCAGGTATTTTCGTAACAAAGAGTCTGTGTGCCGATTTTAGCTTCCTGCCTTGAAAACTGCGAAAGGTCTCATATAAAATTTCACCCCCTCTTTTAAGGGGTTGGGTGCAGATATAAAAAAAAATGATGGGCGATTTTTTTGGTAGTCATAAATAGTCAGCATACCAATTTTTAGCTTTCTACTTTGAAAATTGCGGAATGCTCCATACAAACTTCCACTCCCCATTTTTGGGAAGTGGGGGGTTAGAAAGGGGCAAAAAGTAGCCTATTTTACTTTCCATCCCTTCAACTATCTCCACTTAAAAAATCACGTTAATTCGTCGCTCCGTTTTGCCGCGAAAGAAAGACATACACACTTTCCCATTTATAATATTAGTGTGGATATCGATACTTGCTCTAATCACAATCCAAGGTTCGTCTCAGATGGGGCAAATGTTTGTGTGACGGATACGATTATTTGTACCTGAGTCATGGGTATATATATATATTTCTATAAATATTACATATATATGTCTATATGTTTATCCTTTACCGTAGTATCCATAACACAAGCCATGCTTACTTTGGGCTAGGCTAATTTCAATGTAAGAAATATTATTATAAATTTTATAACTAGTCATTTGAATTCACTTAGGAGTATACCGTGATTATAATGAAGACTTTTCTTTGAGTACTTGTAGAGAGCAAATCAAATAAAAGAATATGAATGATACTTCAAACACGACTTCTTAACCGATGTGCTGCATCCGCCTTCATTTGCTTTACATTTCAATTTTCAACCAAAGCATCCTTAAATTTTATGTTTTTTTAGAGCTCACCCGGGTGACGTGGCCGCTGGGCTTCAAAGGTTTTGATTAACACCTTCCTTTGTTCTGTCAAATGAGCAATTGAATCTTCTAATGAATTATCGTCAGAGCTAATCCGAACGCCTTTATAGGTATTGAAGAATTCCAAATAAAAAAACCAAACCAAACACATTTTTTGTGTCCTTTCTATGACTTTCACATCTATGCCTGTCAACTTCGGGGCAACCGGTATTGTGCAAATAGACTAAATCCGGTAAATGCCCGCGGCTCCTCATTCAAGCCTCCGTATTACAGGTGCCGGTCTATACGTCGTGAACAGGAAGTGAATTTGTACCTTTTGTTGGTACACTCTTCTTAATCAAAAGACTAGTAGTGTAATTGCAGTAATTGGAGGATAATATGATCGCGTTTAAAGCTATCACGTGGGATAACTACATAAGTGCTGTGTTATAAGCAAAAGCTCCAAAAATGAGTCAAAAATAAAGAAGAATATAAATTGTTCTGAACCGAAGTTAACTAGCTAAAGCATTTATGTTATGGAAATCAGATACGACGATGAGAGCACTACACCCAGACAGTTCGATTTCACCATTTACCTGATCCGGAACCGCGGATTAGAGCCACAATGAAAACCGGTGTATAAGTCACTCGGCCACGAATCTTTTTAATTAAAGTTATCTTGAAGAAAATGTAAATGTAAAAAATAAAAACATAAAGGAAATAAATCATTAGTCGTTCCACGAACTAAACTAAAAAATCAAAACAGCTTTCTTCGTTACCTGCTATTTTATTTGATTGTGTTCTGCTGTAGTATCAGTGTAGATACGATTGTTAAACCCTCGACAAGTGTTAAAGCTCTATTATATATAACATTCCGGAAAACTGTGTGAAATATTTTTTTAACACGCCTCACATTGTTTAGCTTTATGAAAAAAGGCTGGCGTGCCGTTGGAAAAATGTGACGTCATAAATTGCAATAATCAGAACCGTGCGGCGTATGTGTGAAATTTCATAGTGGGGGGAGTTTGGGTGGCGTGGACTCATTACGGCCACGTGACACGACCCCACCCCGGCCCGATTCGCCAATGAGTTATTGAGTGTGCTGAAAGCTCATGTGTTAAAGCTGATATTAACGTGTGTTTGAAGAGGAAAAGTTTTTTGATGTGTGTCGCTTTTTAATATGAAAACCTGTTGTGTTTTTATTACGTCAAATATTACAAAATTAAAATAAAAACCTAATTTCTGTTTAACTTAACAACTGAAATAACTTAAAAATTAATCGTTATAGAATGAATGAATAAACGATGCTTTTACGAAATAAAAGAATACTTCAAACATGTCCCTTTAAATTTTATATGATTTGTCGCATAGAAACGATGTGTATTGGCGTATTCAGTAAATAATTGATGCAATTCGATTTTTGTTCAACATTGACTCCACATTGTTAATTGTGTTTGATTGATGACGCCACCCGAAACGTCAAATTACTCGACAAATGGCCGCTTTGGCGACAAAATCCCACCGTTTTTCGTTTATACTGCCGGGGTATTTTTCTAATTGAATCATGTGTGATTTATTATTGGTATGATGATGTATCATTCTTTCAACAGCAGCCGCGGCGCACCCTAGGATTGTGGCCCCATATTATTGCTACAAATGTTCACATCCGCGCGATTCAACTGCTATTGCAATGCACCCCACTCACCCCTCACTTTTTTATTAAACGCAGTAAGTAATCGATTTTTTTAGAGTTTATTGAAGGATTCGAATGGTGTATCGAGTTTTTGTCTGTTAACTTATTTCTTAACAGCTGTAATTTCATAGCTCTTCATTTGGCAATCGATCTTGGGTAGTTTTTTAGGTATAGCGCTTCGCTACACTTACCTGTGTTATTATGGTAAAAAGATATCTTGTACTTATTATGCAATAAAATGAACTGAAAAGAATAACTCAGACACTTACTGCGTCATTATAACACTTTTAAACTTTCCTTAACAAACGGTAGTAGGTATATTTAATTTATTAATCTGACCTTAGATCGTTGTTTGCATCACTTATGATTATTCTAACGACCAATGACGTTGAACAAGCTACCTCCAGGAACACAAATAGAAATAACTATACATATAAATAAAATTGAAATATTTGTTTGTCAAAATAACAGCTATTTCCTAAATTTATATGAAAGTGTTCATAACATTCATAACAAAAAATATGTGTCTGTATATTTCGGCTAATTTCCGAAATGGCAGGACTGATTTTCAGTCGCAGTTAGCTCATATTACCTAAGGAATAAATTAAGTATCTTAATTATAGAACCAGAAAAAATCTGTGTGATCTGCATTTATACAGATATGGTATACGAAATCTTTGGCCTAAATAGGATGACATGAATAAATTCATGTATAGATACCAGAAGCAAAATGTGATAAAATTTAAATCAAAACCAAGTACGGCAAATATAAACCGAGAAATAAATTAGCAAATAGTGCTTAAAACAACTAAAATATTATAATTTCTGTATGAGGTGAATCTATAGGTGGTGATCTGTTTTGAGATATCAATCTTTTTATTATTACTATAACATCTATTTAATATACGGATATGTATAGATGAAAGTATCAACCTATGTATATATGTTTGTATTGATTTTCAATCGTAATACAAAAGCTACTAGACTGATTTACTTAAAATATTTTTAGTCTTTCATTTTTTGTGCAATTAAATATTGTCATCAATTGCTGTATGTGGTTTCGTACCACCGTAACATTTTGTCGACTGTACATGCTTAGTGCTTCATCTCAGTTCATCAGCGGAGTGCGCAGTTCCTGCTCAGCGCGCGCATTGTGACGACACGTATTGTTCTTGGCCATATCCGGACGGCCTAATGTTTCAGTGTTCATGCTATGCAGCGCGACAGTATGTTCTAGAAATGCACTAAGCCAAACGTAAACAGCACTCTGCTTTGAAGCTTTTATCAACCACGAAAAGGAATTGGTAGGAAGTTTTATATTCATAACCTGAAGACATAAACTCTTCCAAAATATACAAAGACTACTCTTTAAATATAATTGTTCAGGTTCTCTTGCTTACAACAACTACTTAATACTCGTAGGTGTCATTGACTCAAACATGAGAGAACCCATATGCAATTACCATAATTTGGTGCTAGCGATAACAATTAATAATAATTTTGGTATTATTTATACTAAGTAATGACGGTATTGATGGTCCTTATATACATTATCAATAACGTATACCTACAAACTAGATAAATAGCCGTATATCATAATACTGTCAGTACCTAACGAAAAACGTATACACGTTGTTTGGTCAAACAATAGAGAATCATAGGATTTTTTAAATTAACCTTCCCTGATGCGTTTCTTGATTATCTTATGCAAATACCCATTCCTTAGTCAAAACAATGAATAAAAAGAATAACCTAATATTAATGTGTGACGGTGACCGAAGACCAGTATACGTGGTTCTTTAAAGGCAGTGAGAAAAATGGATGAGGGAAATGAGTTCCTTAGAACATTCGCCATTGTACAGACGAGTTAAGGCCTTGAAGACTCAATGTCTCCACATCGGCAATAAAGTATGTCACACACTACGCAGATACGGCAAGATATCTGTATCTGAGCGCGTATCTGTCAATATCACTCTCTATACTAATCTCAAGGATCAATGCACGCTACGCAGTTTAATATTATTTTACCATCAAGTATCTCTATATCTATACTTATATTGAAAGATGGTCAGATGTTATCTGCAAATACAACCTGTATCGGCAGATAATATGCCTTAAATAATATGTGACCTGTAGATTTTATACAGGTTGTTTTGCACTGCGGCTCAGTATCTGGTGCGGCGGGTACTTTAAGTTGTTAATGACTTTCCACCCAAATTATTCGCTTAGTACACACCAACGCAACACATGCATCACGTTCAAAATCAAAATCCTCTTCTGAGGAGCTGTCTAATAAATCCAGAAGCAATAAACGGGAACTCATTGTAACACACTGTAACAACTGTACAATCCTCACCAAAAACGCACAAAAAACGAACAGTTTGAAGGATTCCACGTGAATATATAATTTCGTATGTTATCGTATCTGCAAAGTGTGTGATACTTTCAGATAAGTTTTTATACGCAGATAGAATATTACCGTATAGTGTGTGACACGCTTAATGTGAATTCCAATACTAATAGTTGACGCGAACTTTAAAAACTAATTAAGCAACACAAATAGGCACACGAGGCAGACAGCAGTCTGCTTGGCCGAGGAAGAAGCTTAAATTTTTTGAGTATCGGTCAATCTGGTTGATGGTCATAATATTCAACTCTTTTATCTTTCAATATAACCAATGATGAAATAATATTTTTTTTACTGACTGTATATTAGTGTATTCACAATTCACAATGTATCTACTACATACTTTAGTTTAGAACGGGGTCTGATTTTTATGTGAAATACTTTAATAATTTTCTTTGATTTCTTAAACTATTATGTAGTACTGTGGTGTAGTTGTAGTCACTTATTCGTTGCAATTCAAACGTATTTTATTTATTTTTTAAATTTGAATATTATTTTGGAAAATACATTAACTCTATTATCAAGGTTACACAGTTAATTTGCCTAAAATTATCAAACAAATTCTATAGTTTTAAAATTAAAAAATAAATTCGAAACATTACCTATGCCTAAAAGAAAATATAGGAATAAAGTTTTTTGTACACTCCTTTATTAACTACATAGGAAATTTCAGTTTTTGAGCTATCCACACCAAACGAAATGAAATTGTATTTGAAAATGTTTACAAAATCATTTTTTAATAAGCATTTTTTAGTTTCTTTTAAAGTAAGTCAATAATACTATAGTTTAAAATATTTAGGTAGTTTGACATAGACTGGTAAAATTGCTACTCTTAAGACAACATGAAGTAAATACAGTCCTGTCATAGACAAAATATAGCTAGGTAATAACGGGTAACACCAATAACTTTAACGTTCGGTAAGATAATATCCGTTTGAACGCAGAGTTTTACCATTAACAAATATTTCATAGGTTCGGTGTGTTATAGATACGTTTATTTTAATTAATTTTGTACATTTTAATTGCATATTTTATAAAAACATAGGCTTTCTGCACTCCTTCTACTCATTAACTTTAAGTGTGCCAAATTTCACATACCCCGTTCCGCGTAGTTTCTTAAAAAGAGGTACAAAACTTATTTATTGGACGTACATATATACCACTTTATTGAGTCTGTGCTAAAACCATCATCCTAATGACGTCACAGACAAAAATGAAAATTATTCGCATTGATGAAGTGCGTATATATCACGCGGCTGACGGGATGGCGAGGCCGAGGGTTGTTACAATGCGCGTTTCCGCTCCACCGACCGCCAACAAAACCCGCTGACACCCCTAATGTCGTCGTCTGTGTGCACTGTGGGCCTGCGAGGTTCATATCTATGTCTGAGCAAACAGCTTTTAGGGTTGACGAGCAAAGTTATTATTTTAATTTAATTGAAGTTGAATAATGTTAGATTTATATTTTTTTTTTGTATTTTATGCATTTTCAATGCGATCTTATAAGATAAATTATTATAATAGAAAAATACTAGAAAAAATCGACTCGGGTCACAAGTGAATTCCCGCCTGAGATTCACTTGTGACCCGAGTCGATTTTTTCTAGTATTTTTCTATTATAATAATTTATCTTGAATAATGTTGTAACCACGATAATGTTTATAATTCTACCTATTTAAATAAAAGTGTTATAAATATTAAATAAATCTATCGGTATAAATATATAAATAATCCGTGTCAATGAACCCCGAAATTACTTTTCCGATTTGATAGGTTTCTTTTATAATTTGTAAACAAGAACGCGTGGTCAGGTCAGCTAATAAAATATAAAAAAAAATATATTATGAGTTGAGAGAATAAGAGTAAATTTTGTTCTACAAATAAATTGAAATAATGTGTTTGTTTCTATAATCAGCTCGACGAACCTTGATCCCTATGACAGTTCATGTTAGTGACGGGTCGTGTCGATATATCGTTTATAGGCAAGGGCGTGACTTGCATTCAGCCACATCAATAAACATGTTTTTAAGAATATAATCTACATTTCTAATGCTTATTATATATACGAATATCCGTGTATTTGTATGCGGGGTTGCCAAAATTCCGATGCAGAGTTAACATGGTCGAACTCTATAATTTTAGTTTTGAAAATCCATGTAAATTAAATTTTTAGTATAGTAACACTATCTGATCTGTCACTAGGTACGCCGTGATCGCTTATTCGCTACACCAGTACGAGTGCTAACGCCTTGTATGCGCCACGTGTTTTTTGTGTCATCGGAGTCCTTTGTTTGTTACTACTGTTGTTTTCTGTTTTTGTTATTGTTGTTTTCTGTTTTTGTTATTGTTGGTGTTTCAAAATGCCGAAAAGACTGAGAAAAACTGTACTCAACAGTGGAACGCGGGAGTTTGTTGTACGCTTGCGTGATTATTTTGCTCGCGAACAACAAAATGGCGGACCTTTGTTGCCACTTGACAACGTACGCGACCGTGTTGCTGATGCTCTGGGAATTGGCAAAGCTACCGTTTCCCGAATTACAAAGGAGAAGTTCGGTGAATCGTCGATGGAGGAGAACAAGCTATCAACTCCAAAGAAGAAAAAACATAATAGGGCACATTCCGTAACTAACCCCGATGATTTCGACATGGCAGCAATACGAAACCACATTTACGGCTACTATTTTCGAGGTGAACTGCCAACTTGCAAAAAATTATTGGCGTCGCTGAAATCGGCTGATTTATTTAAAGGTGGGCTCACTTCTCTCAGAGTGGTTATAAAAAAATGTGGATTTCGTTATGGGAAGTGTGACAAAAGAAAAGTAATAATGGAGCGGAAGGACATTGGATTGATGAGGTGTGATTTTCTAAGGCAAATAAAAAACATCGAGAACTGGGACAAGGTGGTTTATCTGGACGAAACGTGGCTCAACGCCAATCACTCAGTGTCCAAAACATGGACAGACGACACAGAGAAATCCTGTACCAAAGCTCCAGAAGGCAAGGGCCAGCGTTTGATTATCTGCCACGCTGGCACAGCCAAAGGTTTTGTACCTAACTGCTTGTGGGCCTTCAAATCCGTGAAAACATCAGATTATCACGAAGAGATGAATTTTGAGAATTTCGAGAAATGGTTCACAAAACTATTGGACAATTTAAATGAGCCCCACTATATTTTAATGGACAACGCCCCATACCACTCTGTGCAAGTTAATAAAGCACCTACCGCGAATAATAATAAAGGCGAAATCATAGAGTGGCTGCAACACAATGGTGTGGCAGCTAATAGTCAAATGCTGAAAAAGGAATTAGTCAGACTGATGAACCTGCATAAACTGCAAACAAAGAAGAAGTATGTTTTGGATGAGATGGCAAAATCAAAAGGGCACACCGTGATTCGGCTACCGCCCTACCACTGCCAATATAATGCAATCGAGATGATATGGGCGCAGATCAAAGGTGGGTTGATTTGTATTTATTTTAACATGTTTTTATTTAGGTGACTGGTGACTAGAGAGCTAGCACTATTTAAAGCTATTTATTTTACTAAATAGCTATAGCATTTTTATTTTTAACCATGTACGTAATTTCTGATATAAATTACACACTTTTAACATACCTAATTATGTACTTATAATGTACTTACTCCGATCTCGCTCTTTGACTTTGCATCATATTCAATCTAAACCATTATTGTTTCAGGTTGTGCAGCCAGGCTGAACACCACTCCGCCATTCACAGCTAATAAAATGCTGACGTTACTAGAAGAGGCATGTAGTCTAGTGACTCCGGACAATTGGAGGAAAGTGGTTGAGAAGACCAAAAAACTGTGCTTAGATGATTGGGATCGAGACGTGCGATACAACAACGTAGTAGACCAGCCGTTTTTAATAAACGTAGGAGAAAGCAGCTGCAGTTCAGATTCCGAGTCTGAGACGCAAGCCGTGATGTCATTGTCAGATTCCGATTAATATATATTAAAAATCATTGCTGAACCGCTTTTGTTTTGTTTGGTTTTGTCATATAGTAGGTATATATAATAAATTAATTAAATCTCCTTTATTTTATTATCGCAGACAACTTAAATGATTATAAATCTGACACTAAGAGCGTAGGTACTATGTTAATGTATTTTGTACACTCGTTTCCATTTTCGATATTTGTTTATCGATACTTTCCGCGCTAGTCGATATCTTCCAAACGAAGTAACTTTTGCAGGACGTCAACGTAAAGTCTGATTGAGATAATTTCTTGTAAATGTTAATAATTATTATTATTCCGACGGAATATTATTTTAATGGCATATATCTGCCTAAAATTAATAAATATCATTTTTAGACTCCGCCAATTCGATTATAATGTAACGGTGACGCTACTACAAGGTTGTGTCGAGGGAATAACTGTCAGTGTCATAGGGATCAAGGTTCGTCGAGCTGATTATAAGACTGAATCAGTTTGTGATTTTGTAAGATTTATATTTTTTCTATGATTTTTATATATTTTTTGCATTTTCAATACTATCTTTTATGATAAATCACTTTAATATAGGATTTATTTATTTATGTAATTCGTTAGAATAATAATTTATATTTTGTGCCAGCCCTGCAGCAATGTGGGTAAGCGGCGTGGTGCCCCGTTGAGTGGCTACGAGTTCACGCCGTGACACGACGCCTTTCAATGTGACTTTGTTTGGCACAGCCCTTAATTATCTTGATTAGAGGTGATGAATTTTATTCATAATTTAGGGTCCAATGTTTACAGAAATTTTATTCTGGGGAAGCTGTGTTCACTTATAGTAATGATCAGCTATACATTCTGTGAAAAAATCGTATTGTTTAAGTCAGTGTTGATGTGTTCGGGGATGTATATTACAAATTTCAACAAGAAACTAGCGCTGTCATGGTAGATCGTTAAGTATAATAATTAAACCAAGTTATCCGCTACTATTGCATTAAAATTTCTAGGATCACTACACTTATGACTTAAATTTTGTATATCTTGATTAAAATGGAAATACAACAATATCTTTTTTATCAATTTCATTTATTTTTTATTTAATCAATTTAAATTGAATCTAATTTTTATTTTAATCAAGTCAATCTAACTTAATTTTTATTTTTCTTCTAGTTCTATAATTATTATAGTATAATACAAATTGACGACTTGTTTAAAAATGCTGTTCACACATATGTTTGGAGTTACAGCCTACCATGTTGTTGAGTTCTTATAATGTATATAAAAAAATAAGAATATATCGTACAGCGCCATTGTTAAATTGCTGAGCACAGAGTATTTCATAAATAAGGTTCCTATTTCATTTCGACAGTATGAGCGAGATGTATTTAGTGTCTATACTTATACACAGTTCATTAAATAATAAATGGACGCCATTTTCAAAAACCCATTGTCTTAATTAATCCCGCCCCCATTTTTATAATAAATTCTTCGCTTCACCACACAAATAACAATAAGTGGTGGCAATTGGTGAATAACAGATGCAATTACGTCCAACTAAGCCGATATCAATGGTTGGGTAACGGGCCGAGACCACTGCTACGGTTAAATGCCCACCACGGCAAGAAATAATGGGTAAGTATCTATGTCTGTGGTATGTACAATAAATGAGCATTTGAATTGGACTATCTGGGCCTATGCCAATGATAGAAATTTCGTCTGATCCAGTACTTACATTATTTTTATTACTAGCCGAATAAAGTTGAATTAGGCCAATTATGAAAATCACGTGAAAATCAACCTTATTTTAGTATTAAAAGCTATAATTAATAAATACAAATACTGGATCGTACAAAAAGTTTATTTTAAAGTTTGTATAAAAAAATAATACACTGAATCATATTATGGCGTCAAAAATACTGAAATTGTTTCTGTAATTGCCTGATAAGTATGTTATCTGACTTGGTTAAGAAACACTTTATTGCGAAAAGATAGTTAGATTGGTAAGTTACGGTTAAAAACTCACTAGTGCCAAATTAAATATTTATAATATCATTAGGCAAAAGACACGGGATCGAAACACGAAACAATAAAATCATTATTGGGAGACATATTTTTACATAACATTTTAAAGAGACCAATATTTCGAACATAATGCCTTAATTTAACGCAGACAGTCGCTAAGCATAAAGCTACGCTAGCACCATGTATTAGAACGGAGCGTAATACCTATAAAAAGAAAAAAAAATTGTTTCGATGGGAATTTTTGCGAATATCAAAATTCAGGTGGTCCTAATGGTCCTAAACCTGTTGATTCGATTCCACACAAAAAATATTAAAATAGTTTAAGAACTCGGGAAGTGATGGCGTAACAGACATTGCGCGATTGAAGCTGATCCATGAGAGCTTCGCTCACTCCGCTCCAATTATAGAAACCTAGCAATTGAAATAACTGTTATGGAGAGCGCAGGTATTTATTTACTTCCTTAATAACTATACAAAATATACAGTAGAAAAAAATGTATTTAATATTTTTATGTTAGCTATGCCCAGCATACTTCTGCAACACTCTTTTTTGTGACTAAACATAAATTTTCTCTGTCTTTAACAACAAAAAATAGTTTTCCCCTAATCCATCGACTTCCATCAAAACGGTAATTGATTTTTATATCCACAGAAAACAGATAAAATGTAATTACTAGCTCCACAATTGGCACTTGCTAACGTTTATTATTAATATTAAGTAAAAGTATAAATTTAACGTATATCGGTCGTTTTATATGCTACTAGCTGTGCCTGGCGTGTTTTATTTTGCTGACTTAGTTTTTTCTGGCCACTGGATAAACGGTACTGCAGCATATAAAATGCGTTTAACATTAATTTTTATTTATCAGATAAAAACATTAAAATAAATGTTTTAAAATAAAAATAAAAATAAAGGTACATCGATATTTTTATATTTTATATTGTATTGGCGCGGACTTTGATCCTAGATCTGTGATAATAAAAAATATAACTTTATTTAAGTACCCAAAGTATTAATTTCAATACATCACTACATAGTATAATACAGAGTCGCTTTCTCTGTCCCTATATCCCTATGTATGCTTAAATCTTTAAAACTACGCAACGTATTTTGATGAGGTTTGTTTTTAATAGATAGAGTAATTCAAGAGGAAGGTTTATATGTATAATACATGCAGAATATAGTAGAGCATTGCATCCGTGCGAAGCCGGGGCGGGTCGCTAGTAATATATAAAAGCGATCGGTCTGGGATTGCGAGCGTTAAGCAACTTTCGTAAGGCCTATGCTCTAGGAGCCGGCCATTAATATAATTAAAAATTATGAATAAAAAAATTAAATACTTAAATATATAGAAACTGATCCTAAGAACAATGAACATAGTCTGTTAAGTTGGGAGAAAGCATTTTGGATAACATTATTAAACTTTTAATTAGATCAATTTTAGGGTTTTCATAGTAACAAAAATTAATTGAACTTTTTTTTTTATACTAAACTTTGCTCAAATATTTTCTCTCTTTCCCACTCTTTCGAAAACCTTTTTTTACTTATGTGTCTTCATCAAATGTAAAAAAAAACCAAAGAATCAGTATTGTTTTATAGCATTTGAACTCAAAAGTTTGTATACAATGATATATGCGTCTAAAGTAATTACTTTCGTATTTTGTTTTAATTTGATTTGGTAGGTACAGTACATCTCGTATAGATGTTTTTAACACGATTTTATTACATGGAACTGTCACTATAAAAAAAAAATAAACAGCTGAATTTCCCACACTTCCAGTTCTTATACAATTATGAAATTTGGCATGCATATGTAGTATTAGTAAGAAGACAATAATATGGTACCATCGAACTGATCTGACGATGGAGTTTAAAGATGGGAGCCCTGGGATTGTTATCTACTAGAAAACCCATTTAGTTTGGGCTTATAGATTTGTCGTTACAAGAATTGTTTGCTCTTTCCACCTGACGACGAGGACTTAATAATAGAACTAAAAGATGGATGATGTAATCGGTTTCCTTTTCAGCACTCAAATGCTAATGGAAGTGTGTTTTTAAGCTATTGTTTATTTATTTACACATGTTTCACACTGGAGTCAGTCGAACTCCATATCAGGTGCCAAAACATGGGGCTCTATTATATGTAGGTTTTAATCATTCGAGTCCGGTTTTCATGCGAGCGTACGCCATCTCTTTTACGTAACATTTATTTCTTACTTATTTAAAAATCTTTATTGACAATAAATATAAAATGGTACAAAAGGCGGACTTAATGTTAATTGCATTATCTCCCAGTCAACCTTTGGGGAAAAAAGAAACTTAAAAGCGGATACAATGGAGATATATACTTAAACTTATCAATATATAATACAGGGAAAAAAACAACACGCGAATTTACAAGCGAGCCTGACCCAAACTTGGGTCTATGGTCAGTTTCCTTCTTATAAACGTCTAAAAATATTTAAATTTGACTTCCCAATTTTTTTTAAACATTCTATTCCGATAACGGCGCCAAGATACAGCGTCACGCGTCAAACTTTATAGACATAATAAACGCTAATAAAACCATAAAGTCAGCTCCTGCGGCTAACCTAATGCTCACATTTGTCTAAAACGCTCTAAACAAATAAAACGAGAATAAAATGCAATCATTAGTTCTGTTGTAGTGCATGAGTAGCCAGTATGTTACTTTAAAATTTTACTTTTAACTTTAAAACTAGAGAATATTATAAGGAAGAAAACGGGCAGCGTTCATGTTAATTTTTTGAATTTTTATTTTTAAGTTGCATTAAGTTCTTGAACTGCCCTACGCCAACACCCGAGTTTAATCGTTAAAAATAAAATTATTTTAATTTATTTTGCTGTTACGATTCTACAACACTTGCGAACTTCGACGAGCCATTCCTTTTATTTCTTGTTTTGTCTGCCTATTTCATTACAATATCTCTTTTCGTTACTATGATAACGCATTACTCTCTTATAGTTATCTGCGGATGACGCTGCTGGTTGTATGATAAGTAATAAGAAAATACATTGTATGTACAACTGTTGGTTATCCAACTTATAAACAAATAAATAAATAAGTTTAAACAGAATAAAAAAAAAACATAAAATACAGCATATATATTAATGATGTTTTATAAAGTTATCTAAAGCCTAATATTGACTTTCGTGTTAAAGACAGTATTAAATAGCTTAGATTTTTCCCTCAATGAGTAGGTACGTAGTTTTCTTACTGCTGCTAGTAATCAGCAAAAGTAATTTATTATTTGGCTTCACTAAACTCAAATTGACTACGAAATGACGGTGAAAAGTTTGAATTACGGATGTAGGTGTTTAGTTTATCATAAGGGTATAAATATTTCAAAAAAAATCCATCAATTCTCTAATTATATAGTAAAAGAAAAGTAGCTTGCGATTTTTATACGGTTTTTACAATCAGAAATGGGGTTGATTTAATTGCACATCATGCTACACTTAACCACAAAAAAAACTAAATGCTCATCAAATCGTATGCATTTAATATTTTATGGTATGATATTATTCTGATGTTTAGTAATAATTGCCCTTGATTGATTTTTGTGTATTACATATATTACTTAATATACTTAGTTTGCATATGCATGCATGCTCCTATGCGGAGCCGAGGTGGGTGTTTATTTATTTATATTTATTAACAATTCATTTGAAATTAGTGCTTTCTCATTTTTTTCCTAATCAAATACGAAAACGCACATTTGGTATATACTTATTTTCTTTTTTAAATCCCTCACGAGATCTTATCTGATCTCAGGAAACTTAAGAATTTAGAAAAAGTGTATTCCTACTCATTTGATACATTTATTTCTTTTTACTATAATTAAACTCTAATACAAAGTCTGCAAAGCAAACTCGTTCTGAATGTTTTACAAATAAAATTAAGAATAAATTTGAAGAAGTGTGGGTTTAATCCCACATTCCAAGAAAATGGGTAAATCATGTTTTGCCACGTTAGGTACATTTTAATTTGTATTAGTATAGGGTGTTAAAACGTGACCTACTGACTGGTTTTTTAATCAAACTCCAAAGGCAAGAATAATGTCCGTGACAGGTGAAGAATCCGTTTTTTATTTAAGTGTCAGCTGGCATTATCTGTTTAAGTAATTAACAACGTTTAACATTCAACCTGCTGTTGTTTTAAGATGTTGATGATTTATTTTTAACGGTGTAGTAAATATATATAAATATAAATATCTGGATTTGCGCCAGATGCTGATGATAGAACGATAAAATAAGAAAAGCAATGACAGTTTTTTTTGTAAACTAAAATACTCACGTATATTATTTAGATGAATGAACGTAGACGTTCTTATGTAGAGTGTGACCCAAGAAACGCAAACTTCTGTTTCTTTTCTAGTTACAGTCTTTCGATTATTTGAAGTCACACTGAGCCATTCGTAATGGCTGCATAGTCAATGCTGAACGCATCACCCGCATTAAGTCCTTTGTTATATTATAGATCGGTCTTGGGAGGGCTAGTACTCAAGTAGAAGGAATAATAAAATTATAAAGCTGATAAATGAGGCTAGCATATAGAAACTCATCATTGCCTCCATCTTTGTTGTGATACCATTTTGCAAGTGTCTTTTATTTAATTTACACGTATGATTAAAATAGAAAATGTTAGCCAACACGTTTTTTCATTTTATTTCATACCCCAAATTTTCAAATCAAATGCATTAGTCTTAACTTCGTATTCTATTGATATCTAAAAGAATGTGAGCACAATGCGAGCCGGTGTAAGATGTCGGTAACGTATCGGAAGCCACGCCGCGGCGGGCGGGCCGATACCGCACCGTTTGCTCGCTTCTTATAGACAAGCAGACAGGGAGCGATGCTTTTACATTAATGATATTTAGTTATTTATAAGAACTTTTCGAACAAGCGGTTGCTTGATCAAATAATAAATAACAGCTTGATTGTAAAATGTTAGATAGAAATGCAGGTGTAATGTGCGGAATAGGGGTGAGTCGCTAATAGATTTTTTTTTCCCAATTATTACTAGTGGTGAGCAATATTCCTTTTTATCTTATTTTTATATAACGAATTACAAAGATACGCGACGAAGAATGCGATTAGCCATGCTAACATTGAAATGGCGATGAAATCTTAAACCCCTTCAATATTTTTAAAATATTACTGTTATTTTTTACCCAATTATAACCCCAATTATTTAAAAAAAAAAAAAAATTACCTTTAGGTAAAATGTATCAATTCTCGTCCTGTACTTCACAATACTCCCTCGAATCTGACGACCATATTGTGACATAGTAGCTTGAGGTACTTGGTCTACAATTGGGAGATTCAACAATCTTCGCAAGGCGCCCATCAGTGGTTGACGGAAAAAATATTATTATCAGCCCCTTAGAGCTCTGGGAAGCATGTGAAAACGTTTGCTTCGGTTGCATTTGAAGTGATTAACACTCACAAACAATCCGCCCAATTGGTAAATTATGACCTGTTCTCCTTATGAAGTTTTCATAAATAAGGAAGGTCTGTTATGTAAGTATAAGGAATGTCTGTTGCACTGAGGGACATTAAAAGGCTATGATGAGGTTCACGTTACACGAAACCTTAAAATATTCTATATCTATATAATGAAGCTTCATTAGTGACATATTCAATATAGATATTCAGATTATATTAATAGTACATTTTTCAGTGGAGGAATCGGTATTGGATTGCCGAAGTTTGAAAGCATCCAAATTACGTTTTCTTTCGAGTGCTACATAAAGATCGGGAATTACATTTTCTTTCGAGTGGTACATAGCATTTTATACTAAACCTATGAGAAAAATAAAAGAGGTTCCTTTAAAAAAAGATGAAACTTGATATCATTTTTTTGGTATTTTATCGTATTTATTAACTTCAAGACAATAGGGAGTAAGTAGTCATAATATTTTTTTTAGGTGGCAACTTTTCTATCCAGTGCCGATGGCATCATTAAAAAAATCACCACTTTTACTTATAGACTTTATCTTCGACTTTTAAGTACTGCAGTTACTTAGACTAAATTTACTTAAAAAAAGTCAATGAAAAATTATATTTAATCCTCACTTTTAAAGTAGGTAGAGTATAGGCGGCTAATATATTTTCATTGAATTTTGCAACTTTAACTCTTATATTTTTACTTAGGCTTTTGTATCTTTTTCAAAACTAAACTCCGGGTTCCGTACGGACACCACGCTACTAACAGTGTAAGTATTTAGGCGCGACTAGTAAAAGGTTAGTACAGTACTTACAACTTCATAACTCTTTACGAGTATAGCAAAAAAGCAAGTTATAAAAAGAAAAAAAGTGAAGATTATTGTAAGAGTTATTAAAGAGCAAGTAAAAGGAAGTTCCATCGATCTTTTGATCAACACTTAATAACAAAAGCTTTAAAGATAATTACTTATATACTACTCTTGATGATCTTTACCTCGGAAGAAAAAAAATATACAGTGAGTTTTAAATGGTACACGTGCATTTTCATCTTATTACAATAGATGCCATACATAAAGCGCCCGTAACTATCCATTAAGGAACCAAGTGAATAGTTTAAGCAGTGACAAGCTTGTTATTAAACACCATAATAACCATTTAAGCGCACCGACCACCAGCGGTTACTTTGATATTCAAAACTTGGCTTAGTGGAAAAAAAACTAGATATCCAATACATCTATTCTACTCGGAGAAACTTGACTCTCATTCAAATTGTAGTACAGACGATTGACGAATCTCATGGCCAATTTTACATCAACCAAAGGTATTGTTGTTCGTCAGACCGTAAATTCGGTCTCCTGGAGTATTATATCTGCTAACTCAGCTCGCGATCCTATCAGTGGCGTCAATTGCCCGTGCCAAATGCCACTTCCTCCCCCCACACCCCCTTCCTTGGAGAGGAAACAAACGCTTATCTCGAGAGAGCTTTGGAAAGTGATCGAATGTTTCCGCTGATTCTGTGTAAAGATAATCAAGGTGGATCCGCTGAATGGCGGTTCTTGGAGACACCACATTTCGATGGGATAGGTAAGGATTGATAAAATAAATAAAAGATTTTTCGTGCCTAAACCCTATTTTGATATAAAAAGAAATTTTTTTGTTTATTTCCATGATTCTGTTTTGTTTATTTAATTCCGGTAATTATTTACTATCAATATTATCTAATACAATGAGTCTAAGAACAAACTTTATAAGCATATTTTTTAAGAAGAAGAGATAACTATACAGCTTAAGATCAGAAAATTGCTATGAAATGTACAAAATATTATAAATCTGAATTACTAGACTTACATTATACAGGGCGTCTGTATTCTCTGAATCCAATGTTTCTTTTGTTTTAAGTTTAGACAGAATCACTATGACAAAATTAGTATCATCATTTATTTTTAATTAATTGTTTCCTTTTTTATTTTGAAAATTATACGCCATTACATTCTAAATCACGAGAAATAACTTTTTATTTATAACTGCACTCATTTCATTAGGGTAGGGTAGAAAAAATTATACACATTTTTATTACAAAAACTTGTTTCAGCTTATAACGAAATAATTGTTATTAAATATATGAAAAATAAGTACTGAATGTATTATATTCAGAAATCCACGCAGTCATCTTCCCAATGGCAGTTTTATTTCTATGTAATTGCATGGGACCCACCCAAGACTAAAAAAAATGCACACAAATGCAAAATGGGTAATTTACGTAAATCCGCACATCCGTAGCTCCGTACCTATTTCAATTTTGCCGTCAAAACGGTTGGCGAAATTAACAAATTATAAAAGATATCCGTTTGTAACATGGTGCAACTTGATATCAGAATTAATCTGTCAATTTGACGAAGGTCACGACACGTCGACGAGTCGTGTCCGACGCGTGCTGCCTGGACGTCAGTTTTTTCTAACAATGTCAACGTTGAGGTTTAATTCGTAGGATAAAAGGATAATGCTTGATGTGACGTTCATTTATTTATTAAGCACACGTGGCCATATCATATTAAACACTTACCTTATACCATTAGTACAAAGAGCTGATATAGGCATCATCATTGGCTTATTGGATGGTTTAAATTAGATAAATTTTTATTTAACCCTCACTACAAGAAAATTCCTATCAGTATTTCCTTAACAATGTAACTAAATTATTACTTTTGTCTTCAGGCTGAAGAATAAGCTCTTGCTCAAAAATAAAAACCTCTTTAGAATGAAACAGAGAAGTTATTATAATACCATGTCGTGACGGGTAGAGTCATTAACCTTGCATACTTAAGAGTATCGTTAAGTGATACCGTAATAATTACTAGATCTACGTTTCATAGATTACTAAAAAAAAAAACGGTAACGTTTTCCGAAATATAGTCTTCTACAGCGATCCAATACTCTACGTCCGCTACGCTACGTCCAGCAGTCTTTCGGCTGAGATGATGACGATTAATTATTTTTTAAATGCAGTACACAGATGACTTGTCAATATAATTACTGTTAAAAAGCAATTTACTATAAAAAATGATGTTTCGGCTAGAGCTCTTTTTACAAACTTGAATGAAGTCATCAGATATATTTTGTTACAGTTAATATCAATAGCAATCAATAAATGAAAAATATACCACGATACCTAATTTTAAGAATTACCCACATTCAAGTATGAATGTGAACGTTTCATTTTCATGTTCGTAACCCGGTATTTTAAACTACTGCACAATTCGAGATCGTTATTTTCACAAATTTACGCGTCATGCGTGAATACACACTGACCATTTTTTAGAGTGAAACTAACTACACGTATCAGTTTTCTACTTGACATTTGAATGCGGATTTCTCGCTTGTCGGCTCGCAAATCTCGAGCAGCTGTTTATTCAGCATTCACAAAAATTATCGCAACAACAAAATCTAAATCCATACACCATAACTAATTATATCCACCGTGTAATACAGAATCCGGGAACGATTGTTCGACATTCCATTGTTGGCGTATTACTAACCTAGTTTTGTGGATATTTGGGTAAAAAAGGCTCTTCAAAATCATGCTATTTTGATTCTGAATGCGAATTATATTTTGTATTGTTGCGTCTGTATTACGGTAGTATTTTCATAGTCGGGAGTTAGGTCGTTAGTACACGGTCCGGTGAACATCGCTGCATATTACAAAAGTTTGACGGGCGCATCGATACGGTATCGATTTAGCTCGCTGCACTGAGCCTGTTTGTTTATTTTTGCAAAATCGAAACGTATGTAGGTTTTCGGGTTTGCGGTGTGTATGTGTCCAATCGCCGGTGGTGGTCTGTTCCAATAAAAACGCAGTGCGAGCATTTTCACGGTTTTTCTATTTCTCGTGTCGATAGACATCTAGACCAGCTACCACAACCTTTGTTTCGTTACTAATACTGTTGTTTCAAACACGTCAAAGTTCCTTTATATTATTATAATTAGGTAATCACCAACATTTTCCTATCCCTCTCGATATAAAATTCCTACTATTATTAAGTTGGATAACTTGTATCTTATGTTAATGTCCGTTAAAGTTTCTCTCCATACGATTTTTCAACTGTATAATTTAATAAGTACCCTTAATAATTTGCAAAGCTATCTACCATATAAGAGTTATATTATATGTAGGAATTCTTTAAAGATACACACTTACTCTATTTTCTTTTTCTTCTTTTCCTTAGTGGACCTGGAATTTATTTATCATCTTAGAACGATTATTACCCTTAATATGCTGTGCCCTATAGTGTCAAGATATTCTGTTTTACAAATGTTTATAAATATTTTCTCGTGTGTACAAAACCGCTTAATGAATTAATAAACAGTTTTGTCGAAAAGTTATAATAAACTTTAAATTTCCTACATATCATTAAATTATTTTCTCCCAAAAAAAGTATAAAGTAAGGCAAGTATGCAATGAACCCACTAACTTATGTTGCAACGGTTGGCTTAACGGACCGTATAATTTCAACTTTATGGCGTCATTAGCCATGAGCCGGACGAGACTTCAGCCGTCACAATTATACCGTGAAACGATAATCGATTGTTTCTTACTCTTGGGGGTTATTTAAATGTCTTGAACAATCTTGAGTCAATGTTTCCATGTAATTACATTTTATTTTTCTGATCTATCCCCAAAATAAATTTCCTTAGCTTATAACCAAGTAAGTACTTAAATGAAATTAACTTTTATTACCTTATTAATCATAAATGGCTAAATACATACGTCGACACGTATACCATTCGGAAGGACAGTTTTTGTATCCATTACCCTGATTCCGCAGGTTTCTGAGCAACTAAGTGACATGATTGACTCGCTTAGTAGTATCCGTAAAGTTGCTTTCAGTCAACCATAATAAGGAGATTCCTTCTTTACTTTTCATTCTTTAAATAGATGATAATAAACTTAATGGCATGTCAAATTTACCTTTAAGTGTTTGTGTGTACTGGTAAATTTAATCATTGTATTAAGAATTAACATACTCGTAACGTTCGTAATTTTTGATATTATATTTTTTGCTTAATAAATTTGCTTAAAATTATTAAGACCATCTTTTCTAAACATAAGGCCGGCCTTTAGAGAAAGAAATATAAGATAATCGTAAAAAATACGTTTTGTTTTTGAGTGTTGGTTGCTTCGTACAATATATTTGAATATTTTGTTGAATAATAAATTATCGTTTGATCCACAAAGTTTTATGGACTCTGACTTCGTAAGCAGGAAGTTATTTTGTAATTACAAATTTTCTTGAAATTATACAGAAGGTATTGTTTTCTAAATTTTTTAATATTTTTCAGAGAGTGGTATGTAAATTTATTTAATTATTGCGAAAACCGCATTAAAATTTTCTAAATATATAATAGATAGGCTTTTAATTCAAAGTCATATATCTGTATTTATCTACAAATAAAGTATTTTTAGGTAGGTTTGCTCATTTCTTAATATTCAATAAGAATCAATATATTGATTTGTTATCCAACTTTGATTTGCAGTACATGAGATAAACTTAGGAATTAGCTTCAATTTTTTTTAATATTATGGTTTTGTTCTTAAGCTATTTATATTTTTCGTTTTATTTTTCTTGTCGTTTTCTTTAAAACACTTTTTTCCTTAGCTTTTACTTGAATTTAAGCACAAAAAGTTCATCGATTAAACAAAAGGTAATAAAGATTCCGGTTGATTTCTGCCACACGTTGAAAATAATTCCTTAGATATAAAAATATCAAGCAGTTAAATTAGTATTATATAAGAGGGTAACAAAATTTACAAAAACATACTGAATTGCCAAAGCAAATATACGTTATAAAATAATAATACTCTTGACTATGCCTCGTGATTAAACCCATACTACAGTTTACTTAAAATGACTGTCACTATTATTTACAAAACATATCTAATCTTTGTATAGCATTATTCATCATCTTGACAGATGCAATGTACCAGCATTAGATACAGTTTATATGTAAACAACGTAAATTATATCAATCCCGCTTATGTCAGTGAATATTGAAATGTGATTTATGTCTTTGTCAATTGAGTTTAGTTCCAATCACAAACTTCTTAGTAACTAACTTAAAAAACTTTTACAAATTATATTTCGAAATCCGACAAATTATAAATTTTCTCTGTTAAAGAATGATATTTATTTGATTATCTTAAAACTATTTGAAAACACTATAAATCGGAAATATTCCAACCTATAATTGATAAAAATGACCCATGTCACCCCCATTTGGTAGGGTCCCAATTAAAGTAAAGGCTCTTTTAGCTTGTGATTTAACATTTTTGTTTTTTATTACTTAAATATTATGAAATGGGAAGCAAAGCTAATATGTGTATTCAAAGTTGCTTATTTTATCAGCTTTCATGGTAAAAATTTCATTTATTCAATTTTTTTATTATTCATTTAATATATATTTTACGAAATATAAAAAAATATTCATTACGCACACCAAGTTTAGTGTATCTGTATCACCATCACACATTTAGGTGAATCGATATACAAATTTTAATCATTATAATTCATACAGCTCTTTTGCTTAGTGAGTGTAGACAATCATATACCTATACTTGTACATACTGGCATACCCAAATACATGTCGAATATATAATCCCCACTCTCCTGTCGAGCAATCCTACAGAAAACCTCATTTCTCGAGATCTAGGCATAGGTATTCTTTTTAACATAAGATTCGAATAAATGGTGCGTTCAGAGCCATCTCATATTGAAAGAAGCATTCTCTGTGACAAAGTTCTTTTATCAGGAGCGATAAAGGCCGCCGTTTATACAGAATGATCCACCCGGGTGATAGAGCTGCGCCACGACGCGACCGCGCTCCGCCCGCGGCTTAAGACATTCCCTTGAGACGTTTGATGCACAGAGGGATTAGAAGAGAAAAAGTTGGACAAAATAGAAAACTGTAAAGTATGGAAAAGAGATCGTTTAATTATATTTTTAATTTGAAATTTTGAATTTCCATCAATTCAATTTCAAAATCATTTTTCCCGGAAAAAAGGCTGTTGAGGGAATAGTAAATTTGTCTTTATTGTCGTCCCAGACTGCGAAAATCGATCTATTTTAAATGCAGTTATTTCCTTATATTGATATTAGAAATCTACTTTAATTTCTCATTATTTTTGAATAGGTGTTTAAAGTTAGTGAGAATTAATAAGTGCTTTAAGACTCAATACAATGGTAAAAAATCTTTTGAAATATTGTTTAATATTATATTACCTATCCACAATCTTTATTCCAGGGCCGTATTTTTTATTTAAAGAGTGTAATGAAAAAGAAGTATTTTGTGTAGATGTTTAATAGAAAGTTAATGTTCAAATAGACTTCAATAATTATAATTGTAGTACGATTTCCCCATCTAATCATTCAAATATATAAATGTCTTAACAAATACCATATCAGATAAATGTAACTAACCAAATAGCGTCATGTAAAAAACTTAATCTCTGCAACGAATTCTAAAACTTTTTACAGCATCCGCCACATCTACGTTCAGGAATAAAAACTCACAGATTTTCCTGTGGTCAGACCCAAAAAAAGAAGGAAAAACTATCATCCGTTTTGAGCGCGCTCACAGCAATCCGAACCATCGTGCGTTCGACTTTATAGCTCGATAACCTAGCCGATCGACTTCGCTCAAAACGATCGCTCGGTTATCTGCGTCACCCGCACGGAAGTTTCGGTACACTTCCGAATGAAAATTTGGTTCTTTGTCTGCAGATTGACTTGCAAAGGTACTATTGCTATGTTTGTAAAAAATGTAGGAATAGGCATTTCTAAAATATTGTTTTTTATATATACCTACTTGTACACAATATTATTTATCGGGTAGTCATCTACACTAATATTATAAAGAGGAAAGATTTGTATTTTTGAATATTTGCAATGAATAAACTCAAAAACTACTAAGCCGATTTCAAAAATTCTTTCACCGTTGGAAAGCTACATTCACGTTGAGTAACATAGGCTATATTTAATGCTAGGAAAAATTAAAAGAATTTTGTTCACCCGTGCGAAGCCGGGACGGGCCGCTAATTAATAATATTTCAGGATATTTTTGATTGCTTTTCATGTTTCAAATGACATTATTTGACTTAACAAAAAATTCCATATTTTAAGTAAGAAATTTTCAAGTGGAATAGAAGTTAGTTTTGTTTAGTCTGGGTTTTAAAATAGATATTAATTTTTATATTTTCAAAATTTATTCAAGTATATTACGAATAAACTTTGCATACCATTTAATTCATGTAATTATTTAGTTCAAATTAATGGGCGACTACAGCATAACATAAATCCTAAGATTTTTACCGCAGTTATTATGTGTTTTAATATTTTAACCTGTTTTTATTTCAGTTTTGGAAAAATAAACAAAAAGCTAATATGATAATAGCACAAAATCATTTTATAAGGTACAATGATTATGTTTTACTTCGTCTATTGAGTTTCTTTCTTTCTGCCTAAACAGTTATAAGAATTGCTAATGGGAGCGCAGTGAAAACTGGCAATTCAAAAAATCCAATTCAAGTTCATTAATTGTTTTAATGGACATATTTTAACATAATGAACTATTATCAATCCATTAAATTCTTCTGATGAAATTGTGAAATAAAAGTCATTACTTTTGCTTTTTTTTATTCTTTTGTTCTTTTCAAATCGTTGAATAAATGTTACTTATAATTAGCAATATATACAAACACATTTCCGTTCCGGAGACGTTATCTCTCCGAAACTGTTCACTGCTGCGTTGGAGGATATTTTTTTTAAGCTTCTGGACTGGAATGGACTCGGCATCAACATCAACGGCGAGTACCTGACGCATCTTCGGTTTGCCGATGATGTGGTCCTAATGGCTGAGACCTTGGAAGACCTGAGCACCATGCTCGAAGATCTCAGTAACACATCCCAACGATTGGGTCTTAAGATGAACATGGACAAGACGAAAATTATGTCCAACGCCCATGTTACACCCGCTCCAGTAAATGCTGGGAACGTTACACTCGAAGTTGTTGACCATTATGTTTACCTAGGACATACAATACAGTTAGGTAAGTCCAACTTCGAGAAAGAGATCTCTCGTCGAATCCAACTCGGGTGGGCAGCGTTCAGAAGGCTGCGATACATTTTCGCGTCCAAAATACCTCAGTGCCTTAAGACGATAGTCTTTAACCAGTGTGTGTTGCCAGTGATGACTTATGGCAGTGAAACGTGGTCGTTCACTATGGGTCTTGTAAGAAGGCTCAAGGTCGCCCAGCGGGCAATGGAGAGAGCTATGCTTGGTGTTTCCCTACGCGATCGAATCAGAAATGAGGAGATCCGTAGGAGAACAAAAACCGCCGACATAGCTCAAAGAATTGCGAAGCTGAAGTGGCAATGGGCAGGACACATAGCAAGGAGAACCGATGGCCGTTGAGGCGGAAAGGTTCTCGAATGGCGACCGCGTGCCGGACGACGCTCAGTGGGTAGGCCCGCTACGAGGTGGACCGACGATCTGGTTAAGGTCGCGGGAAAACGCTGGATGCGGGCAGCACAGGACCGATCGTTGTGGAGATCCTTGGGGGAGGCCTATGTCCAGCAGTGGGCGTCGTACGGCTGATATGATGATGATGATGATGACAAACACATTTAATTTATATGTCAAATAATTATTTATTTTGTGATGAGGCGCACTTTGGATGCATAATTGGCAAAAATAAGTCAAAAATATATAAATAAATATTAGACAACATCACACGCTCATTATATTCTTGAACTCTTCTTCTAGATACAGACGTTGAAACCAGAGTATTTGCAATAACAGTCCTCAGCACCCTTTGATGGAATATCGGATGAGATTTGTTTATAAAACCAAAATAGATCTAATTAATTTTTAACACTATTTCACTTTAAATTTTGTAAATTTTATTTATGATATATGATACCGCATGATAATATATAATGATAATATATCATAAATGCAGTATCTTATCTTAGAAATAAAATTAGTAGGTAGTTTCATAAATAGCCTACACTTACCCAAAATGGGTATTGAACGTTAGACATACTGCAGCAGATATACATATTCAAGATATAAAGAGAACAATGAGAAATAACTTACATAAGTGTCTATTTATGTTAAAAGTGTAGTTTTAAGACACTTAACTTTGAAAACTTAATTCTTAGTCCTTTACTATCGGCCCGTCCCGGCTTCGCACGGGTGGACAAAATTCTTTAATTTTTTTCTATTATTAAATATTTTCCGTTAGCGCCATCTAGCGTACGGTAGACGAACTACTTGCGGTTAACGTGTTGATATGGTAACATGTATACAATGGAAAAAGAGCGGGAAAAAGAACGGACAGACAAACACACAAACCACTGTGATCTTAGATAATAGATTTCAGATATACGAGTATGAAAGGTTTTTTTCCTTAATGCGACGAGACACAAATCACAGAGTTGCTTATTTATTCACGATAGATTCTATTTTCAATGAAATTCAGCATACGCTTTATTTTAGTTTGATATTTTATAAATAAACCCATTATCCATGGAGCATCGCGCGCCTTCCCCGGCTAACTAACTTATGTCCGCGGTCGGAGCGTATTTATGGAATTACGCAGTCTATTCATGGTTTTCCCACTTGCTGATGCTGTGTCAGAAAAAATAATTTGTTTATTCAATGCCTTTATAACACCCTCCAACGTATAGCTTTCAATTTTGATTTTATGTTATGTTTAAAATTTTGTATATTTTTTTAAAGGAGAACTTTTATTTTTACAACTTATTATATTTAGTTTTCAAGGTAACCCTTTAGAAAATGTTTGTGTATCATTGTATATAAGCAAAAAATGCTTAAAAATAAACGTTTTAGTATACGTATAGCTTTCAATTTTGATTTTATGTTATGTTTAAAATTTTGTATATTTTTTTAAAAGAGAAATTTTATTTTTACAACTTATTATATTTAGTTTTCAAGGTAACCCTTTAGAAATTGTTTGTGTATCATTGTATATATAAGCAAAAAATGCTTAAAATTTTTTTTTTTATTTATATTTCTTATATTATAAATAATAAATAAATATTTCTTACACACACACCAATTATCCTAGTCCAAAGTAAGCACTGTAAGGCTTGTGTTATGGATACTAGGGTAATGGATAGACATACATATATCATACATGTAATGTTCATAGAAATATATATAAACACCCATGAGTCAGGTACAAATGCTCGTACTCAACATACAAACATCTGCCCCTTCTGGGATTCGAACCCAGGACCGTCGGTGCGAAAGGCAGGATCGCTGCAACAAACGGTCGTCAATATTGTTATTAAAAGTATTTTTTGCATGCCCATACAGAGTGTCTTGGAACTAGCAGTAACATGTACCATCACGATGTACTTTATACATATAAACCACATGCAGCAAAAATGATTGTAATTGTGAATGTTTTTGTTATTGCTCTATTTAGTTGTTTATTATTATCTTAAATTCGCTATTTATGCGATTGTGTAAATCTTCTGATATTAATAAAAGAATTTTATTTTCATTGTTGTAATTCCGCAATCAAAGCGTTCGTTAAATGATATATACGTCATCTACGAGGTAACTCGTACAGTACTGTCAAGTAAGCATTTTACGCAACATTCGTCGAATTGACTATACCTTTTATGAAGATAAAATTACCTAAATTAGGTAATTATATCGTTATTTTATTTATATTATTTAAAACGGTAAAAAAACCGTACACTTCATATTCAATAAACCAATCGTTCGAATATTGTAAGCGAATATTGCGATCTCTTAAATTTATTTAAAACCATCTCTTATTTAAATTATATATGCTTTTCTCAACACTCGAACAGAGTAAATGATAAAAATTAATAGCATTAAAAATACGTTTGAATAACTACTGCAATGCACGGAAGCGAATACAAGCTTTTAAATGTACACATGAGTATGTATTTATCGAGTTTTTGTTGGCTAGAGTCGCCGTTGTAATTCACTGACAAACGCATATAAAAGAGTCCAGTCACGAACTACGAAATATTTGAAGTAGTGCTAACTTTAATTTGTATTTTAATAATTGGTTATTTGATCACTTTACTAGAGTACCTGTTTTCAACCAAACGTGCAAGAGGGGACTTAATGAACCTAAAAATTAAATAAGTTTATGAATATTTTGACAAAAAGAACTCTGGAATATTTAATATCTACCGTTAAGCTTATTAAATTTTGAACCTTTTAACTTTATAGAAAATTTAGAGTTTTATACTTACCAAGATAAAAAATAAGTTAAGAAGATCCGAAATATCGTTTCAAACATTAAATTTAAGTCCAAAGTTATAGAAGCAAATTAAACTCTGTTACTTTATAGAGTTACGTGAAAAGAGTGGTAAATTTTACATTCCATAAGACAGAAGCCATAAAGTAACGTAATGTTTGTTTATTTTTATATTTATAATATTTCTATTTGAGAACAAACTGAACCTAAAATAATTATAGATTAGTTTATTTACAATCGTAAATAGGTAGGTAACATAGTGCATGCACAATAAGAACACGCAACCTGTTCAACGTCTCGCGGCCGACTGACACCTTCTGTATCCCTCGCTCCAAATTAGCTATTAATCGCGAATAATGTTGACATCCCGTCCCAGCTAGAACAAAGTCTAAGCAACGCTATCTCTATTTTAAGTTTCAATTTTCTCAGTAGGTAACGTAGTACTCCAGACTGTTTTACACAATACGCGGGACAAAGTTAAAAAATTGTTATTAATTATATTTTGTTATTTACCGCTTTTAAGGCATGTTTAAAAAAAATAACAATACTCTGTTTATGTTAATAATTTATTTAAAATAGGTTGATATACAGAAAATTAAATTATTTGATCTTTATTATAACGGCGTGCTACCAGGGACACAGCGTTTAAAATGAAAACCATTCTGTTACGAGAAATCACCACAAAGTTACTTTAAGTATTAATGAAAAAAATTAAAACGAAGCCTTTATTTGAGTTATTAATGTTTACTAATGCGATGTATTTTATATTTAATGTAAAATTTGTAAGAGGTTGTGTTATTATTACTAAATTAAAAAATAAAAGAGTTGAGGCAGTAGTTAACCCATGTACTAAAGAAGTGACTGTTACGAATAATTGTGATTTCAAGATTAATTGAGGCTCATCATTTTTAAGACCAATGTATTGCTTATAATAATAGTACGTCCACACCATGTAACATAACTGCCTTAATGAAATAAAATGAATAATTTTCATTACGTCAAAAGATCATGAAATCTGTGATTTTTATCTATTTTATAGCTTTGATGATTGTCCATCAATAAAAGAAATTGTTAAAAAGGGACCTAGATAGTCTGATTGGGAACAAGTAAGGATCTTAAAATGGAATGCAGGATTTGAGGACAAGTATATATGTTATTAACCAATGGTTACTTAAGCCCAGTAAAAAAATATTTGACGACCGTTTGGTGCAACGGTAGCGATCCTACCTTTCTCGCCGACGGTCCTGGGTTCGAATCCAGGAAAAGGCAGATGTTTGTATGATGAATACGAGCATTTGTACCTGAGTCATGGATGTTTATATATATTTCTATGAATATTACATATCTATGTATCGTATAACTATGTCTATCCGTTACCCTAGTATTCATAACACGAGTCTTACAGTGCTTACTTTGGGCTAGGCTAATTGGTGTGATTGTGGGAAATATTATTATTATTTAAAAAAATATATAATCAAATTTCGCGATCGTCTCCATTCACATTGCTGTTTCGGCGTTGTGCCCCAAACCCCACGAGAGGTAATTATGCATGTACGCTTTTTAGCGCGTCCACTACCCGAATAAAATATAAAACGGCCGCAACTAATGACTTCACCTGCATGCACAACTCCCGAACACTATTTGCAAGCTGATAGTGCGTATGTAGCACACATAAACCTTAAATACAATTATATATTTTCAACAAGGAATTTCTTGCGAGTTTTGGCATTTTGGTAACAAAAAATGCGCGTTCTTAGCTCTCAAATTATTAGTATTTATGAAGTATTAGATTATCAAACTAAATAGCTTTTCAATTCCAAATATGCCTTTTTACGTATAGTTAAATTATTATTTGAAGAAAAATATTAAGAATTGGTCAAACACGTTATTAATATTATAATAACTAATACTTATATAAATATAACCTCTGGTGGTCAGCTAATCGCTTGTGTTAAGAGTTTGTCCACGTTCGTAGTACATCGACGAGGACAGTCAGTCAGTCAAACCAGTACAGATTTAACTGACATCTCAACCAAAGAGCTACCTACGGCCGCCTTAGATTATAAGAGTAAAAAATACGTATATTATATAATATTGCATGTATTCACACCAATTACCCTAGCCCAAAGTAAGTAAAGCTTATTTATGGATACTAGGCTAAAGGATAGAGAGAGATAAATAAAAAAAAACTTGGTTTTTTTACAAATACCATATTATAGTTCATTACCACGTTTTTCTTATCTCACTTTTCTTATTTGTTTGTCTGTCCGGGCAAAATCTTGCAACTTAAATTTGAGGCACTTTCCGATAAGCTAGAAAGCTGAAACTTTCAGGATAGTTCAGAACCCGATGACAATGCACTCTAAAGCAACTTTCAACTTTCCAGATGCACTTTCAGGTCCACTTTCGGCAACTTTCACTTTTGTATGGGGCTTATCCGATTGTTGCGTAACACATGGTTACTTCGTTGAGTTAATAATTAAAAAGAATAAAATAATTATACTAGATTTAAAAAATCTAAAAATCCCACGTTTTTCAATGTCCTAAAAAGAATAAAATAACCCTGCGGGGCAAAGCGAGGGGCCACTCAAAACGTGGGGGCGCATCTTTACAATAATCGGCATCAATGCATGTCATTCATCTCTTTAAAATCTCCTCTTAGTAATATGCGCCCCCACGTTTTGAGTGGCCCCTCGCTTTGCCCCGCAGGGTTATTTTATTCTTTTTAGGACATTGATAAACGTGGGATTTTTAGATTTTTTAAATCTAGTATAATTATTATTTATTTTCATTAAGATTAATGTAAATTGTAATTATTTAAGTTTCTCTTAATTTTTAGTTTTTAATTTTAGATTTAATTTCTTTTGTTACCTATGTTGTTAGTTTGATAGCTAGAATTCTGTATATGCCTATAATTAAACTTCTATATAATGAAAAAAATTATATCTATAATATCTAATTTAATATAAATAGAAATATATATATATATATATATATAAATACCTATGACTCAAGTAAAAATGTATTCATGATATAAAAATCTGCAAGGATCGGGCACTCAAAACCAAAAATCGGTGCATAAAGCAAGATCGCTACCATTTCACTAAACGATCCTCAAGAAACACGATAGAAGCAAACAAAAACCCCAAAATTAAAATTCTTTTAAATTCTTTTAAAATTCTTTTAAAAGATTTAAATATCCTTTACAAAAATCTCGTCATATAATTTTCAAGATTTAGTAATGGTCAGATGATCGCCAACTGCTAGTTATTTCTCTTGATTTCGCCAAAATTTTCTAGAAAATGCAATGTTGCATCTATGCGGTCACAACATCGCTGATCGCCGAATACAAAACAGGGGTGTATTGGATTGATGTATTGGAAGAAATACAACCTTTTTTTTAAAGTGTTTTAATTTGAATGGGAGTGAATATTATAATTAGGAAATTGAAAATGCACAATAAACACAAATCTTTTTAGCATCATTGCCGATTCTGGTAGTAGTAACATTTTTATTCGCATGTTTTTGTGCTAAATTTCGATATATATTAGATTTGATTTAAATTTTAAAATTAATAAAAAATAATCAAAATATAATACTAAAGTAACATTTGGACAACAATTTTCTTTTCATTTCCGCTCTAGTACTGCCATCTATCACGCGACGGCAGAACTTTTGAGTCTGCTCTCCACACATTTTTACTTTGTAGTATATTATTTCCACACGGAGGGCGCTGCGAGCTTTTCGTACGGAATGAAAGCTTTCCCGTCCTTCGTCGAGAGAACGCTTTATACCTGTAGGTGTACAAGTCCATAGCTATTTTGGAGTAGAAAGAGCTAGTTCCGATTCGGATTATGTCTTTAACCAAAAAATAAAAGATACAATATGTATAATGTAGTTATACGATTCGAGAACGAATTTTGGTGGTAAAGGAGGTGAACAAAACCTGCCTATATTGCACCTAGTGCATTTAAACATCAAAAATCTACAATACATAATTTATTAGTGATATTTATTTATTTCAAGAAGTAGGTAGGGGATTTAAAAAGGTTAATTTAATAAATAACTTTATTATTTGCTGTTATACTATTACTCAACTATAGATAATGAATAAGTATACAAAGATAGAATAATTATAGCTTTAATCGACTATGATGTTGATATATGCATAACATATCACAAATTAATAATGTATCGTTAACAACGATTGTCTGTCCACGATAATCTATACATATAAATAAAATTGGAGTGTCTGTTTGTAATATTGAAATAACCGTTTTTTACTATATGCATATGAATATATGTATATACGGTACATACACCAAAATAACATTTTTTACAATTTTTGTCTGTCTGTCTGTCTGTTTGTTTCGGCTAATCTCTGAAATGGCTGGACCGATTTTGACGGGACTTTTATTGGCAGGTAATTGATACAACAAGGAGTAATTTAGGCTACTTTTATTTGAGAAAAATAAAATTACTGTGCCACAGCAACGCGTGGCTGGGTTAGCTAGTATATAATATATATGTTGATGTCAATTGGTTGCAAATACTGCAAATCATATGCATTACGTACTTAAAACATAAATCAAATTCAACATTTTTAATGCTTATCTAAATAGGGTCGTGCCTGAACCACTGTCATATACCAACCATAATAATTATAATATTACTTTTTTCAAGATTTCACCTATTATGAATACCTACTTTATTGATATGACAAAGTTTTTAATTAAACCATGTCGTATATTGGAAAACAATAAACTGATGTCCATATCCTGTTACTATAATTTTTCGATGAAAATGTTATCGAGATCAGTCTTTATAACAATGACCTTGTCATCTTAATAAGAGGTTAACCTCAAAACACAAACTTATAATTCAGATTTCTCTCACCCAATATTGTCAAGAAAAAAAAGTCTTCGAGATTCCATTCACAAAGAAAATAGTTTGAAGGAAAATCTCGGAACGCGAGTTTGACTCACTTTTTTAATTTTTACACATTAGCTATATTATATAGTAGCTGACTCGGCCACGCATTGCTTTGGCTCAGTTATTATAATTACCATATTTTTTTTTGTTATGAATAAAATGAAACCTACCCTATGTCCTAAGTAAGAACAAATCCAACAAAAGGCAAAAACAAAAATCATCAAAATTGGTCAAGTACGCTCCGAGTTCATTGCAGTCAAACACTGTGATACGCAATTTTTATATATGTATATACTCGTATATACATATATACATATATATACACTCGGCGTCAAAAAAATCGCACCTCTAAGAAAATCACGTTCAAATGGCATTAACTCTGGATATGCACATGCAGTCGTATTAATTATAATTTTATTTAAAAGGTTACTTAATTAACTTAATAAAAAAACATTATTTTTCATTATCAAATAAAACCTAAAGCAACAAATAAAGGGTCACAAAAATTCTAAGGAAATTTTGCTGCTCGGGAGAGTCGCGAGTTGCGCTAACTTTGTGGGTATAAAGAGGTCAACACGGGTTCAATGTGGGTCATTCGCTATTAAACCGTTGAAGGGGACACACGCACTGATTTTACTGAAGAAAGAACATCTGGAAAATGGACACTACAGCTGATGAGGCCGCTCAAGTGGTTGCACTACTGCAAGCAGGGGTGCGGCAGTGTGATGTCGCCCGGCAACTGAATCTGAGCCGTTTTTCGGTTCGTAGAGTCTACCAGCGCTTTTTAGAGACCGGTGGCTATATCCGGCGACATGGGTCCGGTAGACGTCGCTGCACTTCGGAAAGAGACGACCGGTTCGTTGTGTCGTACTCTTTGAGAAATCGCTTCTCAAACGCTGTTCAGCTGCAACAGGAGCTCCAGGCAGTTCGCAGACGCACCGTGAGTGTATCCACGGTTAGAAGAAGACTGAAGGAGAAGAACATAGCAGCCCGCAGAGCTGCTACAGGTCCAAAATTGACTGCAGCGCACCGACGAGCCCGCTTGCAGTTTGCTCGCGACCACGTCGATTGGACCATTGAGCAGTGGGGAGCTGTTCTCTTCTCAGACGAGACACGAGTGTGTCTTTTCTGCAACGACCGACGAAGAAGAGTATACCGGAGGCAGGGTGAACGTTTCGCTCAAGCCTGCATCCAGGAGACGGTGGAATATGGAGGCGGATCCTGCATGTTCTGGGGCGGTATGTCGGCTGCCGGCAAAACCGACCTGGTCTGCGTCTCCCGGACCGGAGGTGCTCGCGGACAAGGGTCGCTGACTGCGCGCCGCTATATCACAGAGATCCTGGATGTGCATGTGGTCCCTTTTGCCGAATCTTTTGGCGAGGGGTTCACATTAATGCACGACAACGCTCGCGCACACACTGCAGCCATCGTGAACGACTTCCTGCGGAGGTCCCAAATTCCTGTGATGCAGTGGCCAGCGAGAAGTCCTGATCTGAATCCGATAGAGCACCTCTGGGACCATCTTAAACGTAAGGTTCGATCTCGGGATCCGGCTCCTTCGACTCTAGAGGAACTCCAAACCGCGGTGATTGAAGAATGGGGTCTTATCCCTCAAGAAGAGCTCCTGAAGTTGGTGAGGTCTATGAGGGACCGTATGGAAGCCGTCATCAGGGCAAGGGGGGGTAACACTAGATTTTGAGTTAATTTTAAGACACTTTTTGTACATTTTTTTTGTAAATTATCGATTATTAATTAGGACTAAATTAAGATTTTTTATTATTTTTCAAATTTTTATGCTTTTTGTATAATTTTAATTAAAAAAAAGATTGCACTTAATTGTTGTTTGATGCTCCTTTTTGTTACCTTTCTAATGATACCTAACACTATCCTCTATATAAGGTTTAGGAATTTTTGAATAAGATTTTTATAAGGTGCGATTTTTTTGACGCCGAGTTTATATATATATATATATATATATATAGCAAATAGCAAAATGCAAATCGATCACTCATGATTGATTTGCATTTTGCTATGTCTGTTTAGATAATTTGACGACCGTTTGGTGCAATGGTAGCGATCCTGCCTTTCGCAACGACGGTCCTGGGTTCAAATCCCGGGAGGGGCAGATGTTTGTATGATGAATACGAGCATTTCTACCTGAGTCATGGGTGTTTATATATATTTCAATGAATATTACATAGTTGTGTATCATATATGTATGTCTATCCGTTACCCTAGTATCCATAACACAAGCCTTACAGTGCTTACTTTGGGCTAGGCTAATTGGTGTGAATGTAAGAAATATTTATTATTATTATTATTAATTAAACCATGGGGTTAGAGCATAGTTATATTATGCTGGTGAGCTTATTAAAAATATCTTCTTTTGTTTAATAATCGTTTAATAGTATTATATCAATCACACTATTCTTCAGTTTACTTAAAATAAGTTTCCTACAGAAAATTTATGAAAAAACAAAGTCGTGTATATGGTGTAGGTGTAGTTTGTAGTACGTATGTGCTGGTCAAAAGCATTGCACTATATACAGTTCTTTTTTTATTTTGATAATGTCGTTGCATATTGTCTTTTTGTTACAATATTTTACAGTATACGAAATATTGGGTTATATAAAGAAAAGATAATTTAAGTTATTTTTTCGTCTCAGTTTGTTAATTACATAGTATGGTGGCAACGGCTCATTTTTAAATCCCGTCTCAAAATATAAATCCATACGTTGACAAAGACAACATTAGAGTGCACACGACCATTGGCCGGACCGGGAAGTGAATCCGACACCGACCGCGGCCCACCGGCGCGCTTCCTGGGCCCCGTTTTTGCGGCCCGTTTATTACGACCACCTATGAGGACACGTGGATAAATATAGACAAGATTACGTATGTTAGCTTTGCGTTGTGACGCGTGCTTTGCTAATCTTTTGAGATTTTTTCGACTTCGGTTTTTATATTTCTCTAACACATTAAGGATTTCAGAGTTGTGTCTTCTACAGGTCATACCAAACATCAGTAATATAAAACATTTGTCAGTATACTCATATTTAGTCATAAACTAATAAAAGCGGAACACTAAATGCAGATAGAAAATTATTTTGATGGATGACTGATGTTTTTTTTTCCTGAAGCACAGATTTAGATTAAAACGAAAAAAATATAATATAGGTCATTATTACTATAATACTTATATTTTAAATATTCTTACACTCCTACTGTTTATGACCGATTCGATTAAGAACAGTTCATATATCTATAGGTCCTGACATAATAAACATGGAGTAAAATAAATTAGCAACATGGGAAATAATTATGGTTTAGGTTATGATTACACAGAATATTTTTCCTATTTAGATCACTAATTCTCACTCTAAATTCCAGCTTATGGTTTAAAATATAATTTTATATTTTATTATAAAACAGATATAATATACACAATTGGCACCATTTTTTAATTCTAACCCTCTGTTTTTATTAATTCATATGACAATATCATAAAGTTAAAATTATGTTATATTTTTTAAGAAATTAAGCCCTTGTCTCTGTCTGAATCAGTAAAAAAAAAAATCATATCAAAGTCTTATTTTATTTGGTGATCTTCAAATTGTTGACAAAAAATTAAATACTTAAATATAGAACAAAAATAAAACAAGGAAAGATAAAACACTACTTGAAATTATCACGCGCATTAAAATTAAGAAATATAAAATAGAAAATATTTACAACTACTTTTTTATATTAACATCCTTCCCTAGCAAAATGTACTCTATTTTCACAGATCACCATCGTCAGAAGAAATGTCCTACATTTCTAGAATAAACACCGTAATGAACTCGTGTACCTGACACTACGTTAAACTTAACTCCACGAGATGCTTCTATTAATCGAGCCGCGTTTACTACGAGGGTCCATCTCTATATTTTATAAGGCATCCCTATAATTCAACCTGGAAAAGTAACGACCGGTAAAAGTGGGATTACACGTGTTACAATGATGATTTTGTTTGCCCGGGTGGAGTAATTTCACTGTTGTTGTTTGAAGAGCTGTTAGCTTTTGCCCGTAATCGTTTTATTTAACGGCGTGGACTCAGCTCGTTTGCGTTTGTTGTTTTCAAACGTGGGACTGTTGTTTGCGGTTGTAGTAAGTTTTTATTTAATAACGAATTTGTTTGATGTGTTGGTTTGTCTTTGATTTCATTCCATTTGGTGAACCTTTGAAAATAGATAATGTTGTTATTGTAACTGAAGGATGTGGATATTTACTCAACTTAGTATTTATATGTTTGGGTATAAATATTGTAAATCATGTATGTACTTATATTGATTCCATTACATGTCGTATGGTAGAGGTTAGAGTAGAATAGTACAAACCAAAAAACGCTTAAGGATGTCTTAAAAGGCAAGTAATTTGTATATGTTACTCACCTCTAGTACCTATACTAGACGTAAGTAACATATACAAATGAAGAGCAGCGTTTTCCAAGTGTTGATATTTTCCTTCGATCTCCAACGCGCCTCCTAAACGTGGAGATAACGGCAAAATCGCCCACATTTTTGGGGGAAGCCTTCATCCAGCAGTAGACGTCTTTCAGCTGAGATGATAGTGATTTGAACACTTGGCGTATTTGTACAGTCAACAGCACATCACCCCATGCCAATATATCCAATTAATTTCATCGATTTTGAGCTTAAACTCAAGCAAATTTAATTAAACTTCAATTAAGAAAAGACGATAGTTTACAGAAAAAATCAATGGATTTTTTAATCAAAAAATATAAAAATAAATGTGAGGTGTGTAATGTACAGCCTTAAACTTAGGCCAAATCCTCTGCTCAGTTATTAAACTTCCCGCAATGTTTTTTGGTGGTGCTGTTTTTCATTACTCGAAAACTGTTAAGAACCTTGGTATTATTTTTGACCAGCATTTGTCCTGGAGACCACAGGTGGATGAATTGCGGAAAAAGGTATTTGCTACATGCGGCTCGCTTAATCGACTCCGTAATTTTCTGCCTATTAGGACTAAAACTAATCTGGCACAATCTCTCCTTCCATCTATTATTGACTACGCTGATGTCTGTTACCCTGATCTGTCGGAAGCGTTACTCAATAAACTCGAGCGACTGCAGAATATCTGTATCAGATTCATTTCAATCTTCGTAAGTGTCCACGTGTCACACTTCCGTTCTAAACTGAACTGGCTCCCTATTCGCCGGCGCAGAGACTTACATGTTCTTTCACTCCTTTATTCCTTATTTTTTTTTGCCATCTTCTCCACCTTACCTAAAAACCTGTTTCCCTTTCGCTCCTTAACCTCGCAGTGTATTTTGCGTTCGGCAACCAACCTTTCCCTGGAAGTTCCACGACCCTCTACCGACTTCTTTTCCTATTCCTTTACTGTTTACGCTGTCCGTTTATGGAACTCACTACCAGAGGATATCAGAAAGGTTCAAACTCTTGGATCCTTTCGCGACAGAGTTAAAAGTTACTTCCTTTCCTCCAATATTTATTGACTCTATTTTATCTTTATTTCTTTCTTATCTTATTATTATTATATCCACCATTACCTTTAATAAATTATATATTTTCTTTTTTTCCTCTCAATATGCGCACCCACTTCATCATTATCCTTTTATATATATTTATTTATACTTTTCACCCAAGGTTGCCTGGAAGAAATTGCTGTTTAGTAATAAGACCGCCCGTCTGTATACTTTTCTTTGTAATTTTTATTTCTCTGTATCCTATCTGTTGCATAAAGCGTAATTTATTATTTTATTATTACTTACTTTTTATAGTCATCCACAAAATCATTGGTCGAGAAGCGCGATGTTTAATTTTATGAATCTTATTATCACAATATGGTATTACCTCAATAATAGAGTAAACAAATTCTATGTGTAATAAATAGTCTTTGTAGCGTGAGGACACAATAGATAGTCATCGATTAAAACCGTAAAGTAAACAATATTGATATTTAAATTATTTAAACAATGATTAAATTTTTTAGCTTTATTATTACACATTAAAATGGTTAATTTTAAAATGTTATTTTGTAGCCCTAGTTCTAGTTCAAAATAATTTACACTTTAATTATTGAGACGACATTGTTATAATGAATTCATTACTATAGGTGTAGATCAAAATATGACACACATGAGAAAAATTTCAAACGAGGACTCTATCGAAAGCATAGAACAAAATTATGCTATTAAATCTTATTATTTTTAAATTCATAACTTATACACATGACAATACCATATATTATAATAACAATAAGATAAGAATTTGGTTTAAGTCGTGTGATCAATAATAGAATAGCTGAAATTTGCGCAAGTCTGTAAATACATTCTTATGAAATCGTTGTCAAAACTATAAAATCTTACGGTTAATTAAATTACTTTCATTTTATATTTACTGACCATAAAATCTAAATATTTTCTTATACTATAAAATTCACTTTTCAGTTGAGAAAGTAGATTTAAAATCTAATCCTTATCTTTATCAAAAATCTGATATATTAATTATTTACTCTCATAGTGTAGAAACAGCAGATTTATAATAAATAGATATAATGTTATTCATTACTCTATAACAGTTTGGATTGATATGTGCGTTTATTTAAATAATACTTGTTAGTGTTAATCATATTAAAATGAAGTTTCATTCACAAAATGATAAAAATTCGTCAATAATAACTAAATTAATTTTTCACCATAACGAAGTTTTTTCATACGAGCCTCGGATATGGATAACTATTGAAGATCAAATTAACCATTTTAAACATTGCACTTTACACACGCAATCTATTATCATAGTGTAAATTACTACGGCAGTTATTTATTACAAGTTACAACACTATACTATGAATGGTTTTACTGCGTTACATTCGTGTCGTAAATCGTATAACATTTAATACATAAAAAATAAAAGAAGTTTCCACTTAATATGTATTTGTTTCATGCTTATATGAAACCAACCAACTTGGTTTTTTATAATCTCAAAGAATCTTGATTTTATATTATTATTAAATTCTTCATTTAAATTATAAATTACAAACGAAATAAAAAACGGGAATCATAATAATTAAATGCATAAAATTAAACTGCAAAATGAACTGAATAATATTATAAAAAACGCTAGAGTTAAAAAATAATCCTTGGTTCTGTAGTGCCCTACGCGCGCTCCGGGATCGTTGGGAACTTGGGACGTTAATTCAAACCATTTAGGTATTACTTCTATAATTAAATAATTTATCCATTGCTCAACTCTCTTTACAACGACTCAGGTTACACTCTCAGATACTACTGTTGATCGTCTTATGATGTGATTTATTCTTTGCAATAAAGCATATATACGCAAAGATGTGGAATGCAGTGTCATAGACGCAAGGAGGTCACCACAGTTCTTTAGTTTAACCGAACGGATTTAAATTAAGTATAAACTTTAATATAAAATTAATTTATGTTCAACAATATATGGAGGCTTTAGAAGATGTTTTGACAAGATTAAATCTTTTGAAATTCCTCAAGCCGTTTTCATAAGCTCACATACTTATTTGAGTAATGAACCTTCGCTGGTTCATTAGACGAGCGATGTTCTTCAAACGTATGTGCCGCTCCCCTTATAATGTCTCATTATTGTTTACAATTTATTATGATTAAGGCCTCTTAATATCGTCGAGGCGAGTTCGCATTTTCAAATGAACAAAGTTATTTTATTCTGCTTTTTAATAATCTTATAGGTCTTAATTAGATTTGTATTATTCGAGGCATTACATACGATTAGATTAAAACATGGACTCTGTTGTTTCTATTCTCTAGATACGATGAGTTTAGTTAAACTATCCCTTTTACTTGCAGTAGTATTTTTAATAGATTTCTATAAATAAATTGTTTGCAAAATAAGACCAACAGAAGCCATAGGTACTTAATAGTACCAGAGATTTTTTCCTGTTATGATATTTATTTAACACTAGCGGCCCGTCCCGGCTTCGCACGGATGGACAAAATTCTTTAAATTTTTTCTAGCATTAAATATAGCCTGTTACTCAGTGTGAATGTCTCCAATTTTGAAAGAATTTTTGAAATCGGCTTAGTAGTTTTTGAGTTTATTCATTGCAAACATACAAAAATACAAAAATGCAAATCTTTCCTCTTTATAATATTAGTGTAGATTTAATATTATTTCGTAATAGCTAGTTATACTGAATGAGAGAACAAATCTCTTATTTTTCTAATCTCTGAAAATATTAAATTATTCTTTGTTTAGCTACTTTATTTTCGTGTCCTATATTGGGACCCATAGTGTCAGTAATTAGGCTTTGTATTTATAGGTCTTTCAAAATCAAATATACGAAATATGTAACCCATCCAGAATTGCTAATTTCATCATTCTTAGGGTCGAATACTAACTAAAAAGCACATGTTCTTAAGACGTAGATTTATCTTAAAGACGAGTTTCGTTTAGTTTTTTATAGTTATTTAAATTATGAACAATGGAGAAGATAGAAATATAACCATTCTTTATTGACAGTGGTTTTGTGTTATCTTCTTTTTTGCAATTAACAAAATGTGATTTTCGTTAAAATAGGTATCCGCGTAGGTACTTATTTATATTTAGATTTTACCTTTCATATAACTTCTGAAAGAACCGGGACACTTCATATATTCGAAGGATCAACAATAAAATATAATGAAGTTTTCTTTGTAAACTATTTAATATCATATTAACTTGACTTTAAATCAATCAAACAACTGTAAGTCAAAATGTCCATAATGTATATTCAATTAGAGATGTCGAACAAAATTAAAAGCGTCACTATTTTGTTGTAAACAAACGGCAACCCAAAATAACCCCTATTAAATCTACATAACAATCTAAGATCCGAATCATGCGAGGCCCCTAGCTCATTGCCGGAGGCCTTCAAGAACGGTTTAATTAACTTAATAAATACACACTCCATTTCATTAAGGCATACGTCAAATGTTATGAGTGTCTGCATAACAAAGATCGCAATCTATGCGAGCGAAACGTAAGGGTTGGTGAAATTCTTGTTGATAATGTTTGATTTTGAATAAAGATGTCATTAGTGAGACATTGTAACATTTACTCATACCCATTGGTTGTAATGGTTAATAATTTAATTATTTAGTTACCACATTTTACTCCTAAACAAACCTCCTCATGTGCTCTTACTAGAGACCAAATCTCATGTAATTTAATGATTTACTTATTTAGATAAACCGACAGTTGTATTTTTGTGACTGCTCATAGTACTTACTTATATATATATCGATATTCAGATTCGTACCTTGGACCTATGGGTCGTAATCATTAGCAAAGTATAACAATAGGCCGTTAAAGAAATATAACAAAAAATAATATAAATTATATTACTTTTAAGAAAATACATCTCGTTAAATAAACTATTCAGGCGTTATACATATAAACAACTCTAATGCCGTCTGTCTCCGATCCTTAAACATCGACCATAAATCGACTTGCAATTTCATAAACTAACGATGAAACAAATTTAAAAGAGGCGTTTCAAATTGCCAAAAAAAATATTCGACTTCCTGAAATCATTAAGAATCAAAACAAAATGGCGTAAAATATTCTCGGCATCCGGGTTAGATTACTGCAGACTGCGTGGCACCGTTTTTTGCCAACCGACGATACACTATAAACTAGTGTGGAGAGATTTGAGGGATTAGGGGAACGATATTTAAACCAGTAGAAATATATAAAAAAATATACAAAATATAAACCTAGATGAGAATAAAATAATGGATAAATGATCCGAATTACTTACCATACCAGCATTTTTGATCAGAACATGGTAATCAGCTATATTAAAATTCACAGCATGATCAATATGAAAATTGTGCAAATTAAAATGAAACGGTATTCTACCAAATTCTACTAAGTATAAAGGTAAAATTTCATTTTTATTACAAGATTATCTAAACAATGCGAATCATCACATCAGTCTTAAGCAACGATATAGGTAGGTAAGTTAAGATTATGGGGTTAAAGTATGAAATTGCCGATTTGTACTGAAAATCTATATTGTTTATTTTTTAAATTTTTAACAAATTTATTTAATCAAAATAGTTGCCATTATTATCTATACATTGCTGCCATCTAATGGGAAGGTCATTAATGCCTTTGCGATAGAATTCCGACGATCTAGACTGCACAAACTGTGTGAAAGCATTTTGTACTGCCTCCTGGGAAGAAAACTTCTTGTCACGTAGATAATTGTCCAAATCACGAAAAAAATGGTAGTCCGTTGGAGCAAGGTCTGGTGAATACGGAGGATGACGAATGGTTTCTAACTGCAGTTCCTGAAGGGTCAAAATGGTTTCTCGTGCTGTGTGAGGTCTCGCGTTGTCGTGGAGCAATAATGGTGAAGATCGATTCATGAGTCGGGGCTGTTTTACTGCTAGTTTTGTCAACATGGTTCGGAGTTCGGCACAATAGACATCTGCCGTTATTGCTTGACCAGATCGGAGAAAACTATAGTGAATAACACCATGCTGAGACCACCAAACAGTTACCATTACCTTTTTATTGGTAAGTTTTGCTTTAGGACACTGTTGTGGCATTTGACCTGGGGTCAGCCATTGCATTTTTCTTTTCCGGTTATCATAAAGAATCCACTTTTCATCACATGTTACAATTCGATCCAATATTCCTTCATTTCTGTACCGGTTCAACAAGGCAACACAAGTTTCAACACGCGTTTCTTTCTGCAGATCAGTCAAATCATGAGGCACCCATTTTTCGTATTTTTTTATTTTATTGATTTGACGCAAGTGAGTCAATATTGTGGGTAAGGTAACGTTAAACCATGCCGCTAATTCCTGGGTACTTTGACTAGGATCGGCTTCCACTATCTCTCTTAATTCATCGTTATTTACCTGTGTGGGCGGTCTTCCTCGTGGCTCGTTCTTTAAGTCGAAATTTCCATCACGAAAGCGTTTAAACCAAAATCGCACGGTGCGTTCATTAGTAGACCCCTCTCCAAACGCAGCATTGATATTGCGGGCTGTTTCTGCCGCGTTAGTTCCGCGTCGGAACTCGTATTCAAAAATAACTCGAATTTTCGCAGTATCCATCTTTCTTGTCTAAATTGAATAACAAAAACAATTGAAAGTCGATATTCAAATGTTTTACATTTTTTAAAAAAAGAACATCATAGAAACCATTTAAAAAAAGTTTCATTCGAAAACCTCAAACCATGAAGATTCTATGTCAATTCAAAGAACCTATTGCAATAAAACGGCAATTTCATACTTTAACCCCTATTACTTACTTGTATAGATGTATATAAGTAACACTTACGTAAATGCAACTTACAAAGAAGTTGATATTACGGTATCAGAATTTCTAGTGGTTACGTTATCGTCCCCTGCTCAGCTCATGCGACATTTGACCCATGTGCCAATAAATTACTCGTGTCGGAAATGGTCACGCGGCAGAAGAGGAGCGTCCGGGACTGCGGGCCTCTGGTGACACCTTTTGTTGTTTTTGGACGATTTTTTTGACACGCGTTCGGTTTCGAAATTGCGGCACAATATTGAAGACACAAAAACTTTAGATTGATGTTCACGATGCTATATTAGGACACGGGGCTAGGCGTGCTCAAAATTGTATTATATTTAAAAGAAAAAGTCTTTCATGGATATGCTAAAATAAATTTACTGATTTTGGTTATTTTGTAGTATATAGGTCAACCTAAAGTTGTAGAATAGTTTATAAACGAGTAAGTGAATGTTTTAATTTTTTGATATGATATATCATATCAATACCTATTTAATACCTATTTAATTGGGCACATGAAGGACTGACATTAAAAAAATTAGTACATACTATATTTTTCGGAAATAATAGTATAGGATTTTGATGTAACTATGTAACTAACATTTAATACTTAATGATAATCTATTTTCAAGAAGGTAGTTTACATTCGAGCGACTATTCTCTTATTAGCTAAGCCTGTTGATGACACTAATCGCTTCGACACATTGAAACTTTTATTTTCGTATTAATTTAAGCAGAACGATACTTATTTCTACAGTTCTCATCCCACTGGATTTATATCTAAATAATTTTCCTCCAGAGATCCATCTCAATTCGGGCAAGCAATATCATTTATTGTACCCCCGTCATGCATCACTGGCTGACAGCCCGGCAATCCCTTAATGAAGACAACACGACTACAAACTATAATTCGCCATCTAAATGCACCGTCGACAGGCATAAACAATTGAAATAATTATCAGGATAAGCGCCAGGATCAGCAGAAGCCCTCGAGATTTCAACCCTTCCTAAGAACTGACAGCGTCTTATGCAAATTCAGAAACTTGACAATTTCGCCACGACAGACCTAACCCAAATTATAGTACAACGTAAATAGGTCTGTAGTTGATTGAAATAAAGTTGTTTTTAATTTGTCAGTTGTTGAGATTTAGGATATTTTGTAAAGCTTTTTAGGTAATAGCTACTCAATTGGTTCTCTCTCTATGGCAACTTGTGTTCACTAAGTAAAATGGTGTTTGTATGTGTACAGTATTATACAAAGTAAATGAATCTACTGTTAGTATGATAGCAGAAGACCAAAAAAATTACTCCTTATATAAGCTTGATAATCATCGCCAAGAAGTAAACATACATTTCTCATACTTTTATTACTTTTGCTCACAACTTTAACATATAAGTTCAACGGCAGCTGTTTAGTTCTATACTTTATTTTAGTTTAGTTTACGTCAGTTTCAAACTAGACCTACCTTACCATTAGTCAATGTTTTATAATAAGGCTAATATATCTTATTTTAAAATAATTATCAGGTCTGTCAATTAAATAAATACGTGATTAAGCCCTCATCTGATGGTTTTTAAGGTACGATTCAGACCGACCGGCTCGCATCGGCCCGGCCCGGAAGGCATTTCACAATGCGGTAAAGGAAATTGAAACTTCTAACAAGAAATTACAGTTCATATTTCTGCCAAATATATATTCCGCGACTGCCCGTCGGCTCCGGTCGGCCCCGGTCGACTCCGGTCGGCTCCGGTCGGCTCCCGTCGGCGCCGTTCTGGTACGAGCGGCTCCTGACGGATACCGCGACCGCGACAGCTCCATCGGTATGCGTCGGTCAATTCGGAGCCGTGCGGCTGTCGAACGCTTAGAACAATAACTAAAGCTATAGAAGCCGTGCTAAAATAACAACACAATACGTTAGTTCGTACTATTATAATTCTATGGCGTCTACACAGCGTAATGCAAGCAGCACTTCTGGGCGCTCAGGGTGTTTACGTATGCCGCGGGTGCTGTCGGCTGTCGCAGCATGCGTCCGCATCCGTTCCGGGCTGAGCCGATGCGGGCCGGTCGGTCTGAATCGTACCTAATGGAAATATATATTTTTAAGTATTCTTAGGCGTGTAGGTAAGAAAATCAGCGTGCATGGGTAGAGTTCAAAAGAACAAAAAATATATTAGATGTAATTTTACACATATTGTGTACAATTATTATTAAAAAAATAGATCATTAGTAAAACGTTAAAGTAACCCAAAAAAACATACCTGTAATTTTATGAAGGTGATTAAACTATACTTACGAATTTAATAGGTCGTAAAACATGTCTCTGATTATACATCCGTATCCTATTATAAAACTAAGATCTATGGAGTGTAGATAAACAAATATAACTCGTGAAATTTAATAAGCACACAGACGTGGGCATAAACGAAATTCAGTGAAATGTAACTTGACTCGTTCGGCTGTAAAATGTGGTCAAATGAATAAACACACTATCTAACTAAACAAATGTATGTGAGCGTTCATTATAGGTGTATTAAAATATATACAAACCTATATTTAATTACGTTGTAATAATTTAATTTATCAGTCACAGCGATTTGTTTAAAGGAAAAAGCTAATTTCTATGCGACTTATTTTTTGCTATTGCATGTCACACTTAAACAACCAACCATAAACAATTATTTAAAAAAAAAATAACAATAATATTTCACTCATTCGCATCAATTAACCTAGCCTAAAGTAATCACTGTTACGGAAAATTAACACCTAGGTAATTTTTATAGAAACATATAAAAATACCCATGAGTCAGGCACAAATGTACAAATTCTTCACACAAATATCAGCTTCAGTCGGGACTCGATCCCAGGACCGTCAGTGCGAAAGGTCGTCCGATTGTATGTAATCGTCCATAATTGGAAGAAAACTCTTAAGACAATCTTTGCAAACACTGTAATATCTATTTGTTACAAGTTGTAAATTTAACTGTAATAAAGAAAAGAGTCATTCTAGCTCTACTACTAGTACTACCTCCTTTATACAGAAATGGAAAATAATCTATTATCTAAGATTAAGGACTAGTCTACTCGAAAAAATCGTGTTCGCTCGAGCTAAATTCCGCTTTGACCGTACTCCACATATATGGGCGGACAACGAGGAAATTTACCTCAGTTCTATGACGTCACGACACATTGTACTTGAAATCTCGTGGCAACAATGTCGCAGTCTCGCGGAATGACGTGTGTGGATGACGTTTTAATCGCTCCAGATATTGCGCCTTCTGAACATTTGTACTTGCTACGAACAGAGAAACTGTTACGACCTACAAATAATAATAATTCTTAAATTCACACCACTTTTCCTAGCCCAAAGTAAGCACTATAAAGCTTGTGTTGTGTGTATGTGTGTGTGTGTTCTAAGATAACGGTTAGACATACATATACATATGATACATAGATATGTAATATATATAGAAAGATATATAAAATACTCACGACTCAGGTACAAATGCTCGTATTCATCACACAAACATCTGCCCCTCCTGGGACTAGAACCCAGGACCGTCGGATTGCTGCCGTTGCATCAAACGGTCGTCATTACACAATACGACTACATTACATTACAAAATACATTAACATTAGACCTATACCAAGAAACTCATCGGCAATGACGATCTTTTTAATAATAAGTTGAAGCCTTGAACATAGGCGGAAGGTAGCAAGCCTATCCGTTTTTTTATAGGATACATTTCGGAGAGTGTACAGCAGAATTGCACAGCCTTGTTCCGCCTTTTTCATCGAACAACTAGACTTACAAATAGGTTTCCCCCGCTATATGGTTGATATGCCAAAGAGTCGCACTAAAAGTTTTGGTTCCAATTTTGTTAACCGTACCGCTAAAGAGTCTGTGTTTCCTGATAAATACTATTTAAGGGTCTTCAAGTCACGAGTAAATAGGTATCTGTTAGGTAAGCGCGTTACATCCTAGTTAGCATCGTATCTTGCCATTGGGCGAGATAGCGGTAAAGCGCTTTGTTTATGTTTTTTAGTTTGCGGGCATATAAATTGGGATATAGAAGCTATATACTACTGACTTAAAGACTCAAATACTAAACTAAAACTACTTAATAACTAATCTTACTATATCGTGTTGTATTTTCTTATTAGAAAACATTTTACTAACATAGTTATTGTCATATGTTAAGCAAACATTTATACATAATTTCTATTGCACAAAATCTCTCATCTTCCAAGCGATAAACATGATGTTGTATCCTTCATAGTTTGTACATACACTTTAGGAAGTGGCAACATCAAAAAGATGTACAGCCTTGAGGGCCCGGACGGTTGAATCAAAGACGTTACTTTCCCCGGGATAACAATTGTTACGGCCCGGACCTCGGTCGGGCACGCCAAATATCTAATTGGAATTTCTAATTAGACTTTTGAAGCTACCCCGGGCTAATTAGTTCCCGATACGGTTAAATTCCACTAAAAGTTTGAACCCGTTTCTAGTGTTTAGTTCAGATTTTTCCGTAAAGTTAAAAAAATATAAATCTTTCTCGGTCAGCCATTAAAACATGGGTTCAAATTCCGCTGAGTGATTTTTTCAACACATCTTTTCTATATTAAGACTTTTTGGTATTGTTTAAATTATAAAATGACTTGCAATAAATATTACTGATATCCAAAAGGCGTTCTTTACATGCTATTATTAAACCATGCCATCCTGTTAACATGACTTCTAAATAGAGGCATAACTGTTAACGTTAAATAAAAACGTGGAAGGGTTTTCGAAAGTGTAAAATGTGTTTTATTTTGATGAGTGGACACGAAACTGTAAGAGCTAACTATGTATAAAGGAAGCTTGTTTTAAACTGTATTTTTGCATAGGGGTTTGTTTAAACTCCTATGACATGTTTTTAGGGGTTGTCAAAATACCACCAGGATTAATTCTTTTGGAAGACCAGGATACATTTTTTAAAGTGTCCGTTTTTTGAGTACGCAGAATGAAGTTTGATATACAGACTCCTGAATATAAATAAATAGAAACGTGTTTTCGCGTTTTACAAAATTCTGAGCCAAAAGGATGAAAAAAGGGTTGTTACTTTCATAACTTTAATATTATTTGGATATAGCAGCGTGAAACTAAGTTTTTTGGCTCTTGATATAAATAACGTACATAAGTTTTATCATTTCCAATTAACTCCTTCTTTGTATTATATTAAATAATGATAATTCAGATATAATAATTCAATTAAATTCATAAACGTATGCAATTTTTCATAAATGTTTTCTTATGTTATCACGTAAAATAATCGTCCGTCAATCGACTTTACAGACAACCAGTTTTTTTTAACTATAACAATGCTTATAATAAGGTCTTCTTCTGGTGCAATTCCTATAATCAAACCAGTATGTTGGTTTGATTATAGGAATTGCTTTATTTATTCAGTAACATATGCTTTGAAGATATATCTGACAAAGATTAAGTGATGCAGCGCAACTTAACATAGATTCATTACGGATATTGGGGTTATAATAACTGACTTGCACAGCTAAACGGAGATATTGTGGCATTTTCAGTCGATTTTCAATGTTTTCATAGTTCTTCTGCTGATAATTAAAACGTGGATCGGTATGATATGGGTATATTTTGTGATCGTATTGCTGAGTTATTCGTTCTGCTTACACATTTCGAAGTTTCAAACGCTCTAAAATAAACTGTTCGAGTTCGCCCAAATTGATTTTACCTAAATTGTGTCCCTTTTCTTACACGATATTGGTACGTTTAGCTGGCAAATTTTCCGCTTATTATCCGATAATTTGGATACACGTGGGTTGCGTGACACTTCATTCAAAAATTGAATTCAGTACTTTTTTTTATGAAATAATCTCTTATTTTTGCAAAATATTTATGTATTTCAGCAATAATAAATTTCTTAAGATTTTGTAAAACTATACGAATGGATGATGGTCTATGAAATATATTGATTTCTCTCTTGAGGTACACATTCAATATCAGGAATACAGTCCAGAATCTTGCGTGATCATGTTAGTAAAACAAATCGAGAAGGGTTTAACCCTATCACATAAATTGCGATCTAAACACACGGATGGTCACTGAGATGCCGAGCCGAGTGGGAAGAAGGGCTCATTTTCATTAGCCGACTAAGCGGCTGGCTTTATGTAGATTTATATATGTCTATATAACTAGCTATGAAACAGTACTTCTCAAACTGTTGGGATCTGTAAAGCTGGTTCTAGAGAATAGAAACTAAAATTTTCACATGTATTTATTTATTGAGTACCTAGGCTTTCGTAGCTTACTAAATTTTTTATTTTGTTTTACAAAAGCATCTCACAGTTTTTGGCGTGATTTTTTTTTTAATTTCGCGCATTTGTAGGGTGTATCTATATCCTTTTTAGCTTGCTCACCATTCACGGTTAGCTTCCATGTCACAATAATTGTGAGTACTGTCACACGCCGGCTAGCGCGATAATTTTAGCGGATCGAGCTGCGACCCAAAAAAAGAAATTCGTTATTTCGGGGGAAAAGGATTCCTTAAACTAAGATTTAATTTAAAAAAAATACATCAGTTCTGAAGTTATCAGCTAGACTGTCTGTATTTAGAACAGTCAGTTTTTAATTCAAACTTTGGTCACCTTAAGATGTGATCCTCGTGAGACTCCATTGTTATAGCAGTTTTATTCAAAAGCGTTTCATCGTGAACTATTCTGCCCGATAATATAGTAATAAGGCAGCATGACGCAACACTTGGAAAAAAGTGTTTAAATCGATATCATAGGACTTTATTAAATTATTTAGATGTGCATCCCACGTAATTGGTTTTTGCCGAGCAGGTAGTATGTTGAAAAACCGCTTTCATCATTATTATTACTAGCGGATAAATAGATCGCCTTTCTGTTACGTTAGCAAAAGTAGTAACTACTGACCTCAATAATATTCGCTGCTTACTTCATTTCAGTGTGAAGAATATACGACTCCTAGAAAAAGAAGATCCTCCAATTTACAAATTTATAAAAAAATGGAAGTAGCATATGTATGAGGACCATCATAACTTAGTTATTCTGTGATTATGGCTCCTGTGAAAGAGTCAAAAGCTAAGGATTCTTTTTATATAAAAAACAAAAATAAACGCGCCATACATTCGGACATTGCACTGTTGTAAAACAACAATTATATAAATATTTTTGATTTGTATAGATTTTACAGGAATGTTCCCAATTAAAATATTGCACATGTATGACAACCATTACCTAAGTCATCCTGTGATCACAGTTCCTGATTTTCAGAGTCAGGTTTACATATAAAATATGCGCCAATTATCCGATAACCGTGGTTTTATTTAAATGTGCAATGTGCGCGGAAGTGTAAGAACTAAATATGAAAACTAACTTACAAGTAAACTATGAATCTTTTTCAATTACAGCAACAGTTTGAGAGCCACAGGTTGTGCTAACGAGGGCTCGCAGAGTCCAGTGACCCTCCGTTTGAACCCGAGGCGTTTTTTGTCTGCATCTGCATTCTTCGGACCAAGGAACCATGCCAAACATTCACATCAGAGTAACCTGGTATGATACCTTTCTGTCTACGGAGGTACGTTCGTATAACGTTTTAAACTGGTTGCCATAAATGTACCCACTTTATTTTAATCTTAATCTTTATAAAAGTGTCTATAATAGTAGTTTATGATACTGTTGCATAATAAGGGTTCTTATAACATGAGTGTGTTTTAAAAAAACGAGCCGTAGGCGAGTTTTTTTATAGTATCACACGAGTGTTATAAGACCAAGTTATGTACAGTGTCATACACTACTTTATCTACTCTCATACTATATTACGTAAAACAATGTTGCAAACAAAACCAAACTTTGTTTAAATATTGAAAAGATTTTTTAAATGTCAAATGTTGGCGCCAAGGTGCAAACATCGATTGTGAATGCGTGTTGCGTCGTCGCGGACTCGTTCATTGAAACCTTTTTAAAGTAGAGGTTCAACCTCCTTGGTCCAGCTGGAGGTTGTATAGGTGTATCGTTATGATTAAAAAGTTATATTATGATACAGGTGTCCATACAAGACCTGTATCGTAATTAAACTTTTTTTTTTATTATTTTTGGCCTGTACGTAATGTTTGTCATAAGCATTTTGTTTTCAGTTTTAGAATCTTTGTATTATAGTATCAGAGTAGATAAAATAATAAAATCATTGCTTTATTCTTTGAAAATGAGTAGCTTTATTAGCATTTATATTGAATTGGTGTCATTTGTCAACCATTTGTTTTATATATATTTTTTTTATTTTGAAATTTAGTTTTGATGCATTTTCACATTAATTCCAATAAGATAAATCTGATTTAGAAAATTTAATGAATTCACAAAATAAAAATAATTTTTAAGTTTGTTTATGAATGTTAATATAGACAATTTTCAACACAACTTTAGGCCATGATAATAAAATAATTATTGATAATGTTGTTCTAATTAGTAATATCTAATAAATATTAATATTTCTTATTCATAAGACTAAACAATAAGGGTGACTGCTCTACTTACAGACGTAGATGCTAACGCTTAAGAGTAGTAGCATAGCACGATGGCGCATGATGGAATCTTAACTATTCGCTAAGGTGCTCAGGATAGAGTTGAAGCTGGTCCGCACTTTGCACAACATCGAGGCAACGTGCTTGTGAACGATCGCATATAAATCATTACTATGCACCTACGGAAACATTCCCTATGCATTAGATAAGCGGGGCAGTCCAATCAGCAACCTGAAACTTATATTATATTTTATTTGTACTTAATAATTATATATTAAACTTTTCTGTGAAATATTTCTTCTTTGTACATCCTTGAATGACACGCAAAAAACTGATGATCGTTACGATGATGATACTAGCAATCACAAAACAGAGAATAGACAATAATTTTATTACTGGCAAACTCAGACGTTTTTGCATGTTCTCAATAGGATATATAAATAAGCAATATAGAAGATTTGTTAGCAGAAAAGCTTAATCTGTTTTTGAAAACTATTTTCTAAACTGAATTGAAATGTCAAAAGATATGCGACAAGCAAGCGAAACAAGAAAACAAAATGTTTAGGTTTCCAATTCCTGAGATGCACTAATCATTTCCGGAATATGTAAAAATTTTTCATACATATTTCGAAAACATTTATGTCACCCATTATGGGTGATTTTGGAAAGATGTGGACAGCCTCTCTGGTGCTAAAAGTTGACTGCATGATTGATTCTTATTTTTCGGGAACTTATTATTACAAATAGATCACATAGTGCCGAGGTGAGACTGTATGCAAGATGCGATGCAATTTCGTTTTTTTTTTGTTATTTCGGAAAAAAATCGGAATTCAAGATTATTTTTACGTAGTAAGTTAATAACTTCCTATTAAAACGGTCATGTCACTTTACACAAGCACCACTTAGGTTTGTTTCGGCACATTTGAAAAAACCCATACACTCAATAACTGCATTGTTTTAGGATCGTAGCAATACATTTGCGTTTTGTTACCTATTACTATGTCCCACACAAATATAACAAAAAAAATTTTTTCTATACTTACGAGACTGCAGTGTTCTACAAACGGATCGTCGAGTAGACGTAACTATCGTTTTGTATTGTAAGATCCCAGTTGAAACTATGACGTCAACAGTACAAGAAGTTTTGGGTGAATTAATTGATGAACTTACTTTTTCTTCAGATAAAAAGGATTTTTTGTTGACTATGTTGGAACTTGAAAGCAATGTGCTCATTGTATCCATCCGAACATCGGAACAAACAAACATAAATACATTTGTTGCTCACGTTAACATTTAGAAGACGGTAATATATTCTTCTTTAAAAAATTAAAATTAAGTTATATTTGTAAAGAAATTAACCAACCATTAATTTTTTACGTATGTTTAATACGCCAGTACGCTGCGACTAACTTAATGACTATAAACATCTCATATGATTCGTTGCAACACCACTTCGTGTGCTGACTTGTTTGAACATAAACGCGTTCGTATTGCTCTCGTCCTACACGCGTATTACGATACGCTTACGATATGACGCCGTGAGCGCAGGGGCTAAGAATATATTCACCAGTAAAATCCTGAGTGAAAACGTGGCAATGTAGACACGCAATTTTAAAAATGGTGAAACGAATGAATAAAAGTAATAGACAATCCGATTTCACTAACTATTCTACAGAAAAAGAGTTCCATTTTCAAAATTTGTAATTCCTTTTTAAATATTGTTTGAGTAAGTGGCCAGTTCCGGAAACTTTAATGTCACCTATGAAGCAAGGCATATATAAAACTGCCCTGGTTTATTTTAGGTTTCTCTCAATACATCCATCAAAGACATTGTTTAGTTAATAACGGGACCATTTGAAGGGAACACGCTCAAGCCATTATCCCTAACAGGTCCGACTTTGTTTTAAAATGTAGAAATTAAACTTTCTTTTTTCGAAACAATTCTAAACTGGCGCTCAACTTTTGTTTTAGCTGTTCCCTCACATGTTTGTGGAAGTTTAAAAAGTTCAGGGGGGCCTTTAAAACGGCGATTCGCTTCACTTTATCCCCACAATACGGTTAAATATTTTAATTGGTCTGCCAGACTGAATACTAGAATGCTGGCTTCAATCCGAGAAAAGGGTTTTATGTACTGCCTTTGTATTTTCAGAAAATGGTTTTTTTAACCGCAAATTTATCGCAATGGTAAATAACTGCTAAGCTGGTACATTCAGCTGTGGTCCAATTTTAGGTGTTAAAATAGTTAACTATAAAATTATATTTTGTTTTAAGTTTTAAGATGAAAACTAGAAATACAGTGTTTTACTAATAAAGTAAAAAAACACGATATTTCCTCGAGTTTACATTGCTACAATACACATCGGCAGCTTTAGGTGATTCGTTACGTCTGTAGTTTATATTTTTTCATTGTTGGTTTGAACTATTTATGTGATTATATGTTGTACATATGGGCTTGATTGAATCTATTATCTATCTGTTCATATATTGGTAGAAACACAGCATTATAACGCATAGTACATTTTAATTGAATTATTTGGTAGGTTTTCATTCGTATTCAAGGACGCTTTAACAGGACACTGCTTTTTTAGTTACACTATTCTTACATTTTGTTCCTACAGTGTACAATATACTACTACATACAGTGTCCCATAATCATTATTAATTGCGTTAAGTTTCGCATCACAAATTGTGACACTCTTGTTTTAGACATTTTATCAAGATGAAGTCCACTATTGATTTCCCGCTATCAGTCTTGACCCACCGACATAGAAGAATACCGACGGGTATGAATAAATTATTAATTATTTTATGTTTTTTCTTGTCATGGTTTTTAGATTTAAAGTTACAATCAGTCGTGAAATTAAAATTTTGCAACGTTACCCGCTATAAAAATACTATAGGGTAGTAAAATATAACTCTATTCGCATTGCATTTAAGAGCGAATCACCAATTTTAACATAATAATATTCAATGTTTAAGTTAATAATTAACTTCTGTATTTTTTTTTATGACTTTGGTTTAATATCCTTCCAATTTTCGAGCGGAATGAAGGAAATAAGGAAGCCAAAAATGGTCGAACGTATTAATACACTTCGAAGCCGCTTTCAAAGTTAGTCAACAAAATACCACACTACAAGTTCGTTGCGGATTGAACAAATATATATTTGTTAGACATAGGAATTGTAACAGCCGAGACCAAATTACTCATTATTCTCATGGTAATTTCTTGATGCCTTCTGATCAGGCAGTGGATATCATCATCCCCGATAGTCTGGAGACGATGATAATGTTTTTTTGCAGAAATTGGCTTTGCTGCTATTCCATTTTTAATTTCCCAAAAACCAAGTCGTTGGTAATTCAATTGGAAAATAATGTTACCTTAGACTTAATAATTACATAGATAAAAAGGGATCAAACGTTACACTTTAAAAATACTAACTAAATATGACAGATGTATGATAGTTCAAATAAATTTAAACAAGCAGTCTTTAAAATTTTAATGTTATTCAGTAGAAATAGAGACACATTCCAAGACATTATATCTATTTTAGGAGTCCTTGAGATTATTCTCCTTTAGTCGACCTTCCCGTTATATGTTGATAATGTCAACCACTACACGAATAAAATAAAAATAACTTCATTCGAATGCTATTGCAGTTGTTTTGGATCGTCCAACATTTTTACCTACTACCCATTCAGGAGGTTGTCACTATAGATAGTCCACAAAAAAACAGCATCACTACCTAATATAAAACAAAGTCGCTTCCTCTGTCCCTAGATCCTTATGTATGCTTAAATCTTTAAAACTACGCAACGGATTTTGATGCGGTTTTTTTAATAGATAAAGTAATTCAAGAGGAAGGTTTATATGTATAATACATGCATAATATAGTAGAGCATTGCATCCGTGCAAAGTCGGGGCGGGTCGCTAGTTTATAATATTCTATTATCATTAAGTAGTTTTATGGTTTCAATACATAGATAGAATGGTCTAGATGGCAGCGATAGGCTTTAAGTATATTTATATACTTTGAATCATGCAAGATTACAAAAAGGAAGATTAACAAATAAAAAGTTTTAAGAAACTTTCCATTAAAATCGCGTCGCTATTTAAAACAGGCACATATTCTAGATATGGTATAAGTTTAGGCAAAAAGCTATTTCTATTTTATAGTTTTGCATAGATGCATTAAGAGTTTATTATGCATAATTCTAGTGATCTCAACAAGTTAACGTCAGTTATGGACGTTTCTTTGTTAGGTTGTTGTATGCATGCAATAAAATTAGCAAGAGCAAAGTTGAAGAACTATCTATGAATGCCACAAAGAAAGAAGTTAGATTAGTTGTAGTTTGATATTTAGGTGCCTAACTTACTCGTGTAATTAAGCCGAGGGCCAATTACAATACAACACACCACGTCACTACATGGACAAGCGGCTTCATTTGACCTAATTTTGGAATAGAAGTCACATCGTATTTTACCGAGTAAAGGCAGTTTACGTTTAGATGGACCGATTAATCAGTCTGTGCGTGAGCTGAGGCGGTTGCAGGAGCGGTGGCGGTAATTAGATTTAAGAACAACTGGGCGGCGTCAGAGGGAGAATGGCCGGCATTAATTTGAGCTCCTCTAACGAGGGCGACGGACGGCACCGACTGGGCCTTGCGACTCGAGTGCCGTGGAGCTGTCTATGACTAACATTAATTATAAAATAAAATGTATTCATGTGTACAATTCAATTAAAGAATAGATTTATTTTTTCTCTTTCTTTAAAGTCTGGGTTTTGTGGCATGGTTGTTGTTTCTGATTTCCATAACACAAGTGCATTAGTTACTTATAAGTGAATGTGTGTGAGATTGTCTAATGTTTATTTTTAACTCATCCCCACATTGCAAGTAGGAAAATATAATAGTAATACTAATAGATAAAGTAAAAATAACTACTGCCGCCTGTGGTACACTTACAATAATATGCATACCTTTCCCATCTATTGCTTACAAAGAGGTAGGAAAATTTGTATATGTACAAAAAAAAAATATAGAAATATATATGACCTTCTGCTATTATGGGATGAGTCGCATCGCGTGTGTATAAATCCTGGCATACATTCTTCGTTGAAAAAAAATTCTCTTAATAATACTTGTGATACTACTTATAATAATAATACTTATATTCTTCGTTTAAAATAAAATTATCTTAATAATACTTATGCTTTGTCATCAACATACACACAAATACCATTAAAGATTACTAAATCGACTTTGGTGCAACGGTAGCGATCCTGCGTTTCGCACCGACGGTCCTGGGTTCGAATCCCGGTAGGGGCAGATGTTTTTATGATGAATTCGAGCATTTGTACCTGAGTCATGGATGTTTATATATATTTCTATGAATATTACTTATTTATGTATGATATATGTATGACTTTCCGTTATCCTAGTATCCATAACACAAGCCTTTAAGAGTGCTTACTTTGGGCTAGGTTAATTGGTGTGAATGTAGAAAAAAAAATCAAATAAACAATGCCCATATACAAAGCTCAGGCATAGGCATTTTTATTTCATTGCCTATCTTTTGCTCAGGCTCCATAATTTTCAAAACAAACTGAATGCTCCTGTGTTTTGTGTTTGCACACTTTATATCTAGAAAATTTATAATAATAACAATTAAATAATTTATTTAACTATAAATGCTCATTTTGTTAGTGAAACTTATATGGATTGGCATACTTGTTAATAATTAAAACAAGTCCTAGTTAATAAAGGCGTGCTCTTATCTCATTCTTCTTAAATATTGTATGCAAAAGCGCTATGGTGGTATTTGGTCTACGAAGGCAGCTTTCGTTAAATTGAAATAATAACAGATACACAACGTGTTTGTTATAGTTTTGATGTTTATTCCTTATGTTTCGATCACAGATGACTAAAGTCATAGTTGTCATACCGTCATGTGCTACCTTCCAATATTTTAATGAGGCACTATCTACTTAATTTGAAAAAAATAACATTATTTTGTTTTGCGTTTTATTAAGTTATTTTATTAAATCTACGATTATAAAAAAACTACAGAGCATACCACCATCACTACCAGTTCGGAAATTGGGAGGCCCTTCCGAGCAGATCAAGCGAAAGAATCTTGGGCAGGGGTACCGACCGCCATCTTACATTTATTACCTATATATAAATGATGATGTGATGTAGTCAGCACATCACTAGGTGCCAGGCAGTGTTTAAGGCGGTGACTACCGCAAATTGCCTAGTCTGCCCTTTGGTATAATTTTAGTACAGCCCAGGGGCAGGTAGTGTGTAGTGAGCTCTTAAATAAGAGGATTTAATACATTTAAAAATTACAATAAAATGTGCGATAGGCGCGGAAGTGAGAACGTCCCCGCTGTATTTGCCGTTGTTAGTACTTACCGATGCGCTTTAGATCCGCGTTTGGGTTATGATGGATTCTTCTTACAGTGTTAATTGGCTAATAATTGATAGGCTGACGATGCAGTCTATAATAATGTCTTTTTAAGATTTTATTGGCTATAATTCATATGATGACTTCCGTGATGAACTGGCATACCGTTTTTTATAGTAACGCGACTTCGATATCTAGGATTTTCGATTCCTAGATATCGAACAGGATGGGACTCGTCCCATTGATTGTTCAATGTTGAAAATGAGTTTTTTATATTGGCCCGGGTCTGGGTATTGTGGTACAGACTTTGTTTTTTATCTCCACGACACAAGATTTTAGCTACTTCACTTTGCTTCAAAACTACTATGTATTGCAAAATACTGAAAAGCACTATAAGTTGAAACGCGTCCTCTCTTCGGATTTCGTTATTCCGGACTAGCAAGCTGTGTCCAGCATCCACTGACTATGTTTATTGCAATCTGGCGGCTAAATGCCCGGCTGCTTACCCCTTACTGGCCTTTTGTTACACGCGCTTTGCATATAAATCCTTATTTCAAAAGTTCTCTGAGCATTTATTTATTTATTGTTATTAGTGCTACAACAGGGAGCAATCATTATCGTCATCATTTTCAGCTTAGTAATCTCATTATCTACACTATTAAGGCACATGCCTTCTTAATAAACAAATAAATGGAACAATTAATAAATACGTATAATACACTGTAGAGAGGATGGTTATCTACCATTATTCGTCTCTACCACGGCAGTCAAGAGCAGATGCAGCTGTGACCGGAGATTTAATAAGCCTTGCGAAACAACGTTGACAACCGTTTGGTGCAGCAGTAGCTATCGTGTCTTTCGTACCGGCAGTCCTGGGTTCGAATCCTGGAAGGGGCAGATGTTTGTATGTTTGTATGATGAATACAAGCATGGGTGTTTATATATATTTGTATGAATATTACTTATTTATGTATGATATATGTATGTCTATCCGTTATCCTAGTATCCATAAGACAAGCAAGCGCTATCTTTGGGCTAGGCTAAAGGCTAAGAAATATTTATTATTTATTTATTATAACCTCCGTGTGGAGGAGCTAAAGAAAAAAAAATTGGTCTCCCATCTGATGACCAGCCTCTGCGAAAGTTTCCTAATCTAAGCACACCACTCATTCTAACCATGCCATCGAGATGCTGACGAGGAACGTTTGCTATTTAGCAAAACATTATTTACAACAATCTATTTTTTATTAAACAAGTTATGTTAGATTACGATTGAAAACAATATTGAAATATCTGGTTCATGATTAATGTTACTTCCTAAGCCTTTATAATATAATCCTTGGAGATATTGGGAATTACAAAACGCTAGGGTTTTAATTATTAGTTTTAGAAAGAAATTTACTTCTTAAGATAAAAAACTTATAAAATTAATGTTTTTTGTTATATTTTAACCAAATAACGTTTAATATTATTAATTTATTATTGTCAGCTTTATAATAAATATCTCTCATATGTTGGACTACTGACCTTTCTTATGGATGCAAAACGCCGTAGGGAGAACAGGGCATCACCAACCATGTTACTTCTAAAGTGAATGTATGTGTTTATTTTATTTAAGTTAAATCACGTGAAACATTCTAAAATAGAATTGTTAAATTCATTCGCTCACTAACAATAGTCCTTTAAATTCCAATGAATATCTCGCATCAGTAGAAAATATTTAAGCTCTTTAAAACAATGTTATACTTATGATCCTCAAAGCATATTCTACAATCGCCGGAGCTGGTCAGCTAAAGGGTTGTTGAACTATCTCCCTTGCCCTCGGCTCGCAAACAATGCGCCCTTGTGCGCTTGGACTCAAATAAAAGGTTTGATTTCGTGTTTTAAGTAGGGTCGGTTGCTTTTAAAAATTCTCACGAAATATTCTATATATTTAGGACGAAAATTTATTTTAATAATATTATGTTCTTCTACTAATATTACTAAAAGGTACTTAATGCTTGGTATCTTTTGTACTACTAAAATTACATATAAGTATAAACTTATCACGGTAGCCCCTTTCTTTTCACAGATGTAATTCTTAATAATCAGGTTTTGCTTAAAATCAGAGACAGATTTATAAAATTCCAGCAGGGTTTTATATATATAGATAAATTTAACTCTTGGGAAGTGACACATTTACATTAACAGTTCAAAAAACTACAAGTACATTTGGAAACAATTCTTATAAAAAAAACCTGCTTAACTCTTTATTTTTTATTAATTCTGTGGTGTTATTTTGAGAACTATTTTAAAATTCATAAGACATTATTCTTCATAGGCAACCCTGGTAGACAAAGGCCTCCATCAATATTTGGAGATGGACCGACCGATCTGCATAGCTTTATTACGCCCCCGGCTTTGAGGTGTATTGTTCAATATACCTAATTAATCTATTAACTTTCGAGGAGATTTTCGATCCCTGTTGTTATTACAAGTGGAAAGTCTGATACCTCTTCAGGACCAAATTGATTTAAATAGTAAATAATAAATACTTAAATTCTTTGTAATTTATGTAACAGCTGCGTAATTTTAACTATCTGCCACGAATAAATCATTCTATTTAATTGTATTGTAGAGGTAACTAACTGTGAGTGTCGTGTCCGGCAGAGTAAAAGGCATCGTAAAAAGCGAGTAATGGATACTCTAGGCAATCACCATACTTCTCCCGTAAATCACAAGCAACAATGTGCAGCAGGGTTTTTAAATTATGAATTTGTACTGCGATATATATATATATATATATATATATATATATATGCAACACCAATCCACAAAGTAAAGAGTTTATAAGTAAACGCAGTATTTTCCCTAAATTAAAAATGCTCTGGTACTAACACAATAGAAGTAATATTTATAAAAAAAAAACGTGACTTATATGTTACATCCCATCAAGTAAAGATTTGAAGGAAATTATTCGATCATATCGACATTCGACAGGGCGAGCTTATTTTTTTTCATATAGGAGCTCTGATGCAGTTCTCAGTGGTTTACGTTCTTATAAAAACAGCATTTTGACTATCTTAACATTAACAGTGACTTTTATTTACCGAACATCGGTTAATCCGAGCAGGAGTGATCCCACCTTTGAAGCCAAATGGTCCCAATTTCAAGTCCCGGAAGGGACAAATATTTGTGTGAGAATTGTGTGTTTGTGTGCATTTGTATGTAAGTCATGGGTACTTTTATGAATATCTATACTTATGTATGTATCATATATGTACGTCTACCCTTGAATCCGTTATAAAAGCCTTACTGTGCTTCCTTTATAAGGCTAATTGGTGTGAATGAAATTTCTAGTAGCTTACTGAATACACAATAAAAAATTGCTGCTCTGAACGTAGGGAACACATTGATTTAGAATATTTTTTTTACTTTTTAAATTAAAAGGCAATTTTAAATATGAATAAAATAGTCTTATCTGACCTATTGCCTACTTTGAGATGTTAGATTGTCATGAATAGGAATTGAATTCTATCTGACCATAATAAATGCGAAATTTGCACTTTGAATATATTAATTGTATCTATTATCTATCCAAACATTATCCACAAAAAGATTTATTTATTTTCAATTTGTAAAATAACTGTATATAATTAAACCACATTCTGCGGGGTTACTGAATAAGTGTTTGTAGTTACGTGTCTACATAATTTTATTTTATCTAAAGAGGTTCCAATATATTCACTCTATCGTAGTCTCGTAGTGCATATTCGTAGCAAGTTCGGCTACGTAAGCGTGGACAGTGCAAGCAATAAATTCTGGACAACAATGCATTGACAGAGTTTGCCCTCCCCTCTATTAAAGTCCTTCACGCTTTGGTATTTTCGGTACTGACGATTTGTACGGTAAAAGTAACCTTGCCGCTTTAAGATAAGGATTAATGTATCGAATGCGATGAATACTGGATCATGTTGCACACAAGCCTAAGAGTCTTGGAGACGGGAGTTGTTTTTGTGATATTAACTTACTTGTTTTGGACATAAAACATTACCTTAATATTTGAATGATTGAAATGATTGATAAAATCAAAAGAAAATATAAGTGAAAATGCTTTGGTCTATAACTTAACTGCTTTTAGTTTAGTTATTTTCATATACTACATTGGAAAGTATAATATTAATATTTTGGAAAACTGCCTACAGGAATTTTTTTTCTTCAAGATTGTTAGTGGGAGTTAATTGCATTAAAACATTCACTTTCTTCAAAATAATGGTATGTCTTTAGTTTCTGCGACTACATTTAACAAATTTTTACGAACAAAGTTATATTTGAGTTGCCTTTAACTTTATTTTTTTTATTTGTTAAATGCTGTTAATTTAGTAGTCTAGCTCTTGGTATGAGCAGCCTACCCATTGTATCCACTCACTAATCGCAGCTGTCATTTTCACATAGTGCCTTTCTATTTCACAAAAGCACTAAGCATGATAGTTTATCTGTTTTTTAGAGTTCAACATAAAAATATTTTACACTGATTTACTCTTTGTGTTTATCTTAAATGTTTTTGCATTTAACGTTATATTTTTAAAGAATTAAGACATTAAGTTTTGTTATAAGAACTCCGCCTAAAAATAATAATTGAGATAATGTTAGGAATGGAATTAAAAATATTTGAATTGGAAGTGAATATTAACAAATTTCAAAATTGAGGTCGCACTTATTTGCACCGTATAATTCTGTAACGCACAGATTTTGAAGCACTTGATAAAACTTTTAACTAAGTTTGTGTTAGTATAACTACTTCAGCGGTGTTCGGCGAGCGTTTGCCAGCGAGCGCGCTGGCTGCTAAATGCCGCAAGAGCCGTGCTGTCCCGCTCTCGCCGCCGCGTTCGGCGCACCTCTCACTCGCGCCGGCGCGAACACGTGTTTATTTGTATGTTTTATCCTTCGGCGGCTTTAAACCCAACCCACCCCGACCGCAAAGTGCGCTCCGCCGCCCGTCGCACCCGCGCCGTCGCCGCCTCTCACTCGCCGCGGAGCCGCACCGACTCGCCCGCGAAACTTTGTCCGAAGTCGACGGGCGCGGACGTTCGCCGCGTATTAATAGCCACCGTAAACGGCCACCGCAACACCCCACGCGAGTCGCACCACAACCGAGCTCGCGGGCGCACGCATCTCACGCACTCTCACCCTCGCGTAAACTATTCATCACTCACACCAAAAGCGAAAACGGAATCCCAAATAGTCAAACACGACCGCATCGAAAGTGAGAGTTACGTGCGTGCGTAAATACACGAAAAAAAAGTGCCGCCGACAGTGAAACTAGTGAAAAGTTTTTCGCTGGGCGGGGGAACCACCCCTCGGCGTCGGAAAAAATCGGCCCCTCGCGTCCCTCGCACGCCGCCGCCGAACTTTTCATTCACCGGGGAAAAAAGTGTGGCAAGGCCGCCGTGACGTCACCGCGTCAAGTGGCCACGCGCTCGTTCCCTAGCAACGAGTCGTGTAGGAAGTGAGTGGAAGTGCGAGATGGCAGTGCTGAGCGAAGGTGGAGCGTGCTCGCGATGGCTGCCAGCGCGGCGGGACGCGTGACATGTAGCCGCCGCGGGCCTGGACTATATGTGCAGCACGCAGCGCGCGCGCGTCGCGAGGATGCACCTCACGGGCGCGTCCACCGGCGCCGTGTCGCCTGACACCAGCTCCACGCTCCTCCACGAGACCTACACGAAGATGACCTCGGACATCCTAGCTGAAAGGACGCTGGGGGACTTCTTGTCCGAACACCCTGGGGAATTAGTTCGGACTGGCAGTCCCCACTTCGTATGCACGGTACTGCCTCCGCATTGGAGATCGAATAAAACGCTGCCGGTTGCTTTCAAAGTGGTGGCCTTGGGAGACGTAGGCGATGGAACTTTGGTGACCGTTCGAGCGGGCAATGACGAAAATTGCTGTGCGGAATTAAGGAACAGCTCAGCGGTGATGAAGAATCAAGTGGCAAAATTCAATGACTTGAGATTCGTCGGCCGCAGCGGGCGCGGTGAGTGCTGAAGGTGCAGTTATATGTGTTAACACTGATAACAAATGAATACTATATTCATAAAACATTAAATAATAAGAACAAAAGTCGACCGCGAACAATCATAAAACTTTCCAAAGTTACTAAGCGAAAATCACACGGCGATCATTCTCAAAAGTTTGTAGCAAAACACGGGGGAGCTCAGTGACATTGAAAAGTGCTCCAAACTTTTTCGCGTTTCTTAAGGGGCTCTTTGAATGTCAATAGGCGGGCGGGAGGTCGGCGGACATTACGCCCTAGTGGCCCGCCCATCTTAAGAAAGTTAACTTTCTTCAACAAATACGAATCTATTTACGAAACTTTTACCTTCGTAAAATTTTACCCTTGATAAATAAAAAAAAAATCGTACACTGTTTAAAAAAAGGAATTAAATTGATGTTAGGTTACGGCTCTACTGGCAAATAGTAGTAAAAGTTTTTATATTATAGTTATTTTAAGAAAAATCGTAGTTACATTAATTAAAAAGATTATTAAAAAATACCAATGAATTAGCCAGTAAATAAAAAAACGAATAAAACAACAATAAATAAATAAAATAATAATAGTAGCAAAATATAAGCACAATAGTACAGAAACAGGCTCCACTCCGGAAAGTTACAAGCAGAAAATATAAGTAATTTTAGTCGTTCAAATAAAGATCAAAAACCGACCAATTTTGATTGACTTCTCCTTTCACCTTATGTATATTGTATATGTAATAACTTTGTGAATATTGAAATAATGAACTCTTTTTCCATTTGTAATATGTATGTTCAAGCTACTCTACACTCTGGTAGTGGCTGTTATACGTAATTCATATTTAGTAAAGGTTTTAACGGAGACTATTTGACTTCTTATTTTCATGGTTGCAATCCTTCTTTTTGCACCGACGGTCCTGGGTTCGAATCCCGAAAGGGGCAGATGATTTTATTATACGAGCATTTTTACTCAAGTCATGGGTATTTATATATGTTTCCATAAATATTACACATCTATGAAACATATATGTGTATCTATCCGTTACCCTAGTATCCAGAACACAATTCTTACAGTGCTTACATTGGACTAGACTAATTGATGTGATTGTAAGAAATAATCTATTATTTTTTCATAATTCTTTGATTTTTTAAATGCTTTGATACCAGGACACAAAAGTATTACAAAACATCAGACCTAGTTTTGCTTCTTAATATTTCATCTCACAGACAATATGATAACATTTTTCTACTACTCTTTATAAATATTTCGTAGTCGTTTCTTTAAAATAAAATTACACGATTTACTAAAGACTCCTCATAAATTTCGATCATTTTTTTTAAATGGTTTCTTCAAATCTTGTCCAAAATTTTCAAACAATCCTTCAGCTTTTAGTGGAAGATATACCCATACGTATTAAATATATACCAATATATATTAAAATGAGATTGTTATTAACGTGGTTAATTCAAAAATACCTTTTTTTCATTCCATTCCTGTTCTATATTGTGTATTGGCAAGTGAAATAAAGTTTAGATTAATATTTTTGTACCCATTAGACTACTAACTGTACTTTAATTTGGTCACTATTGCAGTCAGCTTTTTTTTTTATACAGGGCATAGGTCTGATTATTCCAAGATGCAACAAAGCTGTTATCTATACCGACAGAAAATACATAATTAAAATATTGATACTAATGGTGGCCAAATGGTGGGTAGAGCTAAAATGCATAAAACTTGATACTATCTTATATTTTCTAATACAATCAACAGGTTTATAGAATTATTTTGGTCTATACATAAAACAGAATGAATTAGATTTTCATCGGAGTAACTAAAAAAAAGTTATACGCTTTATTTCAAATTAGAAATTCGAATCTGTCACATTAACAGAAGAAAATAAAGAGTAATAGTGATAAGTTCGTATAAATTCCATAACAATCAATACTCGCAATTTCCCCGCATTTATCAGTTTTCGGGCACTATTGCAATATTTTCACTGAAAAACCCTACTCGAATTTGGGTTAGGGTTTTCGGCTTTCGACTCCTCGATACTGCGATTTAATTAACCTTTAAATTAAGCAGAAACACGAATACAAAAAAAATAGTATGATAGCAAGTATTTATTTATGTTGAGCTCTATGAAAAGACTGGTCATTTTGTAATATTTATAATATAAAAATTGCTTAATTTAAATATTTCAGTTCCGTTTCTTATTTTCGTAACGAAGATTATTTATTAAGGCGCTGAAAATTAATCAATCTCGTAATCAATAAAAAAAGTACATTTCACTAATTTACATCAACAAAGAGCTATCTCAAAATACAGGAAAGTTTCCTAAATTACTGTTTAAACTGACAATTATATTTCGTGCTTTTAATTAAAATTTGTTTCGCTATACTTTATATCACATTGCAAATCGGACAGGACGCCCTAACCAATTGTGCTAAACCTAACAAACCTAACAAATTGAATTAATGATATAATTATTTACTTTTTGCCGAGATAAAGTGATCTGTGTATTATTTTTGTGAACTCTGTTTAAGGAAGTGGTAAATCATGTCTTACATAAATTAAAGACATAAATCAAAGTGACAAATTAAAGCTCATTTAGTTACAAAAAAAGCGTTTAAGATTATCTATTTAGTATGATCTTAAAACCTAATATAAGTTACAATCCATTTTACTAAATGTAGTAATAACTATATAAAAAATTATATATACTTATACAAACTAAATTGTATTAAATTATAATTACAATTGTAAATGTTACTGCGCCCTAACGCGTCATCGGGTCCACACGGTCATAGTACTGGCTTTAATAAATCCAACAAATTGAGACCTCGTGTTGCATTATGAATTTGAAACATGAGCTGGATACTTATTATTATTAAGTATTTTTTTTATTTATGCAGAAATACTTTTAATACTTAATTTGCACTTATACATTAGGAATAAATACTTCAATAATAATAATTAATTATTCATTTCATCTCTATTTCTATTCCGAGGAATATACCTGAAAAACATGTTCATATTAATAAACATTAAAAATAGAACTCATTTATACATAGATCAAAGTCAATGATACAGATTGTAACAGAGATAGTTAAATTTTGTATGGAGCTTAAACTATGATATTGAAACATTCCAGAATATAAGTGAACATAAATAAATAATCAACATGCTTATTTAAGGGAAACCACATTTAACGTAAATGGAAATTAAATTATTGATCATACTTACAAACAAATGCTAAATCCATAGGGTATTTCATAAAAAAAAAACAGTTTGAATTTTTAAGGATAAGCCTAAAACTCTTAACATAAGCGTTTACATATTTTTATTAGCGTTTCTTGTTTTCCAGTTCCTGAATATGAGTACTTATAAGAATGCTGAGACATCCGATTAATATGTTATTTATTTAATTTATAGAACGACCCTAAAACGAAATGGAAATTAATCATCATTCTCGTGAATATTTTTAAGGTTCCGTACCCCGATAAGAATAGAACCCAATACGTTGACAATCTGTCTGTCTATCAAAGATCCTTTATTTCAGGACGAGTGGAAGACACACCGTTTAGTCCACATATTTAAATAATCAAAGGAATCAAAACCCATAGGGTAGGTAAACCTAGAATCATGAAATTTGGCAAGAATCAATGTCTTGTACATATTGAATTATTATATAGAAAATCGCAAATTTGTATTTTCATCCTTTTTTTTTAAATTCGCGATTATGAATGTTTTTGCAGATGGTAAAGTAACCATACAGGGTATCGGGACAGTTTTTAATAGGCAAAGTTAGTTTTATTTCTCGACAGTAATATTGTTATACGTTTCCGAGACTGTATTTGATTTAATCCCCGTTATGCAAGAACTACATATCTACATATTTGTTCATCAGTGTGAGTCAGACTTGCACTCGGCTGGTTTTGTATAAAATCTTACCTGGTTTTGTATGAAATCGATACTTATGGAGTTTTTGAAGGTCTAAAAATCTCTTATTCAAGATATCACATTTTTCATATATTTTAAATGTATTTTAAATTACATTTTACACTGCGATACATACGCTATCTGTTGCTTCGTGCATTGAATTACGTGTCATACTGATTTTTACTTTTGTTCTTCTTTCATAAATTAAAAAAAAAGATATAGGAGATGGCTACCAGACATATTCTAGTTATGTTTTAAACATAGGTCCTAGTTTATTCATTCATATATTTTCTAAATAGACTATAAGCCAGTCAATCAAAATATACGAGTACATGGTCCAAATCATGATATACACTATTACAATATAACAATTGAACTTGTTTCAGATAGCCTGTTTCCGAACGATTCATGTTGTTACCGTGTTTGATTTGTGTAGTTTATTGATTGAAATTGTTTTACTATTTAAAATAAATGCGCATAGTCCGAGCTCGTCCCACGCACGCTCGATCGGATTGAGAATAGAGCTAAGTGCTCATCACTTCATTTAGTTAATATTGCCCTCCTAAAAGTAGTCGGGCATTGTATAGCTTAAAACAGTACTCTCACCAAAATATGCCACAATATTCGTTTAGGATTGAATTAGAATTGAATTTAAAATTGAATTAGGATTTCTCCCACATATTTTGCGCTAATGAAGAACCGTTAATAATAAAATCATCGGCTCTCTGAGACTTTTTGAAGCAATTACGGGTCACGGGTCCATCGCCATAGAGCATTTTCTCTTGGATGCACGCTTACTATAATCGTTTCTATAGTTTTCTCCTGTACACTTTTGTTCCTCCATCATGCTTATAGAACATCAATTTTGATTTGTTTTAGAACTTAACTCTTGACCAGTCTTCAACAAATAAATTGTTAAGTGGTTCAGAATATATCGTAGCCCACGCTCCATTCTAGGAGCATTTGTAGGTCTAAATGGTTTTAAATTAGCATCATCAAGCCTTCGTCTTACAGTATATGCTCTTGGGTTACTTCCCCCGAAACGTCGAAACTGAAAAAAAGACTAGAAAATATCGACTCGACACTCATTTCTGTTGGCTTCGCGTCTAATTTGTACTGCTTGGAGAAAGCGAATCTTCTCATGGTACACCTGGGCCTGTCGTTTCCTAGTCTGCTTAGGTAGAGCTGGTTTTCACGAAACGTTAGAGATTTGTTGTAATGTTGACAACAACATACCAAATGTCCTTCCTGTATCATGACTGACTCCTGCAGTTTTTTTCAGAACATTTTTTTCAGTTCTCCGCAGACACGTCTGTTGACAACGCTGTTCGACGAAACTGATTCTTTTCAGTTGATTTTTCTTTTAGGTAATAAAAAGAACTCACAAGGTGCCAAATTAGGAGTGTAGGAAGACTTTGAAAGGTATGTTTTCCAGCAACTTCCTCGTATGGAGCGCTAAGTGCGCGGGCGCTTTGTTGTGGCGAAGCAATACCCTGGAGTTTCGTTGATTGTTGCTCTTTTTAATGAAAACTTCTGGCAGGCATTTCGTATTACACCACACGGCGTTGATACTGCATTAAACAGATATCCCATCAATGTGAAGAAATTAACGATAAAAAGCTTCACATTGGTAAGTGTTGGTTCATTTAAAAACAGCCAAGCAGTTGGCTGATGCTTTATTTCTGGATCGTATCGATACATTCAGGATCCGTTACCTGTCACAATGTCGTAAACGCGCTAGTTTGCTTTAATTTTATTTGTCATATCACGACAAGCTGGGCAGTACTCCCGTCTGGAGTGACACGGGCCTGCTTGCAAGTTCGTTGAAGTTGTGCGGCACCTGCGCCTGCTGCGCGAAATTATCCTTCCCACGCAAAGACATTCGTGGAGAATCTTGTGAAGGCTTCCTTATCCAATCCGCAATATATGCTGATTCTCTAGGTATTTAATTTGTTTGTTTTGTTGGAAAAAAATTGCTAGCACTTTTTCTTCGGTAACAGCAATTCGTTGTGCCAAAGTTAGGTGCTTCCTTAAAACTCCCTTCGTCCATAAATTACCATTTGAATTCGATCTCATTTGATTCTCGTCCATTTTTAAGCCACATTCGAAATCATAAAAAACCATCGCATGAAAATGATCCCGACGCAATTACTTTTTACAAAGATACACAATAATTCAATTTTACGCTCAAAATGTGGAAATAAATTAAAATTGGTTTGTACTTTACCTGTAAATATTCTTTTTTTTTTTAAGAATTATAAGCGACCAAGGCCTTAAGCATAAAGTGTTTTTTCGCTAACTGTCTGAATGGCATGGTTTCTTATATTTATATATTTTATAACTTTTTTTATCTAGTTGCCATTGTCCAAAATATATGTTCATTACAATCTATGAATGATGCCTAACGTAAATAAAATATAAATATTTAATATCGTAAAATAAATGCATATCAAAAAAATACTTTTACCATAGTATTAAAGTAGACTACTTTAATAATTTCATTCAATTGTTCAAAATGCAAACATTAATATTATGTAGCGTGTATCATACATATTAAGTAGGAAACTACCTTTGGAAACTTCAATGTTTAAAATTATCAAATTTACATTTTACTCGAAGTTTACATAGTGAACAATTTCTGAAGTTGTAAGAAAAATGTAAAGAGTAGTATCATACTTAAATTAAACCTAAACAGTCTATTAAAATAAATTATTTAGAAAGGGTAGATGAAATATATCGAATTTTTTATTGATTTTTTTCTTGTATTTTAATAAGAAAACATTAGAAATGCCGGCCAGTTTACGAAGCAAATTCTTCTCAAAGCAAATTCTTCACCTTCTCAAAAAGATTTCTTTAAAGTTTGTGAATTTCTTTGTGTTTTATCGTTAATGTCTTAACTTCGTTCGAAATTGTATGACATAAACAAATTATTACTCCAGACGAAGAAATTCTTTGGGGTCAAGTCAGAGAAACGTGGTGGCCATAATATGGGCCACTCCTGACAGATCCTGCCTCTAGTATACTAACTGCTCTACGATCAGGTTTTGCTTGAAAACATAGAGAAAGCATCGATACGTTGTAAAATAAAGCTTTACAAACTATAAACGAATCCTGGTTAACAACTGACTTCATGACGATTCGGTTATTTATCTGATTCAAATTTTGTGTGGTATCCGATTCGTATATCTGGCAAGCAGATTTTTGTTATATCTTCATAAGTATATACTCAACACTCAATCAAGTCTGATGTAGCCTAAGCCAATAATGTGAACGGTAAAGTATAAGTTAAACAAAATAAAAGCACGTACCTAATGCTCCCAAACACTTATCACAAAGAATAAAAAGCCAGCTTAAGAAAACACTGTCAAGTGATATAATTTCTTTTCTGCCTATTAAATACTATAATAAAGCTTTTAAAAGCTTTTGTTAATATTAACATACCATTAACTTCGCGAAACTCATTAGCTCCAACCTCCAACATTACTAATACAAGATCTACTGCATATTGCTTTTACAATAAAAAAAGAACGTCTGAAAACCGCAAGCGGAACTTCGCTTTAATCTCGCGATATTCTCGCTGTGCAAATGAAAAGTTAGTCTCGAAGACTTGAGGAGACGCCCCCTACCGGCAGCCAATGGAAAAGTCGGGAAACAGACGTCTTTGCGGGGGGCGGAGCCGCGGTCGTACGGCCATTTGAATAAAAATCCTCCTTTGAGATGTTCTTTATTACAATATGTGGCTTAACGTTACTACGCCTTTGCCAAAATTATATTTCTTTTTTTAAGAAAAAAGTTCGTAGCATTGTTCGGCTGTGTCGAGACTTCGACGATATCAGTAGCAGTTCTTTTATTCCAGCCTTCACAAGGAAAGTTTATTCTGTTACTTTTTCGTTTCTATTTAATGTACCACCCACTTATTCTTAATAAACAGACATATACTATCAATCGTGATAAGATTGACATCTTCTTAAATGAGATTTGAAATAATATATATAATTTTAAAATTGTTTGAAATTACATTATATGTTTTTGGTATTTATAAATAAATCAGTATTAAAATGCTGATTTATTTATGAGATAAATCTTTTCTCCTTTGAGGCAATTCATTAATTTTGAATTTGCACTTCACAGGTTTTAATCAAAATAAATTAGCTCTTTGAAAACTAAATTGCCCAACAACAAAATAGTTTAAATATCTATGAATTCGTTAGGCGGCCGTGGCGTAGCCATTACAATATGTATCTTACCACGAAAGATTCAAATGCTAATTGTTAATAGTATCAAAAAAAAACTTATTTAATGGACATTTGTCTTTCAAATAAAACAACTAACAAACAATTCCTTCAAGTAGGCGGTAAAAGCAAAACAAAAGACGGGCGATAAACGCTCTACCAGGCACCACTATGGAAACACGCAAGCGACGATTTGAACACGAAACCAGTCACATGTATAAAACCCTCGTCAAACGAAACCAACCTTGCAGATTATATGACGTTATAACTGGGGAATTGTGTTAGGGAAACAAAAGGAAGCCGCAAATATCAAAAACAACTTATATAAATAACTCTGTTATAAATCACACAAACATTACAAAAAATATATCAGTTATCTCCATGAGAAATGAAAAAAAAAAATTAAAACACGCTTCATCATAAAATAGTACATAGGACAGAATTGAAGAAAGTCAAAATATAAAAGTTAGTCATTTTACTATACAATCACATTGATTATATACAAATCGCTTCCAAAGTTTAAAACTATTATTACTAATCGAATTAATCAACCAAAAGAATTTAAAATAGTCTTGCACACTTAATTGCATATCATAATAAACTAACTTTACCAGCAGAATTACTAAATGTACATCAAATTGCATTTTGAATAGCATTTAATAATTTTGGTAATCTAATATGGAATATATATATTTACCTTTAAAAAAAAGAAGAGTATGTTCGATATTCTAAAAATTGTTGAATCGCCGCGCCATCATCTCTAGAGGGATTAAAAAGCCTATTTAAAAAAAAAAAGGAAGCCTCCAATAAACATAGCCATTCCCCTCGAAATCGACAGCTCGTTTCCCAAAAGGTAAAACAAAAGACAAACGCCGGTAAAGCGACACGCGAACACAGCGTTCGGGCACGCACGCGTCAGCCATAACAGCCCTTGTCAACCATAACGCGGCCGCAGCGCCCGGCCGGTTAACCACCCAACCCAACGCGGCCCGGTTTACCCGGCTAGCCGCTGGAAAACTACCTTTTCATTTACGGTTGCCCCTTGGTTTCGCTAACTAAGCAGAACCCGCAAGTTGCGTAACTATGCAATGTGGCCCTATTAGCCGGTTATGAGAAGCGGTCGATTCCGAGGTCTCGGGGCTACTATGGTTTACCTTAACGTCTGTAATATTAACAATGCCCTTTCAAACTTAGATTAGATGTTAATCAATTTTGTTTAATCATATTTTTAAACGCTATCTAGGATTATTAATCGCTAGTAATAAAAAGTATAACATTAGGCATACCAAATACTAACTACAACTACTAACTAACCAAGTTTATTACTATAAATTGTATTTTATTTTGTAAAACTAACCTATATAACTTATTTGTTTACTTATAAACTAATTTAGTAACATAAATTATTTAATCGCTTAAACTTAAATTCGTCCGAAATTGAAAAAACATAGTGCAACTTTAATTCTATGCCAAAACACTCCATAAGTACGATGCAAGAGTGCTTAAATACAGTTAGAGTAAGAGCAACACTCAAAGTAATAGGACATTCTAAACCAAAGAACATCAGCATTAAAGTTTCGACCACCGCGACAGTTTATAATCGCCAATGCAATATCAACCTAACTGCCAGCAACCAGCCATCAAGACATTAACATTCTCACCTCAGCGTCGGTTTACACGGGCACATTAATTCACTCTATTAGCGCGCAGGCATTAGCACCTCGTTACAGCACGACGCTTAGTAATCGCGATTGCTGACAAGGCGGGAGTGTATTTGACAGATGTCAAATTGGATTGCATCCAGCTATTAGGGAATGTCGTCTGGGCAGGCGACGGACAATAGAATAGCATGGAATGGACTATTTCTTTCACGTACAGATACACTTTCCTTTTTTAAAAACGAATACTTTTTATTTAAATTTAAATTAATTACAGTCATGAATCTCGCAAATTTACATTTCTTCTCCCCTCAATACTTGCTTGCGATAAATGAAAACGATGAGGATTAAGTAGATAAGTTTACCGGGACGTTAATGAAACAATTCTCCTTACTCTACATACTATTTTTATACTTGCATATAATTTGTGATATGAAATATTAAATTACTAAAGAAAGCTTTAAATACACAATTCATTATGAGAAGTAAATTTTTATTGAACTTTTGTTATTTAAAAACTATAAAGAAATCTCTACAGTTGTATCCACGTTTTGACAACAGTTCGTTGTAAAGTTTCGTTCAGAACAAATTCAGTGGTAGTTCGAGGAACACTGCACAAGTTGACTAGGACTTGTAATTGTATCACTCAAGGAACGCTCTGCAGCTTACAAGATTCGACGCATTTTGTATTTGGTCTAAAAGCCTTATTTCTTTTGAGTAGAACATTTATTGTATTATGTAATATTAATCATACATGTTTTGAACAGACTATAATTTCAGTAAAAGTCATGCTTCTATTATTTCGGGCTTTATTGTATGACAACACAAAAGCCTGTTACAGAATACTCTAAAAATATTTTTTAAATATATAACTTTCATAATTTTTCATTTTCATCATACTCGAGTAACTTTATTTAGTTGTGACGGTTTAACACTACCATAATATTATATTATAGTTTTAGACGCTAGAACTTCACAGAAATATCGCTATATCTAAACAACCACTGTCATTAGACACTGCAATTTATTGATACATTAGATACTCATACTATCGAAGCATATTAGTAAAAACGTATGACAATACATTTTTCATTATATTTCAATTCATTCTATAAATTTGTTGATGTTGTGCGCATAACTCCTGTAAAGCAATGTTTACTTCGTTGTAATTCAAACCATAGTTTAAGGCCCTTTTCCTACAAACAAACTCCAGTTATTAAAATATTACTCATTTAGATAAATTCATTCACAAATTATGTGACTTTGGTTGGTTCTTCTCTTTATTTTCCTTAGCTGTACGTACCAAGACGACCAATAAACACACATAAAATTTCATAACACAGGTTTACGTTACAAAAAAATGTTAAAAATAAGACAACCATACATTATTGACAATTTGATAGGGAAGCTCCTAATGTTATACTGATAATACAGTAGTGTGTATCGATCTGTTACACTATAAATGCAGTTGAAATCAAAGTTAGATTATAAATCTGTAGCCTAAAGGATTGTAGCTACAGGTGTCATGTTATCTATGTCTACACTGACACAAAATTATCAGATCTACGGAGTGTCGCCAGCATCTACTGTCTATCTACCTATCAACATCGAAGATTCTAATACGATAGTTCCGATGTAAGCCCCTGCGCCGTTAAAAAGTTTATAACACTACGTCACATTAATCGTAACATAACAAATAGTCTTCGCATAAAGACGTGTCTAAGAAACTGCGAGTCTATAAAAATGGCGCTATTGTCGTGTGAGGGGTAAATTAACGGGGTTATTTATTTAGGCGTCGGTGGCAGCCCGCGGCTGGTACCGACTCGTCAAGCGGTGTTACGACACCGGCCGTTGATGGGCAATTTGGGGATCCCAACTTTGAACAGCGGAGGGGCTATGGTGGTTAATTGTTGATAAAAGTTAATGATTTGATAAAAGATATAAAAAAAATATAGACATTTATTAAAACAACTTATGACGATTCAGTTTATTTAAACCTTGTTTTCACTTGTATGGACATGAAATGATTTAAGTGAAGAATGAAATTTGTTTTAAGATAATGATTTTCGCTTTTAAACCAATGATGCATTGTAGGTAATATATATAAAAAAGGTATATGGACAATTTTAAAATTAAATAAATTTTCTAATTTTATTTTTCTTTTATTATAGAGAAACCGCAGTGAAAAAAATCTGTCTCCTTGTAACTAGGCCTTAGTGAATTTAAACTATTCTTACTTTTTTACCCTGTTAAAGTGAGTGAAAGAGAGTTATACTATTAGTTATACTTCTAGGGAGCCTGATATTTATCCCTGTTTGTCAGGAGACGCAGATTTGAGTTTGCTAAAAGGTGACATTTTTCTACACATCCATATATATATATAAACCAATCTAGTAATCAATAGAAACATTTATAAGCTGTTAAGTCAAGGCCACTTAAACACTGTTATAATTTACATATTAACCGATACGGTCTGCATTGTAATGGAACGCCAAAAACCATCCCAGGCCGCTACGGTAACAAGTGTGAACATAGCAAGCTCGCCTCCGCTTAATAAACTCTGATCGGCCACAACAAGCGGGCGTGTAGACCTCCATTTTTAACGAGCCCCACCGAAAGTAGCCTACACATGAAATCACGTATGAATGAGGCCTTTTTTTCGGCAACTCCGGTGGCCATTAGAGCTTACATGTCATTCCCCACAGGGAGATAGGGTGGAACGGAAAAATCACAAAATCGGTATCGGAACGGACTCGCCGCGCGCTCAACAAAACTCTACAATACAGCTTTGACGGATGTTCATTTAATATTAACTGTGGTTTTCCCGCAGATGGAAATGTTTTTTTCATTGCCGTTACCCCGTGATGAAGTGGCCGGTCGTTGTTTGTGACGTTGTGATGTTTTGTGGATGGGTTGCTCTTTTATCCTCTCAATGTTTGATTATACTTTTTCTGTTCGAGTGTTTTCCTGTTTGATGTCGCAGTACCTACTTGACGAGTATTGTCTCATTTTAATGGAACGTCATTATGTGCCTCCATTCATTTGATATTTTTTTGTTTTTTTTTTTACTAGTCAAAAAGTTTTTATTTTGGCAACGTTTGTTAGATTTATTGAATACGTTGTATTGTCTGTGACTGGGTACGTAACGCTACAATTTTGATATACAATTTTATTACCATCGCTGCATGTCGGCTACCATTCGCCTCTGCAGAATGAATTTCAATCGACACACGAATTGAAAACCTACTAGCCAATATATTTTTAACTTTTGGAACAAGTGATCAAAATGGAACTATAAAAAAGTGAACACAGCGAAAAGAGTGACGACCGCAGATTGAATTTATGGCTCACGATCAGTTTGAGTGGAAAGTTCGCACAAATATTTTCAATTCGTTTGTAATAAGAGCGTACGCGGTAACGACTTTTTTCGATATTCATATTTTCAATGTAATAACAATTAGGGATGTTTTGGTGAAATAACTATTACTATACCTACTACGAACTTGTTTTAAGGTTTTTATTTGACTGACTTTGTAAGCTATTACAAACCTTAAAGAACAATAAACGGGACAACACATCGCGATGTAGGCATCCAATCTACGCTTCTTTATAAACAGTTTGAGGCCAACTTAGCGACGTTTCGTTATGGCACCTGTTTTAAGTAATAACGACCTTTAATCCCTCATTATAAAAATTGTTTTTTTTAACATGTGTAAGGAATTTGAATAGAACATTATATTGATAAGGTATAAAAGCATGTCGTATTTTAGATCGGTTGTTATAAGGATTCAATAACTGGGGCATAGCTCATCCATATAAATAAAGCACGATAAAGAGACTGCCTCAATGTATAAAGGCTATCCGGAAGGAAAGTCCCATTTAGGAATATGAATAAAGCTAGTATATGTTTTTATTGAATTTTTTGCATTCACAATGCAATATTTCTATAAGATCTATTCGAACCCACGACCTTTCGCAATCCGGGCGACTGCTCTGACCGCTGAGCTACCGAGACGCTGGCAAACGTGTCGAATTTTACAAACGTATTCCAACTTCTACTATGAGCTAGTATCGTTCCACCAATGTTGAACGTTAACTACCTTCAACATTGAAAGTAATATTTTTACAAATATTAAACAATCAATTAAGATGGAACCAGCTATAATTATGTTTTTATTTAATTTTTTGCATTCACAATGCAATATTTCTATAAGATATAAAATACGTGTGTAAAAAACAACCACGCCTCCGAGCCCTCAGATGGGATTCGAACCCACGACCTTTCGCAATCCGGGCGACTGCTCTGACCGCTGAGCTACCGAGACGCTGGCAAACGTGTCGAATTTTACAAACGTATTCCAACTTCTACTATGAGCTAGTATCGTTCCACCAATGTTGAACGTTGACTACCTTCAACATTGAAAGTAATATTTTTACAAATATTAAACAATCAATTAAGATGGAACCAGCTATAATTATGTTTTTATTTAATTTTTTTGCATTCACAATGCAATATTTCTATAAGATATAAAATACGTGTGTAAAAAACAACCACGCCTCCGAGCCCTCAGATGGGATTCGAACCCACGACCTTTCGCAATCCGGGCGACTGCTCTGACCGCTGAGCTACCGAGACGCTGGCAAACGTGTCGAATTTTACAAACGTATTCCAACTTCTACTATGAGCTAGTATCGTTCCACCAATGTTGAACGTTAACTACCTTCAACATTGAAAGTAATATTTTTACAAATATTAAACAATCAATTAAGATGGAACCAGCTATAATTATGTTTTTATTTAATTTTTTGCATTCACAATGCAATATTTCTATAAGATATAAAATACGTGTGTAAAAAACAACCACGCCTCCGAGCCCTCAGATGGGATTCGAACCCACGACCTTTCGCAATCCGGGCGACTGCTCTGACCGCTGAGCTACCGAGACGCTGGCAAACGTGTCGAATTTTACAAACGTATTCCAACTTCTACTATGAGCTAGTATCGTTCCACCAATGTTGAACGTTAACTACCTTCAACATTGGGGTTCGAATCCCATCTGAGGGCTCGGAGGCGTGGTTGTTTTTTACACACGTATTTTATATCTTATAGAAATATTGTATTGTGAATGCAAAAAATTAAATAAAAACATAATTATAGCTGGTTCCATCTTAATTGATTGTTTAATATTTGTAAAAATATTACTTTCAATGTTGAAGGTAGTTAACGTTCAACATTGGTGGAACGATACTAGCTCATAGTAGAAGTTGGAATACGTTTGTAAAATTCGACACGTTTGCCAGCGTCTCGGTAGCTCAGCGGTCAGAGCAGTCGCCCGGATTGCGAAAGGTCGTGGGTTCGAATCCCATCTGAGGGCTCGGAGGCGTGGTTGTTTTTTACACACGTATTTTATATCTTATAGAAATATTGCATTGTGAATGCAAAAAAATTAAATAAAAACATAATTATAGCTGGTTCCATCTTAATTGATTGTTTAATATTTGTAAAAATATTACTTTCAATGTTGAAGGTAGTTAACGTTCAACATTGGTGGAACGATACTAGCTCATAGTAGAAGTTGGAATACGTTTGTAAAATTCGACACGTTTGCCAGCGTCTCGGTAGCTCAGCGGTCAGAGCAGTCGCCCGGATTGCGAAAGGTCGTGGGTTCGAATCCCATCTGAGGGCTCGGAGGCGTGGTTGTTTTTTACACACGTATTTTATATCTTATAGAAATATTGCATTGTGAATGCAAAAAATTAAATAAAAACATAATTATAGCTGGTTCCATCTTAATTGATTGTTTAATATTTGTAAAAATATTACTTTCAATGTTGAAGGTAGTTAACGTTCAACATTGGTGGAACGATACTAGCTCATAGTAGAAGTTGGAATACGTTTGTAAAATTCGACACGTTTGCCAGCGTCTCGGTAGCTCAGCGGTCAGAGCAGTCGCCCGGATTGCGAAAGGTCGTGGGTTCGAATCCCATCTGAGGGCTCGGAGGCGTGGTTGTTTTTTACACACGTATTTTATATCTTATAGAAATATTGCATTGTGAATGCAAAAAAATTAAATAATACGGGCGAAAGTTTTACGTGACAACGACTTTGAGTGGTAAAATAATTTTAATGTGAATATTCATTCGTATAGTAGGAAGAAGGATGAAATAATAGTAACAATTTAAAACATTTATTTAGGTATACAAAGAATTATATTTAAAACATTAATTTATAGGCACGCGTCCCTTCCACTTTTTATGTCTGTCTCTCTCGCTCTTAGGCGGGCTAACCATGCCCGAGTGGAAGGGACGCGTGCCTCTCACTCGCTCTCATTGTAAGCGCATATATAGTTGAGTGGGAGAGAGACGCAAGGCATTCGGCGGGCCTCTCTCTCGTTCGGTGACTCATCGTAACGTTACCGAGCGTTACACTTTTTCATAAGTGACTCCCAGCCGCAACCTAATTTAAGACGTTGTCACGTCAAAAATATAATTATAGCTGGTTCCATCTTAATTGATTGTTTAATATTTGTAAAAATATTACTTTCAATGTTGAAGGTAGTTAACGTTCAACATTGGTGGAACGATACTAGCTCATAGTAGAAGTTGGAATACGTTTGTAAAATTCGACACGTTTGCCAGCGTCTCGGTAGCTCAGCGGTCAGAGCAGTCGCCCGGATTGCGAAAGGTCGTGGGTTCGAATCCCATCTGAGGGCTCGGAGGCGTGGTTGTTTTTTACACACGTATTTTATATCTTATAGAAATATTGCATTGTGAATGCAAAAAAATTAAATAAAAACATAATTATAGCTGGTTCCATCTTAATTGATTGTTTAATATTTGTAAAAATATTACTTTCAATGTTGAAGGTAGTTAACGTTCAACATTGGTGGAACGATACTAGCTCATAGTAGAAGTTGGAATACGTTTGTAAAATTCGACACGTTTGCCAGCGTCTCGGTAGCTCAGCGGTCAGAGCAGTCGCCCGGATTGCGAAAGGTCGTGGGTTCGAATCCCATCTGAGGGCTCGGAGGCGTGGTTGTTTTTTACACACGTATTTTATATCTTATAGAAATATTGCATTGTGAATGCAAAAAATTAAATAAAAACATAATTATAGCTGGTTCCATCTTAATTGATTGTTTAATATTTGTAAAAATATTACTTTCAATGTTGAAGGTAGTTAACGTTCAACATTGGTGGAACGATACTAGCTCATAGTAGAAGTTGGAATACGTTTGTAAAATTCGACACGTTTGCCAGCGTCTCGGTAGCTCAGCGGTCAGAGCAGTCGCCCGGATTGCGAAAGGTCGTGGGTTCGAATCCCATCTGAGGGCTCGGAGGCGTGGTTGTTTTTTTACACACGTATTTTATATCTTAAAGCTAGTATATGTTTACAAATATTAACATTTTATTGGTAAATAACATATCTGTAACTACTTCTCTACTTAGTCACCTCCCAAATTAAAGCATTTATCATAACTTGTGACGAGTTTTTGTATCTTAGTATAACTCAGTCATAGCATCTTTCAGTTCTTCCTCAGTTTCAAATTTTTTTTCCTGCCAAAAACTCCTTTACTTTCGTAAACAAATGGTAGACTGACGGTGCCAAGTTTTGGCTTTAGGATGGACGGTTAAAAGTTTTCCACTTGATTTATTGTAAAAAAAATTGACTTGTTCTAGCCGCATTAAGTCGGGCGCGTCTTTTTTCATGCAAAAGAATTACGCCACTGTGCAGCAGACCAGTGGTAATTAGCCAACTCATCCATAACATTGTCTCTACACACCATATTCATTGACGATGAAAATCGCACGGTCGCACATTTATTGCACTGAGAACTTTAATCACAGCTGTAACTTCATAACTAGCGACGTTCTCTATTTTATTAAACATTATTAACACTTACATTAACAAAACAGTCAAAAAAACTAGACGAATGTGTTGTCTTGTCCGGAGACTATTCGTCAGCGCTCCGCACGGCGCAAACGTGTACTATTGTCCGAATGGCCCTCATAGATTGGGTGCCTTTACCAATCCCTATGAAAGTTAATAAATATTTGCAAACCGATCGCGCTAAACACTGCGTTATCGCATTCCTTATTAATGGATGCCCTAGCAATCTAGCAAGCTAGGTTATCTCTTCGATATTTCTAAGGAAAAACTACTATATTTTGTTCTATCGTTAACTTGACTGTTTATAGTTTAAATAGAGAGATGAGGCGACATTAGCCCATCGGTTGAGATATCAGCTTTAAACCAAGCAGACTAAGTTAGATACTCTCAGAAATACTAGGGACGTATGTAACATGAGAAGTGAGAGATGAGGATAACGGAAATATTAATAATATATTTATCACATTGTTAATGCCCTTAAAAAAAATAATAGAAAAAAATGTGTTATTTGCATCAAATACACACATTATAGTAAAGAAATATTTTTATAAAAACATATCAACTAGTAAAACTAGTAGTTTCTAAGGTGTTTCCGCAACTGAGTGTTTAAATCATACACAATATGTATTACCCTAAGCAGAACTATATAGTTACTACTAATAGACTTACTAATAGATCCTTTTACCAATGATAGTGAATTGAATGTGCAATATTTATTATTTTTTATTATTATATATCATTGCTGTCCAAATTGGAAGTAAAATAAACCTTAAAAAATATGTATAAATCAATACAATAAAAGATATATACAATTAATTTTACAATATAAAATTCCTTATGGGTATTTTTGTCAGCGCTTAAAATTTTGAAAAGATATACAAACTCTGTTCACACAATTATTATAAAACTTATTAAGAGTAAATTATAGTGACCATGGAGATGATGATGCGGATTGCGAAATAAAGTGACCGTGACAAATTTGTATCAAGAGCATTTGAGGGTGGAGATATAGATGAGACTCCACAATGATAGACTTTCCTCGTACTTATAAAGCGGACTTTTCATGTTGCGTATACCTAAGCTACCAAATGTTATCGATTGAGCTTAATAGAATAATATTTGTTTCAGGGAAATCGTTCACGTTGACTATAACGATATCAACGACTCCACCCCAAGTGACAACCTACAACAAGGCAATCAAGGTCACTGTCGATGGACCAAGAGAACCTCGATCGAAAACCAGTTAGTATTATAGTTTCCTCAGAATTTATTTTAATATTTCCCATTATTTTGAGTGTTATGATAGTAAAAAAGGAGATGTTTCAGTTTCATATGGAACACAGGAATTAATTTAGCATAAAAATATAGGGGAAAATGAAAAAAAAAGACGAATAATATAAATTATTATAATAGAAAAATACTAGAAAAAATCGACTCGGGTCACGAGTGAATTCTCAGGCGAAAATCGAACCCGCAACCTTTGGAAATCCGGTCCAATGCTCTCCCGATTGAGCTACCGAGCCCTGTGAACACTCGTCGAAATTTTCTAGTACCTTTCTGATTTTACGCTGACCCGAGTCGATTTTTTTTTGTATTTTTCTATTAAAATAATATATCTTATAAGATCGCATTGAAAATGCATAAAATATATAAAAATTATAAGACGAATAATATCAGCATTTTTAAATCACAATCGTACATTTTAGTACAAACTGAAAACAAAATGTTCAATACATACGTGAGATAATAAGGACGAGAGAGTGATGACAATCATGGATATGGTATGAAGATACTGCCACGAAAGTGACCTTACTCTGTGTAGTTTATAGTCTCAATTGTGTTTTACTGAAACTTTAAATAAAAAGTACTATTTAATAAATAAACTGTTCATCAATTAGTTTTGTTAACTGAAATTATAATATCTTTTATTTTTGCCAAAAGTGCAGGTCCAAGATGAAACATCTTCTTTCACCTTTTGGTTGCTTGATTTTGGGATTATTTAAGAATAGTTTTACATCATCGTTAACTGTCCATATCAAAATCTGAGTGCTTAATAATTTCTAACTCTTTATTGAAGCCTATCCTCAAAACACCTGACCTAACCTAATCCAATTGCACTGATAAAATTTGGAGAAAATGAGTGACAATACTAAATCATTGTTTTAACTGAAAGATAAATAAAATCTTTACCTTGTTATTCTTGTATGCAAATCATAAAAGAATAACAAGGTAAAGATTTTATTCCCGTTCTGTAAATTATACAGAACGGGAAAGATGTAGAAAATCTCATATTTTGACTCAGCAGAGAATGGATTACGGGATCTTAGAAATGTCGACGCTTGAAACTAGCGTACACGCCACTCAACTTCAGAGATTGTAATTCGGTTCAATAGTCTCAACTAGGGTACTCTATTGTCTTCAAAGTTAATGTCTATTGTCTTCATATAAACTTAAAATCCCTAACTTAGGTAAAAGCTGAGTAATAGGAGCTTCCTAAGTTATAAGTATGTCAGCACATAAGTTGAGCATCCAAGCTAATGCGAGCTACTTTTATAATGTTCTAGTACTAACTGGAAGTTACTGAAATTTAAAAATATTATAATCGATTAATATTCGTGCTTGAAGGTTCCATTGACTGCTTCGGCGGGAAAACAGGGAGAAAATTAAAATGATTCACAACTTTTCGTAATAAATAAATTTACTTTATCTTTCAAAAGTTCATAAAATAAATCTGAAAATACGCCTACATTTTTCCACTTTTCAACATAAACAACACTAAGCAAACATCAAAGGTTCAAATTACGGAACACTCCAAAACACAAAAGCGGGCAACCGCAAAACATTTGAAAACAGCGGCTTTAATGAAGGTAATTTATTAATAATTGCCAACTCTTGCCAGATTTTGCCGTTTCAAGTTCAGTGGGCGTGAAACTAGGGCCAGCCCTCCTCTATTATCACAGGTTTACGTTTCAAAAGGGCTCTAATTATTAATTGCGTTGTGTTTGAACATTCTTCATTATTTATGTTACGTCGACCAATTTATATGATTCACATTGAAAACAATAAAACTTTATAAAACCTTATAAAAGATATACGGATTTGTATTTAATAAAAGTTCTACAGTTTTAAAATAAACTTATGAGACCTGAGACATTTTTTTTTGTTTTTGTAATATTTATTTAGACAAAAATGTTATAGTTAATTGCTAACAAAACCGTTTAGGAATTTTATCTGAGATAGGACGTTATTATCTTTATTATAATAACTAGATGGCGCTGTAGCGCATGGAAACGCTATCGTATTGTTTTGCGGGAGTAAGTTCATACTTGCTCATGCAAGTTTAGTTTAGCGTAACAAACACACACATACACACACAAAGTATTGTCATAATATAATTAGGATTATAGGCATAAACAATTGTCGCTGAACACTTTCCCTGCTTTACCGCTAAATGAGAACATACTTTAAGTCCTGTATAAGTCATAAACTACAAGTATCAATGATACGATATCCTTATTAAATTAACACTTTCCCTATTCAATTATATAACATTAATAACAAAAATAATTTCGTTAAAGCACACGCGGTAAAGTTAAGATTGAAAAATTGACTATTTATATTATTTACTATTTTGCTCATCTTATACTAGTAACGAAAACAGACAATAGTGATTTATTTCCTTTTTTATGTTACCTTTCACAACGATACGATGTTAACGTGTAGATGAGCATAGCACTACGAAATAGTAAAGAGGCACGCGCGCACCTCGGTGACATCTTACCATTCGATGAAAAAGGTCCACTGCTTGACTAAACCAAGAAATAAAGGTTTACGTGATGCTTGGTAGGTAGGTTAAAAAGTGCAGTAAAATACCATAGTTATAACGCTGGTACTCATTTGTCTTTATTTTTTTTGTTGTTTCCGGGAGGTGCGTGATAATTGCGTATCATTAGTCGCTATTTACGTCATCCTTGAGCGTTAAGGGTTAATGCATTTCCATGGATAATATATGCGTAACAATTGTTTTTACATATTTTAAATTAAGCAATTGATAAACACACTTGATCCAAGAGTGTCAGATATATTTTAGCTATTCCCTTTTTGACTCGACGGAAACATAAAAGGTCTACTCCCGCATCGGTCGCAAAACAAGAAAAACAACAGCCGCATAATCTTAAACTAAAATACTAATTAAAATTGGTGGTAATGCAATTAACATTTTATTGCAAGAAATAAAAAAGAATATAATTATGAATGTAGCCGTTGTTTTCGTTTTACTTGTACACACATCACTCAATCAAGTTCCCTCTAAGTCTTTATGAATGGAATAAAGATACTTTCTTCATCCACCCCACAGTCACACGCAAAGCTAGTAGTAATTTGAACACCTTGTGTAGAACTCAAAGAATTAATCGAAGCTTATATATTGTTTTAAACTTTCATGGTCACTAACATTATAGTAATCCCGTAAATAACTTAATCGAAGCTTGGATAATATATATAACATACAGCATAACTATCAGTTAACATTTGTAAAGTAAGTTATCTTTGTACATTCTTTTCTTTTATAGATATATAATTAGAGATGAAAGGCAGTCATATAAATGAATTAGTAATTGAGAGCTTAACTTTTTCCAATTGGTTAGAAAATATTTACAGTTAAACTTGTTTTTGCTCTCAAATCTTAACATGACATTTCAAATTTAAAAAAAATTACATGACAACAAATTTTAGTTTACTTCCCGTATTTAAAGTAAACATCATTAACGAACCGTACCTTACGTAAATAAACAAACAAAGTAATTTAAATAGTTCCTTGAAGCGGTGACGGTAACAAATGACGGGTCTCAGAGACCCGCTCCGAATCACATTGGTTACTCAATCAATCCTTCACGTGGAGAAATTAAAATAATTGCTAGGATAGTGGGCCTGAAAGACCCTCGCTCGCTACGCAAGGGTTACAATCGGCCTTTCAATGCTACGGCACTTTTAACATTTTCTAAATGTACCGTCTCACTGTAAAACGCATCAAGTAATTTTTATAGATAATTGTAATTTGTTTTTCTTGTGAAAGCATACAAAGTGGATATATTTATAAATTCATGTTTAACACTTCTCATCTCGTATGGATTATGACAGATTTTTTATTTATGTGTTCTCAGTAAAAGTTTTCAGTTGTTTTTGAAGTGGAAATTCTATAGCATCGTTGTAATTTAAAAGACGATGAAACGAAAAAGCGTCAGTAAAAAGAGACAGACCCATAAATTCATAAGATTTAACGTAGGAGAAAATGAGATAGGAAGCATTATGTATGTGTGTTAATACGTGTTTGTGTGCGCATGCGCAGTACAAAGCTTGAGAGAAGGCATCACAACAACCGTGGCTTTTTTATACGTGTATGTATTTTTATGACATTTATATATATATCCTGACGTTTTAACTACCTTTTCGAAGCCACCTGTATATTAATTTCAATATAAGTAACTTATCTTATTCGATGACATAAAGACAAAGAACATTTGTATAATATTTTTGTAAAGTTAATAATGCTAGATCGAAAGTAATAAATTATCATGTGGAACACTGATCAGAACAACCAACATGTACAACTAAAAATATTGAAGTGCTTGCACCTTTGCGCCGATCATGCATCAAAATAGATAAAACTTTATGCGGATAAATTAGTTAACTATTATTTTTTATTTCATTCTGAAGTTTCGACTCCTTTACAGGAGTCGTGTTCACGGTAAGTAATAATCGTTACAAGTGTGCTCCTAATTTCCAACAATTAAATCGCGCGCATTCCTATCTACTATTTTTTTATTTAGTTGATTTATTGTTTCTACGATATTGTAAACTATTTAACCTATCAACAGTTGGGAAATTAGACGCTCGTTCGAGAAAACCTAGAGAAAACCTTGGATAAGGGGATCAACCTTCACCTTACATGGCTTGGTCTCGCGGTGCGTTTTTGTTTGAGATATTATTTTATTAATAATGGGATACTAAGCAGGAGGAATGCTCTGATCTTTATCTTTATTGAATTTAGGACATTTCCTGCTCTCAACAGCGTTAAGTAGCATTTAGGAGATAAACCTCGGTTCTTTTGCAAGGATTTGTGATTTATTAAATCTTACGTAGTCAGGGACCGGTTAAAAGTAACTATTGATAGAAACTCGCTTTGAAATGTTCTCAATCTTGTCAATATGATGTAAGAAATGGCAGCATGTTGACGGTTTGGTGCGATTTCTTTGACGTGAACGTTGTACTTCCAAATTGTTGTCGTACAGGTCTTGCTTACTACGCTGAAAGTAAGCAGTGGGATGTTCTGACTCTCACTACCATCCTAAACACGCTCGTTAGCTATGTTACTAAACCAGGTAATATAAATACTAACAAGTTCCAACGTAAATTAGTCGTAGAATCTCCGAGCACAGACACCTAACTCGATGGAAGTACATCCCTTTCTCGATGAGTCAATCGCGAAAATAAACTACATATTTCTACACGTGTACCTATAATTGTCATTATTAGCCTTGTGTTGTGTCGGTTGTTAACATATAAAGTAATTTTTTCACGTTTATCATAACTCCATCCACTGAGCTGCGTCGGTGATAAAAATTATAAGTTAAAATGTATTCAAAAGAGTATTTGCATGACAGTAAATTTTAATTTAAATCAATTTGCATAAATTTTACATTTCTCATACGATGCTATCCGTACAAGACGAATGCGAGGCACAAAGGAGGCTGTGTAATGAATCGGTTGTGTAATTAATTAGTGAAGAAAGGGCCTCCCCATGTGTGCAACCCTGCATATTGATTTATTAAGCCCTTCTCTCGATAAATTATTTAATTCGAAGTTCCGACGTGCTACTATCTTCTTGTTGCTTCATGTGTAGTATCTCTGTAAAATGTTGTGTATTGATTAATTGTATTGTAATGCAATAGAGTCATAGACTATAGGTTTCAATATAATTTAAAATAATTTTATATTATATAATCTGTTTTAGAATTAAATTTTGCAATAACTTCTTAGTAATAAAGCAAACAACATTTGTTGTAAAATTCACCTCAGACTTACCGCCTGACGCATTTACGTCTGACAAAACGTGACGCATGCCCCGGTAGGCACCTGAAGTTGTTATTCAACAAGCTAATATAATTATGTAAAACTATAGCTACTTACTTCTTTTTGTCAAAATACCTTCTTAACTGCTAAAAAACTACATCACTACTATTTCTTTATATGTTTTGTCGGTTCTAATTCTATGTTATCTCTATTTGACAATTCTGCCTTACATTAAGTCATGAAATGATGTCTACATATTACTTTTGATGAAATTATTTTAATTATGTACTTTGATAATATTTAATTAAAAATAAAGATTTGATATTGATGTGTGTAATTGTTATTTTGTAAAGTTCATACCTTCAATGGTTAACATAGAAAAGTGAGAAACATGAAATATATTACCTTTTTACTATCATACTATAAACATGTGAAAAGTGTAACAAAATCACTGTTATAATGTCTTAATACTAATTTTTAGGCAACAATACTGTCCTCCCCTCTCCATGATATATAAATAGCTACGTTGCGGATATAACAAACATCGTATCCTCAAATCTAAGAGCAGTTTACACAGAAAAACCTCCTTTATGATCATTTACATAAGTTTCTGATTCCCGGAACAATACTCCCATGTGGGTGGTTGATTTTACAGCAACAGTAGCCTAGGACATTAATCGGGACTATTAAAGATGTTTTTCTTAAGGCAGGTTATAGTTGGCTATTTTGGATGCGCGAGCGCAGGACCACACGCAGTTCGGCGCTACCGTTTATGTTCTTCTTTGTTTACTTCACACGGTAACTTACAATCTGTTTTTGTTTAACATCAATATAGATCAAAACTTCAATACAGGTTGATTTAACGTCGAAAAGTAAAGGGTGGATGAAACACATATTCATATTTTAATGAGGTACTCGTTATCAAGAAATAATAATGTACATATTGTACATATACATCAATTTTAACTGCATAAATCAAAACTGATTATGTCAACATCAGTTAGCATCTTAATTAAAAATTTAGTCACAAATAACTAACAAAAGTTAAAGTACAAGTATATTAAATACAATTAGAATAATTCAATTTAAAAAGCAATTTACTGACCTTTTTTGATCGTCACGGTTTTAATAGATTTTCTAGTTGAGATAGATTTAAATTTAGAGTAAACAAACTTTAAAAAATGCTGTAAACTACAATTAATGCTACCGTAAATTAACTAAAACTACCTTAAAATTGCCTTTGCCGATTTCTACATTACAAATAAAACAATGTTTTACTTCGAATATTATTGGATAAAACAGTTTTAGCTAGATTAACTTTGTAAAAAGAAAAAATCAATTAATGTCACACACAGTTAACCATGCATTTTCGTCTAAACTAAACGTGTATACAAAATTTCAGCTCAATCGGTTGACGACATCAGAGGCCTTCGTGTAAATTATTAAATTACTTCACGTTTGAGTTTATATATGGGCAAATAACCTTAACGTTTTGAAATAAGATCTTAATTTAAAATCTTAATTCAAACACGATAGTTACGTTTGTATAAATAAAAACTTACACTCGGGCTCTCTCTCTCTCTCCTTCGAAATTGAGTTGCAAGATATCACGCAAACAAATATATATTGCAAGTTAAATAAAAGCTTGTAAAAAGAGAATGTCGATTGGAATTAAACAAATACAGAAACGGGTGTTGAAACTATTCTTCATACGTCTCTGCCATTAATTGAGCTAATATACTTTTTTTAATAAAATCAATTATACATCAAAGTAGCATCAAAGTAATCTCATTAATATAACTTTAATAGTAAAAGGTAAAAAATCTTTTGTAACAAGAAAATCTGTATTAACTAGTTTAAACTAATAACAAGTTTTCTACCTAATTTTTTTCAGTTAATTATGCAATAACTATCAATGCATTAATCTTATAATTAACATTCCCATTAAATCATTATAGTAGCCTTAAGGTTTGTGTCACGAGTCAGTCTACTTACATAGTATATCTATATATATATATAAATCTACTTTCAAGGCTGAAATTTCGATAACTGTGATAATATACATATAGGTAATCAATTTACAAAAATACTAAAAATTTAGGTAACAAATCCCTTGTATAGCAAAACTTATGTAGATTTTTCTTTCGCACGGGTATCCATTGCACAATTTCTCGGTCCACAAAACTGACAATCGTCCATTTAATCTGACTCCAAATTAAATATAGCGGTATAAACCTGGGATAACTAGTAGAAATACTTGGCATTATAAATCTAACTAGACCGGACGGCACCCTTATGTAATCCTTTAATCAGGTCCAGGGTAGCCCTTTCCCGCACCCCATATTTCCCCCCACCCCCCATGGACCCCTCGAACGGTGCAAATGACAGTTTCTAATTCCAACTTGCCATGAAAGTGTGTAATTGTAGCAGTTGATTTATACACTGGAGTTTGGCGCGGGAATCGAACATGTGTGCTATAGACCGACGGCAATGGAAAATAAACGCTATGCTCGGGATTATATTGATTGCTGCTGACTTTTTAAGCGAAGAAACTTTTTCGTCTGTACTTTGCTCTGTCTAGAATTTGTCTTATTCGGAAGTCGAACCAATTTCGCTTCAGTGAGTAAAAGGGGGAATTTTGTGACATTTTACTAATAACATAAATAAAAAAAATATATTTTTGAAAATGATTTAGCCCAATCTAAACAGAGCGTGTGTTGTGGAAATTAAATAACAAATATGACACTAAATTAAGCATAAACCATTTCCCAGAACTTTTCCCGAATATAATGCATATATTTTCATGCTAACATACTCTTATCAATACTCGAAATCTGGCCTTTTTGATGAATATGTAGTTAAAATAATAATTAATTACATATTAATTACCTCGCAGTAAACTGCTTTTGTGATTAGATTTATAACTTCAATAAATATGTTTGTGTCATGAGGATAAGAATTTGTTCCCGAGTTCTGAGCTTTCGTTCTATCCCTTATTTAATACTTATATACACTCAAGAGCAATGAATCCGGGTCACTTCAAGAATGTTAAAAATCTCGGAAACTAATAATGATAGGTTAATGCAATAAATTGTATTTAATAGACAATGTAATACTCCTTAAATGAAAGTAAGAAAAATATGAGTCACCATACATTTTATTAACACAAAATTACATAAAGAAAAAAACTGCTGATCTCTACTTAAAACAAAAATAGGAAACATGAAATGTTTGAACTTTATTACGATTTTCTTGAATTTTAATACTTCGTATTGCCTCCTCGTGCTTCCATTACTGCGTTTACGCGGTTTGGCATGCTGTACACCAAGTTCCTTATTCGATTTTGGGGAATATTCTCCCATTCCTCTGTGAGAGCAATTTTGAGCTCACGAAGCGTGATTGGGGGAGGGTTTCGTTGTTTTACGCATCTGCCTAGCTCGTCCCAAGCATGCTCGATCGGGTTGATATCCGGGCTGCGCGCTGGCCACTCCATACGAGTAATGTTCATCTCTTGAAGGTAGTCATTCACAATCCTACCAATATGAGGTCGGGCATTGTCATGCATAAATATAGCATCCTCACCTAAATTGACCATAAATGGACCAACGTGATCATTGAGGATTTCTTCCACATATCTTACGCTAGTTAAAGAGCCGTTTTCTATGATCACCAGCTCTGTGCGACTTTCAGAAGAAATTCCGGCCCACACAAGTGCAGACCCACCACCGTAGGCTACTTTTTCTTCGATGCATGCTTGCTTGAATCTTTCCCCTGGTCTTCGATACACTCTGTGTCTTCCATCGTGCTTGTAGAGCATAAATTTTGATTCGTCGGAGAACATAACTTTTGACCAATCTTCAATACTCCAATTTACGTGGCTCTGGGCATATCTTAGTCTTGAAATACGATGCCCACGCTCCAGTTTAGGGCCGTTTGCAGGTCTAAGGGGTTTTAAGTTAGATTCAGCAAGCCGACGTCTTACTGTCCATGCACTTGGGTTACTTCCTCCGAGGCGTCGAAACTGATTGGTGAGTTTAGTTCCTGTGAGAAAGCGATTTCGAAGCATGGTGTTCACCAAGTATCGGTCTTCTCGTGCTGTGGTACACCTGGTTCTGCCCGTTCCTGGTCTGCGTAGGTTAGAACAAGTTTCTTCGTAACGTCGGAGAACTCTTTGTACTGTTGACAGCGACACACCGACAGTCCTGGCTGTATCGCGCTGACTCCGGCCGGTTTCCAGCATTGTAAGTATTCTGGTGCATTCTTCAGGCGTAAGCGACATAATTTCAGCTTGAGTAATGAATATAGAGCACTATCAACATGGTTTATGTACCCACATAAATGACAGATTACAAACAAAAGCAAAACCAAATGCTGTAATTTCGTAGTTCCATCTTCGAAAGTGGCCCTTTTTCAAATTTGATTTTTTTATGATATAACTTTACAATAACTAAGAAGTTTTAATACCTTCATTTAAGGAGTATTACATTGTCTATTAAATACAATTTATTGCATTAACCTAGCATTTTTAGTTTCCGAGATTTTTAGGATTCTTTAAGTGACCCGGATTCAATGCTCTCGAGTGTATTATCAATAGTGTACATAAATAAAATAAAATCTACAGTACAAATTCTGTTTGAAGACAAATACCACCACAACCCCGGGGTGAATTTAAGGTGAAAAACAAATAAATATTTAATACTTTAGTGGTATTAAATTTCCTTATGTTCTTTACTCCAATTCAAACAAATTTTCTCATCAATATCGTTCCTAGAAATGTAATTAGAATAAGCACTGAAACTATTATCGTAGCGAACGGTGGTATCGGATGAATGTGATGCTCGTACAAGAGAGGGGAGATGTATAAAACGAAGGTGCTTCATAAAAGATTCAGCTGCTGATAGGCACTTACCTCGTAAAGGGATCTCATTGGAAAACAGATTTTATTAATGTTAGAAAACTCGGAATAAAATACTATTTAATAATAGGTCAATATTATAGTGTACTGAATTGGATGAAGCAGCGGAGGAGAGTTAGCTAGAGTGTATTGTAATTCATGAAATTAAAATTAATTTAATCAAATGCTCTTAAAATAAATTCTTTTTAACCCTCCATTTTTTTACTTACATCCTTTAGGACGTCTTTTAAATGTCAAGAAAATTGAGCGCAAGAAACTCATTGGCTTTAACAGAACATTTTTACATCGTCACTATACATAATCCACAAATAGCAATTTTATACTATTGCCGTAATAATAGCAGTGTTATGATTAAATTACATTGTTGATTACATCAAAGTTAACAAGTATCTGTTTTGAATGATTTAACTTAAACATTTCAATGACATATAGTGTAAAATAGCGTTTAAAATCTTAAGTAAAGATCTATAAAAGTAGACCCATCTCCCAAAGCAGCATACATTCACGAGCATGACGCATGAACCAGTTATCGCTTCGTTCAACATATTTTAGGAACGTAATGACCCACTTCATGCGATAACACCTAAAAGATGTATCAAGAGCGCATGGTATACTTCAATTACCAGCAATAAATTAGCGTTAAAATTAACAACTGTCTGACACAACCTGTAATAATTTGTGTTATGCTCCGACGCATCGCGAACTGTTAAATAGTCGTCGACTTGGTTATAACTATCACATATATTTAGATTATTGTAAAAGCAAATCATCTACGACTTTGTAGAACTTTATTAAATAGAGATATTCTTTTCCCCAAGAATGAGCCTTCTGTTTTTGAAGTCTTAAACGTGCAACTACAAGCTTATCCTTATTTCTACTGTTAAAATAAGAAATAAAGATGAACCTGCATTTCCAAGAAATAAACTTACATTACTTACTTACTTACATTCGGACATTTATGACGATTCTATTTTTGATAGTTCTTTCGTACATAGATTACATTTTCATAAAGGCACTGCTGTGTAGACAACTGATAAGATAGAAACTTGAGTAGGTAAGGGGCGACGTCTCCTTCGAATAAAATTGGCCACACTACGAGAAAAATTTGCCCTAGTCTTGAGTACTCTTTACTTTTGTTTTACACCTACTTATAATATTTGGCCCTTACCTTTGAAACTGTAGATTTCTCACACACTATTATGCGCATAACTAATAGTAAAAATGGAATTTCAGTTTGTGTAATTGAATTATAACCCAAAACCTTTTTTTAGGTGTTTCTAAAAAAAACTCCATTTATTTGTTGAATTAATATTATAACACGCATTTATATGACTCCTTTTTGATATCGCATATATTATTAATAAAAGTTTTTATAGTTAATAAAATACACAAATATCTTTCTTTTTTTTCTTTTTGCTATACGTTTTTGGATATGATACGTGCCAATGAAATCTTAATGAAGAATCATTTTTACTAATAAAATCACTAAATAGTAAGGAAAACAAAACTTTTCAAAGATATTCACAGAAATCGGCAAATTCATTGGAGCTCGTTAACGCATTCAGTTAGAAAACATCGACCGTTCATTGGCAGAGTATAAAATAATATAATAATATATTATAATAATATTATCTAAAACTCCATCTGGGTTCGAAAAGTACATCAAGCTATTTATTGATCCCAGCTTATTTTGCAGTGGTCTATTCTGCTTACTGTGTATTAATTCATAGAGAAAAGCTGTGCCTTGTTCTTTAATTTTAACTTTAATGGAATGCAATGGATACACTTATAATCTGACTATGATAAATAACTGCAGTCACAAAACGAGATGTTTAAGAAAAATTCCTTCCTTCCTTTTTTTTTCCTCTTTCCTTTTTTTTCCTCTCAATATGCGCACCCACTTCATCATTATCCTTTTATATTTATTTATTTATTCTTTTCACCCGAGGTTGCCTGGAAGAGATTTCTGTTTAGCAATAAGGCCGCCTGTCTCTATACTTTTCTTTGTTATTTTTATTTCTCTGTGTCCTATCTGTGTGTGCAATAAAGTGTAAATTATTATTAAAAATAAATTAATTTCGCTTAAATGTAAAAGGTTATTGAAAGTTTTATATACTTGCTCCTCATATATTATAAATATGTATATTGCTCTTCATATAAATTGTAAGCTACATCCGAAATATTTCATCACGTAGAACCCAGGGGCGTGATTGAATTATGTCGTGTCTAGTCTGTCGCGAGACAATATGGGCTTGTCGCGTGAATAATTTGTTGATTGGCGACAAACACCTGCGCCGTGTTGATCGAAGCTTAGTCACCTGGCTTTGATTACGGTTGCATCGTTGATGTATAACTTACATAGATACTTGAAGCTGATTTACTAATACAAAACTAATTGCTTATGGGTTAATTTTAACTAAAGTGGGTAGTCGTTATGTCTCTACGATTTTATTTTACTTTTACTTACTCCCTTGTGTTTTTCATATAGATATTATTACTAATTTGTTGGATATTGAATTGCATTATATTATTAGCCCTGCCGACATTGTACAACTGTTAATTTCCTATCAAATCAAACATAAGTTTAATCATCAAAACCCAAAACTTTTTTATCTTAGATTTTAACTATTTGTATCTTTGTAGTACAGGGTAACTAATACATTTTTTCCTGGTAACTTGTTTCAAGATTTATCTACACCATTATTAAAGAACTGTTTGCCTTTAAATTGAAGTGAAAGCCTATGAGATTTGTGTTTTGAGAGTACTAGAGTAGTTGTTTATCTTAATTTTCGATGTTAAAGTGTCCATGCAATATTTTATGTGTTACTATTAAGTTCCCTCGGTTTCCTTTAAAGTTGTAAGTTCCAGCGCTTTCAATCTTACCTCCTATGGATTATTTTTCAAAGCTTTCGGGTTTTTGAAAATCAAAGTTCAATTTTTTTGACAATACAATATCTTTCTTGAGGTATGGGCTCCAGGTTTGAAAAGCGTAATCTATGATCGGCCTTACTTAGGTTTTGTATATTTTCAGCATCATTTCAAGTGTTAAATACGCGAAAACTCTTTGGATAAGGTAAACGAAACCGTTGGCTTTTTTTATGGTAATGTAATGTAATATGATGTTCCTATTTAAGATCACTAGCAATGTGTATTCCCAAGTCTACTTCCACCTCTTCTTTTCGAACGCCTTTGATTTCATAAGTGTTATCATTATTCTGATTCCTAATGTAGAGAACAGTGCATTTGTCTGTATTGCGGTTAATAAGCCAATCCCCTGACCAATCCTCCAATCGAGTTAAATCTTCCTGAAGTTGTTCTGAGTTTACAATAGGATTTGCAAATATTTTTGTATCATCAGCAAACATGCTAGCATTGCAATTCAAATGTTTGGGTAAGTCGCAAGTGATTATTATGTACACAGCACTGGCCCAAACGATTCGCCTGAGCCAGAGAAATGATCGGGCAATATCCTCTTGTCGACAAATTTTCTGCTTATAATTTCGTCTCTATATTATTCTCTTATCCTGCGTAGTCTTAATATTATTCTCTTATAAATTATTATAATAGACAATATTCACTTATCCTTAAAATAGCAAAACGAAGCCCTTAGTGAAATAAGTTTAATTAATAGCTTTGAGTGTAATTTTTAATAAGAATAAAATAAAAAATCTTTAGATGTTACTCCATGAATAAGTTTATTAGTAAAGTTTAATATCATTAACCAAGTTTCGATTTCATACAATCTATAAATTCATCAATAGCATGCTCATGCATATATTGAGTTATGAACGCAAGTTGTTACGTTGAGTTGTAGAGAAGTGAGTGTATTACACCTATATATCAACATATATTTAGACTTACGCCACTTGCTAAAGTGATCTGACTCGTACAAACGTGGCGATTGTTTGATTACCACCCCAACTGGATTGCAATGGAATTTGAATTGTTGAATTGCGAACTTAATGTTGAAGTAGACTTCTAGTAACTGGTAAAAAACCCATAATCATTAAAAAACAGTAAGTAAACATATAATATAAGTGATTGCTGTTTATGTAGCGCATAATAGGTATAACATACATATTGTGAAACTTCTTATTTTTAATTAATATACCTATAATTAGTTTACATTTTATTATTTTGCATCCACAATGCCATATTTCTATAAGATTTGAAATGCGCATGTAAAAAAACAACAACATTAGCTCAGCGGTTAGAGCACTCACCTACATAGCGAAACGTCGTAGGTTCGTATCTTAGCTGAGGGCTCGAAGATGTGGTTGTTTATCACAAGCGTATTTCACATCTTATAGAAACATAACATAACAAATGCAGCTCAACCACAAATCCTCTCTGGCTCCGCGTGGTTAGTAATAACCCGTTTACTCTACGCTGTTTTTACTATAAGTTCATATAACGGTACGATGAAAATGTACTTTACTTATCAAACTTACAAAAAACACCCTCCAATCTCTGAAGCTTTTTTACAATTTATTAAACTATATTAGGTTTGTACTTAAAGTGTTAATATATGTTTGAATAAAGAATTTAATTACTGATTATTGATGTTTTCTGCTCCTGTATGAGATTTTGTATATACCTAATAATTTTTAAATTATGATACTTATGGGTTCAAATATCGGTGGTATTCTTCTATATAAGCTGCAATCGTTTTTAAATCAGACTAATAGAATATAATGAAAATATTTGAAAATCAAATACGAAAAGAAACAAATTTAATGTCATATTTTTTCTCTTTTTCTTTAAAAAATCCAAGTCTTAACGAATATTAGATTTATAGATTTTATACAGTTGTTTGTACGTTAGGGGAAAATGCAGTAAGTTCAACGCACATATGCGATAAAATCTCGTTTCCTCACAGGCATTCTCTGGACGACGACGGGACAAAACATCTCTAATTTCTCACGGAAGGGTTCGATCCTCACTAATTCGAACACTTGCTGAGGGCTGTCGAGTGTCGATGAATTATCGAGTGTCTGAGTTCGACACTCTTGTCCGACATTGAGGGGGCCTTAGGGGAAGGAACCAATCAAAATGGGACACGAGTTACACTTACAATTACGGTTTTGACTTAGTGGCCGAACGGATTAGAAACATGACCTTCTAAATAAAAACTGTAAACACACTGTGTGAAATTGGTCAAAGATTCGTTCGTTCGAAGGTTTGAAGTTGCGTCAATTACCTAGGGTTTTCTTCCACAGCATTTTGTTTCACATGTAAGCAAGGCATGTTCCCCATTATCCGCACAGGTGTTCTCACCCAATGGGATGGCTTGTGTCTCAACAGTCAATGTCAACAGGCCGATAATAAAAGCCTTTTGTATACCATTAAAAACTTGCACACAAATCTTGTTATTTTGTTTATGGATTGAACACCAATAGAATTCGATAAAATTTATGTGACCCAGCATTCTAAATTAACATAAAAGAGATTTTTAAGTTCGTGTAAATCGAAGACAGAAAACAGTTTGAAAAACTACTCCCTATGTAAGGTTTGGTGCATGAAAGATTAATTTGGGTTTTTGAAAACTTTTTGCTTTTTTGCCTTTTACACCATTATTTGAATTATTCTCTGCCTCAAAACGACACTAACGTAATCCGAAATTAGTTACTTTCTGGAAGAGCAATAATAAATTTAAAGTTGTGGGATGCAGTTAATTATTTCACGAAATGGAATGGAATGGAATAGGGTGATAAGAATTTAATTTATTTTATTTTAGTATGTATTTATGTTTAGTAAGTCCTGTCTTAAGCTCAAATGTCCCAAAATAAAATAAAATTAGGTCAAAAGAAGAATCATCTGCGAAATTTTACTTCCATAACAGGATCTTACTGTAGCTCTAATTTAAAAACGTTATACTAAAAAAAGTAAGATCCTGATTTACGGCTTATTTGCAGTGTTGTAAATGTGCCACCCCTGATTGGCATTCTACTTATTACAAGCATGCAGCGTTGTAGCGTTAAAGACATTATCGATCTCAGCTTATTTCGCCTGCACTTCTATGTCCAGTATTTTAATCAGAACTAAAGTAGGTACATAAATAGATGACCTGATTGTACCGAGGGTTTTCTTTTTAAATAAATAGCTTGTAAGGTTCACTCGTTAGTCATTCGAGAGTTTTTGGAAAGTGTTTAGTGATATTTTATGGTTCGTTAAGTTATTGCATTTGTTTTGCGAAAATAGCAGACGAAATATGCAATTCATAGTTCGTCTTGATTATAAAAGGATGTCGTATTCTATATGATATGACATTATTATAATGTTAGATTATATTACTTACTAGCTGATCCAGCCACGCGTTGCTGTGGCATAGCAATTTTATTTTTCTAAAATAAAAGTAGCCTAAGTTACTCCTTATTACGTCAGCTACATGCCAATAAAAGTCCCGTCAAAATCGGTCCAGCCATTTCAGAGATTAGCCGGAACAAACAGACGGACAGACAGACAAAAATTGTAAAAAATGTTATTTTGGTGTATGTACCGTGTATATATTCATATGCATGTAGTAAAAAACGGTTATTTCAATATTACAAACACACACTCCAATTTTATTTATATGTATAGATGGAAAATATTTAGTATATGCTACTGAAATTCAAAACATTAATTTTACCAGAGAGACTGTTGGAATACTCTTTTGTATGCCTACTATATTAATACTTCTTAGTTCCTGTATGTAATCTCAATTCTATATGACTTTGACAAATCTTTTTTTAAAAGCAAAATATATTGTAATGTTTTTGTACGTCTGTCAATATTATATCTTCCTTATAGGTACACGTATATTTTAAACTTTTATTTATCCATCCATTAATTTTACAACACAGATAACAAAAGCATAATTATCAACTATTAATAAACTTTCTACTATTTTCTGTTTATCTTTCTACTATTTTTCTATTAAGATGTATCATATAACATAGTATTAAAAATATAAAAATCATAAACTATCCTAACATTATTTTAATAGAAAAATACTAGAAAAATCGATTTGGCACACAAGTGTATTCTCAGGCGGGAATGTGAGCCGATTCGATTTTTTCTAGTATTTTTCTATTAAAATAATTTATCTTATAAGATAGCATTGAAAAATGCAGAAAAATATATTTAAAAAAATATAAAACTAACAGATTATGTTCTACGGCTTCAACAAAAACTTATTAGTTCAGCATATTTGTCAGTATTAAAACTGACGCTGATCTCAACTAGACTTCCTTTCTATGTGAATGCTACTATGGTTACAATAAGTAAATTATTTTACAAATATATATATAAGGTATTTTATTTCTATGAAAAAGGATGTCATCAGCTATTATTCAGATATAGAATATACATAATAATACATAATAATAGTTCTTAATGTTAGTACCGAAGGGCAGCCCGTATCGTACTGATGTAGTGTTGTCCCTCCTAGGGCAACAGCAGCAGTTCCACTTCGCGTTCGGTCAGCGTCCGTTCCCGTTCCCACCTGATCCGCTGGGAGGGTTTAGAATGCCACCCATCACGACCTGCCAAAGTAAGTACTTCAACTCTTTACTTGCATATTATGTGTATAAGAATTTGTCTTGTGAAACGATTAGTGCGCCATATCTTAGCATAGATAATCTGTAAAATAATTATTTATACAGATTTTTATCAGAATATTAATCCAGTGCATGCATGCAGTTAGTTAACTATAAAATTAGACATATTTGGCTCATTTTGATGTAACAATGACGCAATTACACTTTTTGTCAAAATTACATTTCTGAAAAATATCGACAGAATTGTAGTTCTTCTAGTTTTCGCTAGAAGCTATATGAACCTAAGAAAAGTATGTGTTTTTAGTCATATTTTAAGGTAATGCTAATTTAAAAAAGAAAATGTCAAAAACACAGAATTTACAATTACGTCAATGTTGCACCGAATAAACGATTTACAAAAATATTACGAAATTAAAATACCAACAATTCAGAAAAAAACGTGTTTTTCACAACACTTATATTATGACAATAAAGACATTCAAAATTTGAGTGTTTAGATAACATCTTCTAATAGATAAAATAGATAACATTTACGCTACACACTAGGAAAATGAGAAGTAGTATCCTTTTTCTGTAAGTCACATGCATCAAACTTTCTTTATTCGCATCATAAAATAGATGTACAGCGTGAACAGGGTTAACATTTCATAAAACATACAGACTGCAACAGAATGATAAAAAGATAGAATGCATGTTATACAATATGAACATTTACAATACCCAATAATATTATAATTATATAATTTATAAATTACAATCGTAGTCGGGAAAATGATATAAATTATTATAAAATTCGGTAGCAAAAACAAATTATGAGAATTATATAACTGTCAAATTACCGCATAACTTGAAACATAAATAAAACAGAATATTTTCTGTTATTTAAAAAAATTATAGCGAGACATTTTCAAGGGATTTATCTTCTCAATCAATGTGACAAACTTTTTCTATAGTTTCTTTATTCGTTTACTAGCGACCCGCCCCGGCTTCGCACGGATGCAATGCTCTACTATATTATGCATGTATTATACATATAAACCTTCCTCTTGAATTACTCTATCTATTAAAAAAAACCGCATCAAAATCCGTTGCGTAGTTTTAAAGATTTAAGCATACATAGGGATATAGGGACAGAGAAAGCGACTTTGTTTTATACTATGTAGTGATTAAAAATTATTTAGAAAAGTTTAAAATAGCAAATGATTTGTATTTTTACTTAAAGGTAATTATTTTACCTCTCTTTCCTATTGACTTCATACCATTGCAGATGGATTCATTTTCCTTGCTCGCTTTCCCTTCATAAGATAAAACGTCATCTAAACTGACTAAAAAGCAAATCTGCAGACCGAAATTTAAATTGAAATCCGATATAGCAAACAGACGCCGCGGCTCAAAAGTGAATGAGTCACCAAACTGTGCGGCGATACGCTAAACTACGTTCACTAAAGCGCGGATTCAATCAGTCCAGCAAAAAACCAATTCACCGAGCCCGCAGTGAACGCAATCGAACAAGTTTGCATCGGCTGAAATCCGGGGCTGGCCCAAAACAACTCATGCGGCTCAAAACGGGAAAAAAACATTCACAAATCGACACGGCGGGCGCGCGCATATCGTATGAAAACCAACTCAGCCGATCGTCGGCCAAAAACGGAACCGTGATACCAAAAAATAAAAGCCGGTAATACTCTGGAAAAAATAAAGTTGGCTTGGACGCCGATCGGCGTTTTGTTCGTTTCCAGTATCTTTATAAACGGGGTTTGCGTGCTCGCCTCTTTTCTGTAGCTCTGAATTAGCTAAAATAGAAAGTCTTTTTTAAGAAGCGGAACTCTATTTCAGACGTAATTTTTTTATTAACTAAAGTTAGTTTTCTTAGATATAAATTGTGAATAGCTCATTATTAAATTAACACACTGTCTTATTATGAATGAACTGATAATCCGTGTTTATTAATAACGAAATCCCGCTGCCTTTACAATCGGATTATCGTAACTTGTTTCTAGTAACGCTTTGTTTTTGGTCTCAGATAACATTACGAATTACGCCGCTGTAATGGTAATTGTCCTTACATAATTCATGCCAACTGATTTCTATTTAAATATAACCCCGTAGGTTCAAAATTCCTCAATATTTACTTATAGCCTAATACATTTCTCGATCGATTGCAATAATGGGCAACGATTAAGGACATATATTTTGATTTTTAGAATTTCAATACAATATATTCGTTATTTCGAACAAATCAAACCAATTCGACCATCAACCTTACCTTCAAACGAGTTGAAAAATTGGGAAAGCGGGATTTTTGACATACCAATCCAAACTCGGAGTTTGTTTTACACAGCTTGTTGAACTAACACTATAGATTCTTTAGACCAGTCTATGTTTACCACTTTACAGAAATTCTGCAATTCAAAATATCAAACCAATTGAATTAATTAAACTAATGCATTTATTAAAACCACCCCTGTTTTAGAAGATCGTAAGTCATATAAACCATGAACTCTTATTCCTAATGCCTACTGAAAAACAAATTTTAAAACCCCCGGCTTTAAGGTAGCGAATAGAAACATATTATAACATCTCGCAATAAGTCAAAAATATATAAAAATCTACGATGTCTCACTGCTGCAACACTAACTCTACATTCGCCAGACCTTATTTAACCCGAAGATAGTTTTCAATTAGTACCAAAACAACTGTTTTTGTCACCAGATATGAGTCAATTTGGATTGAGCTCAAGCAACACGCACTGGGGCTACGGTGGCGCAGGCGCATACCCAGCTTATTTGCCGTCCTGTGCGGCACCCGCTGCCTCTCAGTTCAATCCCCCAGCTTTGGGCTTCACTGGCTCTGTACCTGAACAGACTCCTACGCAAGACTTTACTGCAAATAACACAGGTAAAACCAAGTTTTAAAGAAATAGTACCCTTTTTTACACAACTTATTGACCTGTCTGTGTACTGAATAAAAAATGACATTTGTTAAATTTCCTTTCACTTTACTTTCTATACGTTACTTGAATTTCCTCCAATATCTGTCGCTAGTGGGTGTCAAAAATCCATAAGGATTAGAAATAATGATAATGATGAACTAATGATTAATGGAGGTACTCAAATAGATCACTCCTATAGATCAAACTGGACAGCAGCAATTTCCAAAATATGATGTTTTACTGAGATTTCTAACCCTCCTGACAAGCGTGGAGATAATGGAAAAACCCCTTCTTTTTGGAGCAGGCCTCACTATAGAAGTGGACGTCTTTGAGCTGAGATGATAATGAATCGTACTGGTCCCATTTGATGGGTTTTGGCCCAATCTCCCTATGCCAGTTACGACCATAAAGAGGATCTCTGTACCTTGATAGGCTGATTATAATAAATTTATTTTATCTGTAATCTATAAAAGATTGCGGCATAATTTTCATCTTGAGGGTACAATAAACAAGTTATTCAGCCACTATCTCCCAGATATGGCATTGGTTTCCACATTTCCATCTCCGTCATTAAATATTGATTTATGGCCAGGTGACTCATTAAAACGGTTGGTCGAAATTAAATTTACCAACATATTTTACGACTGGCATCCTCCTTGAAATCGTACGGGCGGCGGACGTTAACCGGCCCCTCATTATAATTTACAGCGATCGGATCGCGTCCGATCCAGCATATGAATTTACTGCCGCTGCGTGCCACACTCGCGCCATCAAATATATAGCGCCACATTAAAATCTTTCGAAATCCTGTTAAACAAAATTTTATTTTTGGTTAACTTTAAAATCTCCAGTATAAGTATTCCAGTATGCGTTATCAAGAGTTTAATAAAACTATGTATTCATTCTTAAGAACACAGTAAAAGTCGTCAAGTTAGCAATTTGACTGACTTTGTGACTGAATGTGACTGAATCCAATTCACGCTGAATTCTAGTATTTTTAAACATAGGGAAGGCCCACGCCGCAGCAGTGAAAACATTAATAGGTTGATGTAATTAGCCCCACTGATAGTTGCAGCTAATACTGATTTACTTATTTATTCCATGTCTATATTTACTCTATCTTGAGTGTTCTTGTCTGTGTCCATATTTGCTGTGTGTGTAGGTCTTAAATTTCTCATTATTCTGCAGTTTTACCGGACACGACGGGTGTGGATCTAGACCAGCAACTCTCTGGCCTAGTTGGGTCATCACCGTCCCACCACGGAAGTCTACTACCACGCTACAACAATAACGCCGACTATAGCCTCTCAACGGGACCTCGATCATTAAGCGACAACAGTTCACAACCAGAATCACCAGTACAGGATGACCTTTTAAGTTCTAACACAACAACAAATATTGGTCATAATCACACGAATACCGCGAATTTCCCATCTCTCATGGGAACGCAAAACTCCTCATATAGCAGCAGTAACTGCAACAATTCCCTTTATCCAGTTTTACCAGCTAGCTTACTATACAGTCAGTTGTACACAGCTGCAAATCAAACGCACAATTTTCACCCGCTGCATTCAAACTCGATACATTCGACGCAGAACCATCACAACGAATTGCAAACAATGATGGATCAAATTTCTTCGACGACGAACAACCATAGACAACACGGTAATCATGGTCAAGGGGATTTGTTGCTTGGTGGGGGAAACTCTTGTGCAGCAGCGGCGGCTAGAGGTGAAGATGGTAGAGTCAACAACTTAGGTCAAAGAGGTAACCCACAGCCTGACAGCAACACCGTATGGCGACCGTACTAAGATAATTAGATTTTTTCTTCTGATGTTTTCAAACAAATACAAGACGTTGAGATAAGATCACTTTTAAAGTCGTTGACAATTTTAATTTTGCATATTTTTACGGCTTTAGCCATTTATATAAGAACAAATAGTTTTTATAGTTTCTTAGGAAGTCATCTTGTACATTCTGGTTTCTTAATTTCTAACAATAATTAATATATAACGGCTACCAACCACAAAAAGTTCCTCTAAGACCTGTGAGTATAATACTGTAATTTAGTCGTTTTCAATCGAAAAATGTAATGTCACTCGCAATTAACGTTCTGGCAAGATTTCAAAGAACACGTCTTGTATTCGTTTTAATTATGATTAAAAATAGTGCAACGAACTAGATACCGTTTAGGTATTTGTGTTATTGTAATTATGTACATGTAAATTATTAAAACCAGTGGTACGGGTAAAATAAAGGGTTAGTAAAATTTATATCGAATACATTTTAAAATTCGTTCCCGTCCTAAAAATATACGATTTCTATTTATTCACTTTGAGGTGAATCAGTTGTTTGTTTGAAGTATTTGTTTTTTCATCAAGAGGCGAAAATTTAAACCCTATTGCATAAGAAATAAAATAAACAATTCTTTTCAAAAGCATTGAGTTCCGAATTGTTAAACGAAGCGTTCTTCGCCGAATTATTATTTTCTATATTTCAAGCTCCTTAATATTTGTAACTATGGGCTCACCTAACCATATAAATTAAATCTATACGTAGACCAGAAAAACAACATTAACATATTTTATCAATATATGCTAAAAATGCATTTTTATACATAATTTATATGAACAAGAGTTAGGTATTTAAACGATGTTTATATAAAAAATATACGATCGAAGATAGTTAGAAAGCAATATATGAATATAAACACGAACACGGCCATTATCTGCGCGCGCGCCAAAAGAGAACTGTCAAAAGGAGCACTATCGCGACGCTAGCATTTTTTACAACTAGCGAGAGCAGCGCGACGGCACTCCTTGGCACTAAAAGGGCTAAATTATTCGGCGACTTGTGCTTTCAGCGAACAGTGTTTCGTTAAACAATGTCACGCTGAAAACGTGCTTTGAACTTTGAATTACAAATGAAAACACCATTTTAAAAACATACTGTGAGTGTTGATGAAAGTGGTATTCGTAAACATTCTCCGATCAGTGATGAAAAATTAAACAAATAATAATAGTCATTGAATTCAATGTGTTATATTTCTTGTTAGTGTATTTTAACGATTAAAAGTAAAATACAGAAATGCAATAGGGTTTAAGGTTTATAATTCCAACTTCAAATATGTAAATAAAATTGTGAATAAGTTGTTGTAAATGCATCTTGTAAAGTGCAATAGATGTGCAATTATAAAGTTGAGTAGATGTATACTAACAATAGAGAATAAGCGCAGTATCTGTTGATAAGAGAGGCATGTCCATTTTGTATATAGCTCTGTCCATTGCTATATTAAATGTATCGTTTAATAATTAACTGTCTATTTTAATATTATTGACGTCAAAAGTGCCAAAGAGGGTTTTCAGGTAATTACTTAAGGGCAGTTTGAGACTTCAACATTTTTATTTAAATCGACAGTTAAAAAAATCATTTTTCTTTCAAAATCGTCTTTGAGCTGACTTGAATTGTTGGGGTATATAGGTCACAACATACGTTTGCACTAATTTAAAAAAAATTCGCCTATCCCTGGGCAAAATGCTGTCAAAATCATAGAATGGGAACAAAAGATGTCAGCGCATCTTTTTTCCCATAGTTTTTGACATAGAACGCCCTCAGTTTTAGTTTCAGTAATTTAGGAAAAAATAAAACTTCATAAATCACTATGGGTACTAAAATATGTTTGCCATTTATTTAAACCAAAACATCTTTGACACTTATAGTTATTATAATTAGAATTATTACTTTATTAATAATTTTAAATTAACTTGCATAGCATTTGATTATTTTAAGTTCCGTTTGTCGTTGTATTTCTGTTGACTACTAGTAGTGGAAATGATTTTACATTAAATAAATTGTATAAAATATGAATCTGAGCTTTTAATTAATTATTAGTGAGAGCTACTCCACCGACGGGATTAAATACTGTAATGAGCCGATTTAATATACTCGTATGTTGGTAGGTATTATAGTGCAAGCAGCGGTAAAAGTATCGAGGCATAATAAATCTTATTGCCGACGCATAAGATGCAAAAAAATATCCTTTGCTTGGATGAAGCTAAAATTGGTATATTTTATTTTGTTGTTCAATTAATTTTTTATCTCTCTTTTTATATTTCTGTGTAATTTAACGAAGGGCATAAAGGAAGAAAAAAAATATTATAATAATGTGTGCAAAACTTTTATCTAGTATTTTATCGTACCTGTATTTTGTTGTAACTTGTGTTTTTTTCTGCATAAAATATTTTCGTAACAATTACTGCCGCAGTAGTTGGTGCCCTAATGAGCTCATTACCTGTAGAAACATTTGCATATTACCTGATGCAATCCAGCACCTGATATTTTGGCATTGCAACGAACCTCTGAAATAAATATCCTACTCTCATTAATTTACGCCAATGCGATGGACAGACGGACGCACGCCCACTGCCTGTAGGGTCGCCATGATTTTTGTTATATAAGGAAATAAAAAGAAAGTTTAATCAACTTGTCAATTACGGCTTATTAGCTTTTTTTAAGTACTAACTACTATTGCTTCAAATTAGTCCCACTTTGAATTTGAACATGGCATTATGATAATTTATGGTATGTAATAAGTCAGTATTCATTGCGCACTGCTGCACTGCAAACTGCACTCAACTGCTATGTAACTAGAGCAGTCCTCACTACATATTTACGGCCTTTTTTGTAATGGATGCATAGCGGATGTATTAGTTAACACCAGTGACTATCTGTCAAACTACTTCATAATTTTATATTCAAGCTTATCTTCTCGGATTACCAGGCTGGAGGCAATAACAAAAAGCTACTGAGTCTGATATCCAATGAATATTTTAAACTTATATTAGGCCCATTTAACCAGGAATATATGGGAATGAAACAGTTGAACAAAAACAGTTTGTAACTAATATTCGGTATACAATTATAAGTAACGAGGTTATCGTTTAGAACCAGCGGTGTATACGCTTAATATACTGTTTATCAGTGGCGACGCGTGCATATAACACGATTCCCATCGGGTTGCCTTGGCGATCACTAATAATTTTTTTATTATTTTCAATAATAGCTTACCCCGCTTTGTAATGTAAGCCGAAGTTCAACGGCTTTCGGATTGCAAACGCCATAATTACATTGCGCGCTTTGTAAAAATATTCTTCTATATCCCGTATACAAGATACGCAATGTATTTGAAATAGCAAACGCACACAAACACAGTTTACAATCATATGACGCGACAAGTGCGACGCGCTCCTCCGCTCCGGCAACCCGATCAAAATATTGGGAATTTACAAATGCCAAATGTATGCAAATCACTCACACATACATAAACAAATACATGCAAAAGCCTCGTAATAATTGTTTATAGATAACTCGATCTCGGATAGCCTACCAATCTTTATTTGTCTCACGTTAAGGTTTCGTTTCGCTTGAGCGTCTAGTTTCGCGCGACCTCGACCTTGAGGCTGACACTCGCTTGATTGATCACAGATCACTCATTACGCGGTCACGGTCAGCACGGGTAATTTATGCTATAAATTAGCATTTATGTGAATTATTGTTTATGTGAATGAATAGATGTGAAAAATAAGTGAAATTTTACTTGCCGAGTGTTGTGTTAGTCTGTAATAAATAGTTTGTTTCGTTTCCTCGTAAAGGTTTGTCTTTATAGTTTATTTAACTTTGTTATTTGTCGTGACGCGGTTAGACGAGAAATGGCGGCATTGATACAAATTGACTGTTGTCTTACAGATTACTTATTAAATGACTTAACTTCGTTCTCCAATCAATCCATCGAAAATAAAAAATATATCATAAAAAATGGACGGGCTTGTCCCGATATAAAAATTGATTATAGGCGTAAAGACGGATTTTTCAAACATTTTCACAGTTCTATGTATGATAAATACCATTGGTTAACGGGCAGTTGCAAATTAAATAAATTATTTTGTTTTCCATGTTTGTTGTTTTCCGATACAAACAGTGCTTGGAATAAAACGGGTTTTTCAGACATTAATAATTTGACAAATTCGGCTAGGAAACATACTCAAACTGAAAAACATTTACGCAGTTGTTTATTATTACACGATTTTGGAAATAATAGAATAGAAACATTTTTCGGTAATAGTTATGAAGCCCATAATCGAAAAGTGGAGCGTAATCGAAACTTAATGAAACGTTTAATTGACACTGTTGTTCTTCTTGGAAAACAGGAGTTATCTTTCCGCGGCCATAGTGAAAACTTAAATTCAGACAATCGTGGCAATTATGTAGAAACATTGTTTTATTTGAGTAAGTACGACAGCGTTATAGACTCTCATCTTGATCAATGTTCATCTAATTCACACTCCGTGTTTACCGGTCTCTCGGGAGACATTCAAAATGATCTTATACAATGCATCGCGGCGGTAATTTTAGACGAGATTAGGTCTGAGATTAGCCAAGTTAAATTCATTTCAGTCATGATAGACGAAACCCCAGATGTTAGTCATAGGGAACAATTATCAGTCATATTTCGTTATTTAACCGAAAACGGTCTGGAGGAAAGATTTGTAGGTTTTTACGACGTTAGTGAAAGCCGGACAGCGGCTGTATTAGCGACTCAGTTGCTTAATATTCTTGAACAATATCGATGCAAAGACAAATTGATCGGTCAGACATACGACGGTGCGGCCGTTATGTCAGGTGAACGCGGAGGCGTTCAGTCTTTAGTACGGGGTCAATGCCCTCTCGCACGTTTCGTACCGTGTTATGCTCATATACTTAATTTGGTTTTAAGCAAATCCTTGGAAAATATTTCGGAATTAAAATCATTTTTTGGTCATATCAATGGAATTGTCAGGTTTTTCAACAAATCGTCGAAGCGGTCAAATCTTTTAAAACAGTTTTCCGACCGTCGTTTGCCTGGAGTAGCTGAAACGCGATGGCATTATCATTCACGCATTATTAATGTTATATTTAATTGCAGGTTAGATATGATTGAAACGTTTAATCATATATTAGATGATCCCCAATCGTGGGATGTTGATTCTGTATCCATGTCGGAGTCGTTTGTAAGTAAATTAGAAGATATGCAATTTTGTTTCCTTTTACATGTTTTTTCGGAGATTTTTGCCAGAACTGACATTTTATTTGCTTTGCTTCAAACCAAACAAGTCGACATCGAAACCTCAGTTAGAGAAATAAATGCATTTCAATCTTGGATGTCAGAAGAGTATTTAAAGCAATTTGATTTTATTTTCAGTAGTATTCAGGAATATTGTGAACCACCACGACGACGCCGGCGGCTGGATACAGAAATTGACTTAAAAACACAAAACAAGCGTTTATTCGTTGAAATAATAGATAACATCAAAAGCCAAATAAACTCCCGTTATTCATCTTTTCAGAACTTAACTTTTCTTGATTTAGTCAACAAATCGAAATACGCGAGTTACCGTAGTAGTTTTCCTGAGGAAAGCGTGTCTAAATTAATATCCGAATTTCCAAATATATTTGATTTTCACGCCTTAAAAAACGAATTAAAAGTTTTATACAGTACTTCATCAATTAGTAATTTAGATGTTTACGAACTTTATTTATATCTTTTTAAATCCACGTTGAATGAAGCTTTTCCTCAGCTTTTAATTTTATGTCAAATTATTTTGACTCTTCCCGTATCGGTGGCTTCCGCGGAAAGGTCGTTTTCGGCATTGAAGCGGATTCATACTTATACACGAAACAGCCAAAGTGAGGCAAGATTATCAAATCTCGGAGTAATATCAATTGAAAAACATCTATTGTTAAAATTGCAACAAAAAAGCGACTTTTATGAAAGGATTCTGGCTCATTTCGTAAAGAAAAACCGTAGAATTATGTTAGAATACAAATAAAAAAATTTATAATTTAAAATCATGTATAAATAAATAATTTATCAAAAAAAATGTTACGTAAATTTATCGGGTTATAGAATATATATATGGCGAAGACAGACGACAAACGACAAGTAACAAAATAAAAACATCCAATATTTCTACTGATATTTATTTGCTAGCTTATGCCTGCGATTTCGTATGTGTGGAATTCAGGCCATGTTGATTGTTCTATTCCGTGTCCAAGGCTACATGCATGCCAAATTTCATCCAAATTCGTTAAGCCATTTTCGCGTAATTAAGTAAAAACATTCACCATTTGTAATAATATAGTTAGTAGAATATGTTCAGCAAGTGAAGTTTCACTTATTTTTGGTTCTTGTTTTTCTATATATTATAACCCCTGTGCGAGTGACGTGTGCTTAAAACGGCTTTTTTCAAAGCCACTTTTATCATACTCGACATGCACTGTTCATATAATACCAGTGATGTCATGTATGGTGAAGGTGGTGAACACTAACAACTGATAAATTGCATACAACGCACGCAACGCAAGCAAATCACCAAACCTAACATTTCGTCGTAGTTATGGAAAAGGTAAACTAACACAACACATGAACACACTCAGGTCAGGTATGTAATTTATTGCATATTTTTTTATAATATGATATTTTGTTTAATTACGCATTAGCCGTTTTTTGGTCCGGCTTTACCTTCCTTTTTTTTCACCCCACGCCACTGCTGTTTATGCCTATCAGATATAAAAAATCCTCCTTATCATTCCACAACTATAATTTGGGCTAGGTAAGTACTGTTTGTAATCTTCAAGTTTACTTACATTAACATAAATTAAAATTTTCATTTGCAATTGCATTTATAACTACAACTTTAATAGGTAAGTACTGTCGCTACACTGAATTACATATACTTTTGAATACTCAAATTCTGATTATCACTGGACCACACCAAAAACTATTTTTTAAAGGTATCTTATGCTATTAAACTTTTATAACTTAATATTTAAAACACCAAAACTAGAATATAAAACAAATCAGAAGAGCTTTACTCTTAAGTCATATTCACAAGTACTTTGAGAACATATGTTTTTACATAATTGGACCCATTTTTGCAAACAAGAACCAACCCACAGTTTAAAAACTATACAACATGGTACCTAAAGACTTATTCTTTATAACATTTATAAATCTGATAATTCTATATAGGCTACAGTATTCCACATAAGGTTAACAAGTATTCATTGATTAATATACTATGTATGCATTTTGCACATTCTGTTTACAAAAGCCTCTTTTAATCGAAACCAACCTGCTGTGGGTTGAAAATCATTCCGTCGTCTTCTTTATTTCAGGCTACCAGTCCAACTTGTAAAGATCGGTATTTGTTTTTGTCTTGGGCAAGAGATTGGCATCATACAGCGCCTATCAACCACAGTTCCGTCACGTATTTTGACCTTCTTCGGCCATGTCTCTCGTCGAGGTAATGACTCCATAGAACGTCTCGTGGTACAGGAAAAAGTTGAGGGCACCAGACCACGTGGTAGATCACCAATAAGATGGACAGATCACATCAAGGCCGTAACTAAGTGTATGTACTCGGAAGACTGCAGTCCGTGATGAATGGCGCCGTATAACTAAAATCATCACTCATCGTGATTCATAATGATGACCACGACCACTCTGGCAAGAGTGTACCGACTAAGAAGAAGAAGAGATCGCCAGTGTTCTGGATACCCATTCATTCCTTAACTTGCAGACTTTCTACTACAACCAGGTTTCCTCTTTTCCTCTTTTCCTGTCATTATTAGTTGCAGAAGCTCATATTTGTCATCCTTCAATACAAGACCAATCTTTCAATACGCTGTTATAAAAAACCTTTCATAATTTTCTTGTCGTAACGTAAGACTTTCTCTTCTCGTTCTGTAGGTCAATTATCGAATGCTTATATGAGTTTCTAGATGTGCTCCTTTATCGTCAAAGCCTCACATCAGTATCGAAGTATTTAAATTTTTATACAAAACGTTATTTCTTATTTCCCTAGGACAATTTTACCATGGTTATACCTAACTGAAATGTCTAAAATTATTCGTTACTTATTGTCACCAGAGCACCGACGATAATATATGCGAGCCCACCCAGCAGGCACACAGGAAAAATCGATGCCAGACCGATTTGTACGGCAATAATGAGATTTAAAATTGCCAAGTAATTAATGAGGATTAGCGTCCAGAGCGGAAATAAATTATCCCACGAGACTAAAGTTTGAATATTTTGCGGAACACTAAATAGAATATATACAGTGGATATAAGGAACTACAATGTAATTTACAAAATTGATTATTAATAGTTAGAGTCGGTGATGTTTTATTTATTTATTATTATTGTTATACATTTTTTTAATAAAAAAAGCGTATTGTTTACATAGCGGTACCCTGGTTTCTCAAAAAGTGAAGCCAGACTAAAGATTTGTTGATTAATGACACTTTATTGACCATATTAGGTACAATAAAAGGACTTAAAGACTTTTAAGATGAATTTATAGTCAAAGAAATAAGTTTTCCATCTGTTCTTCTTCAATACTAACCATAACGTACATGATCTTGACAGTCATGTTCAGAGACTTTTGAAACTAAAAGAGAGAAATGACATAAACGTTGGTTTCCACTTCACCCAGAAAATTTAGGCAATTCAACACTTACGTAATCTGTATACGTGGCTTCGTAGCAACTTAACCGCAGACGATGATTTAAGTGTAATATTTTATTATATTTTTTATTAAAAATTGTTGACAGCGTGTTCCAAGTGTTGCTGCATTAAACTTATTGAGCGAAGCTCTGAAAGAGTGAAGCTCTCTTTTAGGCAACTCACAAATTTTCCTTGTCTCCCTCCTGCTACTTAACTGTTCAACCGATTCGAACGAATTTTAGCATGAACATACATGATTATAATCTGACGGACATAGGCTATGTAAGAAAAATATAGACTTTAGCATGGAGGAATAATCACCGAAAGAAAAATTTAAAAGCTGATCATAGCCAAACCGCTGATTCTACATTGATGAAATTTGGCGCCAAAACTCACATCGTGGTCATGACTAATGTGCAAAAAAAGTTTTGAAATCGGACATACCATCGAGGAATAATCACCCTTCAAAAATCTAATTCAAAACCATTGAATAAAGTTCACGTGCAAAATAGAATTGTTCAATTTCAAATGTGAAAAGTCCGGCGAAACCATATTCGGTTCATCTTGTGACAGGTGGTGAGGTTAGGTAAGGTTTGCTCAGTATTTGGAAACAGCAGCATGCATTGCAGACCTAGTTTTAAATTATACACATATTACTAATTTTATATGAAAAACCGTTCTTAACGTAATTAAATTGAAAGAAAAAGTAATATTGTATTATTTAGTATGGAATGTGCATTAAATAACCTCGTATAACTACATTACTCCATCAGTTTCAAAAGATAATACCATCGCTGACAATGATCAAATAATTCAGCAATCTATCTAAATCACATAATGTACTCTTTGTTTAAATAGTTATTCATTTCAGTATCGGAGTGTTTGCAATTAATTACAACAATCAATATTTCACGCTCAACCGACCGAAAACTGCAGCACAAACTGTTGAGAGCAGATAACACGAAATAAACGTGCTATCATCACCATACTTCTATCTGAGGGATAATATCAAAACCCAAATTGCAATATTTGGGAACATTTGTTGAAAACTTGAAATTGTTGAGTTGTCAAATTCATAAAATAATAATATAGCGGTAGCCATTTTCTTATAATACGTCTTTACTTGTGTTACGTCTTGTAATTTTTGTATTTACCTCAATAAAGTTGTAGCTTTTCTAAAAACTATTATCTACGACACATACTGAATGTAAGTACAGCTTATAGATAAAGGAATAGAGACAAACAAACATGTTATAAACACAATGACAAACGAGATAGTGTAAAAATATAACAGTAGGAAATCAAAGATTATTGAGCAAAAACGCTTAAAATTAATATTTCCTAATAATATTGAATATAAATTGATAACTTGGGCAAAAAAGAATCATTGATAATGTTTATATATATAATTCTTCTGTGAGTGTGTATGTCACTGAACTCCTCCTAAACGGCTGGACCGATTTGAATTTTTTTTTTTTGTGTGTGTTCAAGGGGATCTGAGAATGGTTTAGATTCACAAATCAGCCCGGCAGATGGCGCTGCAGACGGTATCTAGGTTATTTATCTTTACTGCAAAAATAACAGGCAGGACAACGTCTGTCGGGTCCACTAGTATTAAATATAATAATGGGAGATAGGAGTAAATATAATATACAGGGTGTTCGGAAGAACGTTGAACATACGAAAATGGGGGGCAGGTGGTTGGTCTGTTAAATAACTAGCCCAAAAGATTTTACCTAGGTCTCAAGTTTTTTTTATATATTTTTTTTTAATTTCTGTAATTTTTCGCTTTGGTACCTTTAAAGCCTTTTTTTTCAAGGTTAGATCTATTTTTTTTTCTTTATTAAAATATATGTGATCGGTAGGTCCTTTAAAAATTAAAAATTGCGCAATGCACATTGCTAGAAATAAAGTTATGGACCCTCAAACATAAAAAATGAGTTAAAATAAATTTTGAAGGTTAACTTCGCGTTGCATTTAAAAAAAATAAGAGTGATGGATGACTACTGATTTGTTAAAAACATCTCTAAAGTTTGAGCTTTCTACTGATATGTAGTATGTGACAGTTTCGAGTAAACACGTTGCAATGTGCATTATCTTCCTTCATATTCGGAAGTTACGTTAATCCGTTGATCTCAGGTACATATGTGGTCGTCAGCTTCCACAAAACCGCTCTGGTCCTTTCGTAGTTATGACCCATGGGAGGGACAGGCCGTAAGCTGTGAAAATATGATGTGTAGAGTCTCAAATAATTTTACTGTTCTAAAGTTCAGAAGAATTTCTATACCAATGAAGCAAATTAATCAACATTGTAAATGTAATTAAGCAAGATAAATAACAAAACGTTAGAAATTATTTATTAACACCTATATAATTGTCTACATAATATATTCGTATAAAATTCGATTGTTTAAATAAACTTCTGAAATTGCCGTTTCTCAAAGAAAATTTATTAACGTTTCTATATTTCATGGTTTTAATACCAATACTGTAGTATGTATCCAAAATTGACTAATGTACAATATACAATGTGTCCCGTCACCCGTGTCGAAGCCTTTGTGTGAAATATGGCATTTTATATCGACAAATTGCCCCTCAAATTTGGTTATTCTCAAAAAGCCAATAATTAAAAAGACACACAAAAGAATCTATTTGTTTTTCTTTAATTATTTTTTTCTATTTTTTATTCCATAAGAATTGAAACATGAAGGCTGTGTAACTGTTGTCCACATGTTAAGCTATCAAATGACAATTGACCTTTTTAATGTTGATAGGACATTTACATGAGTAGTGGTGGTCAAATTAGTATGAGAGCCCAGATCAGTCTTATCGCGATTCAAGTTAAGCTGTTGAAGAGAGACGCCACTCTAGACCGCGTATAGCGCTGACTCACTTTGACAATCAAACTTGCGTCGCGCTAAGAGATCATGGTAGGCCATCTGGTCTTGGTTACTTAGAAAACAAAATGGCGGCTTTAAGAAAAAAACAAAATTTGAGGGGCAATTTGTCGATAAAAAAAGCAATATTTCACACCATTAAAGGCTCCACATTGGTGACGGGACAAATTGTATAATAGATAGATAGATAGATAGATAAAAGCTTTATTTCCTACTTTACACACACACACATATATTAACAAAAAATAAAAAATAATTACATCTTAGGTAGAACACAAAGTCATCCTTAAAACTATTGTGTGTGTGTGCTGCAGCAGTACGCAAGGGTCGCAGCTCAGCATCGTGTTTACCCGCATCGCGAGTAAATTGCTGATTTTCAGCTACAACCACGAGTGACCAACAAAGACGATGACCAGCAACATCAGTGTGTGTGATATTTTAAAACATATATAAAATAGATGCTCAATAATAAAGTACTTATATAATGGTGAATGTGTAGCATATTTTTATATATTTAATAAGTGTTAAGTATATGTCTATTATAAATAAATAAATAAACTGTGATGGACATTATTAGGGACATAAACGGACAACATCATTAAAAAACCATGAGTTACGGTAGACCTATTTTTATTTAAATCGACATTTTGGTTCCACTACCTGCTAAAGAACCTGGGAACACCTAACTTTTGCTTTGAAAGAAGATATGCCTTCATTTGGCATTTAAAGTTGTTCTTATTCTTTAGGTGCCTCAGTGGAGGTGGAATATTGTTCCAACATTTGGTAGCGTGGTATCCAAAGCTCCCAGTAAATACACCAACCTTCCCACTTCAGGTAAATATTACCGGTTGATTTTCAAATCCAAGTCCACCAGATAGAAATCAACATAATTGAGATATTTCGGTATTTTGTCAGTCAATCAACAACCTTGTTAGTCAATTGTCAGTTAACTAACGAGGTTATTGATTGAAAAGATACAAATAACATATACATTTTGATTTACTCACGCGAATTATTTGAACCCAAACTGAGCAGAGCTTGCACTATTAAATAACAGAAAAATACATAAATAAGTAGATAATAGACTCGGGAACAAAATGGTTTATGTTCATCACAAAAACATATGCTCCTACCAGGATACGAATGTAAGACCTTGGTGCAGAAGGCAGTATCGCTACTGTTGCAACAATATGTGGTCTAATTACACACGACCAACCAATTTATCGAAAGAAAAGAAGAGACCGAATTGTCGTAAAGAGGTCGTATATTTAGAAAAAAATATACCAACCACCAAACAGGGAGACAAAGTGTCTGGTAACATTGTCTACCCGCAATGGGCCCACATAATAGTTAATAGCCCATTCTTACTTGCTTGAGTCTTAGCTATACACAGATCAAATTGTATTCGTGTTTCCTGACAAATATAATTTTGGGGTTCTTCAAGTCACAAGTGAATAGGTATCTTCTAGGCAAGCACGTCACATCCTAGATTGCATCGCTTACCATCAGGCGAGATAGCGGTCATGCGCTAACCTATTTACTATATAAAATAAAGATTATCATAATAAGTAACAGAGTCTAAACATTTTTATAGTAGTATGATACGGTACATCCTAATGAAGCAGCTTTACAAAATAATCTTCAGGTTTTACACAACAGAAATTAAATATATTGTAAGAACTCTTAGATTTCAATCATTACACTACCGGTTGATGTAATGGGTCATGGGTATTTATATATATTTATATAAATATGTAATTTTTTTTTGTATTATATATGTATGTCTACCCGTTACCCTAGTATCCATGACACAAGCCTTATAGTGCTTACTTTGGCTAGGCTAATTAGTGTGTATAAAGAAATATTATTATTATTATTATTATAAGTATCGCATCCAATCAGGTGAATAGTTACTATTAATGATAGAATATGAGTCAATCCTAAATAGATTCGTCCAGTGATTACCTAATTATCTAGCTAAGTAAATAAAAATTAAATTATGTTTGTTATCGTGACTTGAGAACGGCTGGAACTATGTAGCTATTTTTAAAATGACCTAATAAGGTATTAGTGGAAAAAAAGATATGCTTAATTCTTTTTATTGTTTTGTTTTAAGTCAAAAATAAAAACAAACCAATGAAAAATTCATCAAAATAAAAACCGGAAATACGGAATATTATGCAAAATGTTACTTCGCTATTCGGTAAATAAAACAAGATTCTCTCAGTCAATTTTGTTCATTGTTTACGTTTATGCGGTATCCATTGTTGTTTTTTCTTATTTTGCCGAGATGGAAATAATTCAAACTGAATCAATCAGGTACACAAAACTAAATAAAATCTTTGTGTTTATTTAAGTTTGTTTATTTTTCCGCGATCATCAGTGGTTTATTGTCAATTTTAATATGACTAAGTTCTTAGTTTATCACGATTGTTTTATTAAATGAATAAATTATGAATAGATGTTATGCCCTCTCAGGAATACGTTTTTTTGTTTTTACTATTTACCAAAAGCTTTGCATTTCTTCATAAAATATTATTCGAACATGATATCGTCAATCAGGGAAAGCTACTTGTCAATAATTAAAAAAGTAGGGAAATTCAAAATCACATATTTGTACATTACTGGTTTTTGTTTTTAACAATATCATATACATTTCTATACCGAAAATAAGGTATTAAGAGAAATAGATTCGAAATTAAAGTTTTAGATAATATCAGCTGGATATACATACGAATTTCAAGCGAATGACGGCGCGGGTTATCGGTGCGTCATTTTCATAATGCAGCCGAGCGCATTTTAGTCCTCGACTATTATAGGTGCACCATATTTTTCGCAATCCGAGAGACAAAATGTGACATGACAACATTTTGTAAATTTGGTGAAGATATAAAGTGAAATTAAATATGCAAAGCTTCTGCATATAGAAAGTTTGAGATTGGCAAAGAAAACTAATTAAAAATACAAATCCTTATGGGTATTCAAAGGAATTAAAATTAAAGTCAATGCCTTTTATTCAATTAAAATTAAATTATACCACTCAAAAGGGTATTAGCAATTGATTGAAAATGTATGCTAATATTATCTATTATTGGTTAAATTTCAGACAAAATTAACTTTTTTTATTTTTAAAATGTAAGATAGTCACTTGGATAAGTTGATTCTTGTCCGAGTGTTAAAATTTATCGTTGTACATAATAAAACTAATCCAATAAAATCACAAAATAAAACAAAATTGTCATTCTTTCACACATTTAATTCTGGAACAACATGCTCCTAAAATATAGGACGGTATTTCTTAAACTTATGAAGAAATAAATAAAAACCGTTGTGTGTACTTATGTACGCAGTGGCGGATTTACAAATTTTCAAGGTATAGGCTGTGAAGCTTTTGCCGCCCTTGCCTCCACAATTGTCAAATTGTCATGTCCTAGATTATTTTTACAATTCAACAACTTCGTTGGAATTGCACGTAAAATAATTTTTAGGTATATTTTTCTAAAGCTAGTGCGTGTTCAACACATAATACTCGATACATAAGATTAAAATCGGTAAAATTATGCACTAAATTCAAATTAAAATCACTAAATTATATACAAACCATGCAGTTCGCAGCCTCCAAAAAATATATGGGACTGGCTGTATGGGTTGACGGTAGGAAAGAAAAATGCATTTTCTATAATTTCGCTCTTTACACTCATTCAAAGTGCGGGGAGAGGGCGCATTGGGCGCAAAGACCGATTACCGATTCGCCGCCCCCAACCGATTACTCGTTGGGGGCGGCGAACTAGCTGTTTTACTCCAGAATATGGAAGATTGCTAAACGGATTCACGGAACGTACAATGACAAATGATAAGTGAGAAGGGAAAGTCGTCGGCAAAATTTGTTGCAGACTTCTATCTGTAAAACATCAGAAAACAGAATACAGAAAACCGTCATTCAGAAATCATTTTGATTTCTGGTAGCAAAAAAAAAAAAATCGTAACCAAATTTGCCGCCCCAAAAATCTGCCGCCCCAGGCTCAAGCCTACTCAGCCTGCTGGTAAATCCGCCACTGTATGTACGCTAAACAAAAATAACTAATATTATGATTTTATAAAAATTTTAATTTTGAACATCGATATAGATGAACATTCGTTAGACTAACAAACCCATTTGTCGCTAATGACGTAAATCTTACGTCAACAGGCTTTGTACCAAAAAGAAATCACAAGAATAGTTATATCATTATAATAGCATTTTAAAATATCTAGTTATACAGGATCATTTTATAAAGACCATCCAAATTTTTTCTAGGCATAAGATATCATTCAAACACTTCATTTATGAAAAAAAATTGGTAGGTAAAATTTCCGCAAAAAAAATTTTTGTCCGAGCGAATTATTACAACAGCTGGTTACTGGCAAAATAGGTACTTACAGTTGAACGACCGACCGCCCGAAGCGCCCCACCGAGCTGCGCGCGCACGTTGTAACGACATCTGCGCAATGAAATCAGTCACCCGCGGACTTTCCGCGATGTATAATGTTGCGTTCCATATTTACGTCGCATAATTATCTACCTAACGAAATGTGTTCACACTTGCAATTGAAATCGAGGGCGAAATTGAACGGCGGGTTTATTTGAAGGAGGCCCAAAGCCTCGAGAACTTAAAAATAAATATAATCCGTGCATTTAACGAAGTGACGAAGTGAAAAAACAAGTGATACAATTAAAGACAATGTTCATAAACGTGCAAGACTGTTTAGAGAGAAATCGCGAGAATACTTTGAAGTAAAGTGATTGTTTTCAAACTTCATGTAAGTGTATTTTGTTTGGATTTTTAATTAATTATTTTGTTGGAGTAAAGCAAAGTGTGTGCAGGGCGGCTAAGACTTCTGAAAATTTTCACAAAAATATAGAACTATTAATTATACATTTCTTTATCCTATCGTGTAAAATAGGCAAAAATAACTTAGGTAGATAGGTACTAAGGTTTTGGCACTGCATTTTTTTGCGATTTTCGAATTGCCTTTGCGATTCCTGTGTTTTTTTAGATTCTGTGGTTAAGAAACACCCTTTGCTTTACACCTACCAATTATTGTACATAAGTTGATTAAATTTAAAAAAATGCGACTTAGTGCATAAGGTATGGCTTACTTTTATGTTCATTTTTTATTTACTAAAAGTGTTATCGATTAACATTATTATAATCAAAGAACAAATCAACTCATCTCTTCTTCAATTTGACGTTCCTAATTTTTTTTCGTTCAAATTTGCAACTTATGAAAATCATTGTAATGTATCAATGAAATACGGGAGGGCGGGGTGGGGGTCGTGTAATCATCTGGTACAACACCGTGCGTAGCGTGATTGTGACAGCAATCGGTAGTTTTCCTCGGATAACTTTGTGTAGGCTTAACTTAATATTTTAGTACTGAGTGATATTAAAAGAAAAAAATCTTGTTTCGTTACTTTCTTCAAAGAATATAATATATAAATTTGGATGGTGTTTATAAAATGACCTTGTATAAAGTTTGTTACCTGTCAACTTTATAAGTTGATATTTTTTTAATCAGTAAAAACTAATACCTTTTGTAATAGTAAACGTATTTTTTTATATTTTTATTTAATGTTGACGTTTGAAAAAGAGTTGTCTTTTTTAGGAGCCATGTTAAATTTACAAAACTATATTTTTTGCTATCATCGCTATTTGCTATATTAAGAGCATTCGAGATATTATTCGTAGTTCGATGTTGGTTGATGAAGCATTTTGTGTTTAATTTTTTATAGTCAGCCGTAATTAAAGAAATTAAGTATTTTAATCATGATTTTTTTCCTAAATTTCAATCCGAAAGCATGGTGTCTGCTCGGATAATGGGCCCGGCATAATGTATGCAGTGCAGGCACCCAGAACAGCGTATTAATTACATACATCGCTTAATTATTGATTTTTAGCCTTAAATACAGAAGTATTTTCGCCTCACCCCCATAACAATTAAAAGGTTATTGTAAATACTCTCATTTTAAGATAAGCAATAATATGCCCGGTAAAATACAATATACCCAACCCCTTCACATCTAAGAGTGTCTTAAAAGATTTACTAATGATGCTGAAGGCAATCACCACACACCTCCTATTCACCACATAATGTGCAACAAAGTTTCCTGAATTATAGTATTTTATTGTGATTTTCGACCGGTCTGTCAAACAAGGAGATTATAACTAAATATCCTAATCCGAACTTAAAAGATGAACATGAGAAAGCATTTGTTCTCGAGTCATAGTTGTTATGTACGTACGTATATATATATATATATGTATGTAAGTTTTCCGGAATTTTATTTATTTATAAAAAAAATTGTTGCCATCCCCTAAGCCATTGTTTTATTTCAATTTAATTTACTTTAATACTATTTGATTTTAAGTAAATTAATTTAATATGTTTAAAAATTGGTTCGGAAATTGATATTTATGAATTTTATCTTATCGATGCTATATTCGCTATTGATTCAATTCACATCAAGAAGGGTACTTGATTTGAATTGGAAAGGTAATCAATAATTTTATAATAAAAAAGAAATTGTATACCAGTAATGGGTTTTAATTTACGAACTGCACATTATTAACTATAAGAGCCTTTTTGATAAAATTTCAATTTAAACTGTTGATGTGCATTTATAATAATAATATATCTTACATTCACGCAAATTAGCCTGGCCCAAAGTAGGTAGGGTAAGGTGGTGTAAGAGTGCGCATCGCACGTCACGTCGATTCTGGGAGGAGTATGCGGCTAACTTCAGTTGTGTTTTGATCTGTTGGTAATAAAGGTTACGCTGCCGGAAAAAAACGAAATTGGTTAAAAAACGGAGATACACGTAAGTCGAAACTTTTTGACGTGACAACGTCTTATAAATTGGTTTGCCGGGTGACACTTCAAGAAACTGCGTTACGCTCCGCTCACGTTATGCGCTTACAATGAGAGCGAGTGAGAGGCACGCGTCCCTTCCACTCGGGCATGGTTAGCCCGCCTAAGAGCGAGAGAGACAGACATAAAAAGTGGAAGGGACGCGTGCCTATAAATTAATGTTTTAAATATAATTCTTTGTATAAATAAATATTTTAAATTGTTACTTTTATTTCATCCTTCTTCCTACTATACGAATGAATATTCACATTAAAATTATTTTACCACTCAAAGTCGTTGTCACGTAAAACTTTCGCCCGTATACCGACTTTACAGGCAACCAACCAGTGTTTTTTTTCCTCGTCTTGATCTAATTTTATTGCGTTTGGCAAAGAATTCTGTTCGTAGACTTTCGGTTTAACAAAATTATTCATTTTTTGTCCAAATAGCTTACCTACTTAGCTAACCGATTCATTCGAAAAACTTGCCCGAAAACTTAATAGATGACGGCAGTGGTTCTATTTGTTTGAAAAGGGTCAAGCGTATAAGAGTGCGCACGGTGTATGCGTATAAGATTGCGCGCGCACTCTTATACGACGTTTATTTACCGAAGTGTTGTGGGTAAAATAATATGTCATATAATATGCTTATATTTTATTTTGTGTATTTACAGTATTTTTTTTTTTTTTTTTTTGTCCAATTCCCAAGGCTGCTGATAGAAAGACCTCTAATAACAAAAGACGTAAGAAAACAGACATCATAAGAAGCTCACTATACAAAATAGAAGTGGAAAATCAAATGACCCTTTAAAAAAAAACTTAAACTGGATACAAAGAATACTCAGTCGAAGCAGTTCAAAGTTCCCAAAACTTCCCCAAAAAGAAGATATGGAGGTGCGGTGGATGTCAAGAAATATACAAGAAGCCTATCACGGAAGATTGGATCGATCATGAAAACTGTACTGGCTACTTAGGCCAAGGACTGTATACGTGCGATTTGTGCATAAAGAATTAATCCGCGCACTTTTATACGAATCAACGCGCACTCTTATACACCTGGGTGTATAAGAGTGCGCAATTTAGATTTTTTATATTTCTGCAGTTCCTACCTTAAGTAATAACATGAGCGTGATTTGTTCTTCTATAATTTGTTGAAAGATAAATAGAATCTATAAATAAATGATGTTGTTTTTTCTAAACGTGGTATTTTATTTTTTATGGGGTCTTAAAATTAAAATGCGCACTTTTACACCACCTTATCCTACAATAAGGCTTGTGTTATGGAAACTAGGGTAACGGATAGACATACATATGTAAAAATCGTAGATAAACTAAACACCCGTGACTCAGGTAAAAATCATTCAATCAAAATCATTGTACAAACATCTGCCACTTCCGGGTCTCGAACCTGACAAAATAGTCGTCAAAATATAGCCATCTTTGTTGGTATTCTCCCTCTCCTTCCTAGTACCTCCTTCTAGTACCCTCCATCAGTTTAATACATCAAAAATCGTCTTTGAAAAATTTAAAAGATAATTATCGAATGTCGAAATAGGAAATTTATTTGCCATTTGGTTTCGAACCGACTCATAGCTTTCCTGATTAGTGAGTACCTATAGTAATCGGACTTTTCGTGTCAGCAATTCGCTGATGCAGTGCAACCTAACAAGCGACTACTAGTTTGGTATATTTTCTTATACAATGGATACAGTATACATACAATTAAATTTGATTGTATATCTTCAATTATTTTTTATGATAATCTGATCTGACAGACGTCATCTTGTCTATTTTAGGTATTAACATCAATTTTAGAAAGATTTTGTTCAATTTATTTATTACAATTTCGCATTTTTCACTCTTTGAAATAAAAAATTTATAAAGTTTCACTTTTGCTCAAGTTTTACTTCTTTTTCCATTTTTTTGCCCTCTTAAATCCTTTTTAGGTCCACTATGAAAGTCGATTTACCAAATCGCTCCCCTGAACTTACGTGAATGTATACTTAATACGCATTATTTATACTTTCGATATTGAGATCAAGGAACAAACATTTAATATTTCATTAAAAATAAGTGTTACCAAATATAATTGATTCTATAATTAGTATCACGTATGAATTATTTACGTAAAATAAAGTAATATTACTGAATATGCCTAAAAAGAAAGTCCTACCTTGGGTGACTGGCTGAGAGACAACTTACAACTTAAACCATAAAATCTAGAGTCTTGATGCTTTGGAGGGTTCATTTATAAAAGGGTGAAAACGTTTGCTAAGGAAGGAATGTTCGGAAAAGAAGGAAGAAAGGTTAAAAAAATTAAATTGTAAAGCGAAGCAAATCTCTATGCACGCTAAATGATACAAACATAATTTGCAATCAACCAAACTAGTGGCGAGGCATAATGGAATCAAATATTTTTTTGGCACCAAACTAAACAAAACTACCTATGCATAAATACTAATCAGCAATATTTATTAATGAGAACCATCATTTCATTACAATAACTTATATTATACTGCCACTAAATCGTGCAATGTATGGGTTTGAGTACAAAGCCGATTTCGAAAAAGTTTTTAGTCTAAGGATGAACTGCTAATATAGCGTAGGTATATTAAACAAATTCTGCGCTTTATATAATCTATCAAAAAATGTTTCACATTCAAAATTCCAATCATCAGAAAACTATGCGTTAGACGGGCGCTGTCGAACTGCAATCCTCCCCGTGGGGTGTAATTTAAAACCACACGTAGCTCGCCCGTACTCCCCACCCCTGCGAAAATTAAGTGCGAGGCGGTAGCTACGTGACACCGGCAAATGCGGCGTGCCTACCCGTGTGTGCCCGCCTTAATTGCGGCGCTTCATTTGTGCCACCGCTATAGTCTTTCGATGTAAGTACCCCAACAAACCTTTTTCGACAAACCTACTGATGTTTTTAGAAGTAGAAGTCTTTTCCAAAGGACACTAATATATATTGAGCTGTTCATAGGCCCAAATGTTATACACCACAAACGGTGCTATAGTGTATCGATTCTTAAATACATAGAATTTTACAGTATATACCCAGGTTCCTTTATAAGCACTAAGTAAATATGTATCATTTTCACATTGAAAGCAAATTTTCAGCTTTGGTTTGTACAGATTTCTGTATCAAGTTTCAACTCTTTTTATCAGCTATCTTTACAAAATTACATTTGTATCTATATTTAATTTAATTATACAAAAACACTTTGTAAAAGTTTCCGAAAAACTGAATGCCATTGAAGAACACATATATGCAAAAAAAATGAATTTTCCGTTTTTCATTTTCATTAAAAACTGTTGACCTATTTTAAACCATTCGAAACATACTTAATGAAATATTGAGGCGGCAGACAAAATACGAAAAATAATTTATGGTTAAATATCGTATAAAACAACAGTTTACACTTTATTTGCATTTATATTTAATGCACTAATATTATAAAACAGGCGCAAATGAAACTATGTTATTACTTTCTATTGATGTCACTTTAGCGCAGCCTGTTAATCATGATACCCGCTAGATGGCAGGATAAAAAAGAATTATAGTCAGAGATGTTACAAATATTTATTTATACACAAATCTCTTAATTGTACAATATTTCAATATGGAACATACACGAAAAGTAAAAGTTAAGTCAAATTTCGTTTTATTGCCAAAAATTGTAGGTTGAAATCCTTTCAGACGCTTCATAATGTACATATAACCTTATATCCCAAACTTTTGCCCCTTTATGTGTAACAGCACTATAATAATAACACTCGGTGACGTAAAGAGAGTTTTGTATAAGTGGAGGCACTACTTATTTATTTATTTTAGGACAACCAACAGCTATAATAAGCATAAAAAATATGTAAATAATAACACAAACCGATTAAAAGTCGTCGCAAATAAAAACAAATTAAACATAAAAAACGCTATCTGATTAATAGTGTTTGTTTGTACAAGTATGTTTAAGACACGTTGAATAAATTATGATTCATAATTCGCTTAACAGTTTCTTCACTTGTAGTAAATTTTTAGTAAAATTTTTAAGTTCGCCTGTTGCAAAGCCGAAAGCCAAACATGCACGCCATAAATATGCGTTTTGTCGATAGTCGAAGTGCAGGAGGGACGCAAAACAGGTGGTTCAATCTGATTGGTTTTATGGTTCTTCTAAAGGTTAATTTATATAACAACTGAACTGTTTACATCATCTGACCAAAAAAAACGACCATGAAAAGAAAATCGAAATAGTGGCTGGCCTCATCAATCTCCTTAGTGTGATAACATAGATACATATTGCAACTTTTCTAGATATTTTCAATACGTGAATGATTTTTTTGGTTTCAGACCTGTGACGCGAATTCCAGCTGACTACGGACTAATGAACAAACAATTAATATTTAGCGTTTTAACATGAGCGAAGTCCGAGGAAACACGCATTATGAATCCGAGAGCTCTAGAAGATTTCGTTACAGTGTTGTCAATTTGGGTGCCAAGAGAAAGAAGCGTAGTGTCATGATACATATCCAAATCTCTCACAACCGTTTCCCGCGCCAGTATTATGCCTTTTAGATGTATCATTGTAATGCACCAAATTACGAGTTCAACTATAACGGACGACACTACACTTGTTTGTATGGATCCAAGCAATTGCCAGTGCAATAGTTGTTGAGTCTTTTTATGTTATCCTTAAGATACCTTCTTTTGGAGGTAAGGTGGAAAATGAAATCACTCTGTATTAAAAGAGATATGAGTATAGTTTCACCATAGATTGCAGAGAGAAAACACAAAACTATAAATTTTGGTAATTTAAAATTACTAGAGATAAAACACTACAGTGTTTTGAAATGTTAGTCTTTACTTAAGTAGATTTTAACCCGAACTGTACATAACTGTTACTTTAGATTTAATTTCTATAGGTTTATATTAAAGCGCTGTTATAAAAGTTTATAAAAAGTGTGGTGAACACAAGTATTCTATCAGTTAGTTCTCTAGGTTACCAACAAAGTTTGTTTATACTTTTTTAGTTGTAGTTATCAGTTCAAAATATCTATTTTTAATTACAAAAGGCAACATTTTTACAAAATATTGCTTTTGAAAATTGAATTTGAGATCTTTTTGAATGTGGGTGCTAGTACTTTAGCCGTAAAGACATAAAGACTACCTTTGCAAAGTCTCATGGTCAATATTATCCTATTAGACGGATCTCTCACTATCACACGCAATGCTTTGCTGTGCTCCAAAATGCATTCCATATCGCTAACCGTTACAACTACAATGTTTATGTAAATACGCGTATTATACATTGTATTAACAACAGATTTAATAACGCCGCTGCAAATAACTTACCCCCTCTAGAGTAGCCTAATTACTAATGAAAAATCGCTCGATAAAGCAAGTGTGTATCTAAATCTGAATAGCTAAAAACTTTGCACCATTCGGAAGAACTAATTACACAAGTACATTTTAATAAATTTTATTTTCATTTAATTTCATTTTCATTTCATTTCATCGCCTCCCAATTGTTCCTGAAACGTGGGGCCTAGTAATATAAGAACTGCCTTAGACCCCTACATCATCAAAATACCAATATATACATATGTTCTCTCATAGTTAATAATTCCAATGGCGTCTTACAAGATTTCCTTTCTCCACTTTCCTCAAATCCTTTCATTCTATACACAGCCTTTCCAATATGTGAAATCCTTTGTGCACCATTAATTGCCTACTCGAAGACAACTGTACGACCAACTTATTCGCAAAACAAACGAAGGCGCTACAGTCATCTCGCATTTGAAAATAAAGTTCAATTTTCTTAGACCCTCTTTCGTGTTTGCACGAAGAGTGAGTAGTTCCATTTTCTTCCGCTTCTGAGAGTTATCTTGGTTCAGCACCATTGTATCGAGCGATGTATTATAATTACGCTTTTCATACAAACCCTTTTAATTACAAGCTGAAGCTTTTGTTTAGACTAAGACGCCAATTATTGAAATAAGTGAGCGAGGCGTTTGTTTTGCCGACAGTACACTCTGTTATTCACTCGAAGGAGACGTAATGAATGTAATTAGTCATGTGTTTAGGGTAAACAATCGTATGTACGAGTGTGTTGGGTGTATTAATCTCCTGAATATTGAATTATTCTGAAAATAAGGCGGTGACAGTTTCATTCTCTGTTTATGTCAGTATATTCTATGAGAAGAATTTATTAACCAAATAAAAATTATTAAACGAAGGGTGAAAAGTCTCAAGTTGTACCAAGTTTGGAGAACGTCATTAAGTACTGCCATCACTGTGGCTTGAAGTATTTAATTATCATTAGGAATTATTCGAAGCTTAGGTGCTTTACTGTAATTTAGCTGCCGGTTATATTTTCATGCAAAATTCATCAACTGGCCTAACGCGATAATTTTATATTGTTAAAACAATACAATTATTTGTTGATTCAATATATAAAAAGAAATGTTGGATCAAAGTTCAGACATATATTTAATTTTGCGTGAAAAGGTTTATATAATATACACTAAGTTGTATTTTGCCCCTTAAGACTTTGAAAATAGACGCAATTTTCAAATGGCGCTGCAGAATAACAGCTTATAATCCTGCCTTGTACTCGTAACTTAAAAAAAAGCTATAGTATTAAAGCACAGAGAATATTTTTAAGTTATCAACTTTTTGTTACTCGCCACAAGATAGAACAACAGTCATATGAACTTATATAAGTAATATTTAACCGATTGCATATAAACTGGACTAGTTATTTGAGCACAGAGAAAATGTTTAAGATATCCACTTTCCACCAAACACTGACAGGGTTCTGTATCTTAGTTTCGCTACTAATACATAAATGAAATTCCTGCGATCATTTTTGTCCTTGCAATGGCAGTTGATATCCAAATAAAACAGGATATTCAAAGAAATACTATTTCTAAATTCAAACGACACATTCCTGAAAAACAATAGACAATCTAAGTTTTCTCCGTATAATGCGTTACGTTATGACGTTAAGTATTGACGACAACAAAATAAGACATGCATTCCAAATAAAACATTATAGATGCGATTGCCGTTGCAGGAGTTAATCGCATTATAGTTTCATAAGTAAAACGTTAACATATTTGGTTCTTACACTCATTACAAATTTAAATAAAACAACTTTATTACGGGATCACAGGATGACTGTAAAGGAGTCGAAACGTCAAGACTAAATATAAATTATGCGCAAAATCCTTAAAAAAGTAATATTATTTAAAACTTTAATTCTTTGTAATTCTTCATATATCTAATTAAGACTAGGTTAATAGTAACATTTATCCGAAGTCTGTACCTATTACAATTTGAAATAAACATACTTTCGTTATTAATCGCATAGCTAGTGATATTTAGAATAAATGTGATTTATAATATATAATAAAATAATATTTCTTTAATTTTAACATAGGTTATAGATTATACTTAGGTGCATTGTGTGCGTTAAGCATTGATGTTTAACGTTCCGAACGTTGTTCGCATCAAATAATGTTTATAAATAAAAAAAAAGTATTCCTTTTTTATTACAATAAATTACTTACAAAAATTAACAATATTATCAATGAATACTGATTAGGCATGTCTGTTTTAATTAAACGGCGAGGGAGTTGTATGAATGGGAATATTTTAATTATCGTAAAACCGAAGCGTAAATTTCCCACGACTACGATAAAGAATAACATCGCCATCTTAGCCTCGCTGAGAATTATTACAACTCCTTAGGGCTGCTACATGATAGACATTGTTATGTTGAGGTATTTTTTTTTAATTTTTATCACCAATCAAAGCAAAACAGTTGAATCTTCTAACCTCCATCTGTGTTCATCCGTTTGGATGCTATTTATTTATAAAACTAACATAAGTAATATTGTAATTAAAGAAACGTTTATGTGTTAATATAAAATGATTTATTAAAATAAGTTTATTTGTCTTATTTTATTTTTAACATGTATAGTTTCTTTTTTGGGTTGTATTTTTACGCCATTTTGATAGATATGTATCAAAATCAACCAAAAACACACCTGATTTTAGTTTTTCTATTATTAAATTACTTTCATATGAAATATACTTTTTATTTACAAAAGTTCATGTGAAAATTATAGAAAACTAAACTCAACTAATATTCAATACTTTTAGTTTGTGTTTCATAAAATATGGAAAGATCAGCTATTTTCCTCATCCAGGGCAATATAAATATGTAATTTATTTTTAAGTACGAAAAAATATACAATATTATTATTCTTAACGTATTGGCAACCCTGTAAGACGTCGCAAGTCGGCGTGACCGGCCTTTCCCAGGGGGGCTATTACGCGGTCGGCGCCTGATTACCGCCTTGATTTCAACCCTTCTTTGCAGAGCCTCTTTACACCAAGGAACGGCTTTAACACATGATTTTTATTCCTAATAAAGCACGAGAAAACTAATTATTAGTTCAGTTATTTATTTATTTTCCTAAAAGTCATAGAAATATAATTACATAAAAGTTTTATGTTAATAATAAAAATGAAATACGCATTAATAAAATATGAACAATTCATTACTGACAATCGTTTGGTGCAACGGTCCTGCCCTTCGCATAGAAAGTCTTGGGTTCGAGTCTCGATGGAAACAGATGTTTGTGTAATGAATACGTAATACCTAAGTCATAAGTTTTTATATAAATATTTCTATGAATGAAACTAATCTTTGTATCCATCCTATCCATAAAACAAGCCTTACCGTAAGAAATGTAATTATTATTTACATTTTTTTGTCCAATATCCAAAGAGTATTACATCTCAAATGCAATTAATGAGGCATAACTTCTGTTAACTGATCCCAAGATTGAAATGATATCATAAGGAAAATACGAGTATATCAGTGATATCCCATATGCTTTCTTAGTCTTGAATAGAATAATGTAGGTTATTATTCGTAACCTACAATAAATCCTTCAAAACTTAATTTACAGAATATAACAACTAATTACTTAATATTTTACACCATTACATTTAGCTTACTAACTAAAACAAAGACTTAATAAATTAAAAAAAATATATATAACCAGTTAATTAACTGAATGATAATTATTTTATTTTCACCTGTATGCTCATGGATTTACTCATGCTTCATGGTTTTCTTATATCGTATATAGCAGTACAATACCGGGTTGTGGAGGCCTAGTGGCCTGTCATACAGGTTGTATACCTTAGTTCGGGCACTAAGTCTCCACCATAATTCTAGTAAATATCATAATTGTATATAAACTATCTGAAATTGTAACTAAACTAAAGAAATGAATGGTATTTATTTTTAGATTTTCCGTATAAATCCTTTATAAGTCAACAAAATGCATTATTTGCTTTTATTAAATGTTTGTAACAGAGAAAGAGAAAAATTAAAATTTCTTATGAACTCTAGATTAGATCTCAATTTACACAAGACATATCAGGTGTTCTAGTACGTTGTTCTAGAATACTAAAATATATTTTTTGGAAATATTTCATAGTTTGTAAGTTATTAGAGCTTTGAATAGTCCGGGTTGACGACGATATTGAGCACCTAGTAAGTACTCCAAAGTTTAAGTGACCATTTACCGTAATTAAAGAAAACTGTCTCAGTGTTAAAGCCCTAGCCTCTAGCTGCACTAAAGTTAAAGTATTTTTCAAAAATCTTATAGCAGTACATCATCTCAGACGAAAGATATCCACTGAAGGATGGAAGGCTCCCAAAAATATGGGACATTTTGCCATAATCTAAAATAAATTCAAATTCAAAGTTTTTTTATTTGGTTTCGTAACTATAGCATAATAAAAAACAGATATACGGTGAAACCAAAAACGCAACCACTCAGCATTTGTTGCAGCATGCACATCACCTGCAACGCTGGTATTACGTGACAACCTAGATGCGTACATGTGCAGACCAAAAGAGACAACTATTGAAAACAATATATAAACCTCTGTATAAATAAAAACAGTTCCCATTGTACCCAATCACAGACTTTTTATCTATTTATTGCATTGAAAACCACACATTGATCTCAATTATACTAATCAATTAAAAAAATGGCAAATTATATTAATAAAAACTTGTTGAACACAGTTATCTGTCATGTAAAGATTTGGTGACAAAGTACATATTTTTTAATTCAAGTTTAAAAGAACAAACTGAGTTAGGCGGCGTGTTGGAGATCGCAGTGCAAGACTGCTGCTCATTTTGCGGTGTACGGAAGGTGAATGATGATTATTTCCAGAGTTATTAGTCGTTTTTACGATGCACAAGTTCACAAACAAAAACAATAAAAATGAAATATTGTTTTAAGCTTTCATGGTCACTAACATTATAGTAATATAAGTTATTTACGGGATTGTTACCATGTACCTTGTTATTGAGTTTCCGATATTTCGGCACTGTTGCAAGTGCCATGATCACGGAGCGACTGAAGTAATTGCGGGTAGGCTGTTATTAGCAGAAATATCGGTCTACCCTCCGACGAAGTCTCTTATTGCGTTCGTTACCCGTACCACTGTTCACATTCTCGCTACGTTCGGTAGTGCTATGGGTAACGAACGCAATAAGAGACTTCGTCGGAGGGTAGACCGATATTTCTGCTAATAACAGCCTACCCGCAATTACTTCAGTCGCTCCGTGATCATGGCACTTGCAACAGTGCCGAAATATCGGAAACTCAATAACAAGGTACATGGTAACAATCCCGTAAATAACTTATATTACTATAATAAAAAAATATACCTACAGGCTAACCAGAACTCTGCTTCAGGTTTGACATTATAAGATAAAAAAGAATAATTAAAATTTATAAAGGGTTTTTGGGCAATGGGACTTCCTGGGACTTCCTCATCCATCATATTAATAATACTTATGTTAGTTCCATAAAAAAACAGATAAAAAAATTGCCCCAACTGAAAGAGTTTTAGTATTTTATTCGCGAACAGGGGAAACAACCGACCGCTTAATGAGGGTACCTGCTATAGACTCGCATAGGCAAATGTGAATGTCGTGTAATGGGACCGGAAAATAAATAGTCCAGAAAATTACCAGCCCACCCACACTAGTGGGGGTGGGTACAAGCTTTAATATGACAATTCTGTGACCTTTTTAGTTTTGAAGTAGTTCTGAAAGTATAGTTAACAACTTGAAGTATGTTCACATCGTAATTTGGACCCATTTTTGCAAACAAGAACCAACCCACAGTTTGAGTGAAATTGGGTTTAGTACATAGATGGCACTCAAATCACGCATTCTGTCAAAAACAGAGATACAACACTGTCACTTGCGGAACCAACCCACTGGCCACCTTTTGAAAATCTATAAAGAACTATACAAAATGGTACCTAAACACCAATTATTTATAAAATTTATAAATCTGATATTTCTAGATAGGCTACAGTATTCCACATGGGGTTAACAAGTATTCATTATGCATTTTGCACACTCTGTTTACAAAAGTCTCGTTTTCTCGAAACCAACCTGCTGTGGGTTGGTTCTCGTTTGCAAAAATAGGTCCATTTATCAACTGAATCAAGTGACCTTGGACCTTAATACTTAAACTAGAATAAAATATTGTAAGGCATCTAAATTTGATAATGAAAATTCCACTTTAATGTCGAAAATATCAAATAAAATATATACAAGTATGTTGTGTAAACTCATTTGAGTCATTAAATCACTAAGAGTGACTTCTAAAACTAAAAAATTTAATACTCATTAATGATAATGTAGCGATTTTATATATATACGTTATAGTATTTAGTAATTTTATGAGTCGGGAAGTTATGGCGTAACAGACATTGCGCCATTAAAGCTGATCCATGGGAGCTTCGCTCCAACTAGGCGATGCAGTCGCTTAAGCATAAAGCTACGCTAGCACCATATACCGGAGCGGAGTGTAATACCTACAAAAAGATTTTTTTTTGTTTCGATGGGAATTTTTGCGAATTTCAAAATTCGGGCTCCGTCACAATCTGGTCCTAAACCTGTTGATTCGATTCCACACAATAAATATTAAAAACGGTTAAGAACTAGACCTTACCTTAGAAGAAAGTTATGGCATTTCGCTATTGAAGCTGATCCATGGGAGCTTCGCTTCGCTCCGCTCCAATAAATATAAAGTAGCTAAAGTACTTGTGTTATGGAATTCAGAAATAAATACGGACCTCAACACCCAGACTCGAGACAATATACAAAAGTTCGTTCTCTACATTGACCCGACCGGGATCGAACCTGGGACCTCGGAGTGACATTACCATGAAAACTGGTATGCGAGCCACTCGACCACTGAGGTCGTCGTATATATCACAAATGACACGAGATGACAAATACAATATAATATGGTAGATACCGCTTAGGACACTTGTAATATTAATTTACTTCCTTTATTAATTTCTTCATTCCTTTCTTCAATAGTGTAAAAATAAAACAAAGATGTATATGCGAGGGTGGGTCAAAAAGTTCGCGGAATGGAGGGTAAAAAGTAAGAAATAGAACACAAAATTAATTTTCGTTCTCAATGTTTTCCCCCTTAACTCTAATACATTTATGAGACCAATTAATTTATTAATACCTTCGAAAAAAAATTATTTTGTCTTTGTCATCAAAATAGGCCGAAATTGCGCTCTTCACTTCTTCATCGCTGGAAAATTTCTTCCCTCGAAGCTCTTTTTTCATTTTTGGGAACAAATAATAATCACTTGGGGCTAAATCTGGGCTAAAAGGAGGATGTTCCAGATTTTCGAAGCCCACTCTTTGAGCAGCAGCCATGACTGCGCGAAACTCAATTTTCTCCATGTTGCAAATTTTATTCCGGATTGACTTGTTGATTGAAGTGTAGCTCAGGTAATTATGACCTATTCTTTTTGAAACTTAGTATTTATACTCTTAATGAGTGTCACAACTAGTGCAGGTAGTAAAAAGTCACCTTTCCCCCCCTCCATGCCCCTCAATCCGCGAACTTTTTGACCCGCCCTCGTAATACCATGTAAAAATATACTTTTTAATTAGGTACGTATGTAAAATAAAATTTAAAAAGGAGTCTTTCAACTGAATGTTCTTCTGAGTAATTAAGTTAAAATGAAATTTATTCAATACCTAAACCTTGATGAGATAACCGTCAGACTACGTCTAGGGAAATATGTATAAATATAAGGTAAGAACTACTAATGTTAAACAGAATAAAATTAATTAATCTTTGAAATGTTCAGAAAATAGACTTTACAAAAAAGGTCTTCTTAATTGACCAACATGGTAGAAAGGTAATAGTACAACTAACAGTAATGTTTAAAATTCAACCCTTGCTTAAGTGAGTGTAACGATCTCCTCCAAATCTTAAGTTCCCCTATCGTCTCGAACGATTATGAGAGCAAATCTTGGAGGGAAAGGAGCCATTTATGCTCCAACCACTACATTTTTGAGAACAGTTAAAGCCAAAGATTAGTTGCAAAATAACATCATCTAATTTTTTAACTTTGCCCTATTTCTTTTCGTATTTGTATGTCTTTGACGACCAGTTTTCATAGTAAAGGCATTCTGAGGTGCCGGCTTCGATTACGACGTTGCGTCTGAATTCTACAAATCAAGTGCTCTAGCTACCTTGGGTTCAGAACCATGTACCTAGGTTATTTATAAATACATAGTTTCATAATAGGTACCTATTTGTCATGTTTTAATTCCGATAAGTAAAATAATTACTTATCGTTACATTAAATTAAGTAAAGTACATTTACCTAACAACAAAGTTACAAATATATTAAAGGATACGTCATTATCAACATACTCATGTGATCACAGAACGTAATCTTCTAAAAGGGATTTCAGCTCATCTTTCAAAGTAGTTTACAAAAGCGGCTCAGTAACCACAATCCTGGTGGCGCCATCTCCCGATATTTTCACAAACCAACAGCACACTAGCGCCACACTTGACACACACCATTTTTATACTCCAATAGCACGCTCACTCACACTAAACTCCGGAAGAGTTACCAAAAATGTACGGGGTCTAAATTAACGTAAAACGCTAAAACCTTTCAATCGAATTTAAACTTTATGCAGGGGAGATTAAGCTTCCAAATTGCTTGTAAATAAACAGAGTTATACAATGTTACAACCTTGTACTGATGGAGAAAAGCATAGAGTTGAAGGCTGAAAAGTCGTAAGTGTGTTTTATTATGAATTCGCCGCTGCTTCTTCGGAATGGGGAAATGTAGTTTAAATTTAGCAAAAGTAAAATGGCGGAGCCAGTTGGAGAAAGTATGGCTCTTATTACCTTTTGTTTTTGGATTGAGTCAAGTCCCTTTCTGAGGGGTGAATTTTCCATGTGTGTGTAAGGCATGGGGTGTTGAACTTTCTTAGAACGAGTTGCTTTCTTAAGAAGGGGAAGAAAACGAAAGGTTCGCACTTGAAGGAGTTTTGTTAAAAAACTAAGGACGCGGTTCAGCCTTGATCCGAGAGAGGGCGCAGCGTTAAATATTTTATAAAAATTTTAATTTTTCTTTAATTTACCAGAAGTCGAAATATTTTATAATTTAAATGTGAATTCGTTTAACCGAGATAAGTATATAACATTCTCTACATTAAATATACTACCTTCTCTCTAATTAAAAGATATACATACTGAACCCGTAATTCCTAGTATCATAGTAACTATTTAGAAAACTCACTAATCTAGATTACTTATTACAATGACAATGAACGCTCGCATCCCTCAACCAACAAACATTTCAATTAACTGACTGGAGCGCTAATCAGAATCAGCACCTGCGGTCGCAGCGACCAGTAGCGCTCCCGCAAACAAACCCGCGACAATCCTTCCAATTGAAACCCATTATCATCTTAACGAATCGCGTATCGCGGTTAACCACAAAATTACCAAACGACCAATCAACGTTGAGTACGCCATATATTTTCCTCTATCTATTTTTCCGAGGGTGAAAATCTTAGAAACCACACGACTAACCGCAAAGGTCAGGTGATCGACCAATGAGAGTCAGTAAATATAACCGCAAGCCACGCCCTTTTAACCGCAAACCAACCACAACGCGAGACGTTAACGTCACGCTATCGATCCATAACAGGGTGATTTCTTATTTCGAATAACTCATTCCGGTCGCTTTGTACATTTTTTTTTGCCTGATTATGCTCACACTATGAGCAAACTCCTTTCGAATTTGCTCCAATTTCCATAGAGTATAAAAAAGAAACTAATCCAGATTCCATTTTTGAATTTATAACAAAGAGTAGGTTCTAACAGTTTCGCATAAATGGAATGCTAAACTTAAAAAAAAACTAAGCAGCATTGGGCATTGCAATGTCGATAAGAGTCTGATAGATAACTCAATCCAAGCTGGTCATCGTTCGCAAAGATGAATTTATTGATTCAGTTGAGAAAGGCGCACACACGCGCGCTCGTGTAGACGCACGGACACAACCGCGACCGCATTATATTCATAATGAATACAGCTATCCCACTCGGCGACCGTCTTTGACTTTGTATAAATATATTTTGTCCCTTTCACGCGGCCTGGGGGTGAAAGGAGGGGGGAGGCTTAGGAACTCGTCTTCGAGAGGTCGCCAATTTCTATTTCATTAGATGATGCGGTGGAAGCCGTAGCAGGCCGAGCACCTGAAAGAAAATACATTTAAATAAAATATTATAAACAGAGAAACAAATTTTGTATTTCTATATATCTTTCAAAATATATTAGAATTAACTGAATCGAGGCACATACAAATAAGACAACACTACAAAGGCACTTCAAAAAATAACAGGACATGATAACAAAGACACGTACAGCTTCACAGTTTAAACTTATTTAGTTTACCTCCCTTACGTCATTTTCAGAGAGATCGTTTCATTTTGAAAGTGATGTGCTATCGACCATACCTACTTAAATAAAGATTTTTTTTAAAGAACACTAGCTGACCCGACCACGCTTCGCTGTGGCTCAGTGATTATAATTTGCATTTTTTAAAGGTAATGTATAAAATTAAACTCATCCTATGACCTAAGTTGAAACATATCCAGCAAACTGAAATCATCAAAATCGGTCGAGTAGTTTCGGAGTTCATTGCTGTCAAACACTGTGACACGTAATTAAATAAAATAAATAAATATTTATACATACACACCAAGCTAGCTAGCTAGCTCAAAGTAAGCACCGTAAGGCTTAAGTTATGGATACTAGGGTAACGGATAGACATACATATATAATACATAAATATGTTTTTTTTTTTTTTTTTTTTTTTTTTTTATTGCAAAAGTTGGCAAACAAGCAAACTGCCCACCTGATGGTAAGTGGTAACAGTCACCTATAATACATGTGGCTCTTGTGAGATTCGCAGCAAAACTGCAACCCCACAAGAACCACAGTGTACGTTGCCAACTTGTGACACAAGATGTAAAGTCACTGTACCCAGTAATTTCACTGCCATATCTTACCCTTCAAACCGGAACACAGCAATGCAAGCACTGCTGCTTTGCGGCAGAAATAGGTAAGACGGAGGTACCTAAGCAGACGACCCTGGTGCAGAGTCTCCCTCCAGTAATATTCATAGAAATTATATAAATACCCATAATTTTTATATTTATAGATTAATTAAGTACTAATATCCATACTGTAATGCACTCTAAAATCCTAAAATTACATGATAGAACATAATATTGTCCTAAAAATAGTCACAAAGATTTAAAGCTCTACATACCTTTGTAATGTATCATCTTAAGTAGCCAAAATAATTCCTTGAACATATAAACTTTCCACGAACATGAGTATGTTCAATGTATTATGGACCAAAGTTTTCTATCCCATAATGAATGGAATAGCTCTTATTGAAAACTTTAGTCAAAATGAAATATTGACAACCCTCTCAAAACAATAACTCCATTGAAAAACATAACAGGCAGCGATTACTTGCAAGCTATAGAAACTTGAGTCCGATTAAACATTTCTAATACCAAAATTAGTTTTTGGAATAACTTTTATTAAAATATTTATGAGGCACAAAAATATATTCTATTAGAAAAAAATAAGCCAAACTTAGACAAAGTTGGCGGAGGTCAATTAATAGCTTAATGTCAATGAAAATCTTAAAAAAATCATGAATCTTTTATTCATGATTTAAGTAGTATTAAAATGCTTCTCTCTTGCCATCACTACATAAACATAAACACTTTTTTTATTTGGTACTAGCACAGGACTTTAACTTACAATACAAAGACAGTACATAGATAAAAAAATTAAACTAAACGAAAATAGAACAATTATGATACACCTAAACCTTCAAACAAAAAGAAAATACTTGTTGCCTACTACTACTTGACTTGTCTTTCACCTCCGACATCAATTTTATTATTTTTACGAGCCCATTGTATTTAACTTAACTGTAGTTGGTAAAATTACGACGATTAAGACTATTTCAAAGTGAGGCTTCAACTTTGAACTTTCTCAAGATAAATGTCAAAGTTCTTTCTTAATTGGGGACTTATATTTACAGAATTATTGATATTTCGCTATCTTGTTCCTTATAATAGGCAATTGGAATGTCAATACAAATTAAGGCTGCATGGGTAATAATATTGTTTTGCCGATTTACTGTTTCTTTCCCATCAAAAAATCATGGTTGTATTAGAACTTAACTGTTTACAGATAAAATATAAAATATAAATGAAAAAAACATTGAATTGAATTTAGCGTATGGCAACAACTTCACAGCAAAAATGCTTGAAAAGCTACTTCAAGCATTCAAGCGTATAGCTACAACACGATCTTCTGTTATTTGTATGAGCATAATGCACTTAGTTTTCTAGTTATACTTTTTATGAATTTATTCGGTTTTTATACGGTATTTTTAATTAATTTTATTGTTAGGTTTGTGTAATCTTTTGTGATACATCTTGTCAGTTGCACCAGGATTTTTTGGCGGGAGCGGGAAGAGTCATTATGGTGGTCTTGTTTTTCTTGTTAGAATTTGTATTGTGGTTTAATTAGTGTGTAATAATGGTGGATTATTAACCACTGATTGTTTCTGCATATGCATGAGTGTTGGCAAGTGAAACAAAACAGTGGAAGGTGTCTTTTCGCGCTCTCTCAAGAAGGCCACGAGGAGGTTTCAGTAAAACCCCATTTCTTTACTGAAACCTAGAAAATTACTCAAGAACTAAGAAGAAAGATTAAATTTACTTGACACTGGCTAAATGCACAAATTGTGCAAGCCATAAATAAAGAAAATAAAAAATATCATAGTTGTATTAGAACTTAACTATACAGTGGACCCCCGGTAATCCGGCAAACATTATGCAGGGCAGTGTATGACTATCGAATTTGTCGGATTATAGAGCACCTGCCTAAGACCCCTATAGTCCGGATTTTTTTACGAAAGAGTACCTTGTTATCCGACAAATTACATATCTAATGACGAGAGTCTATATATTATACGTGGCGCGTACGAGTTGTGACCTGTTCAAACTTGCGTGATCTATATTAGCAAAGATTGTCAAACATAATTCTGTCATGTCGGATTACAGGGGGCGCCGGATTAGACAGGGGCCGGATTATCGGGGGTCCACTGTATATAGAAAAAGTGAAAATATAAATGAAAAAATCATTGAATTGAATTTAACGTATGGCAACAACTTCACAGCAAAATGCTTGTAAAGCTACTTCAAGCATTCAAGCGTATAGCTACCACACGATCTTTTGTTATGTGTATGAGCATAATACACTTAGTTTTTTAGTTATACTTTCTGTGAATTTATTAAAGTTTTTATGTTAGTTTTATGTAATCTTTTGTGATAAATTTTGTCAGTTGCACCAGAAACCTGGGTATTTTTAGTTCTAACCTAAAAAGTATAGGTATAGCTGTTTTTTATAAATATTAAGACTGGAGAAAGGTACATACGCCTACGCGTTTTATATTCATAGGATGTATACTGTATTTCCTTTGAAACTGGAATAGTTATTGTGATTTGAGTGAACATCAAAAATTCATCAAGGGTATGTCGGTATGGGATGTCTTGTAAACATCACTGGAGAGAAACTCTTCAAATTTGATGCGTTTTACTCGACAAACTTGCTTCAAAATAAGGATAGTTTTTTTGTTTTATATATTTTTTTAGTGTGGCTATAATATTTTTTATTGAAAACAATCTACAAATACCTTAATAATGATAAACGTGTTGTTTTATGTTGTTTAAGTTATTATAATACTTGTAATGTTCAATAACATGATTGTGACAATACAAAAAAAAATAGTTTCTTTTAAATTCACCAAGGCTGATTTACCAGAAAATCTCCGTAGACGATCGGCAATTGGTATTATGCCTGATTTGCCAAAAGTTCGAGTTCGATTGTTTTACAATTTTCCTCTATCTTAATATATATAAATTACGTGTCACGTTATTTCACGTTTGTCCGCGATGGACTCCTAAACTACTTAACCGATTTAAATTTCAAATTCAAATTCAAATTTTATAACACAGCAACGCGTGGCTGGGTCAACAAGTGAACTATATAAAGTCTATCGAACTATTTAATACCACATAAGAAGAAACGATAAAGGTTTGCTTAATATTTAATAAAAGAACATTGACAATCGTTAAAGACATGATTAATATTCCCGATAACCTTTGATTGTCAGGCAAATGCTTGCGTTACAAATGGGTTCACGTCCGAAGTATATCAGCTAGGATCGAACTCCAACGATGGTCGACGGATGCCTTAAAAAATTAAGTAAAACCTTTTAATACAACCTAATTTGATATCACCCTTTTAAGCTGCATTCTTTATCCACCGCGTTCTCTTCCAGATGGCTCATATTTCATTCGGGGGGTACTAAATAAGGCTTTATTACGCAAATAATACCCTCAAAATATTCTCTGCTAATTAATATAAGGGCTTGCCTATTACACGGATGGCCAGAATTTACAGGCTTGTTAGCCTCTTAAGGTTTTAGGGGAATTTTGTATTTTATAAGCGTTATTTGGTGATTTGTAAAGATGAATATTGTACGGTGACTAGTAAACGGTGGGGTGAGGTATTATTGATAAAGGAAAGGTGGGTATAAATTTGTTCTGAAAATCGGTTATGGACAAAACTACATACAAGATCTCATTCAGTACGACTAATTGATCGGCTTAGTTGATCAGAATGGAAAAAAGATCAAAGTTTTCAAGTTTCTGTTGAAATAGTCTAAATCGTTTTTATTAAAATGAAAAAAAAATCCTTAGTTCAAACTCCTTGTCGATTAACTGATTTACTTACAGACAACGCAGAACCTAATTCCTACAGGAATAGTTTTTGTTTTCTTATAAAATAATGAAATCGCTACTGGGTCGTTCTACTTTTTTACCGACAATGGTCTGTCCTTCGTCTTATTATGGCATCTCGTTGGAGTATTGATATTTACGGTTTTTTAATTCGGTTCGAATAAACGTCCATATTTTTCTTATCTATTAATATTATGTAATTTTTCATTCTCTAACCAACATATTTTTTAGTTTGTTTTCCGTAGAATGCCGTGACAGAGTGGTAAACCAAAATGTGGTCTCCACAGAAAAAGGCCACTCTGTCACATACTTTTTTTTAAAAACCAACATTAAAAAAGAATTAATATTCGCCGCAAAGGAAAATTTAATTAGTCCTAATGACAACACAGATGCAATTTCTTTTAAATTCCACACAGACACCACAATTATGGATAGTTCAAAAACCAAAAGAACAGAAAAACGTCGTTTCACTGTCGGTAAAAAAGAAGAACGACCCTACTAAGAAAAAATTTTGCAAAATCCAATCCTTAAGGATCCTGTAGGAATCCTTAAGGGAGTAATAAGGATACGTGTTATTTTCAAAGTAAAAGGCATGAAACTCAATACACGTGCTCATGGTATAAATAAATCAGCGTTTCCAAAAATTCTGTCAAAAAAGGATTGATACAATGTATGTAAACTTCACGATTTTTAAGTTAAAAAAGTAATTATTATGCTTTTAGATAAAAATGACAGTAAAATTACAATTATTATATGTACTAGCTTACCCGGTATCGCATTGCTATGGTAACGTTAATTGATACAATAGAAAAAGAGGGGGAAAAAGAGCGGACAGACAAACACACAAACAACAAATTTGTGTTCTTAGATTATAGATTTCACAGTTTCTGGAATTAAAAGCAGGTTTGTATGCTAATGAAAGCAGGACAACATCTGCCGAGTCCGTTAGTTAATATATATTATCAATAAATGATATTTCACTCGGGAGTACTAAACAAGCAATGAATATGTGTAAATTTTATGATTGTGTATTTTTACACAAACTTTTAACAGCATGTTCGCCTAGTTTTTTTATTTGTTGCGAAAAGCAGATACAAACTTTCATTAGTCAATCAAGAAGTATGAAGAAAACAAAACGATAACCAACAACACATTTTGAATTGCCAATATTACTCGTGTAACACTAAATGTTATCAGGAAATTGTAAAAATCACCCTTAGTAGCCACCTATAAGGTGCTGAGACGAATAAACTTAAAACTTGTCTTTACCGTATTAAATTTCATTAAGGCAGTGATGAAATAATCTCTCCAATTTTTATAACAAAGTTTCCTTTCGATCTTTATTCAAACTTTAAAGGATCTAACTTTCATTTATGGAAAGGAACCAAAATTTCTAGGAACCAAGAATTAGAAAGCTATTTGGGGGAAGTACTCGTATGAAAACTCTCGTTTTAGAAAACTATCGCTCTATCACTTTCACCTCCATTAACTATGAACAGTATTTTTAAAAATCTTGTAACGAAGATAACCTAACTCATAATAAAACCCACTGACCTAATCATTTAAGATAGTCATAATTGAAATTTCAATATGGAAACTTTGCAATTTTTTTTTATCGAAACTAAAGGTCGTATCGATACCGGATTTTCTTTGTAGTGCTTAGAATAATATAAACTAACGATTTTAACAATAAAAAGGACATGAGACAAAATTGGGGTTTGTAAAACACTGTGCTACAGTGCCTAACAAGCAATGGAATATACGTGGGTAACACTGAAAATGATTAGAACTGGCCGGTTAGAAACATTGCTAATGAAAACTTGGAATTTCAATTTTAGAACTCTTTGGTAACATAATGTAGTATATTGCATTCATTTATCATTTGTTTTTGTGCATTGGCGGCAAATCTAAAACTCTTGTTACACGTGAAAATGAACCTAAATTCAATCTATAATTCATTTAACTTAGGCACCTATTCAACTCTATTTCAGTACAGAAATCCGAATTTCCGTCTATAATATCCATCCCTGATGCTATCATACAAAAAGTCTACTCACACATTATTTAAATACAATGGCCGTTCGTTAGGCAGGCCTCAGGAGTTCGATGCAAGATTTAATTAAATCTCTGGTGCCCCTCGTCGCCGGCAATTTCCTCGAGGACTGATTTATCGCCCGCCCGCTAGGTGCCGCCTGCGACCTTTGACGCAGAACCGTGATAAAGGATTGTGGCTGGTTTTTACAAATGTTATTAAGTATTTTTTGAATGTCTGTAGATGTTTCTAAATTGTGGTAACTCTCTTAATGTTATTTTGTTTTGTTAAAAAACAGATTTATTATTATGGATGTAACGAAAATAGTATATCATGTCAAAAATTAGTCAGAGTTTTTAAATATAAAAGTGTTTTACCAGAAAATGAATCATTAATTCTAAAAAAGTGGCAGATTTATCCTATATTGGAATAAGTTTAAATAAAAATACCATGCGGAGAATAAGACTCAGTAGTTTAAAAATCGCTACCCATTGAAACTTTGGCATTCATACTTAGACTTGGTCTCACATATACCTTAGCATGCATAAGTTTCTATGGCTTCATTAAAGCACAATATGTAAACAAATGGTGAATTTTCAATTGAGGTCATCGAGTATTTTTTCTTTAAATAAAGAATGTTTAACAATGCGTTTAACACATTAACCCCTGCTAGTAAGCTACGAGGGCGGGTCAAAAAGGAAAAGGGGGAAAGGTGACTTTTTATTACCAGCACTAGTTGTGATACTCATTAAGAGTATAAATACTTAGTTTAAAAAAAATAGGTCATAATTACCTGAGCTACACATCAATCAACAAGTCAATCCGGAAGAAAATTTGCAACATGGAGAAAACTGAGTTTCGAGCAGTCATCAAGTTCCTCACCAAACAAGGAAAACCTCCCCAGACTATTTTGGAAGAGATGTCTTCTGTTTACGGGGACTCTTGCCCTGGTAAAACCATGGTTTACAAGTGGCACAACCTGTTTAAGCAAGGCAGGGATTCGATTGAAGATGATCCAGGCCAAAAACTCATGGCTACTGTTTTCTGGGATTCAGAGAGAATCCTCCTTATTGATTATAAAGAAAAGGGTGTCTCTATCACTGGAGAGTACTACTTTGCACTATTAGAACGTCTGTGAGATGCTATGAGAGAAAAAAGACGGGGAAAATTGACTAAAGGTGTGCTCCTTTTGCATGACAATACACCCGTGCACAAGGCGCAAGTTGCGATGGCTACTGTTCAAGGAGTGGGCTTCGAAATCGTGGAAAATCCTCCCTATAGCCCAGATTTAACTCCAAGTGATTATTATTTGTCCCCAAAAATGAAAAGAGCTGCGAGGGAAGAAATTTTCCAGCGATGAAGAAGTGAAGAGCGCAATTTCGGCCTATTTTGACGACAAAGAGAAATCTTTTTTTTTTCGAAGGTATTAATAAATTAATTGATAGGTCTAATAAATGTATGCTTGTGTTACGAGTGGTTCCACGTCTGAGGCCTTAGTGCGAGCTGACTTTCCTGCTAAGATATTATATACTAAAATATTACTATGGATTTTTATATGAGCGCCCCTAGCGGTAACCATCAGAAATTACGAATCTTCATATAAATCTGTAACGCGCTCGATGACGAGTGTTGAATGCGTAAACTCTGTTGTACATTGGCGAGTATCAAACTCTATCTGCTTGCTTTAAAGCCAACGTCTCAACGGTTGGGCTACTGCTGTCATGCTCATTATCATTGAATCATACTTTCAGAAGAATCAGATTTTGTTTATTAATATTTCAAACGAAACAAAGTACATATATATTTTATGCATTTCTTTCCATGAATAAGGTATGTTTAATAAACTCAGATTAATACTTCGTTATTTGAAACATGACAAACTTTTAGACCCAAGGAAGAATACCTGTATATACAAAGATAAGTATACATAATCGCATCAAGGGCCGCCCCACTCATCAAAGAGCAAGTTTCATTCAAAAAGACGTTTTGTAGCAAACTTTGCTTATTAAGGTACAACTTCGGAGGTACCTACTTTTCATATCGTCTCTTGTAATTAATCAGATACCCGAATTGCGTAGCAGGGTATTAAATTAACAATCAAATTGTGAATTTACTGTTTTAAAATATAACCAACTTGAGTCAAAGAAATGAATATAATAGAAATATATTTATGAAATATAGTTATTAAATACAGTCTTATGAATATCTGTGTATGTAACTTTGTGTGTTTGTTACCATATATAGTTACCATAGTTACCACAAGCCTAAGAATAACAGTTTTTATAATCAATAAACGGTACCATAGCAACGCGTGGCCGGGTCAGCTAGTTAAAAATAAATGATAAAATAGTAGAAAAAACAAAACACAAATACTTATCGAAGAAAAGTGTTATTTTCCAACTTTTTTATGACACATTCTAATCACAAATGCTAAATAATGCAATCTTCGAGCAAAACTATTATTAGCCACGTTTTAAAACGTGAACTAATCTATTAATTAAAAGTATGCTGTTCCTAAAAATCTTGGGAGTACAATGTTTTTCTCATAATACGTACATAGTGATGTTATTGATGTAGTCGATATTTAATAAATTAATAAATATTTAATGTTTACATAGCTACTAGTACATTCACACCAATTAGCCTTACCCAAATTTAACACTGTAAGGCTTATGTTGTGGATACTAAGATAACGTACAGATATACATTTATGATACATATATAATAGATACTAATCATAGAAATATATAAATATCCATAAATATAAATAATCTCAGATCACAGGGGTTTGTGTGTTTGTCTGTACGCTCTTTTTCCCGCTCTTTTTCCATTGTAAAATAACGTTACCATACCAATACGTTAACCGCAAGTAGTTCGTCTACCGGACGCTAGATGGCGCTAACGGAAAAATATTTAATGCTAGAAAAAATTTAAACAATTTTGTTACCCGTGCGAAGCCGGGACGGGCCGCTAGTCTATAATCTAAGATCACAGTGGTATGTGTGTTTGTCTGTCCGCTCTTTTTCCCGTTTTTTCCATTGTATATGTGTTACCATAGCAACGCGTTAACCACAAGTAGTTCGTCTACCGGACGCTAGATGGCGCTAACGGAAAAAATATTTAATAATAGAAAAAAATTTAAAGAATTTTGTCCACCCGAGTGAAGCCGGGACGGGCCGCTAGTATAAATATAAGACAACATCACATACATTGTTCTGAACCAAATTAGCTAAAGCGCTTGTGTTATGGGATTCAGAAACAAGGTACCACAACACCCAGACTCGAGCCAATATACAAAAGTTCGTTTTCTACATTGACCCGACCGGGATCGAACCTGGGACCTCAAAGTGACATAAGCATGAAAACCGGTATGCGAACCACTCGACCACGAAGCTCGTCATTCATATTCATACTCATCATACATGATAATCTGATAAAATACTAGGCGATGCAGTCGCTAAGCATAAAGCTACGCTAGCACCATATATTGGAGCGAAGCGTAATACATAAAAGAAGAAAAAAAAATATTGTTGTAGAATTTTTGCGAATTTATAATTTGAGCTCCAACACAATCTGTTCCTAATCTTGTTGATTCGATTCCACATAAAAAATATTAAAATCCGTTAAGAACTCGGGAAGTTATGGCGTAAAAGACATCGCGCCATTTAAGCTGATCCATGCGAGCGAGCTCCACTCCAAAAATGCCTACTTTGATTAAAAGGTATTTTTCCTCATATACTGTTAAGCCCTGAGCAATATAATTATTAAGGATAGCAACATTTAATCAGTATGACTTCCATAACTTATAAGCAATAAATAAGCTGGCACATCAGAGTCCCTCAGGACCTCAGGGTCGCCATGTAGGGACCTTATAAATCTTCCCTTGACAAAGAAATGATAAACAGACACGTGAGAGTTTGATTTATGTTTGCCGAGTGATTTGTGGAGTGGGGAGACCCAAATATGAAGTAGATTTTGGTATGTGAAGATAAAAGAATATAAATCATAGTAATGTGGATATGAAAGAAGGTAATATATTATTCTGTTGATCTTGTTTTTTGTTTTATATATTACCTAAATGACTAGAATGACTTTTTGCAAAGTAATTCCAAAATGAACGCCTTTTGGGAATTAAAAATAGTATTAAAAATTTATTTGCATGAGCTGTTTTGAAAATGTAAGAACTAAAAATATCATTGTATTCGGATTTTTATTGGTGATTGACTTTTTACTTTATTTTATTTTTATTTGTATTGAAAAAATGTGTCCCTTATTGTATAAAGTTCGTCGTAGGCTTCGAGTATCTAGTTCCACACCAACTTTTTAACTAAGGAATTTTATTTTTGTTCGTGAAAGCGGTATCAAAATTAATTTATCAGCTTTACAGTTGTGACACAGCAGCGATAGAGTCGCTAAACGATTAGGTAAATACTCGTGTATTTACTCTATGTATTATCCTTAGAATCTATAATCTAAGATCACAGTGGTTTGTGTGTTTGTCTGTCCGCTCTTTTTCCCGCTCTTTTTCCATTGTATCAATAACGTTACCATAGCAACGCGTTAACCGCATGTAGTTCGTCTACCGGACGCTAGATGGCGCTAACGGAAAAATATTTAATAATAGAAAAAAATTAAAGATTTTTGTCCACCCGTGCGAAGTCGGGGCGGGCCGCTAGTATATATCAAAAATCATTATATTCATCGCACTATAATTTATATATTATAAATTATAGGTACCCATAAGCAGTTATGTTTGTGAAATGTAATCCGTGCTTGTTTCCTCACCACTCTGGTGTTGTGATTCACAATAGACGAGATAATCTCAGGTTGCAATTACAAACTGTGAAAACTGCTCTTTTGAAAAAAGTGTACATGGTATTGAGTCACTAATAGTAAAATCCAGTTATCAATAAAATGATGTAATGGAGTTAAGAAGAAGTAAAAATATTGTCTGATTATTTATAAAAATATTTTAATAAAAATATTTGTTATTATTATAATGAGAATTTATTTCTTAATGATAAAATATAATTATTTAATTTAAGTGATTAATGATAAAAATTTTAAATTATAGTATCTCAATTTATCGTAATATAGTACTAGACGGCAATATTTTATTTAAATTTCATTTATATAAATTAATGATATTAGTGATTGATGAACGTTTGGTGCAACGGTAGTGATCCTTCCTTTCGCACCGACGGTCCCGGGTTCAAATCCCGGATGGGGCAAATGTTTGTATGATGAATACGAACATTTGTACCTGAGTCATGGGTGTTTTTATATATTTCTTTGAATATTACATATCTATGTATCATATATGTATGTCTATCCGTTAACCTAGTATCCATAACATAAGCCTTACAGTGCTTACTTTGGGCTAGGCTAATTGGTGTGAATGTAAAAAATATTTATTTATTATTTAGTGATGATAGAAGGCTACATAAACATACTACCATTTGATATTTATTTTTGACCTTATACATAAGTATTTTAAAAGACATAATTATAAAATAAAATGTACGCCTAAAGGGGCAAGTCATGTTGATACTTTAATGTCGTGTTAAAAACTTATAAAAGTTAAAATACAATTGAAAAAATATGCACAGACAACCCTTTCACGGTTTTATTTAATATGATATAGTTCAATGAACTCTTGTCATTTGAAAACTTAACATCCCTCAATATAATTGCAACTGCCCGATCGCTAAAGGATTAACGTGGGGTAAGTAGCTAGGTATGCAAAGTGATCGCATTTTGTTCCTACATTCCCTTGTCCAGACCTCCCAGTCTGCCCCCTCTAGCTGACCCTTTCTTCCCACGCTGAAGACCTTTGTACATTTGCATAGCTTTAGAGCTTAAGTTTTTTTTATTTCCGTTAAGTTCTTAAAGGATAAAGAAAGGTACTGTCACTACTTTCCGATTTTTTTCGATACCTCTTCAATATTTAATGTTGAGTACTGGCAGCTTTTATTAGTTGTTATATTTTTTATTCCTTATAAGCAACCGTAATTATAAATACCTACATACTTAAATGATATCATTGAAGTATTTTGGATATACAATATAAACATTGGCTAAATAGAGAAATAAAAACATTTAACTAAAAATATTTAAAGCTTTGGATGACATAACAGACTTAAAATTAATATAAATTTTGAGACATTTGCACCTAACGGGTGATTTTAGAAGGATTTCCTCAGAAACAGAGATGTTTCCTTCGGCTTCTTCTTCCAACGTAAGTTAAGAAGCTAAGGAGTAGCTTTGCCAATCAAAACACGCATTGTAAATTCTCATAATGATTGAAAAATATTTTATCTTTAAACAACTTTCGTAAAGGCGGTTATCAGATGGGTGATCAAAGTTTTAATATTATGAGCACCTCCGCGCTTCAGAAGGCAAAAGCCATTTAGTGCCAGCTTCATCTACAATCATTTGCACCCACTAAACTGTACTGGGCCCGCGTTATAGGTTATTTATTTAATTATTTTTGAATTGAAAACTTCTTTAGGGGCGTTGTGTACTTTTTGGGATAGGTAAAAATGTCAAACTCGCGTCAGGGCACGTGACCTGATCGAAAATTCTTAAGACGGAGGGCAGAGCGCTTGCGCGAGTGTGCATGTGTTTGTTGTCATGTTTGTGTACGTTAGCGCAATAAATGAAAATTGTATTTTACCGCATAAATGATGGTACTTTTATACTGATAATTAAAGCAATTCGTGGGAAAATACTCCTTAACCATTCCAAAATATCAAAAATGCACAACGTTGATGTTCATGTTTTTACTTCTGCCGGCACTCCCGAAGTGCAACCCGTTGTTTTTTATATGGAAAACAAACATACAAATTAAAAACATTTATTTTAACATTATTTAAAACACCTACTTATAGTTCTACTAATTGCAATCTTTTTTAAAAAATAAAGTAATAGCGAGCAAAATTTTCCTTCTAGAAGTATAACCTAATTAAAGCCAAGGTTACGAGTACCAATTATGTTTACATATATAAATATATAAATATCAAAAACAGTATTGAGTAATACGTCTTGAGTCACTGGTGGTTCATACAATTATGTTTACATAATTTGTATCCATGGCAAAGGCCATCCCAATAAACTGTTTGATATTAAGTGAATTACTTATGAATAATTAAGTGGTTTTCAAAATCATTACGAAAAAAGATAATTTATAATAAGATTTTTTGTTAAGATGTAGAAAACTGAAAATTTGTTAGCGTAATATAAATTGGAACAAGAAAATTGATATTCGAATTGTCTAAATTCACTGAAAGCTCTAATATTTTTAAATTAAAAAGCCCAATAGCCAAGGAGCTTACTTTACTTATCTCCGTTCGAGTAAGCTCTTAAACCTGCTTTGCTTAATTAATAATTCACATTCGCCGGAACAGACTAATGCATATTCATGCGAATAGTGTACCTGGGAACTCGTACCTAATACATATGTTATACACACCAATTAACTCTATTAATGTACACGGTTGTGTACACATAGAAGCATATTAAGATGTTCGTTAGTCAGTGTCGACTTTATCAACGAGTTAGTACGAGTATTCAATGAAAATCGAGTTCATTTGTTTATATCCTACACTAACTGACGTGGCGGTCGTGTTCTGTTCAAGTTATGATTCGGAGTTTAAATGTATATCATAAAATAAAATAAAAAAGAGATTTTTATTAACATAAATCATCGCGTAATCAAACACTTTAAGCTTTATATTTTTGTTTGACATTTACAGACATAGTGTTTATATATAAAGCAATTTTCTTTAGAAATAACCAAACTGTTGAAAATATAGTATTTTCAACAGTTACAAAACATAGAATTTGAAAAATAATACATTCAATTAGATTCATTCTTTGTTGTCAGAGTTGTCCCTTAAGCTTTAAAACTGTTGTAGTTAAATATTTATAGTACCAATCTTTCATACTTAAGGATACAAATGATGATGATTAAGGCTAAAATTGATGATGGTTAAGGCTACAAATGATGATGATTAAGGCTACAAATGATGATGATTAAGGCTACAGATGGTGATGATTAAGGCTACAAATGATGATGGTTAAGGCTACAAATGATGATGATTAAGGCTACAAATAATGATGATTAAGGCTACAGATGATGATGATTAAGGCGACCATAACGGAAGAGATGTCAGCTTTCAAGCCAAGCGTGCCGAGTTCGACTCTCACCAAAGTACTACATGAACACACTAGAACTCAAACGTTAAAGGGATTAATAATATTGTTTCACGCATTGTAAATATTTTTAAAAAAGATACTGGAGGTAATAACTATATACTTTGACCACAAAATGTCTGAATTACGGTCTTTAACTTTTACTTTTTGGCCTTAGACACACCATATTTGTATTTTTTTCCTATTTTATATGTATCTTTCTTATTTTTGTTACTCTTTTTTATTATATACATCTTTTGTTGAGGTGTGTTTCAGTTTCCAAAATGTTTTTCTTTCTTTTTTCCTTTCTTTAAATGTAATCTGCAACTCGCCTGCTAAGCGATTCTTTATCGATTGATTGATATACTCTTAAAAATGTTTTTCAAAAACATGAAGAGATGGCGCTTTGCTTAGCTCAGAGATACTTGATTTATATTAATACGTCAAAGTCTTTGTAATGCATTTGTAAATAGCCCGGATTACGAGAGGTAACGAGTTTACAACCTGAGATTAAAAATAATTATACTAGATTTAAAAAATCTAAAAATCCCACGTTTTTCAATGTCCTAAAAAGAATAAAATAACCCTGCGGGGCAAAGCGAGGGGCCACTCAAAACGTGGGGGCGCATATTACTAAGAGGAGATTTTAAAGAGATGAATGACATGCATTGATGCCGATTATTGTAAAGATGCGCCCCCACGTTTTGAGTGGCCCCTCGCTTTGCCCCGCAGGGTTATTTTATTCTTTTTAGGACATTGAAAAACGTGGGATTTTTAGATTTTTTAAATCTTGTATAATTATTTTATTCTTTTTAATTATTAACTCAACGAAGTAACCATGTGTTACGCAACAATCGGATAAGCCCCATACAAAAGTGAAAGTTGCCGAAAGTGGACCTGAAAGTGCATCTGGAAAGTTGAAAGTTGCTTTAGAGTGCATTGTCATCGGGTTCTGAACTATCCTGAAAGTTTCAGCTTTCTAGCTTATCGGAAAGTGCCTCAAATTTAAGTTGCAAGATTTTGCCCGGACAGACAAACAAATAAGAAAAGTGAGATAAGAAAAACGTGGTAATAAAAATTGTTTTCGACATAAAAATCTAACTGTGCTTAAATTGTATTGTTATTATTTGTATACATTTAGATCTCATTTACGCGTGACATCGCCAATGCATACCTCAGGCCGAGCTCTCGGTGCATATCCTAAATAGCTTGGCATCCGTCACACGCCGGCACGTCAGGCATGCCGTATTGACGCCACGGCCCGGCTATGACATTCCGATAAGTATGCCAGCTTTAAATAATTACCACAGTATACCTATGTGTGGACATAGCTTAGCAATCCACTATCTAAATTATTCTTAGTATGCAATACATGCGTAAACATATCTAAACATTCCAAACATTTTTTAAAGTAGATTGACTAAGAAATAGTAAATAGATAGACTGAAAAAATAAATATAATATTGTAATTTTAAAAAAATATTAACAGTTTATTAATTCTGTAGAGTGTTATTTAACAAAGCTCATAATTATTAAATGTTGTTTTCCTATACACTTATCTATCAGTCTTCATTTCATTCAAGACCAGTTAATACGAACGTACAATGATAACCGAAATGTTTTGACTCTGTCGAAAACTAAATTTTAGTTTTCGAATCCTTGTCTTAATGATTTTCCATAAAGTAACAAAATTTAAGTGGATTTTATGTAAATTTGGTCAAAGTTAACAAATATTAAAATATCTGGTAAGCATTTAGCTTGCGGTGGCGACTCTTATACACCGCAGCACATTACATCGCTCGCTTCACGGACCAACATGCTTAACACTTTGTATCACAGATGGCGCTATCACCAAGAAATCACGTTAGTATAGAAACCTACATCGCGCAATAATAGTTTACTACTATTATTATATTCGTAAACTTATTTATTGTTCGACGATTGAGATGAAGCAAAAAACAAAAAAAATGCAATTGTTTTGCGATGTTGCGACTATAAAATGGTTCTATCGTGATTTAAGAATTTGAGTATAAATTACTTTCGAAGCATATAAATACAGCATATTTGTTGTTCAACTATTTTTTTTGTGAGTTTTATATCTAATCTAAGTTTTGGAATTCTGAAGCATTTATATGCTTCAGAATTCCTTTATTCGCTTAAGATGCGACCGGTTGAAACATCAGTAAAAAGAAAGAGCTGTAAAAATACAAGTCTTGTTGGCAAAGATGGATCACTTGACCATTCTAAAAGGTCCATATCGCAAAACGGATAAATTGTTTAGATAAGCCGTGTTCACATTGATGCATATCGCGGCAAGTGTCAAGTTTGGCGTAAGATGTATCGCTGGACCGAGAGAGCGGCGTAAATCATACTCGCCCGCGCCCGGGGTCATTCTTACCCCTTTTTTGATATACTGCGAGAAAAAGTGACCCAATCCTACACAGGACAGGGAAATACACTTTACACGGCTCGCCAACCCCTCGGGTGTGAGCGCCCTTATTTTCCCGAGTTATATCGTTTCCAACTTGAGGTAGCTGAACCACATGGCGAATTTCAACGGACCTTTGCCGTAATCTTTTACACAATTGACTTTTTGTGTACTTATTTTAAATAGGTGCAGCTTTTTGTTCATGTAAATTAAACATTTTGAGTTTGAGAAAACGACAGAGTAACAGGTTCTTCTTTTCCATAAACATATTTTTATTATTTATTTTGGACAAGAAGTCATATTAATAAATGCTGAAAAACGCATTAAGAAATGCTCCTTACGCAAATTTGAAACAGACATCGCGTCTTTGTGACGGCAAGAATATGGGATGCGCGTCATTTGTTATAACTAGGTTGGTATAATTTCATTTCAATAAGGTTCATATTACACAATGAACATTAGATATACTAACTGTTGTTAACGTTTGTTAGAAAACACGCAGTAAAAATTAATTTAAGGTAAACAAATAGTACAGTTTTGAATGTTTAAAAACGATTTTATTAACTATTTTATTTTTCTTTATTTTCAATGGTGTGCAGTTATCTACTTACCGTTTTTTTAAGCATGATAGTATAAAAAAGAAAATTTTATTCAGTTTCTCATCCATCTAATGTGCTTAACTTTTTCAGTTCTAAAATGTAGGGGATAAGTAAATGAAAGTGAAATGAAATGAAATATAAAACGAAAATGAAAAAACTTCATTCGAATGCACTTAAAATAAGTTATTTTGAATTATCTAACATTTTTACCTACCACCCATCCGGGACGTATTTTATGTGACAAAAAGAACGGATGCAAGATACTCGTCAGCTTTAACAACATTTATAATATTATATGTCTTCACCATGCATCATTCATAAAAAACAATATTATTAACAATAAAACCCACTTGCCTATATACGTACCTACATAAAATTACTTTTTTACATTAGAAACTAAATAAGTACTTGCCTACCCGTAATAACAGAGAAATATAACAGAGAAAAATATATATAACAATTCATTTTCCTTATAACAAAATACACCATAATCCTGTTTCATAAAATGCCCACTGTCCATCCAATATGGCACGTTTTTCTTACCAACGCTCCATTACAAAAGGTATATTCAACAGCATTATTCCTTGGAGATAAAGTTCATATTCGCTTATTAGTCTGCAGATACAGTAGGGTTGGCAATATTGGCGTGATCACATGGTTGACACGCGGACACCCGGCTAACTTCGCCGCCGTCTGAGAGTGTAGACAAGTCAGCGAATGGTTATTTGCGACTTGGTGTGAAATGCTGATACACGCTAAGAAGAGAGAATAAAATATTCTACCAAAATATATTCTTATTAATAACTTATTGATTTATTTCAATCATATATTATTCAATGATTATGAAATAAGATTTTGTGGCCAATAGGTGCATACAAAAGTTACAAAAGGAAATTAATACCTATGGATCAACCAGAACCCGTCATGACAGAGCCAATTTTATGGCAGAGGCTATTGAGCGACGCAATTTTTTTCATAATAGGTAGTAGATAAGCGACGATGCTATTTAGTATATAAAACATTCTTGTCTAGAAAATGTATTTTCACTTGCAACATAAAGGCCTCAAAATTGTATCTATCAGGAAACACAGACTCTGGCGAGGATTTTCTTTCCGTAATTATGCGGATGGTATAATTTGAAGCAATATAAGAACATGAAACATAATTTTTTGATACGTACCGCAAAGGAGTGGAACTCTTTGCCTGAATCTGTGTTTCCTGACAAATACAATTAAGGGGTCTTCGAGTCACGAGTGAATAGGTATCTTCTAGGCAAGCGCGTCACATCCATAATCGCATCTTCACTTACCATCAGATGAGACAGTGGTCAAGCGCCTGCCTATATGCCTTATTTAGTATTAAACAAAACGCACATTAACCTTCTCAACTGACATTGAATTTTATTTACAAGGCTTTAGACTGAATATCAGTTGAAAAAATCTTACATCCTGGGCAGGTTTAGGGTGATTATCACTGGTGTGATTATTATCCCTAACTATAATAGGCATATATACGATTTCAAATATAAAATAAATGTTGCTTTTATATTATCTAAACGAAAGTTTGCTCTTTTTGCTTTGTAATATAAAAACCGATACGAAGAGTTTTTTTTTATTTTAATAAACATCATATATTCGTATGGTAGTATAAAAATGATTTATTGTGTAGGTTTCTTTAATATTTAAAATGATGCGCGTTTGATAGTTAATTATTCGTTTTAACGAAAAAACATGTAGTAATAGAAGTGCAACTTAAAATGTAATTTGTTATAAATTTAGAAAAAAATTGGGAAAATTTAGAAAAGATGGTAAATTTATTAATTGTTGCTATTTGATAAATTATTTTAATATAAATAAAATAAAAAAAAGACTCGGCTCACAAGTCATTTCTTATTTTTTTTAATTAAAATAAATTAAGTACCTATTGATACGCACTCCGAATATACTATCGGTAAATATAAAAAAGAAATATGGCCGTAGCCTTTCAGTCGATTGATATGCCATATTTTACCCATGTAATATGGACGTGGACCCACTCGTAAGAAAAGTATTTAGCTAAAGGAATATTATGTTACGATTAATAAAAACCGTACATTTAAAGAAGTTAGTTTGTTACTTAACAAATAGCAAGTATCTGTCTAAATACTCGAGAAGGCGTAGATATTACGAAATAAATATAAAAAATATACATTATGTAATAAACTTATTAAGAAATCTATAAAAGGTGCGTTCACATCGGCCGTATTAGCTGCCGGTCCGTCATGCCGGGCTAATTTCACACTAGAGCGCACGGTGCCAGCCCCCCCGAGTTATGGGAAAAACTTGTTCAATCAACGTAAGTAGCTGGACTCAGATCTAGTATGTGCTAAAGCTTATACTTATGGATCTGGCAACTTTTATTATAATGTTTATTTACATACTTACGGGCATATTAAGCTGATAATTAATCTCTAGTACCTATATTTTGTGGAAATAGATTATCAAGCCTACGAAAGTTTCAATATTTCGATGTGTCAAAGAAATACAATTATCAAAGATCGCCTAGCTACTCACAAAACTTCGTATAAATATATGCTACAATTTTTTTTACTCGTTAAAGAAAATGCAATCAAATTATGAAATTCAATCCAACCATCACTCTTTCACGTTCTTTACTTCATTTATCTTAAAGTGTCTGAGATTGACACAATATAATTCAGTGAATTCACGAATAAATTGAAATTAAATGTTATAGTATATGATTTAGTGCGAGGCCACACGATGAGTTAACGGTGCGGTGCGGTACCTGAGCGGTGCCGCTGCGTCATCCTACATACAAATCACTATACCATGTCAGACGACGCGTTGTGTCGCCGTGCGGCGCCGCACCGCAAGCGCGCCTGACTTGGAACCTGAGAGACGTTGCGAGGAGGGGTAATGCGCCCGCAGCGCAACGCTGTTCACCGCGGTGCGGTGCGGCGCCGTGTGGCACCCTATACCTCGAATTCATTACGATGCCGTGCCGCACCGCACCGCACCGCATCGTGCGGCCTCGCTCCTACTGGTATACTGGAAGTGTGAACTTTTTTGCATATGTATGTACAAAATTAAAATGTCATAGTGATTGTTATTAATTATCAAAACATTTTTACATGACTACAAAGATTCTAAAATTCAAGTATTTTATTTTAAGGCCCTAAGGCGTATCTTCATAAATTTTTCGTAACTCCTGAAAGATTATTGAATTAAATGGTTGCCTGGTCTTCGGACATAAATAGCGAGAGAAAAAGAATTAATATCCATCTCTACAAAATGCAATGGCGCAAAACAAGAGATGGCGTACGAAATGATATTTGGAGAGGTTGCCATTTAGGGAGATCCTCCCTGTATTCGCGTTTACTAGCAAATTATGTCGTATTTGATAATCCTATGTGACGATTTCTTTGGCTCAAAATTAAAATAGAGTATTTTGCCGCAAATAATAACAAGACTGGATCAATGCCATGCCATACGGAGTCCGGTCACGATTCGTAATAACACAGTCAGCTATTAGTTTTTAGGGAAGAGACCATACCCCATTCGTACTTTAGCTTTCCATAAACTTTTATATAAAAACTAAGTTATATACAGACACACAAATGATTATTTTTGAGTGACCGCATTTTTAATTATTAAAACTAGAGTATATTTACTATCTATCTTTTAATCATTGAATTTGAAATCTTTATTTTTCTATTATGCATATAATATACATAGGTAACTCAAATGTAAAAATACTAGGAGGCGTAATATTACCTTTTCTGAATTTTGCGGAAACAAAAATATTGAGCTGTATTTTTGTACATAAAAGAGAATATAGAGTTTACTTTAAACATTTTTCGTTTTGATTTATTCTTGTGTAAACTTCAATGAGATAATTTCAATAAGAAATGAGCTATTTTTGTATTAATAATCTCATCCCTGCCTTATGGTTATTTGAAAAAGAAAATCTGTTGAAAAACAGAGGAAAAAACAAATGCACTGTCGTTTTTTCCTATTCATATATCAAAAATAAATAAATATTTCTTACATTCACGCCAATAGCCGAGCCCAAATAAAGCACTGTAAGGCTTGTGTTATGGATACTAGGGTAACGGATAAACATACATAAATAAGTAACATTAATAAATATATATATATAAAGACACCCATGACTCAAGTACAAATGCTCGTATTCATCACACAAACATCTGTCCCTTCCGGGGTTCGAACCCAGGACCGTCGGTACGAAAGGCAGAATTGCTACCGTTGCACCAAACGGTCGATATATTAATTTCAACCCAAATTTTGTCAGGTAGTTCCAAAACTATCCACTATTTTTACTTGCATCATATTACGATTTCCTACTCATACATATATAACTAGCTGACCCAGCCACGCGTTGCTATGTAATAAATTACCTATCCTATCTTTTAAGTTAGATCAAATAACAGATAGTTGCGAAGTTTGATCAAAATCGGTTAAGTAGTTTAGGAGTCCATCGCGGACAAACAACGTGACACGTAATTTATATATATTAAGATTATTATATTTTCCTTATTATTATGAAACAAATATCATAGAAAACATATAAATCTTACTATTTTGCAGGCATCATTCTCCTGGATCATTATAAAAGTTAAACGACGCCAATAATGACGAGGGATTTCTTTTTACAACAACAGCTTGTCTTCGATCAAGTCAACGTATTCCCTGCCTGCAGCTAAAGCGGTTCTAAGAAAAAAATATAGTTAGATTCATTTACAATGCCGTTTTTATCAGTGATATCTGAAGGAGTTTGCATGTCTTCGGCGTATTGGACATTGAGTTTAGAATGGTCTCCCTTAAACTTCGATTTTCGGATTAGGGATACAGAGCCGTCTCCGGTCGCCCTGGGGAACCGCTCGATCAACAGACAGATGTATCGATATATGAGGGAAGCGTCACCCACTTTTGTCGGCGGAATTAAATCTTATTGTCGCTGTAAGTGGGCGAGTGACTGGGAAAACAGATATAACGAGTTTTCTCCCATTTCTCATTAGGGATGTATTTTACGAAGGCTTCTGGACTTATTTAAAGATGGCATTTTTTGCTGAGTCATAGTTTAATTTATCAACCTTATAGATTGAACTCTATTATGTTTTTCACTGCTAGCCGGGTAGCGGAAATTGGGAGTCGTTTCTCGCTTGAGGCACGTAATTTTTTTTACGTTTGGTTTTTACAATAACTTATACCTTCTTACATTTGTCTGGATACCGCGAAAATAATCACATTTTTTTATCATAGAAAGGCAAATTGATAAGAAAATCGAAGTTTTATCTTTTAGTTATCAAATATTAAATTATTACAATTTTTTATCATTGAAAGGCAAATTGATAAAAAAATCGAAGTTTTATCTTTTAGTTATCAAATAATAAATTATAATTTTTTTTTATCATTGAAAAGAATATTGATAAGAAAATCAAACTTTTATCTTTTAGTTATTAAACAATAAATTATTACAATTTTTTATCATTGAAAAGCAAACTGATAAGAAAATCGAAGTTTTATCTTTTAGTTATCAAATATTAAATTATTACAATTTTTATCATTGAAAGGCAAATTGATAAGAAAATCGAAGTTTACTGTTTTAGTTATCAAATATTAAATTATTACAATTTTTATCATTGAAAGGCAAATTGATAAGAAAATCGAAGTTTTCTCTTTTAGTTATCAAATATTAAATTATTACAATTTTTTATCAGCGAAAAGCAAATTGATAAGAAAATCGAAGTTTTATCTTTTAGTTATCAAATATTAAATTTACAATTTTTTATCATCAAAAGGCAAAATGATAAGATAATCGAAGTTTTAGCTGTTAGTTATCAAATATTAAATTATTACAATTTTTTATCATCGAAAGGCAAATTCATAAGAAAATCGAAGTTTTATCTTTTAGTTATCAAATATTAAATTATTACAATTTTTTATTATCGAAAGGCAAATTGATAGGAAAATCGAAGTGTTATCTTTTAGTTATCAAATATTAAATTATTACAATTTTTTATCATCAAAAGGCAAATTGATAGGAAAATCAAAGTGTTAACTTTTAGCTATATCAAATACGAGTACTATAATAATGCTGATAAATATCAGAATTACTAAAAAAGCCTTACAAGCATTTAAGAACATGACAAACAATATTTGAATAATTTAACGAAATAATGTAAACATAATCAAAACTTTATTAAATACTTAATTACCTTGACAATTTACATAACCATGGTTTTGTTAGAGCCTAAAAATATATTTCTGTGAAAGTACATCGGTCTATTTAAAAATTTACTTTTATTATAAAAGTATAGAAATTGGTAACATGCTGCCTATTTCTATTATTCTTATTATTTAACAGTTTATCTTGTATGAATAACATCCATGATATGTTATGTGTTTGTTTGTTTATATTGCATAGTAAACAGAAAGGTCGAATTTTTAAAAGCCTTTATCTCAATTTTGATCCTCTCTTTTCTACATGAAACATTTATTTTGTGACTTCAAAATAAGAATAGAAGAGTTAAAATCGTTTAGCGCCAGATTCCCTTTAAGATGTTTTTCTTGCATTTGTTCAGTTTTATTTTTCTCTCATACAAACTAAGATCTAACAATTATACTGATGCATACATTTATGGTAACAATGTAAAGTACCTACATGAACTTGTAGAAGATTTTGACAGATTTTATTCAAGGTTAAATAAATATGTAAACTCAGAGAATATAAATCATGGAATTTAAAAAACTAAGGTATGAGACTTAATTAACGTAAAATTAAATATTTTTTATTATATTTGTAAAGTAGTACTCCTTAGTATGTGACGTCATGCACAATCTGTTCAAATAACATAGTTTGTTTCGAAAATAGCAGTAACACGCCAAGAGTGATCTTTACCACATTAGTGCTTAGACAAATAGGACTAAAGCAAACAATTCCTAAGAACATTTCATTTCCTTTCCGTAATAATACTCAAACTAATCATATACGACAAGAACCCTCGTAACAACTAAACTTGTCGTCAAGTTAGCAAAAGCCTCTCGGATATATTGGGAATATAAATATCCTGCGCCGCCCTTCAGCCCTTTGCCAGTCACTTAAGACATCCTGGCCTTACCCGGCCCATGTCCTGCATACGTGGAGGGACGGAAACATCTATTTTGAGTTACATATCCCGTGGGAAACGTTGCATGCTAGGGAATGTGCGAGATTCCACGATGAAAGGGGACAAGGTTTGTTTAAAATTTGTTTTCAAATTCAAATAGAGAACCGGGTTTTATTGCTTTAAAATTTTGATATTTAGACAAAAAAAATACAATTAAAAATCTTATGAAAACATATATTTCATTGATCTATAGGTACCAATAATGGAAATTATTAAGATCTTACTTTGAAATTGCCGTTGTATATGGATATTATGTGAAAAATATTTCTTTAAACATTAATTTTCTTTGTCATCTGTGTATTTTTAGTTGTCACCTAAGCACGTAAAGCAAAACAAAATAAAGGATCATATATATTTCGTAACCTCTGTATTCAAAATGTTATAAAATTTAAATTTTACTAAAAAAAGCAGCCTTGAAAATATTCCTAAATATTTGTTAATTTTAAGGAACTAGAGTTTCTTTCTAGAGGTATCCTAAAAATATAATATGGATTCCAAATTAATACACAAACTAAACAGTAAAATTAAAATCACTTTAGCCGACTTTACAACTTTATTATTTTTAATCTTGATTTCTCAACCAGGGTACAGGAACCGTAATTACAGTCATCCAGATCATAGCTGAAGTAACCTTACAGAAGTTATGTGCGTGTAGGAAAAAGTCCTCAATTCTGTAGACATGAACTTAATTATTAAACAAAAGACAGGCTTTTAGACGAAAAACATACATTCCTTATTGGTTTTATAATTCATACTTGTCTTCAAACAAATTCTCGCCGGTCCACTCGGAAATATTTCATTATGGCCTCGTCTGTTTACACAGTCTCTCATTTACAAAGTCGTTGGTCCTAACCCCGTCTCATTTGGATAATGCTACGCAAATACCAGGATTTTCGGCCATAATACCAGAGACCCTCCTCTACAACGCTTCTTTAAAATTCATGCAATGTTAAAAGTTGATGTTACCCTTTCTTATATCTAGTCGAGCAAATATGGAATGAAATCCATATTGTTCTTATAGGACAAGCTCTGAATATAAAAAAAAACTGCTTATTCTTATAAACTGCTTATAGAATGGGGACATTAAAACTTAATATGAAGATAAAAGATAAGTACTTATATTATCATAAAAAATACACCAATCATAAATTAAATAAAACGACAACAGTCGCCCTCAAGTAGGATTACTCGTACGGCCTCATTGAATATTTTAATAACATTTCTTGTTATAAATAAATGAAGTCTAGAAATAAATAATAACGGCTGAATAAAAACATGATATACAGTGAGGTGCATAACTGAGTCAATATTGTGACATTTAATATTATATTAAATATAATCGCATTTATTTAAATCTTTTCAAATCATATGTATTATTATTTAAAACTGTAATTTACTAGCTACTTAACATATATAATTAATATCCAGATCTACGTTTTAAAACTTTAATATAACTAATATTGATTGACTCACTTTTGCACCGTATTTACAAACGTCTTTGCGCTCAAGTATAAATTTGTAGAAACTTGCTGAAACTTGTCGGGATTATACTGTAAATGAACAATTTCGCTTTGTGTATTACTCAGCCTAATTCGATACAGCACAATGAACGGCTTAACTTAATACATTTCTTTTCAATACAATCATGAAACCGATTGCAAAAAATATTAAAGTATCTGTTAAACAGTTGCTTAAAAATGTAAAATCGACAAGATACATTGCGCAAAAATTAAAGATAAGTCAATCAGCAATACAAAGAATTAAAAACAAATGTAAATTTCCTACATCGGCTAATGTTGGTGGTCGCACTAAAAATTATCAGATAGAGACGTGAGAAAAAATATTCACTATTTAAGATCCAGTGAGGAGTCTTCAGCTTCTGAAGCGGCGGCGCTTTTAAGGCGCGATACTGGCACGTCAGTGAGTAAGTGAACTGTTCGTCGGGACTTACACAACGCAAATATGAGAGCTTTCGAGAAGAAAAAAAGCTCTTGTTACGAAAAAAAATAGAAGAAAAAATAGAGCTAGAGAAAATTTTGCAAAACAATATATTAACTGGACTGTAGATGATTGGATTAGGGTTATTTAGTCAGATGAGACGAAAATCAACCCTAATCCAATCATCTATATATGTATGTATGTGTGTGTGTATTATTTTGCAAAATTTTCTCTAGCTCTATTTTTTCTTCTATTTTTTTTCGTAAGAAGAGCTTCTTATCTATTTTCGCTCTTGGTCCTACTGTATATATTAAAAACAAAAGAATTCATAAAGCAGTGTTACTGATAAACTTGTATACATTTTATGTTTAAGACTGAATATCGAAAAATGTTTATATAACTTTAAGCTACAAAACGCTTCAAACTCAAAACAATTGTGCTTGCCAGCTAAAAAAAAACATTTGTTGCAAGTAATGTATATTTTTGAATGATTTTTTTTTGTGGTACAAATGTATTTAAAAATAAATAAGTATTTTTTTCGGAATATACAATTTTTTAGCTATAAGATATAAAATACGTGTGTAAAAAACAACCACGCCTCCGAGCCCTCAGATGGGATTCGATGAGCTACCGAGACGCTCGGTAGCTCAGCGGTCAGAGCAGTCGCCCGGATTGCGAAAGGTCGTGGGTTCGAATCCCATCTGAGGGCTCGGAGGCGTGGTTGTTTTTTACACACGTATTTTATATCTTATAGAAATATTGCATTGTGAATGCAAAAAATTAAATAAAAACATAATTTTTTAGCTATGTTTTGGTATCTTTGAATCTTAGGTACATATTTAGCCTAACTTATATGGAAGAAAGAAAGGCTCCATTAGCTATATTAAAGTTTTAAAACGTAGATCTGGATATTAATTATATATGTTAAGTAGCTAGTAAATTACAGTTTTAAATAATAATACATATGATTTGAAAAGATTTAAATAAATGCGATTATATTTAATACAACATAAAATGTCACAATATTGACTCAGTTATGCACCTCACTGTATACTCGTACTGAATGTTACTATTTTCCACTAGGTAGTGTTAGCGATACACAGGTAATTAAACAGATTTTGCTTGCCTTCAACCACAAATTATAAAAATATTATAAATATTTAAATGTCTTATTCACTTTTCTAACAAGAGTTTAAACTATCACTATATCCACACTATAAAATATTTAAATTAGTATAATATTATTAGCATTAAGCAATACTTTTTATACACATCGAAAAAATCATTAGAAAATAAACCAGATCCGATGGGATTCTGCGGCATTCAATCAAGTTTGCTTCAGCTAATGAGTTTTAAAAGATGTGTTTTATTTTAAAAAAAGGTATATACCGCATAATTTTTTTTTTTTAATTTTGTTAAATCATTTCGTATATAAAATTGAAAAACATTTTGTTTGCTTTAAATAAAAAATGCACATTCCTTACGATAGGAAATAGTGGCGTCTAGTATAATATCTGCAACAGTTATCCCAGCTATAATCCGACATAGTGTAGCGATAAGGCGGAATTCAGAATGATGCGACAGGCGACGCCGGCCGCGGCTATAAAATTTCACGCGACATAAAGCAAAAACACACCCTTGCGCTTTACCGCTGTTACATTTCGCGACCAAGATAACTTGACACTCGCAGCTCCATACATTGTACCAAAAGCAAACAGATTCACTAATGAAATTGTCCACATAATGGCTCTACATAACCTGGTAGATAAAACACATCTTGTTATGTTAGTACGGATATCGACAAACTTCTCTCGGATGCCGAGATAACTATGAAAGCGAGAGTAACTAAAATCGTTTCAGGTCTGATGAACGCTTTTAATAGGACGATGGGTAAGGATCAAGTTTGTTATGCCAATTTGGTAATTTGGTTCCGCAAATTACATAAATTACATTTCATTCAACACAGCCGTATAATAAATAAGGAGATAAATTATAATGTTGATCGGTTGAATGGTATTCCTTGTGGTTCAATAGCTATCAACAAACTATTTTAATACAAGTTTTTATTTAAATTTACTAATACTAGACCAAATTACATTTGACAATCAAACACATAGTAAGACAGTTTCTTGGGGTAATTTTTATTGCAGTTATTAAGAATTTCCACTGCCGTTGTAGTGAGCATTACTAAATTTGAATTTTTAAACTGTCACAGAATTAAACTTATTCCTTCCCATGATTATTTTTATTTAGTTAAGGTTAATAACTTAAGATACTTAAAATGTAAATAATATATATTTAATTCCACACCAACCAACTTTAATATGACGTGTTTATATGGTATGCACAACTTTAGTGTAAATTTTACAATTATAATTATCACAAGAATTTTATTACGACATAATTTTTTACCTCTTTCTTTTTTAATAAACACTGATCTAATGCATTCAATTTATTGTTGTGTAAATATCAGCTATGAATTTCAGCGCAGATTTACCAGTTTAATTAAAGAAAACATTTTTGTCTAACTTAGAAGCATATATGTCTTACATTTAAGGTTTAAGACATAATAATCTTGGTATTTCACAGACACAGATACAATTCCACATTCGTGGAATACCCTAATGTGATACAATACAAACCTACACCGATTACTTCTTTGTTTTTTTTATGTTTAAGACTGCTCAAAATACAATAGATGTTGATTGGCAATCAATCTTCTCGAGTTTTAATGTTTATCTTCCCTAGCAGTTATTAAGGCAAAGTTTATTAAATCAAATATTGAACTAGAACACAGTTGTTATTGATTAAAACGCCTAAGAACAGTCGACGACACCTCAAGGTAGTCTTAAAGTAAAATGATCCCTATTACAATGGCATTATGTAGTTTAATATAATATATTGCTTTATGTGCTGTTGACTGTCGTAAAATGATTGCCTTAGTAACGACTTTATCAATATTTGTTGTAAAGGATATTCAGTAGAGAATGGTCTCTATCAAATATTCCCTTCAGATTATATTTAAAACAAAACTATACCTATGTATTAACTTAATTGATGTTAATACATAACTTTATAACAAATTCAATCCATTAATAAATGTCCATAGTAAGAGCCCTACTAAATCCAAAAACCTAATATTTATCGGCTCTTTATCTGTATCTTTGTTTATGATTATAAAGTGTAATAAAACTATTTATTTTAAAACAAATCTATAAATACATGATGATTAATTACCATTACTTTAGCCATTGTTTTCATTGAATCAATACAATACAGCCATTTGTTTGGGCTTATTAACTTCGTAGTTATGTGATTTTTTTTAATAAAACTTCTTTAGAATTCAGAATGTAGCAGTCAAGTGCTTAAATTACATAAAAAATAACAGACCAATTTATTTGGTTACATATTTTTGCCTGCTCTCGTTACGCGACGCAATCACCGTGGGAGATCGATATCTTCTAAATTAATACAGGCTAGTGCACAAACTATCCCTCCACCACTACGCTCTGGTTAGAGTACGTTACGATGCGCCGGAAGAATCAACATAGTAAGAAGTGATGCGTGTAAGTATCTATTTACTATTTCTATTTAAAAAAATCTGGAGTTTGAGAGACTAATATTGAGTTGGCGATAGAAAGACTTTCATTGTGAGAAGAAAAACACATCAACAATGATGATTTATAAAAATGTCTTGACGAAGACTATACATTAGATACTGTATAGTCATCCCACATAGACTATACATAAAAATCTTGCGCTTTTTTAACGCTACGGATATTTTTTCCCGGCTAGGGTACCCCTCCGCAACGCCGCATAAGGGACTTCGTTCCAAAAACTATTTTAGCTTACAAACTGTATGATTAATGTTTATAATTTTCAATTCACTTTCAAAATAAACATATCTTCTGGTCTAACTTTTACCCATAACGACAATTTAATTAGGTTAAATTAAATTGTCAACATTCTCTTCTTTTAACTCGCACCTAAAATTAACTAATGTTTTTAATATACAATTCATTTGTGTAAAAAGTTTATTAAGGTGATAATGCTTTGTAAGTCTGTTTGTAGATCGTAGGTGACCGAGCTCAGAGGTGTAACGCGTAAGATGTCGTTCACGCTGCATGCCTCAACTCACCTCGTTGCTACGACGACTACGATGGAGATATTGCTACACAACCAACTTGTATACATATCACACATACGATGCTATAACGTCACTTAATTTTTGACAAAATTGAACTGAGTGTGAGAAAATACTCCTACTCTGCCTCTTTACTTTGTTTGCTTTTACTTTAAAATGAAGTTCAAAGTTGTAGCTAAATTATTTAATTTGTTTAGCCGAGAAGAACTATACGTTGTAGGGATGTTCAATTGTCAAATGCTCCCCGTGAAATATTCCACCATTTGCATAAGTGACATTATAGCACCGTATGTGCGATATATAAAGGGCACACTGCGTTTTATTAACGCGCTATCAACACGCATTTTAAAAGAACGCGTTTCTCTTTATTCCAAAGAGCAATTGTTACATGTCTAATGCGTTTGTATCGATACAGATACCGATTCAAGCGCGAGACTGATTTTATGCCTATATTCAAAGGTAGAAGTTTGAACACTCACATAAATTCAAATACAAGGTCCGTTTGACTCGCGTGAGTGTCGCGTTTGTATCGTTACGAGTAAGCGTCGATGGCGTATTTAAAAATCGTGGTGTGCAAAGTTAAACACTCAAAATCGCATTTTCGAAGTAATCAAATAATCTTGGGGTGTCCCGCATTCTTAAACACGTTTTACAAATAATTAAATTTAAGGGATAATCAAAACTTGACGAGAAATGAATCTTTAGTTATTTTTTATAACTTAAGTTTGAATCATTCTTTTTAAGTTATTGTTGTTGTTGTAACGCAATAATATGACCTAATGTAGGTAAACTACACTGAAATTAAAATAACAATAATAATTCGTACATTCACATGAAATTGATGGTCTAGCTCCAAGACCTTTCAGTGTTGTATTATTAATAACAATTTAATATATTAGATATGATAGGTAAAAATGTAATATTCATAGGATAAATACCCACGACTCGGGCAGAAAAGGTTATGTTCATCATACAAACATCTTCCCCTACTGGTACTCGAACCTAGGACCTTTCGATTTCGTAGGTAGAACCAGCTTGCTTAGTTAAGCTGGTCATAAAATTGTGCGTTTATTGTTTGTGATTTTCTTTTATATATTTTCGACAAGTTTATCTCTCTGTTTGAAGCTGTTATTACTTAGTTATGTCTTAGTTCTAGAATTTTTTTTTAACAAAAATTAAAATATTTGCATATATTTTTTCACTCGACCCTGAAGCATATTACAACAAAATAAAGGTTCAACAAAATTCTTCATGATGTTTATTAGTTGAATTAATTTTACCAATATTGTCAACAACTATATAAAATATACTTTATTTATGTATCTTTTTATTTGCTTGTATATATTTATAACATTTTAAGTTTTTTTTTAAGCCAACTGTACAGTAAAAGTAAAAAAAAATAGGCGGTAGAAAAATGTGCAAACATTCCAGTTCAGTACCCCATAGTTGCGATGTTATCCCATTTTCTAGTCATGGGTGGGGCGTAATTTGAACAAATGAGCGACGGCTACCGAACCAAATTACATTGCAGATCGCCACTCGACCACAAAAAAAATACGGAGCAGAAGGATGATTCCACGTTATTTTAGGGAAAAAAAAATTAGAGTTGAAATATGGTTTCTATTAATATAGAGAACGCCGTCACTAAGAGTTCTCAGTATCTATCCTGAGTATGTAAGTTGTCCCGTAATTCAAAATAGGTCAGATGTCATCCGTCATGCTGCATGAACAGAATGTAATATGCAATATACTTTGTCCAATGTAGGAAGATACTTTTGACAGTTGACACCTGTATAGAGGGTATAAAGTTGCTATTGCAATATCAAGCCAAACATAAGGAAACAAACGCAACCTTAGTACGTAGCAATAAGGAAGTGACACCTGTCAAAAGTATCATCCTACATTGGTCAAAGTATAGGTAATTATTTTTGCCAATGATACATGGAAACAATATGCTTGGAATCTAACTATACGAGACATACCCGCGCAGAGTGACTCTGTCTCTGTGTAGTCCACTGAAATAGTGAAGCCTATAATTAGCTACTTCACACGAAACTGCTACTTGTGTAAATTGAGTTAAATTTTGATAGACAATGCACCTATTTAAGGCTTATTCTTTCAGGTGTTAACATTATTTATGTTTAACTTTTTCATAATATTTGTGAACCTAAAATAGTAGGTATAGTTAGTAAAATGTGAAGACTGAATGTTTCACGGCTGAAACGGGTAAATATTTTTTATCCCAAATCATAGTATGCCTTATTCATATATTATTTATGTACGCTATCCTTTATTATTTATAGCTACAACCTTCGCCGTTGATATATTTACTTTGATGATTACTTAATTACACTTTAGTAAGTGTTTCAGAACACCTTAAATACCTATATATTTTTTATAATACAACTATATCATTATTCAGATGTTCGATACTTTGTTCAAGTCACAAACAGAAATACGTAACCCAACCATCTGTCATTGTGAATTTGCTTTATACATTATTAGTTCAACAGAAGCATTGACCATTGTTCAAGCCTTGCGTGGCGAAGGTTAGGAAAATTAGGAAGAAAGAGATAAATAAAACCACGGCATAAATCGATATGTACGTAAATTAGATCGTGGTAATGTATAGTGTGTGTTAAGTACGCGCTAAGTTGGGTAGACACCGATGTATAGGTAAATGTCGAAATCAAATGAAGGCTAAGTTTATAAAATTATCGTTAGTTTAATGAATTTTTTAAAATTTATACGAACATAAAGTCTAAATTCGGTAACAGCTTTTGTAGCCTAGATTGAGTCCCGTGGGAAAAACACGCTTTTTACTATGTTTTTTTATTTAGTATTTTAAAAGTAAGGCTTTAAATCTAAAAGCAATAAAACTTAACATTGTTTGTCTGTACATTCCGTTGAATTTGTTAAGAATTTGCCAAAATGTGCGGGTTTTGACTTATTATGACCAAACTTTTTAAACTAATAAATACAATATATTACTGTTTACACTTGAGCTAAAGGTATGCAAAAAAGCAATCTCAAGAAATACCATCCGCAAAAGCGCAGCCTCTTCAAACAAATCAAATAGGTATTGACCGAATGCAAATAAATACCCTGTTATACGGTGTTTAAACAGCGTTGTAGGGGAGGACGCCCTCGTCTTCTAATCAAAAAATTGAACTTTCAATAAAGGGAATCATTAATTCTACTTAGGAGGGCTCGCGAGGTCTAACGAACTCCGCAAGAATCTTGGGATGTTTTTGTCGGATAATTATTTGAAAGAAATACTTAGGCACCGAGGATTAGCTGGCCAAATTGGTCTTGACGGTCGGATGTATAAGCAGGAAAAATGTGTTCGGATTATTTTAATATGCAGTACAGTTTTTTTATGAAATATTTTCGTATGATCGTATTTTGTTGACTAAAGAATAATTAGGTATTTGAATATTTGCTTTGAGGGGAGAGATAAATAGAAAGATATTACTATAGAAGACTTGAACTAGATATACTACTTTGTCAATGTGCATCATACTTCTAAGGGTGTTACAATGTCAAGTAACTCCATCGTATTTCTATCTGCAATAACTTCAGCTAAAGATATTAGCGTTTCTATATATTCTTCAAGTACCTACACCTACCTTACTTTATTACTTTGGCAATCAGTTCTTGGGCAAAAACATGGGAAGAGTGAATGAATAACATACTCTGTGTAACACTCGGTGCAACGGTAGCGATCCTGCCTTTGCACCGATGGTCCTTGGTTTGAATCCCGGAAGGGGCAGATGTTTGTATGATGAATACGAGCATTTTTACCTAAGTCATGGGTGTTTATATATATTTCTATGAATATTACATATTTATGTATCATATATGTATGTCTATCCGTTACCCTAGTATCCATAACACAAAGCTTACACATCAGAATAAAACACTTTTTTACGGATTTCTGCGCATAAATCGATGCGCAAAAATCCGTAAAAAAGTGTTTTATTCTGATGTGTAATGTGCGCGAAAGTGTAAGAACTAAACAAAGCTTACAGTGCTTACTTTGGGCTAGGCTAATTGGTGTGAATCTAAGAAATATTTTATTATTTGTTTATTTGTTGACATACACTTCTGTTGACGACCAGTTCATGATTCAAATTTTCTATGGGCGAAAAATTAATGGTTAAAAGATTTTTGTTATTAATACATCCCTTGGGGTATTGTTTGGTTCACGAATCAATCGATTGTTGCTAATTTTTATAATCCCGTGAATTACAAAAATTACGTTGCGATACGATTGGACGCACAATGTTTTTTTGGATGATTAAAAAAAAGGATTTTGCGAAAGGAAACGTACGAACGTTTTTTTTATTTTATTTAGGATGGGTTAGCTCTTAATTCATAATCAAGCCCAACAGAATCCACGTTGGAACGAGCTAGCCCAGAAGGTGCCTATTCACCCTGGTTTTGAAAATGGACGGGTTATAAGTTCTCGGAAATACAGACGTAGTGAGGGAGTTCCACTCCTTTGCTGTGCGCATTATGAAGGATGTTGAAAATCCTTGGTGCGACAGGTAGGAATAGCAACCAAGAAAGGGTGGTAGCCTGCAGTGTGTCTGAATGTCCGATGAAAAAAAAGAGATGGTCTTTTTTTACGTTTTATATCTCATAGCGGCTAATGGTATAAAATACAGGTGACACCTACTAGCATTGGATGTTAGCGACTGTTAAAAATTGTTTCATACTATAGCATAACAAAAAGTCTCTCTTCTGTTGACACTGTCGGGACTTGCTGCTACGAAATATTACATTATAATTAAATTGCAGATATATTATAAATATTCGCCCATACATTATAATACTTCTTAAAAATATTTATCAATACTATATATGGAGTTCAGGATTGATCTTACATATCATTGTGCACATCAAGGGAAAATTTAAATGTTACGTTCGTTACTCAATCACGCATAAACGGGTGAACATTTTCATTATTTTGATTAAGTCATAAGATAATCTTTACTCCGGAAAAGAGGTTCCTGTGGTGTTATCAAAAAATGACCTACTGGACATATCCACTTGTATCTTATTGGATATTATTGCCGTGTTTGTTTCGTTTTCAGGACCAAATGCTTTGTTCTAAGTTTCGGGTAAAAACTAATACACTATAACAATTAAATTACCTTTTTTACAATAACTTTACAGTTTGACGTGATGTCGATAGTATATTTTACAAAACTGTCCTTTCTAAATATTTTATCTGGTTTGATAAACCAGAACTGTATTTCAAACTGTTCACTATAAACTCATAATAATCAAAAGATAGTAAATCTATCTTGCCATAGATTCTAACAGAAAATCATATTAGCAATGAAATAAAATCAGCTAATTGTCAGCCGTATTAGGTTTTCATGTGGTGTAGCCGTTTCAGCTACTTCAAAATCGCTTTCGTAGACTCCCAGCGCGAGCTTACTCTTTTAAAGAAAACCGCTTTAAGCGATTATTTTTTATATTTTTTTTTATTTTATCCTTTTATTTTGACCTTCTTTTATTTACACTTACAAGATGTCTGTCACAGGATCCAGTAAACACGGCTCTTGTAAAGGAGTCGAATCGTCAGAATTAAATATAAAAATAATGAGTAAACGCAAAGCAAATAAGGCTAAAGTGGTTTTATTTCAATATGTATAAAACCTAACACTTCTTTTGATCTCGTTTAAAATATTAATTACACAACTTTTATACGTATTTAGTTCTTACACTTCCGCGCACATTACACATCGACTCCTTTACAGGAGCCGTGATCACATCCTGTGATCCTCCTGTGATCACGGCTCCTGTAAAGGAGTCGAAACGTCAGGATTAAATATAAAATAAAATAAAACATGCGCAAAAATCCGTAAAAAAGTGTTTTATTCTAACTTTTATACGTATTATTTCTTAGCAGTCGACCGTAAGTGTCACCCCACACTAATTGTTGAAAATGTCTATAAAAACCATAAAATAATGGTTTCAAAATATTTTCAAAAACATTATTCTCAAGAGGACCCATAATAAATAAAACCTATGTAAATATAGTCATCATGCAAATACGAAGTACCAAATTTAGGTAGCATTTATGAGCGTGACGGAGGGCTGTAGTTTTTTTATTGGTTTTTATAACTATTGCGATAACCATCTTTAAAATTATTTTTGGTGGTGGTACGATTCCACCACTAGACTCCACTAATTTGTGGTTCAGAAGGTGTGATGAAATGAAACACAATATGGTTGTTCGCGATGTAAGCGCGTGCGCAGACAGGCGAAGTGCATTGGAACGAGCGACGTGCTTGTGAGAAAAAGCTAGAAGCCGAGACTAAAAACAAAATTTTTATATCCCTATAAAATCATCATATGATCGTGCAAATAACAAAGAAAGTCATGGAAAAGCATTTATTTCAAAAATTTAACAACATAAGGTGGTTGAATATGAAACTTTCCAGAATAACTTAAAAGAACACTGAATTATCAAGCAATTAAGCAAGGTATACAATTTGTTAACTTAATTCTTGATTCGATAATAAACAAAATTAATTTGTAATTACAACATACATTTAACATAATGTATATATATAAGCGGTACATATATGTATAATGTGTAAGTACACGTACATATGTTTTCCTAACAGCTACTAAATAATTTGTTTACTCAACTTAGGCTGCTGCGAAGCAAATGAGCCGAGCACGGCAGAAGAACAGTCTTTTATAGGTGACAAACAAGTGACGACAAAATAAGAACTTTAGAGAAAATCGTCGTTCTCTAAAGTTGTTATTTTGGCTCTATTTGACAATTTCTTTAAAATTGATTATGATTTAATTATATAAAAATAGATTTAACCTTCCTATACCCGCGTATTGGTCTGCTAGACCGACAAAACATTTATTTTAATTTCTTTAATTTTTCTGAAATGCTGGCGAGTTGAGGTTTTTGCTAGCTGCCGGATTTGTTACTAACTTCAATTTAGTGCACAGCATGCGTTTGGGCTTAACGTACGTGTAGGTGTATTTGGCACCAAATTGGTCCGTGAGACCGCCGCGGGTATAGGTGCAACTTTTGGCGTAAGTATAAAATTACTATGTTATTGCTTGTTCACTGTTAAAAGATGACCCATGGTGATGGTATAGCCTGATGAACATAGCAGGTATTAACACCTACGTAATATACTTGCAAAACAACCACAGCAAGAAAATTAGTCACAGGGTTTTTGTGCTGTGTCCTACGATCTCCTCAACTCGCAACTGCGAAAACGAGCTCTCATCACATCCTTGCCTTGAACCATCAAGTTGAGACTCTCCGAAATACGTCAGTTGGATGGTCTAGAGTCTGCAGTAACATCTAACAGAAATATAATTGGTCACTGTGGGTATTAAAACGCGCTATAACTGCAAAATACACTTTTGTATGGAACAGGCTATTATGGTATGCCTTGATTGTTATGGTAAGGCTGATAACTAAGTCAACCAATGATTTATATGTCGTATGATAAGAGTTTTTAATATGTTAAAGTTTTTTTTTATATAGAAGAAAAAAATGTTTAAATAGATAATTAGTACCTAAGCAAAAACTTGCAATTTTGAAAGCTGTTTTGTGATAGACTGATAGATAGTTAAATAATTAATAATAAGGTTCCTGCGAAGCACAATCTTTTTCATTATATCCTCTAATTTAAAAATAAAATAATATCTAGGTAGGTTTTCTTAGAAAAAAAAAATGAAAGAGGACTCTAAATATTCGGTCCGTGACACCACGCGCGGGTATAGGTGTTACAATAATTGGCGCGGGTATACGAAGGTTAAATGAGGTAAACTAGGATATTAAGCTTGTTATATTAAGTAACTAGGATATTATTAACTTAATTGGAACAAATAAACCAGATTATTTATACAACACATATGGATATGTGAAAACAGAGTTTAGATCACTTACAGGTTAGTTTTTGCTTTGGTAAATTATATGATTCTTATTGAAAACAATTTCTCGTTTACATACAAGAAAATTGCACAAACTTGATAGTTAGCCAATGCTTTTCTTTAAGTTAAGTAGAAACATATGTAAATTACTTAACTATCGTACTTAATAGGTTAATAAATCTATCATGCGCATTCCTTACCTTCTGCCCCAAAGGTAAAAGTCTTTTGTTAAGGACAGGCATTTGTATCTGGGTCATAATCGTCTGAATAAAACATATTTTCACGGTATTTTGCGCATAATTTATATTTAATCCTGACATTTCGACTCCTTTACAGGAGCTGTGATCATAGGATAACTAAGGAAATGGTCGTCATATATGTTCGACTCCAGATTATAATAGATACCCACTAGCGGCCCGTCCCGGCTTTGCAGGGGTGGACAAAATTCTTTATTTTTTTTCTATTATTAAATTTTTCCGTTAACGCCATCTAGCGGTCGTTAGACGAACTACTTGCGGTTAACGCGTTGCTATGGTCACGTATATACAATGGAAAACGAGCGGGGCAAAAAGGGTGGACAGACAAACACACAAACCACTGTGATCTTAGATTATAGATTTGATGATTGGCTTTTACACAAGTTACATAACCTCCGCTAAAACTGGTTGAACGCGGTAACCATACAGATAATAATAACAGTACTTAAAACTAATTAGGTACTTCATTTTAAAATATACTGTATAGGTGGTAAAAGAAGTCTCGATCAGAGAAGCACCGCAAGTATATCGATCGGCATCTCAGACGGTGTCAGTGCAGACGCCCCCGCATCGCTTGGCGACCGGCGAGAATTAATGATGTCCTTTATTGGGAACACAATTTTTTGATTCCGACTCATCCCCCGACTCCCCTCGGAACGGGTGCCACAGACTAAAAATCTCAGTACTCTCATTTAGCACTCCCCATTGTTATATCTTTTTCTTTTCTTTTTTATTTAGTAGCTAAAAATTTTTAGAAAAAAGTCTTTTCAAAATAATGTGATATTGGACACCCCATTAAACAGAATTGAGGAATAAGAAAGAATAAAGATATTTAAACTTAAAAAAGGCTATATCAATATAGATGCAGTGCCTTTATGATGTGATTTTAAATTAAAAAATTAGAGAATATTTTTATATTGGTATTTGCTTGAAGTTCATGTACTGTAATTTTTATACTGCGTCATCTCACAGTCGCCGTGGGCGAAGGAAGCCAACAAAGCCCTGTTTACACGGACGGGGTTTACATTAAAGCAGACCCCAGTCGCTTTAAGGCATTATTGGGCTCTGTCATGGATTACAGCGTTAGCTTGTCAAAAGGGAGCGAGAGTAATAAAAAATATAATACACGTGTTAAGGTACTCCAAAAACGCCTGAACGTCAGCTTATTTGTTTCGGATGCTTACGTTTTTATTTTGGTATCCCACCTTATCCTGAAGTCAGCGAGACAGTAGATTATGAGCCTAATCTTAATAGAACCATTATACAATTATGTATCATTCAAATAAGAGTCAGATGTAGATATTAACAGCAGTTGAGAGTATCAAGCTTCCCATCCGTTATTTAGACGTTTCAATTGACAACGGTACGAACAATTCTTATAAAGTGCAATGATTAATATACAATGTGTCCCGTCACCAGTGTCGGAGCCTTCAATGGTGTGAAATGTGGCATTTTTCAAACTTTGTTTTTCTCTTACGGCTGCCATTTTGTTTTCTTGGTAACCAAGACCTAGGCTCTCATACTAATTCGACCACCACTACTCATGTAAATGTCCTATCAACATTAAAAAGGCTAAACATGTAGACAACAGTTAACAGCCATCATGTTTCAATTGTCATGAAATAAAAAATAGAAAAAAATAATTAAATAAAAACAATAAGATTCTTTTTTGTGTATTTTTTAATTATTGGCTTTTTGAGAAAAACCAAATTTGAGGGGCAATTTGTCGATAAAAAATGCCATATTTCACACCATTAAAGGCTCCGACACTGGTGACGGGACACATTGTATATATACCTCCTACGTACATACCTACTCGTTTGTTTTTTAAACTCATTAAATTGTTGTCTATAGTCATGCCTCTTTGGATCGGCAAACGGGTTTTGATAGCCCATCATTAATAGACGTTATACGTCTTATATAATCATAAAAAAAGCGTTTTACATCTTAGCATGCTTTCAAATTACAATAAAAACCACGCAGAATCATTTTTTTTCGATTATAATAGCTTATTTATTAAAATTAGGGTCTTTTTACTTTTGGTATTACTAAATGCGCCGATAACTGTATTTGAAAGCATTCATTGACAAGTAAAATACAATTCGACGACAGTATGATATTTTTAAATCATCAGTCAAACTTCCTGTCCTGATTTCTTGTTTCTAAATAAGTCATCCCACAATATAGTAGCGGCGACCACAAAAGCCGAATGCTAATTAAGGGCAACACCATATCTCCAGGCTCTATCAATTAATCGAACGCCCGCGCATCGAGCAGAGCCATTTGCCCACGTAATTGGTCAAAAGGACTTTATCATTAGCCAACAGTATTGCCACACTGGGTTCACCTAAATCTAGCTTTACGTACGCTTTCTAAACTATGTAAAACCTTAGTAAAGTATCCTTTTGAATTATTTTGTTCTAAACCTATGCTGAAATAGCTAGAACGTCAGTTTAAGCGCCATTGTTTTTAAGTTTGTGGTTTCAATTCCCAACTATGTAGTTAAAAATTTTTTTATATTGCGTAGGTTCGAGTTGGTGCTGGTACCATGATTCTTTGGCGTTTAATAACAAAGTACCACCGCTTTGATTACGTACATATTTCTTGAACTTATTTATACCAGGCACTTGTCTTGTGACACTGTTATAAGGAAATACAAAAGTAAGCTAAGTGTCTTACTGGCTTGTCTAGCTTGCAGTCACTAAAACTATATCCTTGTTGCAAGCAATGCTCTAAAGTTTCTTACTAATTAATAATAACAACTCGACGATGCACAAAGCACAAAACCACATATTTCATGCTGCATCCGATCGTAAATCGTCCATTACAGTGGAAACTAAACGTAAACAAGTTCAACCAAGACGCAGTACGTTTCAATTAGCTGAATCCCCACTATTCTCAGTGCCGCAGTTAATTATGTAGGAACCGAACCTGTGACCCCTCCATGCTAACTAGTTTAACTTTCTACAGGGAAGTTTATGACCGCTCTCGGAAACGATTCGATTAAAGATCACGTCGATGTTATACTGAACTGTCTTAAACTGAATCTTTCATTGGTTCAATTAACATAAAACAATTAACAGGTAGATTTAACATTTTACAATACAAAACAAATATAGGTACTTCATTATGCACGAGCAACAAATATAGTACAACGAAGAATTAAAACAAAATTCCTGGTTGTACAATAGGAGGTATTATCGCATTTATACAAGATAACCTTTAGATGGAGATAGAGATTTTACTAAAAAGTAAAAGGAAAAGCATATGCATGAAATTAAAATAATAAAAAGGTAACATATACATTGAGTATATATAATACAAGATAAGGTAGGTAAGATAATATAAGATAAGTAAGATAGAATAAATAAAATTTGAATATTCATACATTAATACTAATATTATAAAGAAGTAAAGTTTGTGTGTTTGTATATTTGTTAAATTGTAAGGGGTAATCTCGGGATCTACAGAACCGATTTTAAAAATTCTTTCACCAATAGAAAGGCACATTATTGCTGAGTATCATAGGCTATATTAAATGCTAGAAAAAATTTAAACAATTTTGTCCACCCCTGCTAAGCCGGGACGGGCCGCTAGTACATTATTAGTACAGTTATATTTTTTTATTTTTTAAGCATTTAACTGCGTGATTTTGAAATCTAGCAATAACTTCTATATATCTATTTTTCAGTAAAAGTAAAATAATAATTTCTTACCAAACTATTGAAGATTATCAAGGATTTAGCTTTTCTGATAGCCACCGCCAACACATAGCCGGACTGCCTTTTTCGAGAAGGATTTACCGTAAACGAATTACGTTATAATATAATTAAAGGGTGAACCATAAATGACAAGAGTTTGAAAGACGAAGGAATTCAAAACGTTCTATTCCTTGATATATAATTGATATATTATTTCCTTAAACTTTGCAAAAATTAAGGTCGTGTTATTCCAACCCCATAAGAAACCAAAATAAATATTATAATATAAATCTATCACGACCGTTTGGTGCAACCGTAGCGATCCTGCCTTTCGCACCTACGGTCCTGGGTTTGAATCCCGGAAGGGGCAGATGTTTGTATGGTGAATACCAACATTTGTACCTGAGTCATTGGTGTTTATATATATTTCTATGAATATTACATATTTATGTATCATATATGTATGTCTATCCGTTACCCTAGTATATCCATAACACAAGCCTTACAGTGCTTACTTTGGGCTAGGCTAATTGGTGTTTATGTAAGAAATATTTATTTATTTATTATTATTATTATTTATTATCAAGGAGTTTAAATATAAGACGTGGACAAATTCTGCCTCCTCTGAATGAAAACAAAAAAGTTATATTTCATGTGAAAGGCATTGTAAAAAACTTATACGCGCCGCGAGAACTCAGTAGAGATACTTACGAGGATTGTGCGTTAACTGCATACCTCTGCCACGCCGTAGCCTGTATACTAAAATGTTATTCAATATATTCTGCGGCAACTCAACCTATGTGCATGAGGAATCTGTAATACAAAAACGATGCCATAGAATTATAACATAGACTAAACCAGGAGACTTATGTCGACTAATATTTGCTAAATATCATATACCTTCAATAACTTGGTTACACATCTTTGAGATGTGCCGATTTATAAAGAACTAAACATGGCTATCAAAGTTTAAGTGTCAGACAGCACCCTAGTCCACATCCCGTGGCTATTAAGGCGAGTACCTACTCTTCCAATTTATTTCCGAGATCTTCACAGACTCGTATTTTTTTTTTAGGATTTTTAAGCTGTCACCAGCGCCATCTCTTTGTGGTCTAGGTAAAACTACCTACATAATCGAATGATGTTAACAGCTGGCAAAGCGAAGTGGGCAAAATCCTCACATTTACGGAGAGGTGTTCGTCTAACGATGATGTTGATGATACATTCATACGGTCGTTTTTGTTTTCACGGAATTGATAGTAACATAGTTTTCTTTTTATTTCCTATTCAGCTAATGACCAAAAAGAACGTTAATAAAACTAATATACTTTTCAAATAATACAAGAACACGACCCCAACGTAATTGAAAATTACAAATAAATCAATATAATAAATTGAACTCAAGTAATTGTGTTTGCCCTGAAATTGAGAAAGTTTCCTAGCGCTACTTACTAGTACTTGGGAGTGCTAACTGATCAACGATTATATTGACAATAAAATTCGTAACGCATTGATTTTTAAAACATTAAGTTATATCACCTCGATATCACTTATAATTTACTTTGCGTTGGTTCAATCGGTATTGCATATTGTATCCATATGTGGGGTATAAGGTCAAATTTCTTGAAGTCGAGAGGTCACAACGACGTCTTTTGAAAGTAATGTACGGCAAGCCTTATGGATTTCTAACGGAGAACCCAATAAGTACCACTGTCCATGTTTCTCGTCGCGATATCATTATCGCTCTATGGAGTCATCTCCATAGAGCGTCATGTGGTGCAGGGAAAAGTTGAGGGCACCAGACCGCGTGGTAGATCACCAATGAGATGGACAGACCAGATCAAGGCCGCAACTAAGTGCTCGGTTTATGAATGTACCCGGAAGGCTGCAGTCCATGGTAAATGGCGCCGTATAACCAAAATCATCTCTCATCGTGATTCATAATGATGACCACGACCACTCTGGCAAGAGTGTACCGACTAGGAGGAAGAAGACTTGAAGTTCACTAACTGCTATCTGTTAAGAAGTTGTTTAGTATAGAATCAGTTAAACGTCAACATAAAGTAGAAATATATCTGTTAAAAAATTAATTTAAGAAAGTTTTATATAACTGGTCACAGCCGCTTGTTTACAATGTAGTTAATAATAATAATAAAACATTTATTTCAGACTGAGGTCCATAGTTTGTAATGTAATAATTAGTAACAAAAATAACTTATTCTATGTTAATGTTGTTAGTAAATACAATTTATTCATTTTATTACAATTAATTTATATTATTTATATACATTATTTAATTAAGCCTATGGCTAGCTCCACCCAGTGCCTTTGTATGGCACATTCTGGTCTTTCAATAATCGCTTTCAAGACGCTGTTTCGAGCGCCACGCATGCGCTGCAGCAAGGAAGCAGCTTTCTTACGCATGATGGCATGAAAACCATCCACGTGTGCCTCCGCAAACATTGCTGACGCACTACAACGTCGTGGCAGTCGCAACAGCATCCTGAAAGCGTTGTTGTATTGCACCCTTAGAGTGTTGTAGGCTCGGCGCGTATATGCTACCCACAGGCCGCTGGAATAAAAAGAATGACAGAACGCCTTAAAAAGACTTATTTTGACGTCTGTCGAACAGCGAGCGAACCTGCGGGCAAGCATATTGCTCCTCACCGCCAACGCCCTGCGCTCGCGCTCTATGTCGCTGTCGTCCCTAAGATCGCTGGTGACAACGTGACCTAGATACTTAAAACTATTTACAATGCTCAGTATTACGCCGTTGAGATATGTCGGTGGCACACGGCGAGGTCGTTTTTTAGGTGCATTAAACACTAAAATTACACTCTTTGCAGAGTTGTATTTAAGACCGTGCTCCACCGCATACATCTCGCAGATCGATATTAACTGCTTTAACCCGCCCATCGATGGACTAAGCAGCACCATGTCATCGGCATAACTTAACTTATATTAACACATATACCGTCAATGTGACAACCGACATGTGTGCTGCTCAGTCGCCCGATAAGTTGGTTCATGTACAGATTGAATAGCAGGGGTGAACTTATTCCACCTTGCCTCACCCCGCATTCTAACCCGTATTCCTCCGACAGGGCACCAACCCATCTTACTTGGTTCGTCTGATGACTATACCAGTATTTAAGAAGCGCTGTATACTCTGCCGGCACGCCCTCACCCCTCAACCTGTCCCATAAGATGTCATAAGCTACGAGATCGAAAGCTTTCGACAAGTCGAGAAAGCAAGCGTATACCGGAGTCTTTCTTGTTGTTTAGTACTTGACGGTACATTTTAGGCTTAGGATGGCGCTTTCCGTTGAAACCCCCGCTTTGAAACCGAACTGGGCATCATGTACAGTTACATATTCTGATAGGGTGTCATTCAATAAACTGTCAAACACTTTGGCGATGGTGGTAGCGAGTGAAATCGGCCTAAAATTTTCCATTCTGGAAGCGTCACCTGTCTTATTTTTAGTATTAGGCACAACTATGGTCCGCATAAGTGGTTCTGGTAAATATGAGTGACCCACGCACAAGGTGAAAAACAGTGACAACACCCTAGGTAGATGAACTCCCGCATATTTAAAATGTTCAATGCTGAGACCATCGTGACCCGGGGATTTCCCACGCTGCATGCCCGCAATGATTCTAGCCACTCTTTTAGCTGGTATTTTAAAGTTCCGATCAGTCACAATGGTCTCAGCATTTACTGTATTGTGAGACACGGCGCCTAAGGGTGACAACAAAGAAAAGTGAACCCTAAAAGCATCGGCAATTTGTTTATGGTCAGCAATGCCACTGACACTCACCGGGAGACTCGGCCTTACGTTCATTTTATTAGTGTTCTTCCAAAAACTTTTAAAGTCTTTATTAGCATGGTTAGCGGCGAGGACATCCATTTTAAGCTGGTCCTGCCGGTCTTGACACCACTTTAATTTGGCCTTAAAATGTTTCCTCGCCGCCACCATACCATCATATATGTGACCATTAGGCGGTCGCCCAGCTAATATCCAAACCCGAAAATGAAGTCTCGCCTCGCGGTGAGCGTCCACAACATGTCTGTTCCACCCCGTGACATAGCCACCCCTTCTGTGACACTTCACTCTATATGTTTGCACTGCGGCCTGCGAAAGCGTATCTATGATATTTTGATACATGTTATCAAGAATTGCGCGATGTTCCCTGTTATCACAGAATCCATCACAGCAACCACTCAGCTCCTGAGGTACATTCATACAAAGGTCGTGGTACGTACTCGTCTGATCGTCTCCTCTCTCGCCCCAAAGAACTCTATTTATTTGTGTTTTAATACTACTGACATTATCTTTAACCTTAGGCTTAAGTTTACGCAAGTCACATTCCAAAACCATAGGATAATGATCGGACCAGTGCACGTCATACAACACTGTCACAGTTGTAACTGATTGCCGCGCCGTTAAAGTGACTATGCAGTGGTCCAACCATCTATTACAACCATGCGATTCACTAGTATAAGTGTAGGTACTATTGTCACACACACTTAAATCTACGCAATGCCAACTTTGATCTATACAAAAATCTAACATCTCAGTGCAAAATAACTCGTTTGGATGTGCATTAAAGTCCCCTACAATATAAAAAGACTCAACTCCTTTATTTTCCTCTACTTCAATTATCGAACGTGTAATGTATACTAATATGTACCTTTATAGTCTCCGATTTTTATTCATAACATTCGTTAAATTGTATATTTTATCATTCCATTTTGCATCGTCATTTGTAAACGTATTAATCTCTGTAAATATATATATATACAATAATATTTTACTCAATTGCTGAAAAGAAACACTGGATTTTCATATAGAGCTTCCCAACCACTCAAAACTTCTATTCAGAATGCTACACACTTACCGGCATTGCTTGTTATTTTAACCTGTCTATTTGTTAAATCTATTTCGTTATTATTTCTTCATTTTATTACTAAAAATGTATTTATTTAATTTATTGACATATAAGTTTTTCTCCGTTGCCATGGCTACCCATGACACGATCTTTCATTTATGGTATTCAACCTCCAAAGAAAACCAGATTTTATTCTTTTTATGTCTTTTCGAAGACAATCTTAATTTAAATGGCTCTGGGCCTATAAAAGACCGAGCTGACCTGCCAAGTGATTCAGTTCTTCGGCAAAAGTTGCCACGTTAACATCTATAGCTCGCTACCGAGCTCACCAAAATTCTTAAAGGCCTTATCCCGGGGCCGGCTGCCCGGGGACTCAAGAAAAGTCCTCAACGCCGTAAGGTGCAGGCCGTCCACCAGCAGCGCCGCCCTATCTACCTGTCACGCCGCACGTCTACCAGCAGCGCCGGCAGTAAATCGGTGCAGGCCGTCCACCAGCAGCGCCGCCCTACCTACCTGTCACGCCTCCCGACCTACCAGCAGCGCTGGCCGTCTACCAGCAGCTCCGGCCGACGTCTGCCCCGCCTCCTGTCTACCGGTAGCCTGCACCGATTTACTGCCGGCGCTGCTGGTAGACGTGCGGCGCTGCTGGTAGACGTGCGGCGCTGCTGGTAGGTCGGGCGGCGTAGCAGGTAGGTAGGGCGGCGCTGCAGATGGATGGCCTGCACCGCTGGTGGTCAGGCAACGTTAGTGGTAGAGAGTGGCTAAGTTTAGTGTAGGTTCTTGAGCCAAAAGTTTGCCTTACGGCGTTGAGGACTTTTCTTGAGTCCCGGGGCAGCCGGCCCCGGGATAAGGCCTTTAAGAATTTTGGTGAGCTCGGTAGCGAGCTATAGATGTTAACGTGGCAACTTTTGCCGAAGAACTGAATCACTTGGCAGGTCAGCTCGGTCTTTTATAGGCCCAGAGCCATTTAAATTAAGATTGTCTTCGAAAAGACATAAAAAGAATAAAATCTGGTTTTCTTTGGAGGTTGAATACCATAAATGAAAGATCGTGTCATGGGTAGCCATGGCAACGGAGAAAAACTTATATGTCAATAAATTAAATAAATACATTTTTAGTAATAAAATGAAGAAATAATAACGAAATAGATTTAACAAATAGACAGGTTAAAATAACAAGCAATGCCGGTAAGTGTGTAGCATTCTGAATAGAAGTTTTGAGTGGTTGGGAAGCTCTATATGAAAATCCAGTGTTTCTTTTCAGCAATTGAGTAAAATATTATTGTATATATATATATTTACAGAGATTAATACGTTTACAAATGACGATGCAAAATGGAATGATAAAATATACAATTTAACGAATGTTATGAATGAAAATCGGAGACTATAAAGGTACATATTAGTATACATTACAAACGGATAGTACTAAGACAGTCCGTATATTCAGGAAGATTGTCATTCGAGTCGGTGGGCATGTAGACGCTCATAACAACTACTGATCTACTACTCACAGTTATGTTGATCGCACACACGCGCACATTATCACAATCAATGGGCGACACTGAATCGAACGCATCCTTACGCTATAATAATGCCACGCCTCCGTAAGGTCTGCCGCTCAACGGACCAGCCGCAGTATCGACCGCCGACGTCCCGGTGCACCCAAACGCGTCATCAACCACGCCGAGTAAAGGTAGATCGTGTGGCATCAACCACGTCTCCTGTAGGGCTATTATGTCCGCTGACTGACACAATGCTCTGATGCCATCCAGAGAACGCTTGAGTAACTTGCAGTTAAAAGTCACTACTTTACTGAGATTGACTGTTTCTTGTGTCTGTATTTTTGCATCCATCAATTTTGCAAGAAGGTCGCCTCGTATTAAAATTCACAAAACGCCTGAATGTTATTCCAGATGGCCATAACTTATCGTCCAAGAAATTATTAATCTTATTGATAGCTACTAGTGGACTGTATTAAACTGCGATATGAAAATATAATGGAAACACGGTGATTTTACGATAATTATAGTAATTTAATTAAATATTCACAAATACAATTAAAACAGACCTGTCAGCTAGACACACAAAACAAAAAACAAAAACCACGAGACAGAAAGGAAGATGAAAAAGTATCAAAAAGGTAGAATAATATAAAATAATATAAAAAAGGTTTGCGTATCAGCCAGTCGCCAACATACCGGACCCCCAGTGTGGAACACTAACAACCGGTGGCTACTGGCTCATCCGCAGCCTCCAGTAAAATACATTTTCGGTCCGGTCGGCGCAGCACGCCGCCGCGGGTGCGGATGTCTGCTACGCGGACCGCTCCGTCGGGACCTAAAAAGACCTTCACTCCCCTTCCTAGCGGCCACAAGCCTCGAGGCAGGGTAGGGTCGGCTATCAGCACCACATCACCTTCGCCAAGCTTTACATATCTGCTCGTTGCTTCCCTGGGGCGTAGCGTTGGTAAATATTCGCGAAGCCATCTCGTCCAAAAGTGGGCCGCTAGCCGTAGCGTTTTTCGCCAGTCAGATCGTCGCGTTAGGTCATCATCTGTCAATGAGGCGGTCCACGGAGCAACTGACGAGGAGCCCAAGAGGAAATAAAATGGTGTAATGGCCTCTGGCGAGTCAGGGGAAGCTGGAACATAGGTGAGCGGTCTCGAATTGACTATTGCTTCGGCCTCTAGAAGGAACGTTGACAGCACCTCTTCTTTCAGCGACTGGTTTATGAGACAGGATCTGAGTGCCGCTTTTACTGTGCGCACGAGTCGCTCCCAGGAGCCTCCCATAAATGGAGAAGCTGATGGAATGAAACGCCACTTGATCTTGTGCTTCGTGGCGTATTCCTCCACAGAATCATCATGCAGGCGGCGTAGCTCGCGGGAGGCTCCGACGAAGTTGGTCCCGTTGTCGGAATATATAGTGGTAGGTGACCCTCTGCGGGCAATGAAGCGGCGTAGACTCATAATTGCGGCGTCCGATGAGAGTGAGTTCACGACTTCTAGGTGTACCGCCCTTGACGTCAAACAGGTGTACAGTGCGACATACCGCTTTTCTTTGCGCCTGTGTATGGTCACCACGATCGGCCTCTTATGGTGGTCTAGACGCTCAACTGGTAAGTCCCCGGCTCGAGTCTGTATGGTCTGGCTCTTCCACCTGCGACACTGAGGGCAGGAGTTGGACACGCTGCGTATGGTACCTCTGGCTCGTAGTATCCAATATTTCTGCCGGAGCTCGTTCAATACAATTTCGTTGAACTGGTGTGCTACTTTCACGTGTTCATATTGGATCAGGAGCCTGGTAACGTGATGACGGCCATCGAGGATGGCAGGTGACTTAGTTTCCTCGTTGAGACCTGGCGCGGCGCTTATTCGTGTGTTCAGCCTCAAAATCCCTTCGTCGTCTAGTATGGGATCGAGTTTAAAGATCCGACTGTTCTTGGAAAGCGGCTTTGAAGAACGCAAGGCTGACGCTTCCTCGGTAAAACTCTCCATCTGCGCATACTGGACCACCATCTTCTCGGCTTCGATGATATCTGCTGCGTGAAGTTGGTAAGGTGACGTGGTGCTATCTAAAAATAATTTAGAATTTTGCAGTATTGGTCGAGATAATTTGCGCCGGAATAACCGCGCGCCCTGGAGAACACGGGCGGTGGTGCGAAGCAAACGCAACCATGAACTGAAACGCGTCGGATTCGGTACTGAACTGGAAGATGATATGTCAAGGAGTAGAATCACCAGGTCCGACTTGAGTTCAAGATCTGGTGACGACTCTTCCGTGACGATTGTGCACTCGGTCGGCCAGGTGTTTGGTGACTCCGTAAGGAACATTGGCCCTGTAAACCATCTATGAGTCGCGGTGAGATTATTTTTTTTCGGCTTAGTAGCATCATCGGCCACGTTGAGAGAGGTAGGGATCCACCGCCAATGTGACGGATTTGTGGTCTCCAGTATCTCTCCCAACCTATGCGCTACGAACGGCTTGTATGTGCGGGCGTCGCTCCGTATCCACTTTCAAGACTGTGGACGAGTCTGTCCAGAACACGATAGCGGAAGGTTTAAAACGGTGTGCCTTTAAAATTGTTTGAGCAAAACGCGTTGCTATTACCGCGGCCTGAAGTTCTAACCGCGGGATCGAGATTGGCTTAAGGGGAGAGACTCGTGCCTTGCTACCAATGAGACTCGTGGATACGGAGCCATCGTTATAAGTAAAGCGCCAGTAGGCGACGCATGCATATGCTTGCTCACCTCCGTCAGCCACTAAGTGTAGCTGAACATCGGACGTATCCGACTTAGACATGTACCAGCGAGGGATTTTCACGGTAGCTGCGACTTGCAATTGCGCGTACCAGTCGATGCACTCGCTTACGTACACGTCAGGTATAGGTGTGTCCCAATCGACGCCTGCCCGCCACAGTTTCTGTATTATAATTCGTCCCCAGATGACGACTGGCGTTAGTAAGCCAAGAGGATCGTAGATTTTCATGACGTTTGATAATAGATTGCGCTTCGTTAAAATGTCAGTCGTCATCTGAGGTGCAGCGCGAAACCCGAGTGAATCCTGACGCGGGTTCCACTTCACACCCAACACGCCCACTTCCGTGCATGGAGGCAGGTACACATCAGAGGTTGCGTCACTACGTAGTTCCTTGGGCACCAAGGCCAGTGCCGCTGGGTCGTTCGAGGTCCACGCTTGCATCTCAAAGCCACAAGCTTTGTGTACCGTTACTATATCGGCGGCTACTTGAGCAGCGTCTGTAGTGGTGGAATAGCTTCCGAGATAGTCGTCCATGTAATGGTTCTCTATTATTTCTTTGCAGGCGGAGGGGTAGTCGGCTTCCAGCATTCTTGCGTTTTTATTTTTAATGTGCAGAGCAATAAACGGGCTGGAGACTGCCCCAAAGATCATGGCCGACATCCGGTACTCTTTGATATTGCCGTCTGCATCTCGCCATAAGAAACGTTGGGCGTCTCTATCCCTCGCAGATATTTTAATTTGTGGAAACATCTCTTTGATGTCGCCATTCAGTGCTACGGTTCCCTCACGGAAACGAAATAAAATATCTAGGAGCGAGCATAATAAATCTGGACCTTGTAGGAGCAGCTTGTTAAGACTTACTCCTTTCGTGGCGGCGGCTGCGTCGTGAACCGCCCTCAACTTCTTCTTCTGCGGATGAAAAACACCAAAAATTGGTAGGTACCAACGAACAGAACCGTCCGTATTAACGTAGGAGGCATTGGAGCCAAGACGTTTATGATAGGTCTTAGGATCGCACTCTTCAGCGTAGCCCTTGTTTATGATGTCGTTGATGAATTGATGGAAGGCGTTAGCGAACGAATGATCTTTAGACATCTGGAGTTCGAGTGCTTTGAACCGTGACAGTGCCTGTGGGTAACTATCAGGTATGATTTTAGGCAGGTCTACCCTCCAGGGCAGTCCTACTTCAAAATGGCCATTGTCGAGCTGACGAGCCGAAGAGTCGATAATGTTTAGAGCTCGTTGGTCTTCCTCGTTTGGACTAGGTGTTCTTTTCGAGATACCTAAAACATCAATGTCGTATTGGCTTTTCAGAAGGGTGTCCAGGTCATCGTCAACAAAATTCACAAACTCTAACGGCTTAGAGGAGATGGAGTACGCACCATGGAGCACCCAACCTAGCAGGGTTCTAGACGCAACGGGTTCATTCCTTTTCCCGCATTTTACCTCGTGACTTATGGACAAATGCCAGTCAGGTGCGCCGATGTCCACGGTCGGAGAAGCGTCAGGGTACGAAAGAGCGTCGGTTAAATCGCTAAGATGGCCGTAATCCATAAAGTTGATTTTATCGGGGTGCTGTGCACGCAGTCCTAATGGTTTAATGGCTCGTGCGTCTTTCACCAAGTAACGGTCCGTTAGATTACGACCGCGAATATAAAAATCAACGAAACTTACGTCAAGTTCTTTTGTCATACCACTGACGCCTTCAATACGAAGGTGCTCCTGACAGGTTGGCTTAGCTCCGATGCGTGCTGCTATGTCTCCATCAATAAGGGTCGCTGTGCTGCCCTCGTCGAGAAGCGCAGTCGTCTCGAACTCACCGTCGGGGCCTTCGAGTACAACTGGGACCACTTTCAGCAGACCACGGGGACGTGAAGATGCCGGTGATAGTCCTGTAGCATTAATCATGTGATCAAAGGTGTTTGCAATTTTATCGACTGGTTTGGACTCGTTGTCTACGCCACTTTTGTCGATAGGGTTGGAGGTAGGAAAAGATATGGGAGTGGGGGGGGTGGTGCGTGGTGTTGCACTGTCCACTTGGAAGCGTCTTCCCACCAAAGCTACATGGCGGTGTGCCATGGAGAAGTGCGTTGTGACGCCTTAAACAACCGTCAACTCCGCAACATTTAGCACGGCATTTGTTCCAAGTATGGGGCGCGGACTTCATACAACGGTAACACACTCTGGCCTCTCGAACCCAGCGCCACCTGTCGTCAACCGTGAGGCGCAAAAAACTTTTACACGTTTTTACATCATGGGCCCCTTGTTGACAGTACGTACACTGCTCGGATGACTTGAGGTTGGATACCGTGGCGTGTACCGCTTCCTTTCTAAAATGAAATTTCGAGGGCTGTTGTGCCACTGGGGTCAGTGTCTTAAATGAGCTATCGAAGACAAAATTAAATTTTAATTGCTTGTCAGCTTCAGAAAGAAGAAAGAGTGACAATAGTTCCAATCTTGATATATTTCGTTCGCCTGATTCGGAAGTTGTGGCGAAATCTGTGAAACGAGCCCTAGTGTGTTCGCTCAGTTTTACCAAAACGCACCGAAAAAGTTCTGGTGACGATAGGTAGTCGTATTGTTTGAGCAATCTTAAGGTCATTATAAAGTTTCGCAATTTGTTCGCTAGATTATTCAAATCATGGGGAGAACTTAGCTTAGATGTGTTTCGTAGCTCAGCGACCTCGCGCGCCACCAGGAGTTCCGGCCTCGCGTACGTCCGTTCCAGGGAGGACATAATTTCCTCGGGGTCTGCGGAGGTCCAAATGAGTGACGCGACCGATTGGTACGCTTGGCCACGAATCGCGTTGTTCAAGCGCTCTACGTTCTCTGAAGCAGAAAAGTTAGACTTTGATCTCTCAAAACTACTTTTAAATGCCATCCATTGACCAGAGTCACCTGAGAATGTAGGAAGTTCGGGTTTCTTTGGTCTATTGGAAAGTGCATTAATGGCATGTGAAAGTTTGGTTATTGGGTCTATAGAGATATTATCAGATGGTTGTTGTGTCATCGTGTTACCGTAGTTGTTGACCGTTGTAAGAGGGGGTTTCGTGGTGACAGCTGGGTCCTCACCGGGTACCATTGCATGGTCGAAATCGATGTCTGCATTTTGTTCCGAAACCCACGTTGCGGTACGTTTCTCTGCGTTACAGTTAGAAAAGTACGAACTACGAGATGAGTGTGACTTAACTTTCAGGGCGGCGAGTTTAGCTTGGAGCTCCGTGTGCTCTGCCCCGGCTTCAAGGCGGGCGAGCTTGAGCTGACGGTCGTGTTCGCGTTTAACCTGTTCACGTTCCCGCTCTGCATGTTGTCGCGCTAGCTCGCGTTTACGCTCGACTTGTCGTCGCATTGTTTCAGCTTCGAGAGCTAGTTTCTGCACACGAAAATCTGTCGATGTGCGTGAGGAGTGGGTGTGCTTGCTGCGCGATTGCTGGCTGTGAACGCTACAAACGTGTGCTTTAACGTTGCCTTCGTTATGCGAATCAGGGTGGGCAATTGTGCAAACGGCGGCGGGACCCGGTTGAGACTCGGCGTAAAAAGGCGTGCGCGCTGTTTGCATGTCCGTACTACGTGGCAACGATAAGGCATCGTCATCAATTGTGGCTGAAACCGGCCGGACGCTGCGCGGTGTACGTTCGCGACGTCCGTGCTGCGTCCGCTCGGCTTCTGCAGCCGCCACGTCTGCCTTTTTCTTGTTACGTGTTTCCACCATAATTAAAATGAGATATGTACGAAATGTAACTACGAAATGCAAATTTCAAAATTTAAATGAAAATTTTTAAATGACGTGAAAATTTTTGACAAATGGTATTTACGATACTGAAATTTACTTACGGCAAGAATGGACCAAAATGATAGCTACTAGTGGACTGTATTAAACTGCGATATGAAAATATAATGGAAACACGGTGATTTTACGATAATTATAGTAATTTAATTAAATATTCACAAATACAATTAAGCAGACCTGTCAGCTAGACACACAAAACAAAAAACAAAAACCACGAGACAGAAAGGAAGATGAAAAAGTATCAAAAAGGTAGAATAATATAAAATAATATAAAAAAGGTTTGCGTATCAGCCAGTCGCCAACACTTATGTTTTGTTACAAATAGCTTGTACGCATTATATTCTCTTTCCTGTTTCATTTTAATTTTCACTAATGAAACTCGTTCTTGTGTCTTATCATAAACATAATCTGTAATATCTTGCTCAGACACCGCCTTATGCACATTTGAAATAAAAAGTGCAACTTTAGTTTCTGCTGCTTTAAACTGAAGTAATTTATCAGTTATCGCACTTCCTTTTTGACCAATAAACCTATTTCTATGTCTTCGTTTCTGTACTAAATTCCAATCTCCATTGTTATTAGTCTTTTTCCATTCGCCCTCCTTCTGAATAATTTTTGAGAACGACGGACTATGCCTGCTTATAATATCTGATTGTTTACATCGATCAGCTGCTTTGCTAACCGGTTCCGTTATCTGCGGCGAACAATAGGCACTCGATGGTTTCGCGCCACTTGTTATTTCATTCAATCTATCGCTAGGCTCGGAAATGGTCGGCTTTGCGGCCGCGGCCGACGGCGACTGCTGCGGGGATGAAAGGGAAGCAAGACTTTCGACGTCATTGCGCTCGACACATGACAATGATTCATCGGCTGCAACCGTTAAAGCGGGTAGTGCCATCGGCCCGCTATCAAATAATTTAACTCCACCTCTTTTTTCCATGTTAATATTTCTTTCTTGGTTTAGAAAAGAAACAGTTTCTTGCAACTCGTTAAATCGATCATTTAAGTCATCTTTTGTAGCATATTGATTTTTAAAATCTCGTATATTGTGCTCAAGTAATAGTATCCTTTTGAGTAAACCAGTAACATCGACATGATCGAATGTAACGGGCGGCAATTTTTCCAACTTTTTTGCCACAAATACAGGAATCCGTTCAGGGTCCGTTTCCTTGAATAAACAAATGATGTCTTCCAAATCACGTATGCTTTTAGCTTGCCCCTTTCGTATCGTCGGCCGCTTACTCAATGCTTCAAAAAGTAACGACTTCGCTAAAATGAAACCCTTGAGTGGACTACACGGTGGGCGAAGGAACTGCAAATTCCGGACGTGGGAAACCTCACGGTTGTGCGGGCTGAGGACATTCCCAAGAGGATCCGATGCGGCTTCGTCCTACCCAAATTATGGAAACGCGAACAGGCGCTGATAGGAAAATGCCTTCAGTTTGCAAATCCAGACTTAAAACCCGAACGGTGGCTCCTGAATGGGGTCCAACTGCAGGAGAGCATCGGGTCTACATTTGTGATTGTGTCCATCCCGGAGGAGATCGTCCCAGCTATACTGGCTAGGGGACGCCGACTCAGCTTTCTGACTGGGTCGGTGTACCTGAAGTTCAGGGATGCCAGGGGCAGGTTTGTTCACACACCACCACATACAACAAACACTGACGACTCCACGGCCATGGAAATAGACACCACACAAAAAGAAACCACACAACAGACGGAACCAACACCGTCGACCGCCACAGCTCCAGTCCAGGTACCAAAGGGCGCCGAGAACGCGGGACCGTCTTGTCCACTTTCTTCTGGCGAGGGAGAGAATGCTGCGGGGTCTCCCTGCGCGGAATCCTCGCTCTTAAGTGAAGATGAGACACTGGGGCTCGACGATCTGGGCTTGGAGGACGTCATCTGTCATGATGGCATCCCCCTCTAATGTCCAGTTCTATCAGGCAAATCTCCAGCACAGCGTAACCGCAACGGCTCAGCTTCGGCGGTGCCTGGAGAACAACTACACAGCAGTCGCCCTAATCCAGGAGCCGTGGATTAGAGGTGGCGCCGTACGAGGACTCTCCAGTCTAGGAGGTAAGCTCGTGCATGCCACCTGTGGGGACGTAAGATCCTGTATCTATACATCAAAGAACATTAGAACACAGCCGCTACTAAACTTCTGTTTCAGAGACTTATGCGCTATAAGGCTGACACTTAACCAAGATAATCACGACCAAGACCTGGTAGTAGCATCAGTCTACATGCACGAAGATCTTCGTGTACCATCGGAGGAGCTAGCTTCCCTGGTTCGCTTCTGTTCAGAGGCAGATCTAGAGCTGATTATCTCGACAGATTCCAACGCCCATCACCCCCTGTGGGGACAAGAACCGAGTAACACTAGAGGTAACCAAGTAGTTGAATTCCTTCTTACAACAAATTTACAGATAGCGAACATAGGCAATAAGCCCACCTTCGTCACCAAACGAAGCAAGACCATTATTGACCTCACCCTCGCAACACCGACAGTGGCCGCCATGTTGTCTGGCTGGCACGTCTCTGACGAGGCGTCCTGCTCGGACCACAGGTGGATGCGATTCGACCTACAGGTAATCACCGTAACTCCGACCCCTAGAAGGTACCCAAACAAAACAGATCGTCATCGATACACCCAGCTACTTGAGGAGTCGCTGAGTAAAGAAAACAATAGCACGAGCATATACAACACCTCGCAACTGGAACAGCAGGTAAAGAATCTAACAAACATCATTATAGAATGCTTTGAACAAGCCTGTCCCCCCAAACTCCCACCCTCCAAAACTTCGGGGAAACACCAGTGGTGGGGACCCGAATTGGAGAGACTAAGAGCTGAGGTAAGGAGGAGGTTTAACAGAGCCATGAACACATGCAATGATTATGACTGGGAAAACTACAGGGCAGTTAAAGCCAAGTACAAAAAACGAATCAGATACTGGAGAACCGCATCCTGGAGGAACTTCAGCACAGAGATAAATACGAGAAAACAGGCAAATAGGGTAAGGAAAGTATTGGCTAAACAAGGTCCAGGAACCTTAGGCTACCTCAAGAAAGCTGATGGCACCATGGCCCAAAGCCAGGAGGAGTCAAACGCCATCCTTCTACAAACCCATTTTCCGAACAGTTCACCGATTCAACAGATGACATGGACCGATGAACCAGTCATCCCTACAGAAGAATACTGGCGACTAGCCAATAAAGTGATTACACCTGAAAACGTAAGTTGGGCCATAAACAGTTTCTCTCCCTTTAAAGCAGCGGGAACAGACAACATCTTTCCTGCCCTTCTCCAATGGGGGGAAGCACTTATACTCGAAACTCTCACTCACCTGCTGCGAGCCTGCCTAGCCTACAAGTATACACCGCATGGCTGGAGGGACGTAAAGGTAGTATTTATACCCAAACCAGGGAAGTCAGACTACACCAACCCTAAGTCATTCAGACCGATTAGTCTGACATCCTTCCTACTAAAAACATTAGAGAGGATATGCGACAAGCACCTACGAGAAGGAGTGCTGAGGTCTGTACCTCTTCATAAATCTTAACACGCCTACAGCGCGGGGAAATCTACAGAATCTGCTCTTCATCAGGTAGTTAGTAAGATTGAAGAAGCTTTTCAAAACAAACTTATTTGTCTTGGCGCCTTCATTGATATTGAAGGGGCCTTCGACAAAACCAACTTTACCAGCATTGAATCAGCTCTAAAGAGACATGGAGCTGAGCAGCAAATCATAGACTGGATCGTTAACATGCTTCGCAACAGAATAGTTAGGGTTGCAGGAGACAGCCAGGGAGCGATCGTGGCGCGCGGATGCCCACAAGGAGGAGTACTCTCGCCATTACTCTGGAATATGGTAGTGAACGACCTCATCACCTTACTTAATAACAATCACTTCTACACCATAGGTTATGCGGATGACATCACTATACTAACTATAGGGTTTCAGGCCGGTATAATCTGTGACACCATGCAGGCAGCTATGAAAATAGTTGAAACATGGTGCCAAAAGTACGAACTAACAGTCAACCCCGCCAAGACTGAAATGGTAATGTTCACTAACAAACGCAACATCAGCAGCTACCAGGCTCCAAAACTGTTTGGGACCACATTACAATTGTCCAAAGAGGAAAAATATTTAGGTATAGTTCTGGACAACAAACTAAACTGGAACAGCCACATTGACCACAAGATCAAAACTGCCAGCATTGTGCTATGGCAGTGCCGACAAATGGTAGGTAAGAGATGGGGCCTGTCCCCGAAAATCTTCCTGTGGCTCTATAACACGGTGATCAGACCAATGGTAAGTTACGGTGCTGTAGTGTGGTGGCCCAAAACTACCCAGTCAACCTGTGTCAACAAGCTACAAAGTCTACAACGCCAGGCATGCTGCGCCCTCACAGGTTGTATAAGCACAGCCCCCACGGCGGCACTGGAAGCGATGTTAAATCTCACCCCGCTCCATCTACACATCAAACAGGAAGCGGCAAAAACAGCGCTGAGGCTTAGACTCTACAAACTGGTAAGATCAGAAAAAGTAAAACACCTCAACGGCCTACTGAAGGACTGGCTAAATACTCCGTTTATCGATGCACCCTGCGATAAAATAAAGCCTACCTTCATCTTTGATAAGAAATATAGAATACATCTGAATGAAGACAACAACCCAGAGGTAACACACAAGGCTCTCATGATATTTACCGACGGATCCAAAACCAAATTGGGAACCGGCGCGAGAGTATTCTCAGAGGACCTTAACATAAACTTCGCCTTCCCCATGAGCCTGCACAACACCGTATTCCAAGCGGAATGTATGGGCATCACTATGGCAGCTAAGGCGATAACAGCACGGAAGGTAAAAGGTTGTAAAATCAGAATTCTTTCCGATAGCAAGTCAGTCCTACAGGCTCTGTGGAGCTATCGAGTCACATCCAGCCTGCTCCATGAATGTCACCTAAACCTAAATGAGGCAGGAGCATATAACGAGATAACTATCCAATGGATCAAAGGCCACAGTGGATCACGAGGTAATGAAGCAGCTGATGGGATGGCACGGAGGGCATCGGATATGGTGCCTTTCGGCCCAGAACCCATCATCCCCATTCCGATCAGCTGGTTCAACAACAGTATTTGTGAACACACATCAAAACTGCATCAGCAGCAGTGGAACTCTCTGGAGACGTGTAGACAAGCTAAACTCCTTCTACCGCGGGTGGACGCTCGTGTCTCCAGATCCTTACTACAGCTAAGTAGATCAGAGCTGCGCCTAGTAACAGGCGCCATTACTGGTCATGGCAACTTTAACAGGCACCTTTTTCATTTAGGTATCACCGACAGCCCTCTATGCAAAGGATGCATGGAAGTGGAAGAAACAGCAACCCATGTCATAATGGAATGCCAAGGAGTTGCACACTACCGGGCAAACCATCTCGGCTCGCTGGGCAGTCTCCGAGAGGTTCTCACCAAGGTGAAGGCACTTGGAGCATTTCTGGCGGAGCTGGGATAGCTGGAATAAACGGGTATACATCCTCCAGACGCAAAATAGGCGCTTGAAGTCGTCGAGTTGCGGATACCGCCCGTATTGGATGAAGAAGAGAAGAAGAAGAAGAACGACTTCGCTAAATCTATGTCCACCGTACTAAATGCACTTCCACAGATTTGCACAAGGCTTTGCTCATCCATTACGTCTAGTTTATTTTGAACAAAGGCCAGCACCTCACATATTACTATGTTACAGTTAGAACACTTCACTTTTTTTGATATGCTATCCATTTTCGTAGCAGCGGTACGTGTCCCTGCTTGCGCTCGCGTTCGCGGTTGAAACCGAACTTGAAAAATAATAAAAAATATATAGAAATAGCATCAATCATTATAAACAATTGTTACCTTTTACTCAAATTGGATTTGTCTTTTACTCACACAGATGATGTCGTAAATATGTAATAACTTTTTGTTTGTTAAAATAGAATAAATATTATTTGCTATTTTGATATAGATATTTTATATTTTTATATAACTGTTATGCAATACGAATGAGCGGAGCTACCTGCGACAAGTATATAAATTATGCCTACTAGTCAAATCCAACCATGTGTAGTATATTGAATTATATATTTGACGACATCCGTGCTCGAAAGCCTCGCAAGACGGTTTTCGTGGTAACGACATTCGGAAGTCCCGGGTTCGATGCCCGGACATGTCGAATTAGAAAACCGACTTTTCTATGTTGGCTCGAGTCTGGATATTGTGGTACCATCGTACTTTATGAATTTCATAACACAAGTGTTTAAGCTACTTAACTTGGGTTCAGAACAATGTTTGTGATGTATATTGATGATTCAATATGAAAAAAAAGAATTGCATTTTTTAAACTACTTAAAATTTGGTAACTGATAGGAAATTTGCTAATTAATTTACAAAAAAATACATAATATATTTATATAAAAATTACATCAAATAGAGGCTGCAACATAAATTTAACAACGCATTATTAAACTTTACTAAAAAAAATACTTGTACCATTGGAAGTTACGTACAATCACTTCGTCTCTACACGTATTATCGTTTTCATATACACATACACAAGTGTTAAACACAAAACCGCACAGATACCTACGGACCGTTTCACTCTACCGATATCATACATGGTAAATAGTAGCACAGTGTTCATACATCAATCACAGTGCGACAGTGGGTAATTTTAAAAGTAGTTAAACATAGCGAAACAATTCCGCGTTCCTCGTCAAATTAGAAGAACGTTAGAATCTGTCGCAGTCGTCCGTCGTTCGGTGCCAATCAATCTCATTTGCTCGCAATTAGCAACTCTGTCTGCGTCCGCACCGGAATGGCGGCTAACTGGAAAAGTTGGCGGTAGTATTATTTTACAATAAAATTATTGGAGTGAAAATACAAATTCCTTAAATGTAAACCTGTTAGTAACAAAATTAATTTGAAAAATTCTCTATGTCTGATTGCAACCGACGCGATGCTACCAGGGATGGCTATAAGTAATATTTTTTCTACTTTATTATTACTAGCTAACCCGGCCACGCGTTGCTGGTATAACCCGGCCACGAGTTGCTGGTATAACCCGGCCACGCGTTGCTGGTATAACCCGGCCACCCGTTGCTATGGTAATGTTAATTGATTATAAAAACTGTTTTCTTAGGCTTATGGTAACTATGGTAACAAACCCACAAAGTCCTTCTTTTTAGATATAAATTTTTATTACTTTCGATAGGACTGCTCAACGGAAAGGAAACCAAAAAATTAGATAGGTTAGGTCCTGCCTGTTTCAGAAGTGAGGTTAAGCCGTTGGTCCCCGCAGCATCTTCAATCGTCAACACTCCCTAAGCCGGACTAGACCTGCGTGATGGGTTATGGTTCTTTCATCCTACAGTGATTTTCATACCTAGATAAAATATGTGCCCAAGCTGTAGGAACATTAATAGGTACATTCTGGTGAATGACAGAACTAAATCAAGTTTGTGTGTTGGCTAAAGAATTCTGTGACGAATTACAGCACAGGCCCTTTTTCTTATAGTGGTAATCAGCTCGTATTCCAACTGCAGAATACTCCCGCGGCAGCGTGATGCCGCGTGATTGCCCGCGACCGCGACAATGCGGCAACGCCGAGTTTTCTACCCGTGGTTTTCTAATCCGAGCACGAATTTATTCACGTTCTCTACACGTCTGCTTTAATTGGACAAATTTGTGACAATCAGCGAAACAGTCGTTTGTTTTTAACTTAAATCGTATGTAAATTTTAACTCAAAACTAGAGTTAATAATTTTGAATAGCGCGTCACATACTTCAAAATTACAGTCACAACTCTAGAAATATTTCAAATCCAAACTTAAATCGGATTCCAAACCTTTTTAATATAATCTATGATTAACAGGAATGAGACTATTACATTTATGTCAATGTTACTTGACATTTAACGTCCATCAAGGATTTTATTTTGGATATGATTTTATAGTAAATTAATAGTTAAGTCACACAAAATTTCAGTATGTTATCACAGTTATAATATGAAAAGGAACAGATATTTTTGGCATAAATTTGAAAGTATAAATAGAGGTTAGCGTCATTTCAATATTCATAAGTGGCCAAATTATTGTATGTACCTACTGTGCGTAATGCTTTTATTTCGTAAAATAAATCATTTACATACATACACTTCTTTGTAATTGTACACAACAACTTAACCCATACTTTTTAATGGTAAATGTATAAGTAATTGTAAAGATGAAATTTAATCTTTAATTAAATATATATATCACTTTCTCATCCATATTGTAACCTCTCCCTGTAAGAAATGATTTCAATAAATGAAGTTATTATGTTCCAGATTAATTTTCTAGTCTCTATAATAATTCAATTTACAACTTTGTGGACTTCAGCTAGAGAAATATATTTATGAAAAAATCAGATTAAGCTTCCGTTTCTTCTTCTGGTTTTTCTTTAAACTTCACGGTATTTCACTCTTGCTTATGGACACCACATTCGTTACCACATTATACAATTGAATGTTCATCATTCAAAGTTCATCTCTAATTCATGTTCATTTAGTACTTTATTACTTTTAGTTTATAGCAAGCAACGTTAAACAAGTATCTTGATAAGAATCTAAAGCTAACTAGTATCAGGTTTGATCTTCAACCATGAACGTGGTAACAAACCCAAGACCTCGCAAAGTAGGCAGTGTTTTAAAGAAGAACACCTCCTTTCTCGAAGAAAGCGAGGATGAATCTACAGAGACTATCAAGACAGAAAACTGTACACAGACTAAATTTGGAAGAGGCAGAGGTAAAGTATAGATAAAATATGTAAAATATTAGTAACCACAAACATGAAATGTTAATTATATAGAAACCATAGCGACCCTGCTTATTACACCGACGGTTCTGGATTCGAGTCCCAGAAGGGTCAGATTGTGTGATGCATACGAGCATTTGTACCTGAATATTGGATATTTCTATGATCTGTACCATATATGTATGTCTATACGCTATCCAGAACACAAGCCTTACAGTGCCAATAATAATAGATGTACTATTAGCTTAGCCCAAAGTAAGGCTAAGCTAATAGTACATCTATTATTATTCGAAAAAATATAACTATTATTATATAGTTTATTGTTTATTATTAGGAGAACTAGATCATGCTGTTGTTAAGGTGTTTGGCATATTTTTCGGGATTCAAGCAACTTTTCGGTAATCGAATGGGTGGTCAAAAATATCTCGAGCTTCGAATGCACGTAAAGTTGTCCTTGCTGCATCAATATTCATCTCACCTACTAATACCGTATGGTGGTTTATTGCTACGTACTATTACCACAGTATTTTTAACCATAGGGAAAGCCTTTGACCCAGAAATGGGCACATTGGTAGATTGATAATGCTAACGAATGGCTTTTTTCTAATTTACAGGAAAAAGTATTTCAAATGGAATTCTTCAAAAGTATCTAAAACAGATAATACCAACACAAAAACCGAAAAAAAGGAAAGGTAAACAAAAATACTCCTTGCTATGAATTAATCATCTTTAAAAGTTTATATAGGTTGCCCCAAAAAAATTGGGTCATGAAGAAATCTAAAGGTAGAGTATTCCCAGAGCTAACCAAAGCACGCCCATTAATGTTCCGCAATATTTCGTAGTTGTTTAGCTATGCATTTTAAAAACCTTTATTTGTAAAAGATTGTTTAAACAAATTATTGATTTATTGACATTAATCATTAAACAGTACCAATTTCTTAATAATTAACCAATTACTTTTATAAAACATCAATTATTAGAATAAAACACTTTTTTATGGATTATTGCGCATGTTTTATTTTATTTTAAAATAAAACATGCGATTAAATATAAAATAAAATAAAACATGCGCAATAATCCGTAAAAAAGTGTTTTATTCTGATGTGTAATGTGCGCGGAAGTGTAAGAACTAAAAAATAAAAACATCAATTATATCAAAATGATGTTGTTCTTACAGTAAAACTAATGGACTGGAAGAAATATCATAGGCTGAGCGTCATAAATTCATTCATTGAAGAACTAGAAAGAGATTATCCAGCGATTTGTACTGTCACAGTTATCGGAAAATCTGTGGAAGGTCGTGACATAAAAGTAAAAGTACCAGATTTTTATACTTTAGTTTAACTGTAAACTTTTTATAATATAAACTTTGTTGCACACAAAGAACCCCATATACTAATGGCGGTCTGAATGCCAATAGGCCTTCTCTACCAGTCAACTGCAGAGTTGGAAACTGACAGCGTATTGGTGGTGCATCATTATCATCATCACAATTCTTAACGAAAAAATATATTTAAATTAAATATTCGAATATAATTTAAAAACCGATAGGTCAGTGTGTTGCATACTTTTATGAATTAAATTGAATTATTATCACTGAATTATCATTATTTTGTATAATACAAAGAAGGAGTTAATTCACTTCACTTTATAAACAGTTGACAAAACAATTCACGTGCAGGTTGTACGCTGCCGCTGTCTCTCTTCTACTCGGACGCATCGGCCGATGTAGTGGAAGAGTGATAGATGCGTAGGCCGATCGTGCCACTCTATCGTTTGTTCCCTTGCACGCTTGGCTCAGGCGGAACGTGACAATGAGGCATGCTTTTTCGCCAAATCAGCCGGTGCTCGCGGAACGTGACAATGAGTCATGCTTTTTCATGCGTGCAGCTATCGATTTATAAGACTTTATCACGTCAAAAATACCTTGAGCCTCCTGACTAAACTGATTTGTTATGCAAATCAGTTTAATTGTTTGTAGCCAACAAATAATTAAATACTATGTCCTTTGAAAAAACTGAATTAATTATATCATCTTCGTTTACAGTATCCAAACTAGAAAATTACTTGGAGAGTTTTTAGCATGTATGATAAGTTCAATATATTTTCGATTTCGATTTCGAAAACAAACAGATTTTATCAAACGTTTTTTTCATTTTTAGGCTAATAAGTATGCCGCCCACTATATATCTCCCGTTTTACAGATGTTGAAAATATCGAACAGCAATGCGGGCAATGCAGCTGTATGGTTGGACGCGTCGATACACCCTAGAGAATGGATAACCACGGCTGTAGTCACCTACATAGCTGATACGATAGCCAAGAACTTTCAAAATTTATCCAACTCCATCACTAATAAGGATTGGTACATTTTAATAGCGTTATTATGTCAAATATAATTAATATTTCAGTTTTTTACACTTAACACGCAAAAGTTTTTAATGGTAGAACGTGTTGAAAAAGCACTACAATGCTTATAAGGCTCTTTACCATATACCATACTTTTAACCTATAGGTTACTGATTTTGTTACATAGTCTTGACTCCAAGTTTAATATGAGCTTCAGCAACCTTATGGTTACGGCCTCTGGCCCAGATTGCTAGAATAACCTGAGTAGAAATGATTTTGAAACCACCTGAAATGATTTTTACAAGATATTCTTCGTTATAGAAAAAAGTAAAAATATTTTTGAATTACTTCAAAAGGTATCAAGAAGAAGTAAGCACGTTATGTAATCAAAATCAATTTAGTCGAATAACCAATATATGATTGAATTGAATTATTGAGGTAGTAACTAGAATAAAATACAAATGTAATGTCATTCACAGGCACATAGTCCCAGTTCTGAATCCAGATGGCTATGAATACACCCACACCCATGATCGAATGTGGAGAAAAAACAGGGCACGTTATGATGGTGAAATAGGTGTAGATTTGAATAGAAATTTTAGGTTAGACAATATTCATTTATGTTATGTTAACAGCTAGTCTTTTGTTTCTATAGTAAAGTTGATATGTATTAATAAGTTTATTGCATGAAGAAATCATTCCCCAAAATAAGTTGTCGTTCTTCGACAACTGTTACCGACGAAGACTTGGCAGCAGTGAAAATTTTATTTCAATAAAAAAGGTGAATTACGTTCAAACTGATTCAACAAACATTGCATATTGAATCAGGAAGAGTTCACAAGATTCTACACGAGTACCCCGAGAGACTACGAAATGCCTGCCAGAAGTTTTCATTGTGAATAGCAACAAGCGACGTCTTATTTCCCCTCCGGACTCGCGGGAGGGAGGTGGTGATCCGTCATTGATACTTCAGCTGGCTTGCGAGTTAGGTATGTCAGGCTCGTACTGACTAAACACCACCTAGAAGGTGCCTCAACCTGGGAAAGCTATACAGGCTTAGTAGAAACGATCGCACCTAGGGTGGCGATGCAACGCGGAAATTAACTATCTATCGATTTTTTTCTTTTTATAGTTACGGCTGGGGTAATAATGGCGACGAAGGTTCCTCTGAACAGCCAAATAATGTATTTTACAGAGGCCCTGCACCATTCTCTGAACCAGAAAGTACAGCTGTTAGGGTAAGATTGTGCAAACTTATAAAAACATTAAATAAAAGCTAATTGAAAATCCTTTTAAATCTTCATTCCAGGATACAATTCTCGGTTCAGTGACACCTTTCAAGGTCTTCCTATCATTCCATAGCTACTTTGAGCTTATAATTTTTCCATGGGGTTTCAAGAAGGATCCATGTCCTGACTATTTACGATTACTGGAAGCTGGCACCATCATGGCAAGGGTAACTCTCGTGTAAGAAACTAGTAGATTAGTATTTTTTCTTATGAGTTGAGTGAGCATGGCGAGTTCTTACGAATACTTATAAACTTGGCAAAGTTTTATCAAAAATTACCTAAAACTACCAAGGAAACTAACATTTATGTTGGTTTTTTTGGTTGTTTGGTAAGGCACTTTGATAATTATTTAAATTTTTGTCATATTGTATAAAATATTTTTAAAGTAGTTGGCTTGACAACTGGTTTAATACCGCAAAAAAAAAAACTCTTTGCAGTCTGTTTGTCAAAACACTTTATCTCAGAAACGCGATGAGGTATCAAAGGGAAATTAAAAATATTAAGCTTCTAAATCAACGAGCAAATAGGGCCGGCCACTTATTCTGTATATATTTGCATGTAAAATTGTCAAGATGCCTCACAGCACAAGGGAATATTTAGTTTAAATACAAAGTACACATTGCTTTTTAATGCGCTTTATCTTCGAGCAATATTCGATGCCTGCGTAATAAACGTAAATGATTATCAAACCGATCTTATAAATATCTTTTCACCTTTAAGACCATCGATGTCTAATTTGACTTTTCAGGGACAGGTTAAGGAGAAAAACTTAAAATACAGACGGGAATGAAACAAACAAAAACTTTCAAATTTGAACGGAACTCTTGCATTGTGAAATTAAAAATAAACTTCATCAATATGTACATACAATTCCTTTCGATAGTACAATTTTGTTTCACTTGATAAGACAAGTTATATTCGTACTAGTCCGGAATAGTTTACGATTGGAATCCTCTGTGCTACTATTATGTGCTATTCATATTTTTTTGAACCGAGCCCGGTTGGTCTAAATTTTATAACCCCCATACAATGAATCGCTTTGTGATCCTAAGAAATTTCTGCTGGGACCGCGGCCCGGCAGAAATATCATTATTTTATAGTATAGGTTTTTGTAGTGCCCACACAGTATTCGTTTATGTAACTAAAATTCCAAACATATTAAAATTTCACAGGCGGTTAGATGGCGATACAATGTCATTAGATATTTGTGCTAGGCACCCCTAAATGTTAAAAATATGAGAATGAAAACTTTATACAAAAATTATGCAAGCAATTTTTCTTTTCCTAACGGTGCCTTCAAATCAATGCTTCATACAATATTTATAACCGCGATATAAAATCAATATGAAAATCGACTAAGCATTACAAAGCTAAGGTACGACAGCGCTACCTTAGTACTGAGATTACGGCGACTCTTCACGCTTCTAATTTGCTCCCGATTGTTTTTTTTCACAAATGGACTCATTCATTGGAAAATGAAAAAGTTATGTAGGAATCTCCCGCCAGCTAGTCGAGCAGGCCCACCCATTAGAATCCACTGAATGTGCCTCGTGCTTGGAATAGCGATAATCCACCACATCCAAAATAATCGGATTCTTGCCAAAGCAAGCGTACCATGGGATACAGAAACTACTTCTGCCATCCCAAGAGCTTTCTCCCAACCGCCCGCTAGAATGCACTTCACATAAGCGCACCAAGCTAACTAACAGAACACTGAAGGGATGGTATGAATTGCAATCTCACGATAATTTCTTTCATTTCAGACAATCCAAGAGACCACAGGCATGACATACAGAGTCGGAAGCACAAAGGATTTGACATACTACGCGTGTGGTACAAGCATCGACTGGAGTTATGCTATAGCTAAAATACCATACTCTTATATGATCGAGCTAAGAAGTAGAAGACATAAATTTAAATTACCTAAAGACCAAATCATGGACAATTGTGTCGAAATTTGGAACGCACTCAACTCCTTGATGGACTACATTGACAGCCACTGAAATTTACACAGTTTAATATTTTGGTAACAGTAAAACTTGTATTGTAATGTAATCGTGATGTAGGTATAAAGTTAAGTGACAATAAAATATGTATTTATTGTAAATACCTGTGAAAATACCATAATCTAAAATACGTGATTAGACTTAGTATTGAACTACAAAAGTCGGTAACCGCTTTAACGTTCCCACTACTGGGGCATGGGCCCTCCTTTACCCAGAGACATCATAGGGAGAATAACCCTAACCCACCAAACGAGCTCAATGCGGATTAGTGGTTGCAAGCATGCAGTGAGGCCCAACAGCTGAACAGGTCTAACGAAGCACCAAGGAATATATTATTCTTTGAGCAAAAACAACTTAACAGCTAACACGTAATGTGTTAACGTAACATAAAGTAATAAACAAAAACAGTTGTGATCTTGCGTTCATGCTCACCTAACGTTTTACCGGCCCCTTACAACAATACCCAACCTCAACGTTTAATTTCATGTTATAGACTGACCGCAACCGCTGTACCGCGCCTTAGGTATCCGAGGGGAGGTCGGGGATGGGAAGGCTAGTTACCACCGCGCCGTGAGCAATGACGGTAGAATAACAAAATGGAGCAACTGTTTCGCTACTCGCAAACCTAAAGCGCGAAATAGCGATTGCCATCAGAATATAGCAATGGATTTGAAAATAGTTTTACTTGGTGTATATTTAATTAAATATTCATTTGCAGAAAACCGTGTAAGTTTGATGTATAATTGGAAATGCCTTTCGGTGTGTTTGTGATAATTAGATTCTATGATAACTTACTCAATGTGGATTGTTAAAATAAGCCTTATTAAACCTTTGGTCTAGCCGTGTGGTGTCCGACAGAGTAGAATAGCACCAAGAGCGCTTAAGGGTGCCGCAAAAGGTTACTATTGATAATAGGGTAATCACCGTACACCTCCCGTAGAACACAGCGTTTTCGCTATTATGGCGACCTTCAACCCGCCTGTCAATCGTGTAGATTATGGCTTTTCCCTCCCATATTTTAGGGGAGGTTTCCGTCCAGCTGTGGGTAATTCTATTAACTACTGCTATCCCTTTATTTTTGCAATTATATAAAATTTGCGACGATGCGATCTAGGATGTAACACTCGTGACTTGAATGCCCCTAAATTGTATTTATCAGGAAAGACAGAATCAGGCAAAGTGTTCCACTTTTTAGAGGTACGGATTACAAAATTGGAACAAAAACACTTAGTGCGACTCTTTGGTATATCAACCATATAACAGTGGCGCCTATTCGTAAGTTTGGTTATCCGATGAAAATATGGGGACGGCGGAACCATATCGTACGATTCTGCTGCACACTCTCTGAAATGTATCCTATAAAAACGGATAGGCTAGCCATGATACCTTCCGTCTATGTTCAAGGCTTTTCAACTTATTATTAAAAAGATCGTTAGCTTGAGTTCTTGGCCCTCCTGAATGCGAGGTAGGCTGTTGCTAAGTAAACCAATAGCAAAGTAGGCACCTCGAAAAGTAATCAAAATGAAAAATTGTCTTTATAATTTTTACATATTTTATAAATCCGGTCCAATGCTCTCCCAATTGAGCTACCGCGCCTTGTGAAAACTCGTCGAAATTTTCTAGTACCTTTTTGATTTTACGCTGTAGGCCAGCGTTGTTTCATCAATGAGAGGAACATCCACTCGTATTCGAAAGAAACATTTTTACAAATGTTTGCAATCGATTAAGATGAAACAGCCATCTAGTCTTTTTATTATTTTTACATATTTTATGCATTTTCAATGCGATCTAATAAGATAAATTATTATATTTGAAAAATACTATAAAAAATCGACTCGTGTCACAAGTGAATTCTCAGGCGGGAATCGAACCTGCAACCTTTGGAAATCCGGTCCAATGCTCTCCCAATTGTCTACTTGCAAAATAGACAAGTAGTGCTAGAAAGGTAAAACTCAATACAACATAATTATACAAATAGCGGTACAAGTATCGTGAAACACCGATAAATTAGGAAATAGTGATTTATTGGACGTCATTATAAAATGCAATACTTTAAAACTAGATACTCCTCAAAAACAAAATGATACGAAACTATCAGAACATTGATCTCTTCTTATTGGCAAGTATTGTATGGGCCGAGGGTTTCGTCGTATCCACAAATTTGGCTAACGCTTTTACACCATTTAATGCTTCTTTACAACAGTTGATTATTTCTTCCTTTGGCAGTAAGAATCGATGTTGCTTGCTCGGCAATTCGACGAGGTATGAAAAGGGAATATGAGCTACACCATAGCTCCAGTCTATACTGGTCCCACAGGCGCTATACATGAGGTCCTTGAAGTTACCGACTTTGTACATTCTGCCATTGGTCTCATAGATAGCCTATAAAATAAAGGATACATGTAAAACTAGAGCTGAGTTCATACGAACTAAAATAAACTTAGATTTTTATTATCAAAATATCTCCCATAAGAAAAGGCAAAGCAATACAAGTTGGTAGTAGAGGTAAGTTACTAAAGTTTCAAAGTTAACTGTGACTTTGTACTTTGTCATATTAATTAAATTATCCACCATCACAAAGGTATTATTAATACAACAGAAGAACAATTGTTTACTAAAAGATAACATTACTATTGATTTAGGTACCTTGGCCATTGAAGTACCACCTTCTAATAAAGTAACATAGTCGGTACATGGGTCGTTGGAGAAGCACCAAGGAAAGGATATAACTTCACTATAAGAGTGAAATGTTAAAAATATCTTGAAGGGTGTCCCAGAATACAAAATTAAATCCTGTAAATTGTTAAACAAATGATAAATATGGGCAAACAGTGTTAGAGAAAATTAAAAGTACAGCAATATGGCAATTATCTCATTCGCTTGGTTTGATAACTGATTTATTTTCCCAAAGACTGTGAAATAGGTGACCAAAAAGGCAATTATCCTAAGCTGAGTGATTCGGAATGATAATCATGTAAAAATATCTTGTCATTATATTAAAACTTAAAACTCAAAAGGCTGTTTTGATGTATTGGATTTTATTAGAATTTGACAAACTTAGTGGAATTTAATCAATACCATTTGCTTTTAGACCTGATTTAGTTAGTGGGTATTTAGGATTTTAGAGTATGCTAATGCATTCCAAAGGTCAGCTATATGTGACTCGAAATGTCGATATCGACAAATTTATATTTTCTGTAAAGTTCTGATATTCGTAGTATACGTCCGTAACACAATTAAATTACTTATTTACAACCGTACTTATTTATCGGAACAATGTTCATGATACTGTCCAACACTAATTTTCATTTCATACTTACTTTGATAGCAGCAGTTTCAGGCTCTGAAAAAGGCGCTGGTCCTCTATAATTTAAATGATAAGGATCTGAGGAGGTACATTCACCTGCACCGCGTCCCCAATAATGCCTAAAAATATTAATAGCTATAAAAATAGTCGAATCACCACAGTGATACGTACAATGTGGTGTAGTACAGTTGCAATGCACGTGTAACCTAATGGTGAAAGATAGACTGAAGTATATTTCAAAACATAATTATATGCATTTTATCATATCGTCTTTTAATTAAGAGATAGAGAAGGCCTTTTTAGAATTATGAGCCGTCATGGGACGCCTAGCAGATGTGAAACATCGAAATTATGTTGTACATGTAATATGCATAAAAAACATGTACTACACTCGTGAGCAACTAAATCGACTCAACGTAATTTAGAATCAGTACAAAAAATTCAAGTAAAAATATTTTATTTTTCTAGGTAATCTCCTTCTCACTCAATACATTTAGAATACCGCTTTTCTAGTTTTCTTATTCCATCAAAAAAAATTTTTCCTGACTCTCAAAAACTCATTTACGGCAGCTATAACCGCGTCATTATCGGCAAATTTGGTACCACGGATATGTTCCTTTCATTTTGGAAATAAGTGGAAATCTCCAGGGGCTAAGTCCGGTGAATATGGTAGGTGGTCAAGCATTTCGAAGCCAGCAGCCATTTGCGTATTGCCTGGAGGGCAACTTCCGATCGATGAGCAGGAGCGTTACAGTGAAGAAACAACACGCCAAATGAGAGTTTTCCACGACGTGTTTTTCTAATTGCTTCACGCACCTTTGGGATTAAAATTGCATAATAGGGTCCAGTAATTGTCTGGCCTTTTGGCATATAATCAACAAAAAGGATTCCGTCGCTAACCCAGAACACAGAGGCCATAATCTTGCCCCCGGTAGGAGCGACTCGAAATTTCTTTATGGGTGGCGAAGATGGTCGTTTCCACGACATGCTTTGTCTCTTTGTTTCAGGTTCGAAATGATGGACCCATGTTTCATCCATGGTGACAACACGACGACAAAATTTGTCTGGATCACTAGTTATCATTTCGAAATTGCGCTTGGAAATTTCCAAACGCTACTTTTTGTTTTCTTCGGTTAACATTTGTGGTACCCATCTTGCTGATACTTTTTTGAAACCAAGTGGAATGGTCAAAATAGACTGAACGCTACCAAATGAAATTTTTAGTCTCAGCTAGATATTTAATGGTTATTCGTCTATCTTCCAGAACCATTTTCTCAACTTTTTTGACATTTTCTTCTGTAATGGAGGTTGAAGGCCTCCCTGTGCGCTGATCGTCTTCACAGGTCGATCTACCTCTGTTAAATTCAGCAACCCAGTAAGCGACCGTTGAATAGGGTAAAGCATGATCCCCTAATGTCTGCTAGATGTCTAAAAAAATTCTTTCGCAGACATTTTTTTCAGGCAGAGGCACTTAATCACCGCACGTTGCTCGTTTTTATCCATATTTTATTGTTTTTAACTATTGTTAGCACAAAACCGACTCTATCTTACAATGACTAATTTAAGTGAAACTTCGTATGAATACTATCAGATTGACATTTTTAAGAAAAATAAAAACTACCTCCAAAAAACTGGTTGGTTGCCTGTAAAGTCGGTATACGGGCGAAAGTTTTACGTGACAACCACTTTGAGTGGTAAAATAATTTTAATGTGAATATTCATTCGTATAGTAGGAAGAAGGATGAAATAATAGTAACAATTTAAAACATTTATTTATACAAAGAATTATATTTAAAACATTAATTTATAGGCACGCGTCCCTTCCACTTTTTATGTCTGTCTCTCTCGCTCTTAGGCGGGCTAACCATGCCCGAGTGGAAGGGACGCGTGCCTCTGACTCGCTCTCATTGTAAGCGCATAACGTGAGCGGAGCGTAACGCAGTTTCTTGAAGTGTCACCCGGCAAACCAATTTATAAGACGTTGTCACGTCAAAAGATTATATACATATGCGTTTCTAAGAACTTTTTAATCCACTCTCGTATATATATTTTTTTTGGGGAAAAAACATCGTGATGTGGTAGCATATATGTTGTGTCGATTTGGTTGCTCGCGAGTGTATATATGGCATAATGAAATATAAAATATTAAGAATTTCATTCAGAAAATGATTAGTGATTATTTTATAAACTTTTATTTTCATTAAATACAAACATTAAAAAAATAATAATAACACCACACCGCACACACTACGTGTTATGCAATGTGTCCCGTCACCAGAGACGGAGCCTTCAATGGTGACAAACATGGCATTTTTTATCGACAAATCGCCCGTCAAATTTGGTTTTTCTCAAAAAGCCAATAACTAAAAAAGACACAAAAAAGAATCTATTAGTTTTTCTATAATTTTTTTTTTATTTTTTATTCCATGACGGTTGAAACAAGATGGCTGTGTAACTGTTGTCTACATGTTTAGCTATCAAATGACACCTTTTTAATGTTGAAAGGACATTTACATGAGTAGTGGTGGTCGAATTAGTATGAGAGCCCAAGTCTTGGTTAAATGGCGGCCATTTTATAACCGTAAGAGAAAAACAAAATTTGAGGGGCAATTTGTCGATAAAAAATGCTATATTTCATACCATTAAAGGCTCCGACACTGGTGACGGGACACATTGTATATACATATATGAGACCTAGTTCGGCCGTAAATTCTGTTACAAATGAAAATGCATTTTTTTAATGAAGTTATTAAATGTTACTAATACTAATATGTACATATTTATTAGTCTCCACAAAAAAATAAAAAAATGTTCTATTCGAAATGGCCAACATTGGCTTTTATACCGCCCTTTAATCTGTCTAGTCGCAAATCTATGGATTTACGCAGTTTCCATGGGAAATTTCGAAACTGCTTGCTCCAGAGTTTTAAGAGTTTTCGACAGAGGAAGTATTGTTGTATCTGTTGATAGTAAGATATACGAACATTCGGTTGATACCAAGCTTTTGAAGTGTCTGGAATATGACCGATGGCTCCATACCCACTTTGTGCAAGGCGATCATTGCAATCCTATTTTCTTTAGCACCCCATTTTATATTGTAATTTTATTATGAACACGACATAATATGTAAAATGGCGCGAAATCGAAAGAAGTGTTTAAAATAATAAACGCGTTCCAAAAAAAGAAAAGATATATACGAGCATTTGTATATATATCCGTTACTTTAGTAAGCCTTACAGTCTTTACTTTGGGCTACATTAATCGATGTGAATGTAAAAATGCTATATATAAATATGCATATTGTTTTCAGTAAATTAAAACTGATTTATTACTATACTAAGACAGGTTTACAGGATCTTTTCATTGTAAATCTCAATTTAACTCAAGAAATTCTTGTTTTTGTTTTTTTTTTTAAACGTTGTCGTGTCACTCGACAGGATTTGCAGACGAGAGAGTTGCAGCGCGGTCTAAAAATGTTATTTCATTTCAATTATCTCCGTACTAAATCTACCTAAATACTACTACTAGTAGTACTAATTCTATCTTAAAAGCAAAAAGGGAAGTATTCTTACTATTATACATATTTAAATGAAATAATCACATGTAGTACGTACGAAAAGTTCCTGTTAAGATCAACACCACAAATGTTAGTACCAACACGAGCTCTATTTTTGCGCCATAATCTATCTAAAATATGTGTGTGATGGTAGCCATCAGGATTCACTACTGGAACAAAATACCTAAAACAATAAAAGTGTTTAAACATAAATGTACCTTAAACTTAAATAATAGAAAGCTTTCAATGTTTTCAATTAAACTATTATAAAGGAGTTATTTCAACACGGCATCTTAATAATATCCATGAAGTGATTCCATATTTTCAAAATTCTATAGCTGGCGTCCCGAAACCTAGTGGTAACGGTGTCTTGCCCGGTTTAACAAAGCAGACGTGTGTTTACGTCCAAATACAAGTCACCTTCTAAGTAAAATATTGGCAAGACGTATATTTCAAAATATTGGAACAATAACTTCTAAAGCCACCATATTAGTTTTAGTTCAAGGAACAAAACACATTTCAGTAGAGGTCAACGATGAAAATGTTTCGGACGAAAGAAATTCTCTCCTTATCGCCGAACTTACCAGTCCTTATTGGTGATGCTCAGAGGCATCTCGTCGAAATTCCTTGCGAAATGATCAGCTATAAATGTGACCACTGCGGTACTTATCCATTCACGGGAATGAATAGCTGCATCGAGCCACACTGCTGTGTTGCTTGCATCGCTGTTCGATATCTTGAGCATCTACAAATATTTATTGTAAAGAAAATAAATAGCCATTTAGATTAGAATATAAAAGAGGTGTCACATATAAGAAATACGTTATCGTGTTCGACGAAATTAATTTAGTTCACGAATATCAAAGATGAATAAATGCAATTCTATAAATTGCTTCTTGATGCAGTAAATATTATTTTTTGTGCATACCCTTTCACGCTGGTCTGACTGAAATGAAACCATTTTTAGGGTTTAACAACCATTTTTTTTAATAGAAAATAGGCATCGCTTGACCACTATCTCGCCTGATGGTAAGCGTCGCGTCGATGGGATCTAAGATGTGATGCGCTTGCTTAGAAGATACCTATTCACTCGTAAATTGAAGACCCCTAAATCCCGTGAACATTGATTTTGAAAAGAAGACGAAACTTTAGGATTGAATATTATAAATATTAAAAGAAACGCTTTCAGTGATCCGTTTAAGATTAGTTTCAGTTATATTTACTGTCTAATTGTTATAAATTTTATTACTACTATGTATATGCTAAATATAATATCTGTGGAATACCTTTATATCTCTACCTTCCACGGACTTCCCTATAACACTCACAGTGCAAGTAGACGGGAATTGAATTTCTAAATAATCCATGAATTTGTATATTATATGTAGTGGATAGTAATCCCTCCAATCCATAGATTTCACTAGAAAAAAATTTAAAACATGACCTAAATTAAGTACGAATACAATAAAAAAATTATTTACAGTTGACGGTGCATCAAGCTGTACACTTTGACGTTTGAGCCTACCTTTAACCGTTCTAACGGAGATTATTCCCGTGTAAATCATATAAAAATTAAACCCAATAGTTACATCAACTGGATTACAAAAATGAATCAATCAAGACGAAATCGTTCATTATTTTAGAAAATTCATATTAATTCTATGATAGAATATTGATAGTTTAACCGAACGGGAGTAACCCCTCGCGATCGAAGCAAAACGGTCCCGAATTCGAGTACTGGAAGGGGCAGGTGTTTGTATGATGAATGCGAGCATTTGTACCTATTTGACCATTTCAGGTCATGGGCAACATGGGTTTTCTGAAATATATTGTTTGACTGCAATCTCTAAACCGTCTGCATAGTGTGATTTTAGTTTTTGGCTATGCAATTATGGATGCACAAAAATAATCAAAATATGAACCCCAATATATCTATATATATCCCCAATATACGCACAGCCTATTTATTTAAGTATTTCCGGACATGTTATTAAGTACTTACAGAATAATTGAAAAATAATAACTACTTTTGAGAATTAGTTGTTAAATCAAAATAAAACACAAAGTACCTATTAAGTTCTATAAAATATGATTATAAGTGTGGCATATATTTACTTATTGGTGATCTTGGTCGTTGTACAATGGGAATTGGACTCCGCGTGCGGTGCTGTGTGGTGCAAACAGCTGTGTCTGTAGCGGTGACGTCATAAACTATGTCCCTCTCTCGAAGAAGTTTATCCACCTGCATCAGTCGCTGGGCATCCACCATCACATCCATTTTTGTAGGATATTCTTTGCAAATGCTTACCGCTGAAAATATATAGGTACGCCCTATTTTTAAAATCAAATCTTACATTTCTAATATAGTAAAATAGCCTAGTGCTGCTCTAGAATTTCAGAATATCAAAAATTTACAGCATCTCTGATTCGCGATAGTTATTAATTGTTGGGCTGTACTATAGTATATGACCTGCTTAATATATAGCATATAGCTATATATTCTTGCTCGGGAGGTCAAGAGGAACACATATATGCAGGTCTCAATCGTCGAAAATCAACTTCACTTCTAAGGAACTATAGGACCGATTCGGTTCTGGCACTTCGCCGGCCGCTGCCGCGGCACGCTCGCTTCGCTCGCTCGGCTCGTGCGTTGTGGTCACAGTTCTAACCTAACCTAACCAAACCAAAATTAATGTATATAATACTGATTATTATTGTAGTATTGTGTATGTGGGTCGTTCTTCTTTTTTACCGACAATGAAACGACGTTTTTCTGTTTTTTTGGTTTTTGAATTATCCATAATTTAGGTTTCTGTGTGGAATTTAAAAGAAATTGCATCTGTGTTGTCATTAGGACTAATTAAAGTTTCCTTTGCGGCAAATATTAATTCTTTTTTAATGTTGGTTTTTAAAAAAAATATGTGACAGAGTGGCCTTTTTCTGTGGAGACCACATTTCGGTTTACCACTCTGTCACGGCATTCTACGAAAAACAAATGGAAAAATATGTTGGTTGGAGAAAATGAAAAATTACATAATATTAATAGATAAGAAAAATATGGACGTTTATTCGAACCGAATTAAAAAACCGTAAATATCAATATTCCAACGAGATGCCATAATAAGACGAAGGACAGACCATTGTCGGTAAAAAAGAAGAACGACCCATGTATACAATGTATATAATACTGATTATTAGTGTAGTATTGTGTATGTATACAATGTATATAATACTGATTATTATTGTAGTATTGTGTATGTCTCGATTTTCGACAGCGATGACCCCGATAATTTTGTTCAGCTCGACCTCTCGAGCAAGAATATATAGCTATATGCTATATATTAAGCAGGTCACATACTATAGTTGTGCCTAAACTATAATGAAGTAGTTATATATCTAAGTCAATGTTTGAATAAAAAAGTGTTTAGAAAGCTAACTACCTGAGGGTAAGCAGTAATCAGAAAACTCGTAAACTCAAGAATTTAATATTCGCAGCAAATAAGCAGTTTAAAATTCTTTTGATGATGAAGACGTTTCACGTTTTAGTTTTAATAGCTAATAATAAAAGAATACAATACCGCCTTTGGCGTCCAAGTTTCTTAGAAATATTTTTTGTCCTTCTTTTAAACATTTCACGTCCCATATTTGATACCTGACGTCTTTTCGTGCCACTTTGATTAATTATTCCACTAGAATTTCAAAATAAATCGTTTTTCACGAAAATTAATTACTCCTGGATTTTGACATGCTCTTGACATTATAATTAAGTGCCAATTTGTAAATTGTCACAAGTCATGCCTTTATAGACTAAACATCTATTTGACATCGATTAATTATCGAAACTATTTTACAAAATCTATTTTAATAATAAATTTACGTTTTTTTCTCCTTTTCTCACGCAGGATCCTCGACTTAAAGGTAACTTGGTACAGATACTTATACTCTACGATATAACTCAAAACACACAACAGTCATAAAAAAAAGGTAACAAGATAACGAAAAAACACATCTTTTACAATGTATTAAATGCCATGCAAAACAAACAAATAAAATTAAAATGCATTTAATGTGACACAATATTTATTTTTAGTTTTCAACTGTTTCCTGTTGTGTGTGTATGAGTAGTGCCACATGTTATATATCAACCCATTTTCTAGCAACCAGTCAGCAACCAGCAAGATTGCAAGGATTAATATTGTTTTGCACACGTCATTTTAATATAGTTTTTAATTGGATTAAATGATTCAAAACATTATATTATTATACATAATAATAATAATATTTCTTACAATTATACCAATTAGCCTAGCACTTTAGACACACATATATCTAGACACACATATATCTACATAAATAAGTAATATTTATAGAAATATTTGTGCTTGAGCAATAAATATTTAGTGCTCAAGCATGGGCCTACCCTATGGAAGAAAACACGACAATGGGTGTATACCAGTCGGTATCTGTGGATATGAAATAAACACATTAAGATTGATATCAGTAACAACTGCATTTCAATTTGATCTTCGTGGTCAAGTGGCTCGCATACCAGTTTTTATGGTAAAGCCACTCCGAGGTGCCAAAACGAGCTTGTCTGTATTGATTCAGGGTGTTGTGTTACCATCGTTGTTTATGTGCTAATTACGTATGTTGGCTATACGAAGACCGCTGACGCCGCCCTTGCAATTAGGCCATACCTAAATGTTGCAACGTGATGGAAATGTCAAAAATTACGAAGGTCGCAGCCGCAGGTCTTAAAAAAAACTAATTTAATTAAAGAAAATTACAATAGAATTATTACAACTAACTAAGACTAATTGACCCGATCGATGTTAGATACGAAGTGAGTGATGATGGTGTCCAGACGGATGGCCTAGATGATGGCACGAGGCGGCAGCACTCACGTTCCGCAGCGTTGACATTTCCATCACGTTGCAACATTTAGGTATGGCCTAATTGCAAGGGCGGCGTCAGCGGTCTTCGTATAGCCAACATACGTAATTTGCTTACTGTGCACTATTTAGAACAATATATGTGGTATTGTCTAATATTCATTTATTTATTACATTAAATCCAGAAAATTTGATAATTTATGGAAGATAGGTGCACTCTCGTTACGGACGACAATGTGTGTCGTGCGCGTCCAACTGAGCCTTTGCCATGTGCGGATGACGCTCATACGCGTCCTCTACTTATTTAGTTTCATTTTCGGTGCGAACGACGCTCATGTGCGTCCTCTGCTAATTTAGACATATTTGGCCTTATTTCGATAGTCAGTACGGTGCAAGCATTCGTAAAGGGCTGTTCTTTTGTGTTTAGTGTGGTGATTAGCCACTTTTAACAAACTTTCGTTCTAATTTCAGCTCCCGGCAAACGCCTACTTACTTTCGTCCACAGCGAAAGTGTGAAACACTGTTATGTTAATTGATCATTGTCCGTAAATGCGTCCGTGCGATGGTATGCAATTTAAGGTTTGCAAATTAAAATATGTTCCAATAAAATAGTACCACAACATATCTTAATTGAATAACAGAAAAAGAGCCAGTAAACTTGAAGTCAATAATACTCGATGGAAAATTTTCTTGTACGACTCGCAATTGAACATTTAAGTTTGTGATGTGTTACAGACGAAAAATGCATTGTAATGTTACATTACCGCTTTTTTTAACTTAAGCCCGCGTTTCAATTTTCATTTATATAATATTTTAATGTCAATATTTTTGCACTTAATATATTTAATTATATTTATTATATTCACAACGCCATTTTTAATAAGATATAACTTAAATTATTTATTGACACTTAAATTATTTATTGACACATTATTACTTTTTTCTCCTTTTCTATGTGTATATACAAGGTCATTTTATAAACACCATCCAAATTTATATATTATATTCTTTGAAGAAAATAACGAAACAAGATTTTTTTCTTTTAATATCACTCAGTACTAAAATATTAAGTTAAGCCTACACAAAGTTATCCGAGGAAAACTACCGATTGCTGTCACAGTCACGCTACGCACGGTGTTGTAGCAGATGATTACACGACCCCCGCCCCGCCCTCCCGTATTTCATTGATACATTACAATGATTTTCATAAGTTGCAAATTTAAACGAAAAAAAATAGGAACGTCAAATTGAAGAAGAGATAAGTTGATTTGTTCTTTGATTATAACAATATTAATCGATAACACTTTTAATAAATAAAAAATGAACATAAAAGTAAACCACACCTTAGGCACTTACTTCGCATTTTTTTAAATTTAATCAACTTATGTAGAATAATTGGTTGGAGTAAAGCAAAGGGTGTTTATTAACCACAGAATCTAAATAAACACAGGGATCGCAAAGGCAATTCGAAAATCGCAAAAACAAATGCAGTGCCAAAACCTTAGTACCTACCTACCTAAGTTATTTTTGTCTATTTTACACGATAGGATAAAGAAATGTATAATTAATAGTTCTATATTTTTGTGAAAAATTTCACAAGTCTTAGCCGCCCTGCACACATTTTGCTTTACTCCAACAAAATAATTAATTAAAAATCCAAAAAAAATACACTTACATGAAGTTTGAAAACAATCACTTTACCTTAAAGTGTAGGTAATTTCTCTCTAAACAGTCTTGCACGTTTATGAACATTGTCTTTTATTGTATTACTTGTTTTTTCACTTTGTCACTTCGTTAAATGCACGGATTATATTAGGGGTTAAAGTATGAAATTGCCGATTTGTACTGAAAATCTATATTGTTTATTTTTTAAATTTTTAACAAATTTATTTAATCAAAATAGTTGCCATTATTATCTATACATTGCTGCCATCTAATGGGAAGGTCATTAATGCCTTTGCGATAGAATTCCGACGATCTAGACTGCACAAACTGTGTGAAAGCATTTTGTACTGCCTCCTGGGAAGAAAACTTCTTGTCACGTAGATAATTGTCCAAATCACGAAAAAAATGGTAGTCCGTTGGAGCAAGGTCTGGTGAATACGGAGGATGACGAATGGTTTCTAACTGCAGTTCCTGAAGGGTCAAAATGGTTTCTCGTGCTGTGTGAGGTCTCGCGTTGTCGTGGAGCAATAATGGTGAAGATCGATTCATGAGTCGGGGCTGTTTTACTGCTAGTTTTGTCAACATGGTTCGGAGTTCGGCACAATAGACATCTGCCGTTATTGCTTGACCAGATCGGAGAAAACTATAGTGAATAACACCATGCTGAGACCACCAAACAGTTACCATTACCTTTTTATTGGTAAGTTTTGCTTTAGGACACTGTTGTGGCATTTGACCTGGGGTCAGCCATTGCATTTTTCTTTTCCGGTTATCATAAAGAATCCACTTTTCATCACATGTTACAATTCGATCCAATATTCCTTCATTTCTGTACCGGTTCAACAAGGCAACACAAGTTTCAACACGCGTTTCTTTCTGCAGATCAGTCAAATCATGAGGCACCCATTTTTCGTATTTTTTTATTTTATTGATTTGACGCAAGTGAGTCAATATTGTGGGTAAGGTAACGTTAAACCATGCCGCTAATTCCTGGGTACTTTGACTAGGATCGGCTTCCACTATCTCTCTTAATTCATCGTTATTTACCTGTGTGGGCGGTCTTCCTCGTGGCTCGTTCTTTAAGTCGAAATTTCCATCACGAAAGCGTTTAAACCAAAATCGCACGGTGCGTTCATTAGTAGACCCCTCTCCAAACGCAGCATTGATATTGCGGGCTGTTTCTGCCGCGTTAGTTCCGCGTCGGAACTCGTATTCAAAAATAACTCGAATTTTCGCAGTATCCATCTTTCTTGTCTAAATTGAATAACAAAAACAATTGAAAGTCGATATTCAAATGTTTTACATTTTTTAAAAAAAGAACATCATAGAAACCATTTAAAAAAAGTTTCATTCGAAAACCTCAAACCATGAAGATTCTATGTCAATTCAAAGAACCTATTGCAATAAAACGGCAATTTCATACTTTAACCCCTATTATTTATATTAAGTTCTCGAGGCTTTGGGCCTTCTTCACATAAACCCGTCGTTCAATTTCGCCCTCGATTTCAATTGCAAGTGTGAACACATTTCGTTAGGTAGATAATTATGCGACGTAAATGCGTGAACGCAACATTGTACATCGCGGAAAGCCCGCGGCTGACTGATTTCATTGCGCCGATGTAGTTACAACTTGCGCGCGCAGCTCGGTGAGGCGCTTCGGGCGGTCGGTCGTTCAACTGTAAGTACCTATTTTGCCAGTAACCAACTGTTGTAATAATTCGCTCGGACAAAATTTTTTTTTGCGGAAATTTTACCTACCAATTTTTTTTCATAAATGAAGTGTTTGAATGATATCTAATGCCTAGAAAAAATTTGGATGGTGTTTATAAAATAACCTTGTATATCTCATAATGTGCTTAGAAATTTAATCACAATTAATTACCACCCTGTGTGCTACTGATGTATGTCTGTGTTATGATAAACGCTATTTATTCTCATAAATAATTATATAAGATCAAATACGCCTACAAAAATAGCCGCATCTCTGAGCCCACAGATGGGATTCGAAATGGCGTAAATAATTAATATAACAGAAGTTTCTGTTAACATTATAATTGCCACAAAGGAGAGTTTTCTATTCCATTCAAACTAGTTAACATTAAGATATCTCAAAAAATATTTTTTTTAAATCGATATGTCGAACACTAAATACATATGTTTTTCTGAATAATCTGAGATTCCACAATGCAACACATGCATCCAAAATTTATAGTTTTGTAACTGAAAAGAATATTAATATCGAGTAACCTAACAGTATCACGAATTACTTAACATAATAACAAGTTTTATAAATAAACCTTAAAAGTTACTTACCTCATCTTATTACCTGCACCAGTTATAGGCAAATGAAACTCTGGCTTGTCTCTTTAAGATACACAATCCAATAATCCTCTAAAAACAGTCACGAACTTTTTCATTCTCCTCAGACATACGTCTTCGGTTCACAACTGACGATGATAGAGGCCTGTTTTTGCTTGGCTTGGTTTACCTGCCTGCGTTGTTTAGGTACTTGAATAAACTAAAATAAAATGAGAAACTTTTAACAAAGTATACATTGATAAAATGAAGAAAAATATTACCACCAATAGCATAGAATAAAACTTAAGCATGCAAGTTGAGCAATCCAGTAATCTGCAAGTCGCAGTTGCAAGTATCTCGGCAAACAAAGGCCGTGTAATCAAGACGAGCGAGCAGGGCGCGAGCGCTCGCTCGATAATTAGATGTAATCAGATATTTTCAGTAAACGCCTCGCCGCTCGTGCACTCCCTTTTAATGAAACAGAACCCCTACCAAGATTTTCTGAGAAAACAAACTCGGTATTAATTCGTTTTTTTTCATTAAGAAAGAAATGTGCTGAGAAAAATGTAAAATTTATATATTTACACGCTGTTCATTTCATTCATATCACTTTTATTTTGAAAGAGACTTAAAAAATATTCTATTCATATGGTGGGAATGCCTTCAAGTTTTCTGTATTGGTCTTTTTTGCAATCTAATTTTATCAATGAAATTAAAATAATATCTGCTATTAATTTTTTAAAAAGCTTGTTTTTCTCGAATAACAAATGCCATGCTCCTGTAATATTTGTTACATGTAAGACTTGTTATTCTTGTAACACGTTTACAGCAACTGTCAACAACATCTCTTGTCTTTAAGTTAAATTAATATTGTTATCATAAATCGTTTTATGTAAAATCCTATTACCACAATGTAGTGTGTAATGTCTAGTCTTTCATTTCGAATGATGTGCTATTAGTTTATCATTGCAAAATATTATTGTAGTCTGCATATACAGATCCTCTACTGCTACAAAACGAAGACATTATGAAAACTTTGTTGAAAAATTAGAAACCTTACTATACTCTTATTTACAAAGGTACCAAATAAAAAGAATTATAATTGTAGGCGACATTAACTTTTACATTCTTTTAAAAAATAAAACTTCTGAGACTAAAGACAGCTATCAGATATTCTTAAAAATTATAATCTGAAACAACACATTACTGAACCGATAAGGGCAAGTTCTTGCACTGATCACATCTTTAGTAATGTTTCAAATACTTCTGGGTGGTCTACTTTCGCTCTGGCTTTCTGACCATGATACGTCCCAGATACTTATTTTCAAAACTAAAGGTGAGTCAGTTACACAAAAGAATAATTCACTTATAAACGCTGTTACTCACAGGAATACATTGAAAAATTCCAAGGTTATTATCTTAAGGGCTTATCTTTCTCTGAAGTTGTCAAGGCAAAGAACGCTGATAAAGCTTTTGATATTTTTTATGACTGGTTTTATTTATTATATAAGCTTTGAGTGCCCAGAAATACAAGGAACGATAATAGGCTGGTCATCGATATAGTGCCCAAAAGCACACGTTTAAAAAAATGTTATTATATGGGAATCTCAATATATAAGTAGGTTCCCCAAGCTATAAGAGAATTGCCTCTTAATAAGTTTTAGTTTGAGCTGCATAGGTGGCTAATGAATAAATTGTTCTACGCGGTCCAGGATTTTTTTTTAATATTAAAAAAAACTGGCTATAAATTTTTGTTTAATGTAATTATGTGGACTTATTTAGGTGTGGCATTTCTTCAATATGTTTTAACCCTGTTTTTTTTATTTTTTTACCATGTAAATTGTAATTTTTATTCTTTGACATGTAATTTTAATTTGCGTATATTATTGTTACATAATTAATTTTGACATTCTTTCTAATAGTGGTAAAATTTTAAATATGACGCATTCTACTAACTATAGCTCAGTAGGTTTATTATATATTGAATTTATAACTGATATTCATAGACATATGCTTTATTTTTAATTCAATATTTATAAAAAACATGGGTAGACATTTTAAAATTATGTAAAACATTAAATTAAGTTTGCATGCTATATTTTCATGGCTAAATAGGTCACAAAGTTACTGATGTGTACCACCATTTTATACCACCCTATAAAGCAAGTAAAAATATTCTATTCTATTTACCCAGGCATGTCAAAACCAAATCTGCTACTAAACCAACTCCGTAAAATAATGTTAGCTGTTGTATTAAATTTAATGTCAATTTGTTCAAATGCTGGTTACTTAGTTGTGTTTTAACTTAGAAATACAAGATAATAAAAATATAAGGAATAGTACGAAAAACTGCCAAAACAGTATCAATTCAGCAAATTCTGATATCAGAAAATTTAAACCAATCATTAGGTATGTTATATTGAATATATTACAAACTTGACTTGACATTGGATAGAGGTCCTTTCACAGGCGTAGTATACTTTGCCATAACGTAACATTCGGTAAATACAGTACAGGTTGGTACTTATAAAAATGTTAATATCAAGTAGTATCCAAAAATTTTAGCATGTCATGCTGAAGTCTGTAACACCACCCTTGCACTGTATCAATAAGTAAAAAAAAAAAAACAATATAGGTTACAAAATTTTATTCTTATTCCTCCATGATAAAAACCTTAAATAGAAGACATTGTTTAATTTTTTTAAATGTACTGTTTTTAATATTTCATTCGAGAGCTTGTAGTAGAGATGGTCTCTCGGTAACCCGCTAACCAGTCTGGCGGACCCCAAACTCCCCCGCTCGCGTCGGCTGGTTCTTATGCGCGTTTATCTTTTTAATTGTGCCACCCTTGGCGACGCTCGTTATTTGCTTGTTAGATTTATCGGTTCGATTCCTGATCTTATATTCTTAGATTAATTTGCTGATGTAGCTTCTGCGCCCTCTTTGATAAACCAATCAAATCAGATTGATGTTTATTTGCCTTAATTATATTATGTGTTTACATATACATATAAACACATAATATAATTAAGGCAAATAGATTTAGAAATAACTTAGAAATTAGAAATAACTTCAAAAAAATTGGTTATTTACCACAAACATAAAGGAGTTTTAAAAGTAATTATAAGAACTATAAAATTATGTAATCATAATGCTAGAGTGCCAATTTTTTTCCTTATTTAAAAAAAAATTGCTCTTTTGAGGATACAACCACCATCACTTAGTTTTAAAGAGCATTTAACCTTATTATTTATGTGGAAGAATTTGGCAATCGACATAATCGCTACCATAGGTGGGGGAGGGTTGGGGGGTTGCTATGTTTTTCATTAGACGTTGTTTACGGGCGGCGACACAGAACACTTAACTGTTAATTTGGCTTTCGATGTGACAGGTATTAACTTTGAGTCTGAAAAGAATACTTCTTCAATAAAATTATTCATTTTAAATTATTTTTATAGAAAATTACATTTTAAAGCTTACACAAGTCCTCCTAGTATGAGTTCATATAAACTATTCTCGATGTTAAAAACTATTGCCCCACCTCTTTTACTCGCATTGACTACGAGCTGTATATTCGATATTTTTTTTATTTAAAATAATTTGCATAAAACATCTGGATCTGTAGAAATGGCAATGGCATGAATCTTAATTCACGATACATAGTTCAGCATCTTTTACAATATTTGCGATATGTACGAGACAATTGGTAAACAATTAGAATTGAAAAAAAGCATTTAACTAGCAGCAGCCATGGGTAGCCTCGAACCTACTAAGTCTCCGAATCACACGAGAACAAACTAAATGGAGTTGCATAGTTTTATTGAGCGAAGCTCTCTTTTATGCAACTCACAAATTTCGCTTGTCGCCCTCCTGCTACTTAATGGTTCAACCGATTCGAACGAATTTTAGCATGAATATGCATGATTATAACCTGACGGACATAGGCAATGTAAAAAAAATATAGACTTTACCATGGAGGAATTATCATCGAAAGAAAAATTCAAAAGCTGATCACAACCAAACCGCTGATACTACATTGATGAAATTTGGCGCCAAAACTCACATCGTGGTCGTGACTAATGTGTCTAAAAAGTTTTGAAATCGGACATACCATGGATGAATAATCACCGAAATAAAAATTCAAAAGCTGATCACAACCAAACCGCTGAGACTACATTGATGAAATCTGGCGCCAAAACTTACAAAAGAAGGTAAGGTAGTGCTTCGCTCAGTATTTGCAAACAGAAGCATGCATTGCAGACCTAGTTACAGAACTGTCATGGCAACCTTCCTTACATCATAAGACCCTGGGTAATATCTGAAACCAGAGTACTTGTGAAGACTAAATTCATGACCATAAACTCAATGGGTTTTATAAAGAGCCCCCATTCCGGCTCCATCATCAGATCAGCTCCATATTATAATAATATTGCTTTGTCATATAGTTTATATACGCATGCAAAATTTCAAGTCAATTAGAAACCGGGAAGTGACTCAAATATTACTTGCGATGCGATTTGATTGCACAAAGATATATGTACCTTTCTCTATGTTTATTTGGTGTCTATAGCCTAAAGAGAATAATCGGTTGTCTTAAATGTCAATCTGAAACATTGAAATAACAATACGCAAATGCAAAATCTTGCAAAAATGATAAACCTTTATAAATAGACAAAACATCAGCAACATCGATTCATAATGGATAAATAGTAAACAAGTAAAACACTTCAGGAAAAAGATGTTAAAAATTGTTATACAATCTTAAATTTTGTGGGTGTACAATGGATGTATCAGAACACATTTCTCAAATAGCAAGGCTTAAACCTCATCATCAGTTTATGCGACATGGTACCTCATGTCGTCATTCTGAAGAAACATTTTACGAGCCTAAACAAGGCATACTATATGAAAATGCAGACGAAGAAACCACTAGCATTAACATGAACCTTATATTTGAGAATGACGAAGACACTGTCAAAGAAATCTGCTCATGCAGTTCATTCAACAGTGTATTTGACTATGATTCAGATGTGGAGCCAGAACCAGAATCAAAAGAAGTGACTAATGCAAGATTAAATGCACTGATAGACATTCTCAAAGATGACTGCAGTCCCGCAAATGTTGGACAAAACTACTACATCAACTCATTGAGTAAAAATGAAAAGCTTAAAACGGACAACATAACCTCTGCAATGATAAAAAGCCCAATAAAACCTCAATTTATTTTGAACGGTATGCCATTTACGCTTGCGTTTTAGTTTTGATTTCATACATACATTTGGTTTATAAGGCCCCTAATGAAGCACAGTCTAAGCATAGTGTACAATAGTTAGATTCCTATTAAAAAAATTGGGACACTCGATGTTCATAATTCTCGATAACGTATCTAACGTGCGTGCGTAGACCCATGTCCGATTATAAATTGAAATGTGTAGTTGTTGTTGATAAATGTAAAAATTATGATTACAATATCTAATACCTCCGTATTTTCGTAAGGATATGGGAAATTTAGTTTTCGTAAACAGTTATTTCATGCCTTATTTTAGCTATAACACTTGATAAAGAAGGTCTCGAATACAGCTTAAATTTAAAGACACTACTTACTATGAAATCCCATCTTTTAACAATTCACTCATTCAGTCATATTGTTTAAATCCATATTAGACGAAGTCACCTTTAAAATTTATAAAAAGTATAATAGCAATTTCGTAAATTCAGATCCGAAACCCAAAATTCCTCGTATGGATTGGGATAATTACCACAGACTTGATGTAATACATAAATTCATGGATGACCTGGAATTTGATTATCCATCGATTTGTACAACTGGAGCAATTGGAAAATCAGTTGAAGGTCGGGATATAAAGGTACTATAAATTAAAAATTGAAAGTAAAATAAGGACAAAGTCATTGATACATTAGTTATAGAGAGTAAAAACACAGGTACTTTGATATTTAAGTTAAGAGTCCTATCATTAAAATTACTTTATGACGCAAAATTTAGAGGATAGGAGAGGATACGCAATTGCATAGCAAACACGTGAACTTGGTTTAGTATTGACTTAAGATTGTGTTCATAATTTATTCAGTGTATGTTACCTTAAACCTATAATATTAAGCAGTAGTCAATCTATACAAATAATCGAAAGAAGGAACATAAAAATTAGTATGATAACATAACAGTAATTCTATTGTATAAACAATAACTTAAAGATATTCCTTAGTAAGAAGCCCTACCTCTCATAACACAGGTTAAAGCACTATGAGACCAGTTGATAATAAAAAAAAATTTTTGGTATATTTTTTAAGGGATTAATTACAATAGTACTTATAAGTGTAAGTTATTTCTGAGATAATCAATAAATGAGAGAAATATTACTAATGCAGATTTTAAAGATCTCAAACAGCGACGCCGCCAATAGCAGCGTTTGGATCGACGCTGGCATACACGCGCGAGAGTGGATTGCCCCAGCTGTAGCCACCTATATCGCCAACCATATCGCGAGGAATTTCACCGAACTGCCTGCCAGCGTCACTAATAAAGACTGGCAAGTACTGAACTTTTATTTATATGGTATTGTTTACTAACTGCCCCATAAGTTTTTGTATTCTTGTAAAAAGGTTCAATTATCTTCATACTTAAAAAGAAAACTTTATTTTGCCAACTTATTGTAGGTACTTCCTTCCAGTAGTGAACCCCGATGGATACGAATATTCACACACCGTGGATCGCATGTGGCGCAAAAGTAGGTCTTGGTATGGCGGGGAATGCGTCGGAGTAGACCTCAATAGAAATTTCAGGTCAAGAAAAAATTATGTATTTATAATGCTTATGTATTTAGAATTCAATTCAATACCAATTCCAGGAAACTTATTTGCAATATCTGAAAATTCTTAGCTAGCGAACTTGCCTTACCACATTAAAAGCAAGATCAAGGCTACCAGTGTAATATTGCATATTGAGTGTGCAGACTTTTTAAGAGGTTTAAAGATGAAGTGAAACAAGAGGTAAACAGACGCGTAATTACAGGTTTTCAGTGCTTACAAACAAGACGCATTCGCGAATTCGTGGTTAGAGATGTAATAGTAATTTCTGCAAACAAAAAGTTGAGTGAAACTAGGGTGTAGCTACAGTTTTTTTTTTTAATTTTAAAAATTAATCAATATTTCATTTATTTGCTTGTAGCTGTGGGTGGGGCGGCAAAGGGTCTTCAGGTATTCCTACAAATGTTTTCTATCGTGGACCTGAACCTTTCTCTGAACCAGAATCATCTGCTATTAGAGTAAGAATTGATATAGCATCCTTATCTTTACTGTTCTCTTATTTATAGTTCTCTCTGATACTTAAATTAACTAAACTTATATCAAGTTAATCAATTGTGACCTATAGTGTTAAGAAATCAATAATTTTAATTACTTCTCTTTTTGTCTTTGTTAGTATTAAACATGTCTTGCTTTGGTTTATCTTAAAAAATGTATGACTGGTATTGGATATAATTTTAGCTGGGTATATACATTAGATAATATTACAATAATAAAATAATATCAACCGACTAATAAATATTATTGTTGGTGTCTTCATAACTGTAATTCAAAGTATTCATATGGTATATAATGAAATGAAAATATGTACATTATAATCATTTATCAGTAATGTCTGTTGATACCAAAATCGTGCCATCAACAATGAGCGTCGAGATTAAACTGCAAACAGGATTTAGCCGTAAATCAATTCCATTGCACCGGTTTTATATCATTCTGTTACATTGAATTAATTCTCTATTTGCCATTAAAATTCTTCATTTTACTTGACATTTTGACAAATACGTGGTTAACTCTTACAATGTATAATAAATTTGCATGGCAGATAATTACTTTGTACCGACAGTGCTTTAATGACACAAGAAGACTTTTCTGTTGGTGGTGCTGCATAATCAAGTTATTAGTAAAGTCCTTTGAAAGCTTATTACGAGTATATCGGGCACTTTTATTTTAAATCGTTACTATGGAAGTAGTAAAACTTTATATTTTCCATACGCTGCTAAATGTCGTTGGCAACTTTTAGTGGCATTGGCATATCTTCTTACATAAATTTATTTCAGGATATGTTGTTAAATGCTGGAATTACATTCAAAGTCTATATCACTCTACATAGCTACGGCCAAGTCATAATATTTCCTTTCGCTCATAAAGAAGAATTATGTCCCGACTACATTCGATTGCTTGAAGGTGCTACTGTAATGTCTAAGGTTAACTTTAAAATTCTATCATCTTAAGTATGAGTCATCACATTTTTTATTACAATTTAAACAAAAAGTACCATTTACATTAGCTAATCTAGTCATTAAACTAGATTAGCAGAAAAGTACTGATAACATTACCTTTTGATAGGCGATCAACGATTGCGATGGAAATATATACAAAGTTGGTATATCTAAGGATGTCATGTATGGGGCAGCTGGAACTAGTTATGATTTTAGTTATGGAGTAGCAGGGATACCACTTGCGTATTTGATTGAACTTAGAAAGCGAAATCAAAAGGTTAAGCCTCCAAAGGAAGAGATCGATGAAACGGGAAACGAAATACTTTGCTCTGTTAAAGCGTTAATGGAATTTGTGGACGAAAAGTATCCAAACCTATAAATATGTTTCGAAATTTAATATTTTTTACAAAGTAAGAACGGAAATGAAACCACTGAATTATTGGACATTGTAAATTTTGATTCTACTAAACCCGAACACTAAAGTGACTCATTGTAAGCATTGCGCTTTATCTCACTAAGATAAGTCTTTGTTGCTCTTAGGCGATCTACGACTGCAGTGGCAGTACATACAAAGTTGGTATTTCTAAGGATGTCATGTATCGGGCATCTGGTACAAGCAATGACTTTAGTTATGGTGTGGCTGGTATACCATATTGTTATCTCATTGAACTAAGAAGCAAACGGCATAGGTTTAAATTACCTAAAGAAGAAATAGCAGAAACTGGAAACGAAATTGTTAGTGCTATGAGAGCCTTGGCAGAATTTCTAGATAACGAAAACCCTTTAAACAAACTACAAAACACTGTAACTGATTGGAACGGCAAATATATAAATGAAAAATTAGGAAATTAAATGATTAGGTAAGTGACGTATATCGCTAACCTTATGTGATTTTAAACTTATTAATAATCTATAATCTAAGATCACAGTGGTTTGTGTGTTTGTCTGTCCGCTCTTTTTCTCGCTCTTTTTCCATTTTATCAATAACGTTACCATAGCAAAGCGTTAACCGCAAGTAGTTCGTCTACCGGACGCTAGATGGCGCTAACGGAAAAATATTTAATAATAGAAAAAAATATTCTTTAAATTTTTTCTATTATTAAATATTTGTCCACCCTTGCGAAGCCGGGACGGGCCGCTAGTGTTAATTAAATATTTTATGCTTTACATGATACTAATGTTGAAATCTAAAAATCTTGCAAAAATTGTGACTTTCTTACATAGATGTATATACAATATTTATATAATTATTTCAAATTAAAATGATCGTTGCTAGCTAATAAGGATAAGGGCAAGAAAACATTTTTTTGCTACTGGGTCTATGCTTTAATGGAACCGCCTTGGACTTTTACTTTTAACATATTGGTTTACAGCAATACAATGTTTAAAAAAGTGCATTTGACATTGTCACTTATGTTATAAAATGTCGTAAATAAATTTCAAAATTTTCAGTGAAAGTAAAATCTAAACTAATTTTCCGATACAACATTTTATATAAAAATATTCAAAGTGGCACCTTTACACGAAAAAACGCAAGTATGGGAAATAAAATTTACTAGGGAAGGGCAAAGATACTTTGTTAAATCATTGGATACACTAGGCGGTACATATAGTTTTACTATTTATGTATTTACGGTTTAAAATAGTTAAGCATGGGCTCAAGTCCATGTACCTAAGTTAATATTATAAAGGCAGTAATGAAAATATCATGGTAGTGATTTAATGTGATAAAAAGAATACCAAATATGACATTCTGTACTCTACGTTCATTTATGTACATTGTTCTGAACTCAAGTAGCTAAGGTACTTGTGTTATGGAATTCAGAAACAACGACGGTTGTTTCAACACCCAGACTCGAGCCAATATAAAAAAAGTTCAATTTCTACGTGGAGTCAGAGTAATATTGGCTTCAGTTTACTTTGTTTGAAACATTCCAGCCATCACTATTTGGAAGGAAGAGCGAAGCACTATGGACATAATGGTTGAAGGACCACGAGCTGCCCAAGTGGCGGGCATGTTGCACGAAAGGGAGATACCGTACTCTGTCGCCATTGGAGATGTAGCATTGATGGTTGCTAGGGAACGGGGAGGCACATCTTCGAAGGTTCAATCACCTACATTAGCGTCAGCAAAAAGTCGTAAGAATTCCTAGTTATTATATTTCAACAGATTTGTTTGACCATGAACTGGCGAAAGTATCGAGCTCATAATCATTTTAACAATACTCTTTATCCCAGAATTAATTAGTTATAAGGAAGCTTTTAAAAGCTAATTTCATGGTCGAAAGCTCTATTATTATTTATTACTTACATACATTTTGATAATACTAAAATTTCAAATGGATACACACCGTATTTTACACTGGCGTATGACAAGAAAAAACCTGTTCCTGAATGGTGATACTACAGTAGAAATTGACTGTCGTTTTTAGATAACACAAGTAACTAATTTATTTTCAAAGAAACACATTATTTCAGATTAGTTAATTAGAATTATCCATCAGATTAGTAAATTATTTAAATCTGTCATAAGTACTTATGTGTTATTTTGTCTGCCCGTTCTTTATTAATATATTTAATAACTATTAGCAGCAAAATCTATATCCACTTCTCTGGAGCGTGTGCAGTCGTGATGTGACAGGAAGTTTTACTTACAAAGTCAATACAATACCATGTTTCAGAATACGATAAATGTCATATTTTTATTCGTTTTTATCTTACGAGTGATACGTACACTAAGTTCAATTTGCTATTACTCACCGAGAAAGTGATCTTTGATTAGCTTCAGAAATTGCTTACGCCACCTCTTTTTTGTGTGAATTGTACGTAAATAAATATGCATATTCTAGAGTGTTTGTACGGTTTGTTTAAAAGTAGCTGACGTCATGGCATCAAGTATCCTGCATAAAGGTGTTCTTTAGCCTTTTGGCGCACTTTGATGTTGATTTATATATAAACTAGAAAAATTTACAAAAAGTAGCAACTAGCAATTGTTAAATGCAATAATGAACAACGACTTGAAATATTCTAATAATTATAACAATGGCAGTAACATTAGCTTAGTAAAATAAACATAATTTTGTTTTATTTATCTACGGCAGTTTCACCACGAAGGACACTACACCAATCATTACACCAGTGCTAAACACAGTGTTGCCATGAAAAATGAGAGCGATAACATAATGATACGAAAACATGATAATTCGTACAAGTTCCGAATGTTTTGATCGGATTTGTTTACAAATTACGCAAAATCTATCGAATCTATTTGACTCCTGAGACAAGTTGACATTTTCAGTAAATGTTTGTGAAGACAACATTTACTGAAAATGTCAACTTGTCTCAGGAGTCAAACGGGATTTGAACTCACTCACATTTGAAATCGATCGCACGGACAGTGACAGTAGGTTCAAGTCCCGCCTTACTCTTAATACAAGTTAATTTTATTAGTAAAAAAATTTGTTTGATTATATAACTGAACTAAATATATAAACGACACAAACTTGTCAAGTTTAATGTATGGAGAAAGACTCTTGAAATCACGACTGAGTAATAAATTAAATAGATTATTTCAAAACAGAAATTTTTAAATATTGTAGGTTTCAAGGCTTACCGAAAGAACATTCCACGGAAACGTGTGTTTAAAACAGGTACTTATTACAAACCTAACTTGAAAGCATTTTATTATATATCTATAAATCAATAGCAAATAATTATTTTCAATTTTATATATACTTTTATCTAAAATATTGTTATTTATAACCATGATCCTTTTCAATAACTCCTAATAACCTACCCTCAGAAAGACATGGATCTGCATTGGTTTAGTTGCTAGGCAACCATTGTTGTTTTCCGTCTCTTAACAGAAATATCTAAGTAACAGAATTTGGTATCTATATCTGATATCAGGGATATGTTGTTTAAAAAGCCTGTTAAGTTTGAGTCATAGTTTTTTTTTAAATCACAGCTACCTCGTTTTTGTCCTAATGAGTTTTGTGAAGTTATGACTCACATACTTACAATGTAATTTTTTAAGGACAACTAATAAAGGTTACTAAATGTTTTTTTTTATAATTACTTCGACTCCATTCTGTTATTTTTCAATTCAGTCTTACCTCTGATTTTGTGCAGTTCGGTGCTGTAAAGTTACACGAATCATTTATAAACAATAGTATAATTTATTAACAATAGTTAAGTGGTACTAAGTGGTCTTATTGTAACCACTTTTGTATTTTTCTAAACCAGTCTTCTCTGATTTTGTTTAATTCGGTGCTCTTGTATTTGTGATAGTTGCAGCTATGGGACTCATTTCAGGTTTAGGCATAGATTGGAAGAATTACTATAGATTGGGCGCTATTTACAATTTTATGGACAGTTTAGTTAAAGAATATCCTTATCTGTGTTCTGTGCAAGTCATCGGACGGTCTGTTGAAGGTCGCGACATAAAGGTAAGTGATGCTTTACAGGTGAATCCTGTAAGCGTATTTTGTATTAAAATAACCCCATTATTTATTGGAAGCAGTCTTTCTTATTCCAATTTTACGAATGCCTCAGTTGTGGCTATTTCTGTTTTTTTAGTCTCCATTTTTATTTTGTTTTCATCAAACAACCTTGCGACTCTAGCATCTATGGTTCCAGATTCGATTCCCGATTATGTCAATGTAGGAAAAAACTGTTTGAATGTAATACCATGCGTGGTTTCTTGTCTTAATAACGGAAACAGCACATTAAGCTGCACTCTTTGAAGTTTGGATTGTAATAAAGATAATTTTATTTTCAGAGTTGCGAAGCTAACCATACATAGTTCCATCCAATATGTTGTATTTTTTTCCAGATATTAAAAATATCAAACGGCAAAGACGGCAACTCCGGCGTTTGGTTGGATGGCGCCATCCATCCTCGCGAATGGATCAGCACTGCAGTGGTCACATACATCGCTAACTCACTCGTCCGGAACTTTCACGATTTGCCGGAGAGTGTCACCAATAAAGACTGGTTAGTTTTGTTAAGGAGACTGAAAGTATAGCAAATTGACAAATTTCCTATTCGTTTGAACCCTAACGCAAATTTAATAGTGCAAAACTAATTAATAAACAATAAGATAACTTGTTGTAAGTTTATCAATTGCATACAATAAATCAACTTTTATGATTGACACAAGCTTGCAAAACTTTAATTTAATCTCATAATACTTATTTCTAACTATTTAGTTATCGTTACAACGAATAGAAAGATTGTCACTTGTATCAAAGGCTGGTTCCTGATCGTTCGGTACGTAAATGCGCCAAAATACGTAACAGTAATTTTTGACCACTTTAATGCGCCTATTTTAAATGGCATAAAATATTAGACTTCTCTAGCCTTGTGAATAAAAATCTGTAACTGAGGGTGCTTAGAAATAAAAGGTATGATGAATCGGTGCAGTGGCGCCAAGATAACGCAGTAGGCTACTTCAATATATTCTCGTAATCGAGTTTCTAAACATTTTTTGTGAAAAACGGTGGCGTCGCAACTTGCGCATCACTGTAACAAGCCTGTTGGAAACATTCTCTTGTGATAGAAAAACTTATGATTTAGTCCATGTATTGCAATTGCGCGCATTGCAATGACAATGCTGTAAATTGAGCGAGGAACTGATTTATAATGAACTGATCGCTAAGAAATAAAAAGTGACTTTTATGTTTTTTTATTAAAACTTGAAGGGCAACCTTATAGCTATGGCATATAGCTTTAGTTAGCATATCGACGGCGAAGTGCCAAGACCTTACTGAAATTCGTGGAGAAATTCACTTTTTTGTCATTTCGAATTAAAATTCGTTGTTTGCATGTTTTAATGAAATTTCCTAAGCGAATTTTCTGTTGCAAGCACATCAAGTTAAAAAAGAATTATTTTTTTTTAATAAATTTTACCTTGTCAAGAAATTAAACGTGTTTTTCAACTTGTGTATTATTTTGAATTTAGCAGTTATGTGCTATAGGCACTTCGCCGTCGATATACATATAGCTATAGCTGTATCCTAATTTAGATTTCGACTAAAGAAATACTATGTAGGCCATCAACTTTCCGCCAATTAAGATACAATGCTGCGATTAAAAAGTGTCATAGAGACACTACAAAAACTATTGGTAATGTTTTTTAAATAACCCACTATTTCCTCTATTAGATCGCATTAAAACCATTAAAACTTCTTTGTGTTTGTTCATATATCATGTTCGACCACACCTTCTGACAACCTCCGTGGTCAAGTGGCTCGTATACCGGTTTTCATGGCAACGCCACTCCGAAGTCTCGGGTTCGATCCACGGCCGTGTCATTATAGAAAAACACTTTTCTGTATTTTCTCTGATCTGGGTGTTGTAGTCACTGTTTCTGAATTCCATAACACTAGTGCTTTAGCTACTTAAAACAATGTATGCAATGTTGTCTAATATTATATTACGTTAAGGGAATGTATTTAAGAAAAGTAAAGATGCATTTTTTCTTTGACATTCAGGTACATCCTCCCAGTATTGAACCCGGATGGTTACGAATACACGCATACACATGATAGGATGTGGAGGAAGAATCGTGCTCAATACGGCGAATGCATAGGAGTGGACCTCAATAGAAATTTTAGGTACGTTGACACGTTATTAATCTTGTTAACAGGGTATTATCTATCTGATCTATCTGTTTTTATGCCTATGTTACTATTGTCTAAATGTCTAATGAAACCATAGAAGTGGATGTGCTAAACAATGGGTTAGTGGAACTTTTCCGAAGTTTTCTTGAAGTATTAATAATTTACAAGACACCGCAAAGTTGGGATCCAGAAGCTTTCCCACAAAACCCTTGATCTCATGGCAGATCGAAGAGTAATGTATCTCCTGTCTTCAATTGACATGGCAGCATGTATTGGTTTTGCCTACCTTTAATACAGCTCGTGTTAGGGGTAACTAAAATTGAGCGGAACCAAGTAAAATTTTTGTAAACTTTTTAACTGTTATATTTTTTTTTTTTTGCATTTTTGAATGCTATCTTATATGATAAATTATTTTAGTGGAAAAATACTATCCTCCTGAGAATTCACTTGTGAGCCGAGTCGATTTTTTTTCTAGTATTTTTCTATTAAAATAATTTAACTTTTTTCTTCCCGAGATAAAGGATCTTCACAGACAGACAGACAATAAAGGTTCCGTTTTTTCCCTTTAAATTAAAGAACCCTAAAAAGAAGATATCTAGCAGTAGTTTAAAAATGATGCAATTTTTTGAAAACTAATCATATAAGCTTTATCTTTAAGGACGTAACAGGACAGTAAATATTAAAACTGAACATAGGATTTTGCCTTAATATATGCGAAGAGCAAAGTTAGACCTTGTTTAAAAATTGTCTGTCTTCCTTCCTGCTTCAAAGCATATAAAAGTGATTTTAATTAAGATTTTATAATAAGGGGCAATATCGTGAAGTGTCCAACAGACAATAGTAACTTAAATTTATGTAGTTAATTCAGACCAAATTTTTAAGATACTTCAATTATTAGTTATTTATAATTGATTCATTATGAAGTATACGTATATATATTAGTCGTGTTATCCGTCATGGTGACACTTAGGGGTTTGGTAGAGGGCTATGGTATCTGGTATTAATCAGAGCGTTTTCCGAAGTATGGTCTTTTACTGCAATCTTCAACCGCCAGCTAAGCATGAAGATTATGGCAAGGCCCTCCATTTTTGAGGGATGCTTCCTTCCAGCAAAACTTCTTTCGGTTTTTATTTTGGTGCCTCTCAATTGTAAGAGAGAAACTTAACTCATTTAGTTTAATAAGAGTTATTTTTACTTATTACTAGTAAACCAGTAAAATACCTTGGAGAGAGTATCGTTTACATTTTACATCGTCAGAGCACATCTGCAAACAATCCTGTCTCACATAAGTTCTATCTATGTGTTATAAGAAAGGGCATTACTGTTTTCTTTTATATCTGTAATTGTTTATTAATGCATATGAGACGGAGTAATGGTGGGTCCTAACTTAATCTGATACAGTAACATAATTATTGTCATTGTATGGTTGCATTCGCTAATGCGTGGTGCACCAATACCTTTAGTAATTGATTTTCTACTCGTATTTCAGCTATGGTTTCGGCGAGAAAGGGGAAGAAGGTTCTTCGGAAGATCCAGGCAATATATTCTACAGGGGCCCAAAGCCATTCTCAGAGCCAGAAACAACAGCTGTAAAGGTAGAAAAATAATTTAAAATTTTGTTCCATTTTTACACTCTTCCCTAATGAATATAGTATCTGTTTTTTAAAATAAGTATATAACTAGTTAAATCCATAAAATATAAGTTAGTGATATCAGAAATTCTAATGCTTGAGCGGCCTATAGCGGTGGCGCAGTGGGCGAACGAATAAATAAATTGATCGGTGAGTAATGTGATATTGGGATTGATTGATTGATATGAAATTAAATATATCTGTGGTAATCTTCTATAGACGCCATCTGCCCCATCTAGGGGACGTAGGACCTTAAGAGCGTAGTTATCTTAGTAATAGAGCAACAAATCAGATTGTCTAAATCAAATTAATTAATTTATAAAAAGAATATGAGCATTTTTTCTGTATTATGTTATTTTAGAACATAGACAACAACACTACCTACAGGTAATTTTACTACTATCAAAACAAAATCATGGGGCGTAGCGCAACGTGAGTATATATGTAAAAGATCGTCCAGTGATGTCGCGCGATGAGTGACGAATTTACTTTTACGCACATTTTGCATAATCTGCCTATTGAAAAGATGCGTCTGAAGCATTATAAATATATTGATATGAGCAGTTTACTGTAGATAACAAAGAATCGACATGCCCTACGTTTTTATTTCAGTCTGATCGATGCTCTAGATTGATGAGGAGAGTATTGTGATGACCGGCAACTGGTACTTATCTAAATATTTCTATCTTTTAGTGCATTATTTACACCATTATGTATCTGAAAATATCATATTCAAGTTGTTTGTTTAGTGTCGGTTTTCATTCTGTCTGCAAATTTGTAGCGGCTGCCATCTTGGATCTTTAAGGATACGTAAAATACATAATTGTATTGTCACTCTAATCCTAAAAAAATATATTGTTGTTTATTTGTTACACTTTTACGCCTTGAGTAGTTAACTCAATCTATCATTATGAAATGTTGCATATGTTGTGGGATACGCTTTTTGTATTAAATAAACTCTTATTAACTTGAAACTTGTTTTAATCTTTTCTTTTACACAGACAGACATTACAGTACAGTACAACCTTTTTGGAGGGAAGTAAAACACACCAGAGATTTGACATTTACAAGCATAGACACTATTTTTCCGTCTCAGAAACTATCTTAACTATTTTAACGTTCAACACCCCCCCTAGTTAATTAGTTTCTGAACCCTATACAAAGTAAACACTAAAGTACTATAAAAGTTTTAACAATATAACTTAATTTTAAATTAAGTAGTTTTAACCATTACAAATAATAATTTTAAACATAAAATAACATTGTTGAAATGCTTTCAAATATTAATCTAGTCCTTATATAATACTTTTTATTACTTATTTATTTATAACTTATATTAAACACCTTTAGAATATATATATTATGTATGTAATGCAATAACTTTACTTTCAAAATTATACATAACTTTACTCATTTAATATTTACAATTTTTTTAAACAAATTAAGTTTTTCAGTGGGCAAAGCCTTAGTTAGCATGTCTGATACATTTTTATCAGTAGGAACATAGTTTACCTGTAACACATTATTTATCACTAAGTCCTTTAAAAAATGTTTCTTAATGTCTATATGTTTGGTACGCTTGCTATTTTCATATGATTTTGATAACTGTATTGCACCAATATTGTCCATATACAACACACATTTCACTTCACTATTATTAAAATCACTATAAAGTCCTTTAATGTATATCAAGTCACATGCACTTGTTGCTGCTGCTATGTACTCAGCCTCCACGGTTGATAGAGAAACACAATTTTGCTTCCTGGAAAACCATGCCACAGCATTTCCATTATACAGAGTAATCCCACCAGAAATACTTTTTCTATCAATGTGATTTTGAGCCCAATCTGAGTCACTGTAGGTTTCAATCATTTCAACATCATGTTTGGTATACACTAGTCCTTCATTCTGAGTTTGGTTCAAGTATCTTAAGATTCTTTTAGCTTGAGTCCACAGACTTTTAGTAGGCTTGTCTAGGTATTGACTCAGATAAGATATGGCATAGCAAATATCAGGTCTCGATACAGTAGCAACATACATAAGTCCTCCAATCAATTGTCTATATGGTACATCTTCAATTATGGTTTCATTTTTATCAATCTGAAAATTCAAAACTAATGGGGTAGACACTCCCTTACAATCTTTCATAGAAAACTTCTCAAGCATTTTATTTATTTGTCTTTTTTGTGTTATTTTTAAGTATTCATGTGTCCTTTCAATTTCCATTCCCAAAAATAACTGTGGTTTTCCAAGTACCTTAACATTGAATTCTTTGATCAATCCTTGTACAACATTATTTACTTTTTCTTCTGTACCGGCTAGAATTATATCGTCCACATAAATTACTATGTATACATTTATCTCTCTTCCTATATAGAGACAAAAATCATGTTGTGATCTTTCAAAACCATAACTTTTTATATAATTGTCAAACCGCTGATTCCAACACTTAGGGCTTTCTCTTAAGCCGTACAAACCTCTGTTCAATTTTAGAACTTTATTTTTTAGTACTTGCACACCTTCAGGAGGTTTTAAATAAACTTCAGTGTCTAGTGTCCCATGTAAAAATGCTGTTGGAACATCAAGTTGAACTATAGGCCAATCTTTATGCACTGCCTGAGCTAAAAGTGATCTTATAGTGGAAATTCTCGCCACTGGTGCATAGTTGTTACAAAAATTATCTTCATCTTTTATTTGGAAGCCTCTTGCGACTAATCTGGCCTTTTTGAATCCATTTTCTTTTGTCTTAAATATCCACTTTGCATCAATAGTTTTTCTATCTCTAGGTAGTTCTGTCTCAGTCCAAGTGTTCATATTTTTCAAGGCTAAAAGCTCATTCTGAATAGCTTCTTTCCATCCATTTTTCACAGCATCATTATAGGTTAAGGGATCAGATTCTTCACTTACGAAACAATATGCTTGATACATTTCATACTCATTTATATATTTTGATTTATTTATTATTCTTCCTGACCTTGTTCTCAATGGTTCATCACTTATTTCATTTTCTTTGTATTCATTGTTTATTTCATTAATATTTTCTTCAATAACCTTATCATTCTTAATGTCAATATTACTGTTATTCTCTTCTACTTCAAAATATTCTTGATTTAAGTTTTCTGTTCTACACTGTTTTCCTTTTTCATATCTGATATCAGTCTCATCAAATCGAACATCTCGTGTTACTTTAATCGTGTCACTCACTGGATCCCACACTTTGTAGCCATTCTTAGCATATCCTACCATTCGCACTGGTATAGCTCTCTGATCTAATTTGTCAGTTCTCGGTAAAACTACCGACCATCCTTTGGCACCAAATACTCTCATTTTGTCCAAGTTCAGGTCTCTACCAAAGATGTTTGCCGGAATCTTAAAATTAATTGCTCTAGATGGGCATCGGTTTAACATGTATGTGGCAGTTAATATTGCCTGCCCCCATAATTCCCTAGGCAAACTAGAGTGATCTAAAATAGTTCGTGCTTTGTCATAAATGCTCCTGTTCATTCTTTCGCTCTTCCCATTCATCTGTGGGCTATATGGTACCGTATATTCTAGTTGTATTCCCTTTTCACTGCAAAAATTCTGTAGTTTATTTCCTGTATACTCTCCCCCTTGATCACATCTTATCCTTTTTACTCTTATATCCTTCTCTCTTTCTAATTGGTTTATATAATTTATTATGTTTCCTGCTGTTTCAGATTTATTTTTCATCAGATAAGTTTGGGTAAAATGGGAAAAATCATCAATAATTGTCATATAATATCTATGGCCTTCTTTAGTAATAGTTCTATTGGGACCTACCACATCAGTGTGAAACAACTCACCTATATATTTTGATTGGGGTTTTCGAATGCTTCTAAATGGTAGTCTGGTGCTCTTACTTATCATACAAACATCACAAATTTTATTCGATGTAGGCAATTTCATTATCTTAAGTCCTTTTCTGTTAAGATGACCCAATCTGTAGTGCCATATGTCTTCATATTCTTCTGTTACATGGCAATGGCCCTCCTTGGCAAGGTTAAATTTAATCACATATAATTTTCCATTCGAATATCCATAGTATGTATTTATCTCATTATATATTTTTATTTTATTTTTATAAAACAATACAGACATTCCTCTCTCAATAAGCTTATTCACTGATAATAAGTTATGACTTAGGTTATTCACAATAAGGCCCTCAATGATAATATTTTTCTCACCATATTTTACATTTAGTCTTCCTTGTCTCTCAGCGACTAGAGTCTGGCCATTAGCAATTTTTATTTTTATTTGTGGTATGTCTATTATATCTGTCATATATCTCTCATATTTAGTTTGTATAAAGTGATGTGTGGCACCAGAGTCCACAATAAAATTCAGCCCATCACTGTCACATTCTGCAGTTAATGCTAAAAATAATTCTGATAGTTCTGATGAAATTACTTCTGACTTATGTGCTCCATGTACATTTCTTTGGTGACCTCTGCCTCTTCCTCTGTGTGCTCCATGTACATTTCTTTGGTAACCTCGGCCTCTTCCTCTGTTTACTGTCCTGCATTCATATGCCTTGTGGCCTTCCTTCCCACACTTATAGCAAACAAAAAATGCACTTTCTGTTCTTTCTCTTTGACTGTTTATTGGCTGTTTATTACTTTTATTTTTTATTTCGGCATCTAGGAGTCTCGATTTTATAAAGTCCATTGTCAGTTCCTTCTCATCCTGGCACATTGTTTCTAATGAGGTAACAACTGTATCGTACTCTTCACCTAATGTCAATAATAGATGGCACACTTTATCAACTTCTTCAATTTTGCCACCACTAATTTCCAGTTGCGTTATTAATTCGTCAAATTTTATAAAATGTTGCTGGATATCCTCTCCTGGCTGCATTTTTAACGCCAACAACTTTCGCTTTAAGAAGATTTTATGAAAAATACTTTTTCTCTCAAAAATGTTTTCAAGTTGCGTCATCATGGCCGCTGTGGTGGTGCAATTTTTTATACATTGTACCAGAACATTCCGTGCCTTGCTATCTTTCTTCTTAGATTCCTCTGTGTCTGTCACAGTCGAGTTTAGCACATCTTCCAAGCCCTTTGCTTCGAGAACAATTTTTACTCGAAACTTCCAATTGGAAAAGTTTGTTCCATCGGTAAGAATCGGCAGCCTTTCATGTTGCGACGACATTCTTGATTATTAACAAATTATACACTCTTTGGAACATTAACCACGCTCTGCTGTTGTGGGATACGCTTTTTGTATTAAATAAACTCTTATTAACTTGAAACTTGTTTTAATCTTTTCTTTTACACAGACAGACATTACAGTACAACCTTTTTGGAGGGAAGTAAAACACACCAGAGATTTGACATTTACAAGCATAGACACTATTTTTCCGTCTCAGAAACTATCTTAACTATTTTAACGTTCAACAGCATACACTTTTTAGAGGTACGTAGGGTACCTTCCATACAGAAAAAAGTACTGTTGTTAAGGAACAGAAATGTAACTTTTAATCGGTAATATACATTAACGCAAGCGAAGTCGCAGGTAAAAGCTAGTAAAAAAACAAAAATAATTTTTATATTAATCAGTAAAATTTTAATTACTAGATTTGACACTCACAATACAAACAAAATAAATAAAACCATTTCCAAACTTTTTGTATGATTCTCTCAAATTTAAATTCTTTGCAGAAGACAATTCTGGATTCGGAGACAACGTTCAAGGCCTTTCTGTCTTTCCATAGCTACGGAGAAGTGGTGATTTTCCCCTGGGGGTACACGGCAGACCCTTGTCCAGACTATGTGGAACTACTCGAAGGTGGCACTGCCATAGCTAAGGTTTGACTTTGTTATAAGAATTTTTTTTTCGCCCTCTTTTAGTATCATCACGACATTTTCCACCACCATACTACCAAGCTTGTCCTATGATGGAACTCAAATATGGGATATGGAACACTGGGATGATTACTAGGTCGAGTCTAGGTCGTCGAGTTGAGTTGAGGCTCATTAGGATTCGTCGTGACAAGAGTTGTCCATTTGACTTGACGAGGACCTGATAAAGAAATTAAAGTGGCTGGTGGAACCCGCTTTATTTTTAATGCAGCAAATACAGATAACAGCGTGTTTCTTTTATTAATATTATTTAAACTATAGGTATTTTAATATAACCATCAATAAATGACGATCCCTGAATCGCATCGTTGCTTACCATCAGGCGCTTACTGTTGTAGCTGATTTGACCTCAAAAACTCATTTTTATAACTGTACTGAAGGTAGGTACACGGTTTATTTTAAAAGTATATCACTTGCTTACCTCGAGACGAATAAACATCACAATTGGTTTTATCCTGGTGTAAATAACTAAGGCACCTAAACTTTGGTTATTGTAAGTATGTATATAATAACCACAATAAAGGAAGGTAGTGTCCACACAGCGAAACAAAAAAATCTAGTAAATCCAAATCAACTTAACCGGTTTCGGTAAATTTTTCTACAGCTCTTTTACACCGCCTGCTCTCGGCGATGAATATCTTTTGTACACCGCCAACTACTCTACCATAGTCTGTTTTTCTTTTCCGGCCATCCCAAGGTCACCTAGAAGAACTCGCTAGTAGAGATAAAGTCGCCAATTGTACGACTCCTTGTGTTTATATAATGTCCCGCCACCAGTGTCGGAGCCTTTAATGGTGTGAAATATGGCATTTTTTATCGACAAATTGCCCCTCGAATTTGGTACCAATAATTAAAAAATGCACAAAAAAGATTTTTATTTCACCCGTTTTATCATGTAACTTATATCCTTCATAACGTTGTCTGTTAGAGATTGCTATAAATAAAAAGAACCTTTATACTAACACAAGTTTATTATATTCACTTTACTCACTTAGCTATGGTAATTTGTGGTGTCGCCAGTGAGGATTTTTTATTAAATATTTCACATGTACTATTTAGCCGTAGGAGATATAGCCCCGACTTGAATAAGTCTTATATAAGACACTAATTTCTTCTTACCATTTAACAGGCAATCCACGAGACCAGTGGCCGCACGTATAGGGTAGGCAGTACTAAGGACTTGATGTACTACGCATCTGGCACCAGTATCGATTGGAGCTACGCGGTCGCCAACATACCTTACTCCTACATGATCGAACTTCGAGCTAAGCAGCATAGATTCCTCTTGCCTAAAGAGGAAATATTGTCCACCGCCAAAGAAGTATACAACGGTGTAATGAGACTGATGGATTTTATCGACAGGAGATGTAAAGGAAGTGGATCTTGTGTGTGCCCTAAATAAATAAAATTTGTATGAAATATACTCCTTCAAAGTCCAAGAGAAAATATAAACAAAATTTATAAAATATGTTTCAAATATTAAAATCAATTTATTAATTGCTATTTAAAGATTAATGGAGTTTATGTTTAAGTGATTGAGAACTGGTTTGTTTGCATTTTCTATTAATTGGATTTTGACAGAGTAAATCTTGTACCGTTTCCAATTGTAGTGTAAACTAAATTATAAGTTAAACAGTGAAAACAGTTCAAATAAAATGGTAAGACTTTATTAGGTACATTGTTTATTATTAACTAGCCACCTCGACTGATGTCTTCCTATTTCCTGACCAAATATCTGTCCAAATTAAGATTATTTCTACGAAATGTTTCCAGTGCAAACATTCCATAGGAATAGTCCCTGTTAGTTTACCCGAATTTCTCTAAAATCAAACTTATTCTGAAACCTAGTTACTGACACAATTCAATTAAAATGGAATGTTGACTTGAGGTAAGTCATAAAATCACAAGCTTTTAAGTAAAGCCCTCAAACGACAGCAGCTTTACTAATAGATGTTATTTACATCTATTGGTATATCAACTAAAGCAAAATAAAGAGATGTAATTTAGAAGTGACCTTAAAAGTTAAAAATCCTTTTAGTCTCGTAAATTTTCATCGAAGTTCGCTATTTCAAAACCTATTCGGGACAAACAGATGAAGACAAATATTCTAAACATGGTCATTCATAGTTAAGTATCGTATAAAAAACAGTTTTCACTCTAATCTCAATATTAATCAGAGATGTTTCTTGAATTTATTTGTTTAGATTAAAAGTAAAAAAGTGTAGATTTTTTCGAAATGTAACATTTGTAATAAGCTCTGTGATAGAACTAAGTACACAGACGACTTCCCTAGCGAGTGCCTTTCATATCGTCATAGTGGTGACGCCACTCCAAAGTCCAACCCCAACAAAGATCAAACCTCAACCGGGTCAATGTGGAAAACTAACTTTTCTATATTTTTGTGGTGCAGTCGTTGTTTTTAATTTCCATAACACAAGTACTTCAGCTACTTAAAGTGGCTACACTGCCGTTTTTATGAAAAGTGCAATAAGTAGTTTCAGCTACTTTTGAAATAATTGCGATTAAAGATTTAAATTTTGTTTTTTTATGTGTATCATCGTAACTATAATAGCGGAATCTTATGCAGTATATTATATTTGTACATACATCTGTACGTAAATTATACGTAAGTCAATTTGCCCAAAAACTCGATTTATTGCACTTATCGTAAGGACGGCAGTCAGAACAGTGTGTGTTGCTAATATTTATTATAAATGTTTATTTTATCCTGTTCCCAATTCGCATGGCAGAATGACCATGGGAAATTATTTGAAAGCATACATTTGGAATATTTCTGATTTTTTTCTAGATAGTTTTCAGACATTTAATAATTTAGTTCTATATTTTTTATTAGCTAAGCATTTAATTGCTAATAGATATCTATACGTAAAGCAAGATTTTCTAAACACAAATTTTCTCATGAAATCAATTGGAACAGTCCTTTATGACGCCTGAGACAAAATGAGATTTTTACTAAAAATTGCAAATAAATATAAATTTTAATAGTAGTAATTTTTTTATAGTTTTAATTTTTTGGAAATTTTTCAAATTCTGCGTATGAATGTTCAGAACAATACATAATATTCAATAAATTTTAGAATATTTGTATTGTAAATTTTCATTATTACCAAAAATTTATTTTTATCTTTTTAGTCCATTTGTAAAAATTTATTTTCTCCTTTTTACTACATCTATAACCCGTAGTAAAACGTGGTTTTTAAAAAAGTTTTTTTTTTTATAAAGTATTTATTATTGTCTAACAACAATAGTTTGTATTTTTGCTTTTCGTTTCTTTGTAACGATCATAACATTTCAGTTACTAATAAAACCAGTAATGAAAAAATTTCAATAACTTTATTTACAGACTTTGCATTATCTTATAATACAGTCAACAATTTCATTAAACATTACGATTTGAAATTCACATTCATTTATCTAACGTAAAAACAGCTATCGACATTTACAACTAACTTAAATTCGTATCCAATTTATTCCCAGTCTACATGGCACGAACTTCGAATATCGAATTATAACCATATTGCACATTTTCACGCCACTTCCTACATTATACACCAAAAGTTTCTTCGTTTTTAAATGTTTTGGTACTTTTTACCGATAGATTCAGTGGACGATGTAGACATATGCCGTGTATACCGAGTCTTACACAACACTGAAATTCACTTCGTAAAAACGTTGATATACACTCGGACGGTAAGCGACCCGAACATATTACACCGAACCAATGACTTAGTAAAGTTTCTCTTAGTAAGGACGCCATACATCCACAGGTCTCCTCTCTGAGGTTATAAGTGATTTGCTGCGCGTTCGCACTCCTTGGTCCGTCCATTCTGGTGATGCTGGCCGCTTTTTTCCCGCGCCTGATACTGTAGAACCTTCTTCTTCTCTGTCAGGGCTCGAACTGGAGTCTTCTTGGGGCGGTGGAGGTCTTAACCACCAGTCGTAACCTCCGTACAATTGCGAGTAGAGCCAAGCGGGTGGTGTTGGTAAGAGAGGAGAGTTGAGGAACAATTGTGCGGCTAAAGCGCTATGAAAAAGACTGGACGGTGGCGGGAGGGGTTGCAAAGGTTTTCTTGGCCTCGTTACGGACGTAAATGCTCCTGGGCGATCGTCTGGAGGAGGGCTGCTGGACGCGGTGACGGATATATCGTCATCCTGAGGTGAACCAGGACGTGATGTGGCTGGGCTCGTCGTGCTGTGGGCGTGCATTGTCGTAGGCGTCTCTGATGTTACATCTGCACATAATAATATGATAACTTTAGGAATTTGGAGAGAAATAGGGTGGTGCGAATTTCTTTTACTTATATTTTATTGTTAATAGTAAATATTTTAAATTGTCAGTCTCTTCTTAGCCGATTGTTAAAACATAACAGATTCTTTAGGGTATAAAAATCAAACCCTAATTCAATTAAAAAAACAAGTTCGAGTTTTGGAGTTATTCGGAGATTGGATTGAATTTGATTTTTGGATTTTTCCAGTGTTTTAATAAATTGCTGAACCTCTATTTAACAATTTATCGAAACACTGGAAAAATCCAATCTACCCTATTTCTCCTGGGCTTTCTCTAGATTGTGCGACGCGGCATCGTCCACCCTTCTTTTTGTAACTTAAATTCGATAGGTGTTAGTTAGATAGCATAGCCACACTAAATTGTTCAATCTTGAATACAAATGGCACTCAGATCGTATTTAAATTACAAAACGGCAATTCTATATAATCACCGAAAGCCTTAATTTATCTGGGGTCATACCGTCATAAGAACAACCGTTCAGCCTATTGTGTTTATCTCAACCTTGAACTTGACTGCTAACCCTACAATCGCACTATAAGTATGTATGATGACCATCAACTTTTTCAGATATGGATACAGATCACTGATCTTCGTACAACTCCTTTTTTATTTATATATTAAGTACATACTCGGCTTGCTTTAAATAATTTGCGAGTTCTGCGGAACACTATAATATGTGTAAGCTTTTCTTATGAAAACATTTTGATACTTATGTATGTATTTCTTTATTAAAGGACGAACGGTTGTATGTATAACAACAACAACATAATAGATCTAAACTCCCGTAACTATTTAGTGCTATTTAATAAATAAAAAATGTGTGAACTGAAAAATTAATTAATTATGTAATTAATTTAAATTTCCTTAAAGTAATAACTAAAAGCAAACCAAATTCAAGACTAAAGTTATGACTAATAATAAAGGACAATCTCATAAAATTTTACCTGTCTCGTGTGGTGGAGGGGGCACAGGCGGTTGCGCGTGAGCCGGTGGCAGTACGTGAGGTGTGAAATGTGCGTGAGAAGGTAAAAGAGGGGGAGGATAATGCCTCGCTAGCGCCCCCCACTCGCCACCTGGGAGGCCGGCCAGCTGATGCGCTATACCTGGAGACAAAAGAATAAACAAGTCAACATCAATATTCCTAATTTATCATTATTATATAATGTGAGTTTTGGCGCTTTGCAGCTTAAATGGAACTGCAAATAATGTGAACTAGGAGAGCTTTTATAACTCGCCTCCAAGTTAAAACTCTTTTAGCTTGAGAGTTTCTAGGAAATCCAAAAACTTCTAAACCTTGAGAGATCTCAGTTCCTAGGGTTCATAAATATATTGTCCCTCGAGGATACTGCGTCTGTGGGCTACAGATCCACAATCACATAGGTACGAGATATATGAACGTTTCTCTCTCCTGCTACAGCTCCATATTATGATTTGAGAATTAAAGTTGTATTTGATTCAAAGCTGTTACTAGTAATGAAAGGTTTTTTAAGTCTCCAAAACTACACTCGACTTCACAACTGGTATTGAATCTTTGAACCAGGCCGTAAGCCCTTCACGGAGACTACGTCATAACTCGAGGTTTATTTTAAGGCTCAGGCAATTCAATAATCTTAATATACCATCAACTTGGTACTACTGCGAGTTGAGTCATTTTCTGAGGGCTCGAATATTTTCATTGTGCTTGAGTCGCTTTATAATACTATCATTATGAAGTTGATGGTATATTGTATGCATTGTTTACCATTACCTTAGCTTTCTAATAATAAAATTGAATGTAATACTATAACAGTATTACAAAAGTTTAAAACCATATTAAAGTTTACATGATTTTAGTTTCAAATCAAATAACTTGAGTTATCTTTCGACTCACAACAGAGTTGTGGGTGTTATCTATCATTTTATGACTGACTGGAACTATTAGTTTTATTATTATTATTTCATGCCTAAATATTTTTTTAAAATATCTAATTGATAAATGTTTATATAATCAAAAAATCAAAAAATTATTTCATTCACGGCTAATGATAAAGATATTTAAACCTAAATTTGATGACCTCTAGTATCGAGTTCTATTTGACTAGAAACTAGTGCTTCGTTAGCACTTTTGATCTAAAATAAGGTTATTAGTCGAGTCAATCTAAAAGAATATTATTTCTTTACCTTCAATCAATTCTATCTATCACAATTTAACGTAAATTTTACAGCACAATGTTAACAATTAAAGAAAGTTGTTATCTATTTTAATATTGCAATCTATAATATAAATATTTCAGATACAATTATTTTAAAGGAAATTACAAACAAAAGATCTTGTATGTTTAACCATATCCACAGCCATTTCTTACCCCCTACCGGCTTGCTTCATATTTGCTTCTACGCATCAAATTTCCTGCCAATTACGAAATTGATTGTTAGTTGAACATCAGTGAGGGCACACGAGAGTACCAGTGAGGATGACGTGACCTTCTGTTTTATTACATTTATCCTTCTGTAATTTTGTTATTGTAACAAAGCAATTTACTCCGTAACCATATAACAAACTAAAAGAATGAAGTTTAGTATGTACGTAACATTCTAAACTCCAATCTTTCCACAGCCATAATCCTTAACCTACTTCCATCGAAACCAATCAACAAAACAATAGCGCACTTATCACCTAACACTCCACTACCTCGAGATACTTAGCGCAGTCATTAGAATATTTAAATAATGAGTGATTCCCACCCTCCCTCTTCCCATAAGCCCCTGCCTTATCTCTCGCGGCACTCCTCAATTGTTTGTACCGAGTTTCCAGATGTTGAAATCGTGTCAACGAATATGGAGGCGTGGATATTTTAAAGGTCAAAGGAATTTCGATTCGAATTCTATATACTAAGGAATACAAAAGGAACAATGTATTTGATATTTATTTTGATATTAATAAAGAATATGACAATGTCGTAATAAGAAAGTAGAATAATTATCTGATTGTTCATGTTTTATTATTTAATTAAAAACTCGTAGTCTTCCCCAAATTCGAAGCCTTATTCCATAATATAAGTATATATTTGAATAAGATTTATTAGAGGTATTTAGAGCTGGCCCAATGCTTCATCACCTTAAATTATTATTTACTAGCTGACCCAGCGAACTTCGTACCGCCTTAGCGTAGCTTTCAATTGAATGACGTTGACATTTGTCAGCGCGGTTATCGATGTGGTGTCACAGATTACCACAGATTTTTGTTTTAAATTGAATGACGTTGACATTCGTTACGTTATATTTTTCAATCTTTCTGAGAGATTTTCTTTATATTTTTTTCCGTAAGAACCTTGTACAGAGTATTAGAAAACTACAAAAAAAAAATCAGCCAAATCGGTCAAGCCGTTTTCATGTTATGTCGCGACAACGGAAAACGGGTTTCATTTTTATATATATAGATTATTAGATTGAGATAATAAGTTACTCTATGGTCAAAACTAACAATCTGTTTAAGATTGACAATACATTTGACATTCATTTTCAAATGAATTGTCAATCTTAAACAAAAAAAAACAAAACATTGAATATTAAAGAAACTGGCAAGTAATTTTTCATGTTGCCAAAAATGAATTCTTATAGCCAATTTGTATTAAATAAAAAAACGGCTCTATGATTACAAGACCATTTGCAAAATATATAGGAAATGTGTTTCGGCGTCATAATTTCCAGTTGACATTTTTAAGCGCATAAATTAACGAAGTTTGCCGGCGCCGCGACCCCGTATATTCGGCTTAACCCTTTAGCACCCACCTTGGGTAATTCCCACCCTCTACCCAACCCTTTCAGCAATAGAATAAATTACAGACCGTTTTATGTCGCAGATACCGACGCTACGAAAATGTTAAACACATTATTTTGAATCCGACCGCTTAGTCTTTATAGGTAGTGCTTTATGAGTTCGGTGCAATTAGAGAATAGCTGCTTTTTAGGATTACCGACTAAGCCGGTACAAAGGTTCGCTTTAACGATAACGATTTGAGATATTAATTCGCGAAGAATGGGTTGAATGACCGATGTTGCAGTTTTCAATGTACATAAAGTACAATGTACTTAGTACATGATGACGATTGTGTTATAATTTAAGAGAAATCATAATCTTCTTTCTATGCACAATTTGCTCATCATAGCGCAGTGTATACTCATTTAATTTTTTACGAAACCATCGATGTGCTTACAATAATTTATAATAAATTATTATGACAATAAATTATTTTTTTTAATTAACGAAGGGATGAGGATTCTGACTGAATTTGATTCATACTATTTTGCTGTTATCATCAAATAATTTTTACTTACGTATATTCAATTATTTATCTTTACACAGTATTGCAAATATATCAAAAAAAAATTTAAGAAAATAATTTGCCAAAATTACACCTACAATAAAGAAACGCTTGTTCACAATTCAACATAAAAATAAAAACTTGCAACAAAAACAAAACTAAGTGGCACACTGCAATTTTAATAAGTAAGTACCAAAGTGGCTTCAGACAGCAGTACTGTAAGCTAAGACGCTCAGGCCCCGGGCGCTTGCAATATCCGCATCAACTGGATGGAGAAAAAACAATAAGTACACCAAGATTAGTCGCGAAGGTATTCTTTGAAACAAGAAAGAAAAGCTCCTGCATAGTCCAGGGGACAGTTTTAGTGAAAATGCTTCTTAATAAAACTGCTTATACAGGTTCGTTCTTAGGTATCCAAATAATAAAAAGTAAACTACCTATTCATTTATAAACCTTTGTATACTATACTTATGTAATTAGGTACCATTTCTTTTGACCTTTTCAGTAATATTAAACAAATGATTGTATACATAGCGTGCTCCAATCCTATTTAGTGGTAAGATATTTTAATAAAAATGAAAAGAAAGAAATATTTTAGTCATATAAATTATGACAATAATTACGATTTTACGTATTTAAAAAAATCTTTATCCACAAGAGTCTAAAAATAGGATTATGTTATATGTAGATTTTAATTTAGATTATTTGTTGATTTGCCTAACCTGGAAATTGGTTTATATTATCAGCAGAAAAGGCATAATAGCTCTAAAAAGCTTTTTTCCCTTAAATTAATTAAAAGTAGAACAGATAATAACAGTTGTATCTCAGACCGAATTGTGCCTCAATTTTTAAATATACCAAGCTTGAAATCATCTTTGTCTATGGTCGTTCAACATGCCCGCCATATAAGATAAAAATAATTAAAATGGCAGGTGATTATTGGCTTTGTTTATGAAGTGCGCTTGAGTTATTAATCCTTAATTATATCTAAAGACACTAAGCGGGATTATCTATAAGAAGATACTGATTTTTTTTCACTCTCTTTATGTATTTATTAATCCAAATATTTGGCAACCTTGGGCACTTTATAAGTTTGCAAAAGGGTTGCAATCAATTTTGTGGTGTATCATTTTTTTTCTTCAATATTGTTGAACGGGTTAAGGTTAAATTAAGTATTCCTTTTTAAACCACTTTCCATTTTTTACTAATTTTCAAATGTTTTTTTTTTTGAAGCACCATCTTTTATAAGAGAAATTTTTTTTTCAAAAAAATTAAAACCTTCACAAATGAATATAACATTAAACTTCCAATAACATAGTTGTTGACCTCAAGCTCCATTTCAGCTTTAGAGATATTGATATTTATAATTTTTATATATTTTATGCATTTTCAATGCGATCTTATAAGATAAATTATTATAATAGAAAAATACTAGAAAAAATCGACTCGGGTCACAAGTGAATCTCAGGCGGGAATCGAACCCGCAACCTTTGGAAATCCGGTCCAATGCTCTCCCAATTGAGCTACCGAGCCTTGCGAACACTCGTCGAAATTTTCTAGTACATTCCTGATTTTACGCTGTAGGCCAGCGTTGTTTCATCAATGAGAGGAACATCCTCTCGTATTCGAAAGAAACATTTTTACAAATGTTTGGTCAATCGATTAAGATGAAACAGCCATGTTAGATTTATATTTTTTTTATATATTTTATGCATTTTCAATGCGATCTTATAAGATAAATTATTATAATAGAAAAATACTAGAAAAAATCGACTCGGGTCACAAGTGAATCTCAGGCGGGAATCGAACCCGCAACCTTTGATGAGATTCACTTGTGACCCGAGTCGATTTTTTCTAGTATTTTTCTATTATAATAATTTATCAGATATTGATATGTTGAGAATAACATATTCTTTTTCTTTACTCCTATGAAATAGATAACTTTTTTGTGAGTTTTTTTTACCAGATGTTTTAGTCTACCTATATAAAATAACAACAAAGCCACCCTTTTTGACACTTTTATTTATAAAGATTCCTTAATGACAATCTCTATTATACTACAACTGTTTCAATTTACGCGCCTTACATTATGGTCGAATAGTCAATTTTTACCTTCTTATTATTAAAAAAAAATTAGGAAAAATAATTATTATTTAAAATGTATATACAAAGGAAATTTTGATATTATTATAAGTTAAAATTAATTTGAAATATTTTCTTTTTTCAATTGTTTTGAATTATGGATTATTATCAAACACACCCTTTTTCAAACATCAATCTTCTATTAAAAATCTTTAAGAATTTTTTACTAGAAAAAATCTACTTTTCTCATTAGTCAGGCGGTAATCAAGCCCGGAGCCTTTCATTGTCCAGGCTGATGCTCCTCCAATCGTACTACCAAACCTTTGTCACTATAAATAAATAAATAATAAATAAATATTTGTCACATTCACACCAATTAGCCTGGTCCAAAGTAAGCACTGTAAGGCTTGCGCTATGGATACTAGGGTAACGGATATACATACATATATGATACATAGATATGTAATTGTCATAGAAATATATATAAACACACAAGGCTCAGGTACAAATTCTCGTATTCATCATACAAACATCTGCCCATTCCGAGATTAGAACCCAGGACTGTCGGTGCGAAAGGCGGAATTACTACCGCTGCACCAAATGGTCGTAAAAAACTAGTAGTTAAAATAATGTATAAATAACGTTAAATATAATAATAATATATAACTTTACCATCGTTAAACACTGATTATAAATCGAATGCTCGAAACGTAACGTTAAAGTTTATAAATAAAATACTTTACGTTCACCTTAAGCATATTCTTATTTAAATTCTGTGATATTTGTTTACTTCAAAGTTTTTCATTGTGATCTATCAAGCATTTGAAAAATTAAAGGTTTCGTGTCATTTCGTATTCCCAATGGAGGAAGCTGGAGAAACGGCAACTCTAGACGATTTGCATTCGTTAAAAATGTCGGCATTCTTTGTGTTGTGTGCACAATGTGTAATCGGAATATACTGCGACCAGCTGCATTGGAAGGGGTTTGCAATTTTATTGCTTGGTAATTTGGTACTTGGATTGGTTAAAATGTTTACATAATTGATGATTTGTTTATCACTACTTAAAGTGTTTTTTTTAACTATGCAAATATAACTTTTTTGTAGATACAAAAAAATTAAGGAAAGTTTATAAATGACAGCTTCTACTAACTAAATAAACAAAAATGTAAATCTTTTTTTAATAAATTTTAACATTCTTAATTTAAAAACGAAGTTTCAATTTATGAATGGATTTTTTTTTTTCTAAACAAGAAATGGTTATTTGTAAAATAAAAACAAATATAACTAGTCTGGCCATAAATGCCGTTACATAAAACCTTTTCTTTTTTTCAACTTTTTAATAATTTTGAATTTGGAATGCGTTTATTATTTTAAAACTTCTTTCGGTTTCGCGCCATTTCACATAATTTTTAACTGTTCATTATCAAATTACAATATGGAATGGGGTGTTAAAGAAAATAGGATTGCAGTGATTGCCTTGCACAAAGTTAAATTCTGTTAAAGGGAGAATACGTCGAAACCTCATTAGGAAGCAAAATGATTATCGCTTGAAATGAAAATTCCCGTTAGGACTCTGTCGCGTATTATAAACAAGACCTGTGAAGCTCAGTGCTTATCGTCGATATACAGGACATGTCCTTAATCAATCTTTACATTTAAAAAGAGTGGATCGATCAAAATGCCTTCTGTAACGATACGCAGGTGAAAGGCACAGAAATATCCTCTTTGCTGATGAAAAAATTTTCACGATTGAAGAGCACTGCAATACGCAAAATGATAAAGTATACGGTCACAGTTCTAAAGAAGCTGCTCAAGTGATCGAAAAGGTACAATGTGGTCATCATCCTGCGTCAATGATGGTTTGGTAAGACGTGTCTTATCGAGGAATCACGAAGCTACATTTTTGTGAAAAAGGAGTGAAAACTTCAGCCAAAGCGTATCAAGAGGCAGTCTTGGATCGTGTTGTGAAACCTTTTAGGAATAAACTTTTTAAAAATGTACCGTGGTCTTCCCAGCAGGACTCTGCACCTGGTCAGACACGAACACATCGAGTCTCTTAAAAAATCTCTGGACCAAATGACGAAATTTCCCATGGAAACATTGCATAAATCCATAGATTCATGGCCAGACAGATTAAAGGCCCTTATAAAAGCCAAAGGCGGTCATTTCGAATAGAGTAGAATATATATATATATATATATATATATTCATAAAAAAATGAATTTTCATTTTTAACAGAACTTATGGCCGGACTAGGTACATAAACATTTTCTATGGTATACACACATTAATACAAAGGGGGAAAAAAGATAATACTAAATCTTAAATTCCATTAAAGTATCAAGAACCCGGACCGGCGTACAGTAGTGAGATTGGCCGCATCCGAAGACGTGCCAGTCCGCTACATTGCTCCCGTCGAAAGGGGTTTTTTTCTCCGTCGACTTTGAAAAATCGCGCCGCGCCGCTGGAGGGTTAAACCCGAACATTTTAATGCCATTTGCTAGATTGCGTCTTGCATTTTTCCGCCCGATACTACAGCGCTAATCTGCGAAGACGACCCGGATTACAAGGATAAAAGTATCCGCATTTTAGTGTGATTCCGATGCCTTGAAAAGGGCAGAATTTTTTAACGACTTGCCAGTCCCCGAGGTGATTAGAAAAGGGTTGGAGAGCACTTTCAAGTAATTATTTCACATTTCTCCGAACATCAATCTGAGTGGTGCTTGTCTGCTTTTGTCTTCACTTCCTGGACTTTTAGCTAACATCAGATACCTTTAGCATTTCACATTACAAAAAGTTGTGAACTTTAATGAATTAACGCAAGTGTCAACATGAGGGTTTCAAGAAAAGCACCACGAGCTAATATTTGTCACTTTCGAAGATAAATTAGAAACTACTGAGTTGTTAGTTTGGAATTCGTGAACGTTACCCCGTTGAACGAAACAACTTACAAGTTAAATTAATTTACATAATTTCGCATTTCACTTACAACTTTCCCTTTAAGTTGTCACTGGTAACCAGAATTTAGGCAACAGTACAGTTAGCAACTTATAAGAAACTGATATACGCAACATGTTAAACACAAGAAAGTAATAGTACACAAAGAGATATTAAGAGAAAAACAAATAGATCAAGATAGTCGCTCAGATAGCGTAGTATACGAATTTCGACTTCTGTTTAGGATTATCGGAAATCAAGTCTTGCCATGGGAGGATATTTTAGGACAATTTCAAGTCGGACTTTAAAAGCAAAGGTTTTTAAAAATTATGAACTTCACATATATTTGAAGATCTCAATGAATTAAAAAATAATTGTGGAATAATATATTTATTAGAAAAGTAACAAAAATTAAATAGAGAAGTATTTATATTAAAAAATCTCTGGCAATGAATAGAATCTCTTCTCCAATAAAATCTAGCAATAGCTTATTTAAGTTATTATCCTTTCTTGTTTGTTCGGGTTTTTTTATTATACATCTGTACATCAATCGCAACAAGAACAGAGATAATTATATTAGTTATGTAATTATTTAACAACAAAAAGTCAAGAACTATTTTGAGCAATTACACTAACCTTACTACTGCTTTTTTCAGACGGTGCAGTTTAGATTGCTGCCTTATAAATATAGCATTGATTAAATTATTTTATTTTTAAATAAAGACTAACATCACTGATACAGATATCAAAAAGATACATACAGATATAACACAAAAGAATCGCCTCGTGTGGGATTTGAACCAGTTCCAGTTCCAGCCTGGTTAGCTGGACCAAAAAGATATGTATTAGTTCGAAGAGCATTTTTTCCAGACATTTAGATTTTGGACATAACTTTTGATTGCTTCGTGCAACCAAAAGTGCAATATGCTGCTTTCGGAAAAACCTACTGTAAAACACGTCGATCCTTTCTTTAATTAAAATATTCATTTAAGAGAGATATCACAGTGAAGTTTTGTTCGTCGAAACTATCACCGATGTAATTTTTATTTTTATATCAATGACGCAAATGTATTTATGTATGTTTCAAAATCCTATCTAGTTCAATTTTATTCAACCCAACCTTACCCGAGTTTCAGTAAATTAAAACAAAAAAAGAACCAAACTTCTTTTCGAAGAAAAGGTTTTAGTAATCGGTGGGACTGATAATTTTCATAAATAAGAAGTTATTGCTTAATTAATAAGTAAATCAGAGGCGAGTGGAGTTCTAACATCATGACGTCATAAATTTAACGCAACCCCGTTTCGGCAACTATGAGTAGTGGCTGTGTGACGTCACAGGGAAGCAAGACTGATGCCTTCCGTACATCATAAGGTTAATAAGAGGGCTCGGGGCTAACGAGCACGCTTTGTCAACGCGCCTTAACCCGACGCCATCTTGGAGCGCCATGTTGGATTTCAATCTGCTTAGCGCTTAATGAATTTGCGTCTATTGATTTTGTTTTACCCCTTTTTGTTTTGCTTAATTAACCTTTCGGTGTAGAAAAGTACCTGTGACAAGAGGGAGCCGAAGGTTAGGATAAGTATTATGTTTGTAGTAGAGTTCATTTATTAAGGGGCTTTGACCGGACTCTTAGGAAAATACGGCTCGATAATTAATTAGGTGATAAATATTTCCCCCAGAGTAAACCCGTTTTTCGTAGGTTCAATATTTTCCTAGGGATTTTTATATACCAGTAAGTTAATACATTATATCGTTATATACCTATGTGCGATAAGAAAGCTGCAATATACAAGAATAAATGAAATATTAAAAGTAAACAAATATTTGGATTAGCTGGGATCCGAACCCGAAAGTATCTTCCGTTACCCGAGTGGCTTCGAAAACCATTACGCCGTGATGACATTTCTTATACTGATTAAAATCCTTCAACCATTAGTACTCTTCTGCTTTAATAAATATCTCGGTAACTTAGTAGCCTGCGAAGCCGATTGGATATCGGCGAAGGTGCGAGATACAGTCTCGCGTAGAAGGCTTTTTTAAACTTTTAATTTTTTAAGTAAATTTGGAGCAAAAAACGCTATCATTATAGTATCTATTTCAGGCATACTGTTTTACATGCATTTCTAGTTTAGCGGTTCCTGGACAAGCATCTAGTTTATACATAATGCCTTTATTGGCATAATTAAATTAGTAACTAGATCAAAAGGACAAAATTTTATGGACTACGCCATTTTTATTTTTATACCTACAACTTAGATCAAGCATACCTAGCCACAATCCAAACATTTAGCAAACGGCTAGATGATAATCTACCATGCAACACAGCATGCAACAACTTCGACACTCGCTTTGACCTGATAAAAAAAATTACATTGTTGTCAGTTTTCTTCCAATAATCCACATCCACATTGCATCCACATTGTAGGCTGACTCCAATTAAGGCAACAATTTCACATCATCGCATTCATTCATTTAGTCGTTTAGAGGAGTCGTAAAGCGCGAATCACGCCATACAAAAGACTGTATGAGGTGGGTGGGACATTTAAAATTTACAAATGCGTAATTATGCACCCGCATTGTCGCGCCTGCGGAAGGGTTATGCTCCCCACTCCCCCCAGAATCCGAGGCTTCCGGGCCTAATGCTATATTTAATTTTCTCTAAGGCTCCCTCATTAATAATGTGGAGGCAGCGACTTTAAGTGGCGCTCACACGCTACCGTGAGGAGCAAAGATACGGGAAAACCCTTTAGAGCTGGCAAGTTTACATATCAAAGATTTTCGGAGGTCTTTGCTTTAAAAACTGAGCATTTTTTTGTATTTCATATATATTTTTATTTATGATTAGGATTTAAACAAAAAATATTTGTTAATTTAATATCATCTCCTATTGTTTGTGTATTTTCGTAAGTAATTTAGAATGTTAAACATTACTAAGTCAATGACAATTTATAGTTTTGTTAAACACTTTGTATCGCTTCATCTATAACGTGAAAGTATTTTTTTATTATTTGTATCTGGCCATTTTAACCTTCAATTAAATAAGCGGATTAAGGTTAACAGTTAATCTCATCACCAAAAGGGTATTTATTGACTTCAAAGTCTGCAATTAAAAATTTTTTTGCTATATTTGCACTTGTCAAAATTTCATGTATTGTTTTTTTTATTGATGCGTAATCAAACTTTTGCTTTTCGTCGTGGCAAATACCGCGTCCATTGCTACGTTCACCATGACCAAAATTGTGTCTATAAGAGCGCGCGAGTGTGGATAATTTATCATGATTCAAGAAGGGTTATTGGTGCTTGAGCTGACGCACAAAAGGCACTTTTCGCTGGCAAGGAATTTACATTTGAAGAGCGCGTTAAATTGTTTCTCGAGCAGCTAAGTGAAAATGGGTTCGGAAATGTGTCAAAATGTTTTGTTGTGAGCCGTTAATATAGTGTCATAGCTTCTAAATAATTAATGATATCTTTACTGTACTTTGTCCTAAATCCATTAGGGGGTTATCTATTCAATTGGTTTCCAAAAATCAATTGTCATAAATAGTTACTTTGTGTAATTTAAGATTATCTAACCGTGGCCGTAGTCAATCGATGGAGATGACAGCTTGTAAGATGAACTGACAAAGTTCGGCTACACTATATGCAGTACAGTAGATATCTCAACAAGTAGAGAGCACACTTTAGCGTTTGGACCTTACAGCACTACTTTAAATCATTGCAATAAATATAATTTCTCTTTCAGAGTGAGTAGCTTAATAAGCTGTCAATCGTACTACCTACTACTCCCACCTACCTACCTACGTTACACAAGTTCATAATATTTTCACTTTTCAAACCTTCAGTTTCAAGATGACAATCCCTTCCCTTTTGTATTACGAATTATGACCTTGAATAATACTTGGTCCGACTGCTTTGATCGATCTGAAGACGTGTTTTTTTTTTACTTTTGCTTCGTGCTATGATATCAATCGTTGTTTTAGAACATATGATAAGATGGTGCGGGAACAGGCCTCTACCGAATGTCTTTATAATGGGGTTATTAATTTTTTTATATATTATGCTTATTTGCAGTTTTTTCTAGATAGGTAACGGTTTTTTTTTATAATAATACATCTGTAAAATGATCTGTACGAGTTTTAATTCAAATTCGTAATTATATTTTGGTTAAGATACCACGCGGGCCGAATATTTAAATTGAAATAGTGATTCTGAACAGCGTCTTTTTAGAAAAAGGTATGTTCTGCCTCACCTATACTAGTTATTTCATATGACTAATTATGTCAATTTTTCATCTAATGTATTTTACTATTTGATCTATTTTGTGTTACTAATTGGTTTTGGTTGTTATACTATATAATTTTTCCTATAATTATGCATTATATTTATACATATAAGTTGGGTAGAGCTCTTAACTGTGTCATGTGTAACTAACGAAAGAAATAAATTATAGAAACGATTAACTACGATGCCCATTAACATATACAAATTAAATAATATGTACACGATAGGTATAGACTACCCATAACCCTTAAGCATGTAGGGTAAAGGCACCAGTGGTCAGCCTCATAACGACTTTTTAAAGTTTGAAAAGTTGCCATTTCTACAGCATATGTCGGATAATGAAATCTACAACATGATTGGATTTATTATTTATTATAGTTTTAAACAAAATATATGTCAGGAACAATAATTTTCCTTATAACATATATAATTACGTTTAAACAAAAAATGGCACTTTGTCCCAGTGGACAGCCTCTAAAAACCAGTAAACAGCCTCGATGAACCCAGTGCTCAGCCCTTGTAAGTATGAAATAGTTGTAAAATGTATATTTATAATAATTGATTATAAATATACATTTCATAACTATTTCAGGTAAAACTTATCTATTGCTTATAGATTCTCATACAAATAACCACATTCGTCCCTAAAAATACTATTTAAATAAGAACGTGGCTGAGTACTGGATCTTCAACACCCAGTGATCAGCCGCATGAAAAAAAAATTTAAAATGTGGCTGATCACTGGGTTTTTCAACCATTAGGAAATGTTTGTCGTACTAAATTTGGAAATTTATATTTATCGGTTCTAATGGTCGTCTTGTAATTTCAAAAATAATCGAAAAACTCAGTTATCAGCCCCGGGGCTGTCCATTGGATCTTTTGTAAAAAAGTGGTATCCAATGGTCAGCCCTCTCAATTTATACGTTAAAAAGCGATATTTTTATTAAAATTTAATATAATTTAATACAAGAACTAATTTATAAAGCTACCATGTAGAAAACACAATCACATTTCATAATAAAATAGGTTCTTTCTTACCTGTTAGGAGAACACTAGGTGTAATAAAAAATATGGCGGACTTGACACTATTGCTCTTGTCGTTGGACAGCACCGATATGAACGAGTTTGTTTCTACCCCCTGATCCCCTGCTGCTCCTGTCGCGTGACACATTAACCAATGAGGAATCAGAGCGTCTATTTAAGTGCAAGTGATTTGTTTATTTTGATTATAATGATATTTATGGCCAATAAACGATGTAAAAGGCTGAGCACTGGTGCCTGGCTGGCCACTGGTGCCGTTACCCTATAATGAACTCAAGTCGTGTCTTGCAGTTAGTTTAGTGAGGCGACGGGTACGCAAGAGGCTCGCAAACCTCGTTATAGCGGGTGTCAAAGGCCCTAACACAATTACGCACCTACCACGCGGTGAGGATGAGATGGGTGGATGACTACGATACAATCAGGTCAATATATGTATCTCTCAAACTAATAAAGAGATGTCAGTTAGGAATATATGAATTCTGATTTAAATATTTTTATTAAAATAACAAGGCTAAGTACTCTGTGTAGAAATACCATTATCAGTATAAATTTCCCCACTGGCTTTGTTGCCAGCAATAATTTGAATAATCGGCTTAGTAAGTTGAATATTTCCGTCCAAAATCGTCAAGGTCATATATTTTTCATCCAATGAAATCCGTCAAATAAAAAGATGTCTTACATAATTTAAGATTGATTGATTATTTAATTTAAATACGAAATCAAGTTGTTGTAGTCGTGACGGGAGCTGTAGGAGTCATAAACTAATTATAGGTACATTAGCAGCATTCCTTCTATACCGATTATTTCATCGAGTAAATCATCATAACAAAAACGTATTAATTACACAAAGTTCAAGTTTCCGTAAAAATTCCGTTAGCTGCCAAAATGTATTTTCTTCCGCTAATGCTTGACCCTAACCTGTTAGCCATTCGTTTGGCACAGGTATTCCTAATGATCCATAGGCGGATACAATGCGAATTGTTGGCATTAACGACTGAAAATGTAACAGTGATTAGAAACTTAACGAGTCTTCTAAAGCATGTAGAGCGCCTTCATAAATACCTAGTCTTGCCATAAATATTGTAAGATAGAAAAAACATTTTTTTTTTAACTGCTTAAAACATTTATTACTTTTACACTATGTTAGTTTAGTACATAAATATAAAACAATTAAAAATATATAAAGCTTATTCGAAGTGGTCCATTGGCTGCAATACAGTCCTTTAAACGTTGAGGCCATTTATCAATAGAAGCACGCACTTTTTCCATGGGAAAATTCTTCACTGCCAATCGTATAGACTGTTTTAGGGACTCCAAATTATCATGGCGTTTAGAGCAAGCTGTACTCTCTAAAATTGACCATAAATCATAGTCTAGTGGATGAAGATCGGGACTAGACGACGGCCAGTCTTCAGCTCTGATGAAGTCCAAAACGTTCGCTTCTAACCAAGACTGCGTGGAACGAGCTTTATGACCCGGCGCCGAGTCTTGCTGGAAGGACCATACTTGGTTATTGAACATGGTGATGTTAAGGGGCTTAACTACCTTCTCAAGAATGGTATCTTGATATACTTGTGCCGATGTTTTGATACCTTTTTCACAAAAATATGGCTCAGTCACTCCTTCATAACTAACACCCCACCAACCCATCACTGAACTCGGATAATGTCCACGTTGCACTCTGTCGACTAATTGGGAAGCTTTCTTAGAACTTTAAGCATAAATACGGTCATTTTGTTTGTTAAAATGTTGCTCTATTGTAAAAATTTTCTCATCCGTAAACAAAATTTTTCTGTGACCTCCCTTTGCGTACCGCTTCAGTAGTTGTTTCGATTTTACCACCCTATTCTTCTTTAAATTATCAGTTAAGAAGTGACCAGTGCGTCTCTTATAGGCTGCAAGTCCTAAGTCATCTTTTAAAAAACGTGACATGGTTCTAGGTGCTATCTTCATTTCCCGAGATAAAATCTTTTGCTTTCGGACAGGATTTCTTCGAATTCTTTCCCTTACTGCTTTGACCACCTTTTTCGTACGAACACTACGTGGACGGCCAGATCTTCTTCTATCACAAACAGAGGAAGTCTCATTGTACCTACTAATAGCCCGGTACACAAACATTTTACTAATACCAAGGGTATGGAGAGTTTTAAAAATTGCATTTGGCTCCATACCTACTTTGTGTAATGCAATCACAGCGATTCGGTTGTCTTTATCACCCCACTCCATTTTAATATCGCAAAATATTATAAAATGTATTGGCACCAAAATGAGAAAACACAATGAACAACCGTATAAAAATGACAGATTCGAAATTCAAATGTAATATTTTTTTTATTTTTAAGTGTAACAGTATTTATGGCCAGACTAAGTAGAGTAATAATAATTTTATGGTTGGTGACCATAAATCCGATGACCGGGCCTTACAGTGCCTTGAAATTCCTCACCTCCACTAACATAGACCTCTGCAATAGTATAAAATATAATATTTCCAAATAACTCTAAAATATTCATATGTTAAATTGTCGACCCACGTAGTGACGTGACTCGCATACCAGTTTTCATGGTAAACCCTTTACAAGGTCCTAGTTTCGATCCCCGGCTGGGTATTGACCCTGCTACTATCTTCTAGATTAGTAGAAAACTAACTTTTCTATAATGGCTAGGGTCTAGGTATTGTGGTGTCGTCGTTGTTTTTGGATTCCATAAACTTAACCTGGATTCAAGACAATGTTTGACGACCATTTGGTGCAACGGTAGCGAGCCTACCTTTCGCGCCGACGGTCCTGGGTTCGAACCCCGGAAGAGGCAGATGTTTGTACGATGAATACGAGCATTTGTACCTGAGTCAAGGATATTTAAATATATTTCTATGAATATATATCTATGTATCGTATAAGTATGTCTATCCGTTACCCTAGTATCAATAACACAAGCCTTACAGTGCTTACATTGTCTAGGCTAATTTGTGTGATAAAAAAAATGTATATTATATTGTTTAGTCTGTCCAGTGGTCTTAGGGACTGGACCTATTAAGACAGAAATTCGCTTAAGTAGGGACTGAATAAATTAATAACCGACTTGGTATTACATGGATCTCACAACTTTTTACCGTAGAACAACTGAGTTGCGAGACTTGGTTTTTTTACAAGTATTGTTTTTGATGGGATCTCATTGCTTTTTGTATTTTTTTTTAGTTTTTCCTTGATTCATACACCAAACACTATTTATATTCCAAATTTGAAGCTTCTAGGTCTGCTAGAAGTGTCTTAGAATTTTGATGATCGGTGAGTCAGTGAGTGACAAAATTAAGAAATATGACCCGTTATAATTCTTAAACTACTAGTTCAAATTGAATGAAATTTGAAATATACCGTGTCTTTACAATGCCTGCATGGTTACTGAAAATTCAGTCTTCTAGTTTTATCCACTACGAAGTAACAGGGGGTCGAAAATGGCCTGAATTGCTTCGAGAAAAGGATGGTACGTCCGTGCCGCTTTTTTGCTCGACTTGGCGGGGGCACTGCCGTGCCCCCAGATTTTCATATTCAATGCCGATGTTTCGACTCTTTTGTTTACACGACTGTTGTAAGGATCTGAATAGTCAAAATATCAATCCCTATCATCATTATCATCAGTGAAAATAAACGTGTTTCGATATCCGAATATAGTATTTTATGTCTCTTGAATATTTTAAAATTATCCCTTTACATTTTTTGGACGTCCAAAAAACTCTTGTGATATATGCCAAAATATCCACATCCATTTCGTCACCTGCGACAATAACCTTTTCAATATTGCTTTTTCACATATCGAAGTCGTTCGAGTTTAAAATTTTAATATAGAGCCGTCGCTCACGGCCCCTAGTATCCTAATATTGCATCGCGACTGTTGCTAGGCATCGCCCTTGCTTAATAAACACCCCGATAATTCTGTAATTTCCCCTTCTCTTAAATGTATTTTTTTAAGAAGTTTAATCTTATGCTAAACATTATTATTTTTCCGTTAATCTCTAGTGATAATCGCTTCTCACTTAGTAACGTGGTGGTCACACATAAGTGGAACCACCACGAAGTAATCCGTAAGAAAATTCTATTTCAATTTTTCAAGCAATGGGAAACTGCCCACTAAACAATACGAGTATGTAGTGATTTATGGAAATAAAAAAGCTGTTACTTTAGTCGCAGTCGCAATTACACCAACATTGTGAGTATTTTCAGTGGCTTAATGTTTTTAGATTCTAGTTACAATTAGTCTTAACATTGGTCTTATCAGTAGTTAAATTAACAGCCGAGAGATTTCCACTGATGAACTAAAGCCTCCCCCGAAAATTGTAATAAACTCCACGATTGGCAGACGGGATGGAAATCGAATTAAAAGACCATGAATTAGAAAACTGCGGCCTATTTTTTAGTTTACCTGAGGTGTGATTAACATCTAACTAATTATTAGTCGCCATTTACGATACTCTTAATTTCGATCACTGATCATGTCATTTTAGAAAACAAAACTGTTCTATATTTAATCTTGTAAGAATATTGGTAGTACCGTATAATTGTTGCGATTTCTGTGTCTTAGCTTGGGATCACCACTATTACTTAAAATTCCACTTACTGGCTGGCACAAGCATTCCCGACAAACTGAAAAACACCGTCGAAACAACATAAATAAAATAAAAATAAATAAACAAAAATATTCTCATTAAATATAAACTCTTCATGTAGATAAACCGTCAATAACATTAAGAGTGGCTGTCGCAAACGATGACAAGGCGGCGCGGCGGTGTCACTACCCAAATCCAAGAAAATGAGCAAGGATCATATAAGAAAGAAATTATTTGCTATTTATCTTTTTAAATATAAGTTTAAAAACAATTTTGTTTTAAACTCATGGTCATTTACATTAGTGATATTGAAAAAGGGGGTTTTTCCATTATTTTTGGGACTCCGGTCTTCTATTTTTATTTATTTATTTAGACAACTACCAACACCGAAGTTATGCACATTATTTCGTCGCAGTTGCAAGTGCCTTTGCTAAGGATCCCGTTTTGTGTAAAACTTGTATTAAAATTATCGATTTATATATAAAGTTTAAAATAATATTAAAAGCTTTTAACTAATTAAATGCGAGATAATAATAAAACCCTGCTCCGTACAGGTGCCAAAGAGAGGCCAAATAGATAATTAATTGTTTCGCAAAACTTCTCGGTCAAATTAAATCCCCTTTTGAAGTCGGGTCAGGCACTCCCGGGTGACAATTTAATATCTGTCGGATAGAAACGTTGGCTCAAAGGGGGTTCAACTGGAACTTCGGGTAGTGTTACGGTTGGACGAAACGGATTCCATGAAATGAAGAATTTTCAAAAGTAATACTAAGGAGCTATATTTAGTAATAAGTTGTAGTAATAATAGAAGTCTTTTCTATATTTATTAGTGGAAGAAATTAATCTATTTTGGCTTAGAGGATGAAGTGTAAGATATTTCACTTTACCTGCTGTTGGATTCCACCCTACTTAAAAAATTGGGGTGATTTTGCCATAACCTCCATGGTTAGCAGGGGGATTGGAAATGCAGTAAAATGCCATTACTCGAAAAACGCAGCTGTCCATTTATGATCTAGGAGAAGTATGTAGTGATTACATCTAGTATAATTAGTTACCTTTTACGACTGTCTTAAGTGTGAAGAATTGGTGCTATTCTACTCTGCCGTACATAACACGAAAACCAGACACCTCTGCGCAATCCGCGAATATATCCAAAAACGTAGTGTGTTGGAGGAATCTTAATTCAATCAACCGTATCTTAGATGCCTCTCAGTCTTACAATCAATTTATTTGTAGAGACTGATTTGTTTTACAATTACCTTTTTCGTAAAGGTTATTATAACCAATTGAACATCAAAATATTTAAAAGAACTTACACTACACTTACTTACACGTGGTGTAGAGTCACGGATAACTCTAGATGTTAGGTGCTCACCATAAATCGTCAATTTTAAAGGTAAATACAATGCCACGTGAAATTTGATAACAGTATTGCTTACCTGACAATTTGAAAGGCAGGGATCCCATGAGCGGATCTGGTGCAAATCTTGGTCCGAAGTGGAACGGATGGAAGCCATGATGCCTGGTCTTCGACCTTGGCTCCCGTGGGCCGTCCACTGTCACTTTTATAGCTTTCTGATATGTCGCCACTTGGGGTGGCGAGGTTGCTAACATTATTGTCAGGGTGAAGGACTTTCCTGAAAAAGAAAGAAGTTATTTACTTATGCCTTCTGATATTTAAGTGATTTTTTAATGTCTATACTCCTATAAACATGCAAGGTTCTCAAAATATTACTTCCATAAATTGTCTTCCATAATTATCACTGCCTAAAGTAAAAAGGGAAAGTCTACCATGTTTGAAACTTGCTTGGTATAATACATTAAAAAATCTTTTACCTACTTATTAAAAAATTTCTTCATCTAAAATATTTTATTTAATTACAATAAGTTCTTTTAGACAATATAACACAAGGCATTATTTATATTCCCTTTTACTATTCCCTTTAACCCTCGTAAATGTTTGTGTTATAAGTGAATCCACATCCGTAGTACATCGGGAGAATCGAACCTCAGCCCACTTGAGTTAAAGCTGAATCTGAACCAATAAGGCTACGACCGCCTTAAAATAAATTGTCTGAATATCTACGAAAGAATATGTAGGTTTTCTTAAACTTACAAATCCTAAATATTTAAGGTTATCTGAAGACAGTCCCGATTCGAAAATCCATCTACATTTCATCGGGACACTGGTATGCATTAACCATTCAGCCATTCCAGCGGTGCTTGGTTGATTTGTGGCGTCGCGTCAATCCCGCGCGCTTCGCGTTCCATCACGAAAGCTTCCAACGAATGAATCTATTCCGAAAATTCTGGTTTTTATTTCTTACACGACAATCGGAAATTCCAATGAGGAACACAATACAAATCAAGAGTTGATGATTGGTTACACTAATTACCAGTTTCTTTAATACTAACTATAAGACAAACTAATTATTCGTATTCCATTAGCGCCCCCATGATAAGCTTAATGTTATTTTATTGTTAGGTTCACTTAGTTGACATCTTAACCGATCTGCTACAGCCACCTCAAAAATATTAAAATAGTGACAACCAAAACGTTTCTCATTAGATTAGATTCGTTAAAAAGTAAGTGAAAAGTTGGCTCATGCTCAAAGTTTACCACAAAGTCAACGACTATTTAATGTGTCATGAATATATCGACTTAGAAACTAATTTGTTCTCCAAAAGAGCATGTGATGCTTCAATTATGACATGCTGTCTTAAAACACATCTTAGATAGTCGCGTGAGAGAAGGGTCGTTCGTACTTCATATGTTCCTTAAGATGTGGTTTAATAAATCGATGGCTGGTTCATGCGTTATGCTCGTGAACGGATAGAAGATGGGTCTACTTTAAACTACAACTATTATCGATAATTGTCTTAAATTAAGTTAGTAGATTTTTATGCTGCTATGTCAAAGTTATTTTTTATCTTTTAGAGTTCCGTACCACAAAAGGAGAAACGAAATTGTTATAACTATAGAATCACTTCGTTTTCCATCGGTCTATCAAGGAATGCATGGATATGACAAGTTCAAATTCAACTAATTCAACTAATTCAACAAATTCAACACTCAGGTCTGCAATCCCTTGTAGCAGTGAAAAAGACAATATTCTAAATCCGCGCAATCAAAATATACAGCCATTGGATTCACATATTTTGACACTTACGTAAGAATCAAAACCTATAGGGTACTACCCGTTGACCTAGAATCATGAAATTTTGCAAAAAGCAATGTCATGTAGCACAAGTAGAGGGAAATATCCGTAAACTGTACATTTATAGTAAAAAAATCTTTTGTACCTATAAGTTTGTACGGAACACTTGGTGCACGAGTTCGACTCGCAATTGACGAGGTTTTAATGCTATCACAGCAACCTCTGTTTGTTGTGTATTAACTTTTTCAAATCTGACGAGTTTCTTGCGTTCGTTGTTCTTGTCAATTAAATTATGTTGGACGATTCACAAAAACGTATTTTAAGTACATTTGATTTCGAATGTTCATTTCATTTCGAGAAAGTTTCGATAAAGTAATATTTTTTGTTATAACTATTAAACAAAAATTATCACAATTACATAATAGTTTTTTCTATATCAGTTGGTGAATATCTGTAAAGAATTACATTTATTTTCGTAAAATTTCTTTAAATTTAAGCTTATTTTTTATGTAAGCTAGTTACATTTTTATTTAAAAGGTTACATTTTTTCTACTTCTTCTCCTCCTTTGCTCGTTAAATAACTCCTAATTTATTCAACCTTGTACTAGATATTTTCATAAAACAGTCTTCGGACAATACCTTATAGATGTTTCAGAAAGATTATTCATTTAAAAACATATTTGAACGCAGAACTATCAAAGCTAAGCTGAACATGTGTGAATGGTTTGTCGCCACAAGTAATAGGGGTTAAAGTATGAAATTGCCGTTTTATTGCAATAGGTTCTTTGAATTGACATAGAATCTTCATGGTTTGAGGTTTTCGAATGAAACTTTTTTTAAATGGTTTCTATGATGTTCTTTTTTTAAAAAATGTAAAACATTTGAATATCGACTTTCAATTGTTTTTGTTATTCAATTTAGACAAGAAAGATGGATACTGCGAAAATTCGAGTTATTTTTGAATACGAGTTCCGACGCGGAACTAACGCGGCAGAAACAGCCCGCAATATCAATGCTGCGTTTGGAGAGGGGTCTACTAATGAACGCACCGTGCGATTTTGGTTTAAACGCTTTCGTGATGGAAATTTCGACTTAAAGAACGAGCCACGAGGAAGACCGCCCACACAGGTAAATAACGATGAATTAAGAGAGATAGTGGAAGCCGATCCTAGTCAAAGTACCCAGGAATTAGCGGCATGGTTTAACGTTACCTTACCCACAATATTGACTCACTTGCGTCAAATCAATAAAATAAAAAAATACGAAAAATGGGTGCCTCATGATTTGACTGATCTGCAGAAAGAAACGCGTGTTGAAACTTGTGTTGCCTTGTTGAACCGGTACAGAAATGAAGGAATATTGGATCGAATTGTAACATGTGATGAAAAGTGGATTCTTTATGATAACCGGAAAAGAAAAATGCAATGGCTGACCCCAGGTCAAATGCCACAACAGTGTCCTAAAGCAAAACTTACCAATAAAAAGGTAATGGTAACTGTTTGGTGGTCTCAGCATGGTGTTATTCACTATAGTTTTCTCCGATCTGGTCAAGCAATAACGGCAGATGTCTATTGTGCCGAACTCCGAACCATGTTGACAAAACTAGCAGTAAAACAGCCCCGACTCATGAATCGATCTTCACCATTATTGCTCCACGACAACGCGAGACCTCACACAGCACGAGAAACCATTTTGACCCTTCAGGAACTGCAGTTAGAAACCATTCGTCATCCTCCGTATTCACCAGACCTTGCTCCAACGGACTACCATTTTTTTCGTGATTTGGACAATTATCTACGTGACAAGAAGTTTTCTTCCCAGGAGGCAGTACAAAATGCTTTCACACAGTTTGTGCAGTCTAGATCGTCGGAATTCTATCGCAAAGGCATTAATGACCTTCCCATTAGATGGCAGCAATGTATAGATAATAATGGCAACTATTTTGATTAAATAAATTTGTTAAAAATTTAAAAAATAAACAATATAGATTTTCAGTACAAATCGGCAATTTCATACTTTAACCCCTAATATTACGATACCGCACTAGGAGGTCCGTCGGAACTTCTACCAGCCGCATATTGGCCACAGTGGCAACCAAATTGTGTTTATAATAACATGGAACAAAGCAACGGTCATTGTTGTAATCCCGCTTATGAACAAATGTTAAACTATTGATTTTAATTTGTTTATTTTTCAATCGTTCTATAACGGTTGCCCGGATTTCAATGGAATTTGATACAGAAAGAGAAAATCCAAGTTATATCTCGCTTATATTATTCACGTAAACGTGAATAAAAGTAATATGTCATAAAATTATTATGGGCATCAAAATTGTTATGTACGCCAGCAGATATTGATATGACGTCTTAATAAATATATTTATATGAAAACTTATATGAAAAACTGTTTAATTGTTTAACCAAAAACATTTCAACTTAATTGTAAATTAAAAAAGGTAGGAAAAATAAGTCGTAATTTATTTATTAGTACGTAAATACTTTATCTGATAAAATACGACAGTTTATAATAACTCTGATTCAGTAATACAGTAAATTTAAAATGAAGACCACTTTAAAAGCAATAAAATCTAAAAAAATACACATATTAATTATTTTTTAATTTTTTGCATTCACGATGCAATATTTCTATACGCGTGTAAAAAACAACTACGCCTCCGAGCCCTTAGGTATATGTTGAAGGTAGTTAGTGTTCAACATTGGTGGAACGATACTAGCTCATAGTAGAAGTTGAAATACTTTTATGAATTATGTTTTATAACATACATTTTTTTATGAATAACATCTTTTAATTAATTTTGGTCCACCCACAACATTTATTTAATCTCTAGGTACTTATAGCATACATAAATAAATATAAATACTACTATGACTCATGAAAAACCTTTATGGTAACCACAAAAACATATGCTTTTACCAGGATTCGAACCCATGACCTTTGTCGCAAAAATCGTTGCACTAAGCGGCCGTTATTAATAACTAAAAATCTATCAAAAACAAATCTTGAAATCGTTTTAATAAATGAAAGTTTTGCAGTTATATACTGAAAGACTTCTTGCTACAGTAGTATGAGCGGGTACCGCAAGACCGCAGTTTAGGACGCCGGCGAACATACCCCGCCACACGTTTGCCGCAGCTCAGTGGCGCCAGAACTGTCATTTGTGTGATGTGTCGCGGTCATTATATTACTTTGATGTCATGACTGGAAAATTATTTGTTATATCTATATTGTGTGTAATATCACTTTTGCGTAAACGATCTAATTAGATATTTGGTACAAGGTAACTAATACAAAGCTGTAGCTTGATATAAAAAAAATAATGAAATGATAATTCGTATAATGCTAAGACAAAATATTTCTTAATATCAATCGGAAAGATATATATGTCTTTTTTATGTATTTTAATGACGATATCCATACAACTAATTTTGCAATACTATGGCAATAAATGTTTCTATGGATACCGAACACGTGTTTCAATTTTAATAATATAATTAGATAAGTAGTTTTCTATTTTAATCAGAAGACGCGAAAGTTTAATAATCAATATTTTACATGATTAAATACATGTAAAATATTGATTATTAAACTTTAAAGTCGTCCATCACGTCCAATTGAAGTGATGGACGACTTGAGACTTATACAACTAAACTAAGGAATTCAACCCCTTACACACCCAAGCAACTACTGGAGAAGCTAATTTAATTTGTGAGTAGATCAGACTACTTTATAAAAATCTTTATTGGTCACTAACTTTGACAGTATTCCTACTAACACTGGTCATCAAAAGCTATACAGTAAGTATATCGAACAACAAGAAAACAAATAACTCTTATTAAAGCTACTTTAATTATATTATTCATCCTATGAAATTCCATATTACAGATTGTTTTGAAACGAAGAAACGAACCGCGATAACATTCCTTTGCAACAAACCATGCGCTAAGCCATTCCGGCTGGCACCCAGCCAGCGGGTCTTGGCCCATGAAAACGACATAAACACCCACCCGCAGCCCCCTCAGACCCAAAATGAGCGGCCACCCACTTATTTTCATAAAAGCCGCGTAAACTCGGCGAGGCTAAGAGCCCGAATTATTGTTTTCTAGGTTCTGAAACAAGAATTGAGTTTGATAAACAAAAAATGTGTTAATCTTATTTTGATATTATATTTTGAGTTTCAGGGGTTACCTATTATTTAAACTGCAATTGGTCACAAAAATTTATATCGATTAAATTATACTAGCGGCCCGTCCCGGCTTCGCACGGGTGGACTAAATTTTTTTTTTTTCTATTATTAAATATTTTTCCGTTAGCGCCATCTAGCGTCCGTTATACGAACTACTTGCGGTTAACGCGTTGGTATGGTAACGCATATACAATGGAAAAAGAGCGGACAGAAAAAACAACGCGATCTTAGATTATAGACTAGCTGACCCGGTAACGCGTTGCTATGGTAACGTTAATGGATACAATGGAAAAAGAGCGGGTAAAAGAGCGGCCCGACAAACACGCAAACAACAAAATTTGTGTTCTTAGATTATAGATTAGTTGCACGATGTGTACCTTATCGATATTCTAAACAAAATACTATCAGAATGAACAAAACTGTTACTATTTCAGCCGAAAGGAGACCACTGCTGTGTGGAGACTTCCCCCAAAAAATGGCGAGTTTTGTCATAATTTCCTCAACAAGACCATGCCGCCCATTTTGTTATCTACGGAGATATACTGTGTTTACCTATAGTGTCATTAGTCGCTTTTATCTATCAAAAGCAATTTATACTAAAAAAATCAACTGGTTTTAGTTATCAGGCGTAAAACTCTTGCTATCCGAACGATTGCTTTTCCAACTGATCCAATTCATAATATTACTTTACAAGAATGGAGGCCTATCTTCTCCTTGATTTAATTTTGGATGAAACTCAAAGTAAAAAACAACATTCACAAAAATCACTGCTGACTAAAAATGGGGGTATTCAGTGCTTACTTCATAAATCATTTGGTTATTCACAAAAGCTTTTCGCCGCCCCTTGAACATATTGCAGTAGCACGTGGCACACTTCATAAACTGCCGATATGAAGGAGGGGGCCACTGGTTGTCCATAAAAATATTCGAGAATAACATAACACTACCCTTTGTTTGTTAAATGTATCACTCTTGAGAATAATTTAAGAAAAATATGTCTTACTTGAAAAAGTTTAACAAATATAAAAAAGTTGAGTTTTAGTTGTCCTCAGAATGTAATGATGCAATTCATCATTACTTGGGGCACAAGCTTTCCCATAGATGATAACACCATAGAGGGAATGACCCATAACCCACGAAATGGACCCAGTAGTGTGGATTTGAGGTTAACATCAATAACAAATAACTTTTATTTTTTATTTTGCATTTAATAGTAAAATAACTAAATCAAGCCTTGGTTGTGAGGTAAGTATTACTTTATTTAAAAAAATCTTTAATTTCTATAAACTAACTTTGTATTTTGCATTTTCTTGTCTTGCCAATAAGATCCATATTAAATATTTTCTCCTTTTAAAAATAAATATATTTACAGTGTTACTTCTTTTGATTTGAAGTAATTAATAACATTCAAATTCTCTGTCAGTTTAATATCAAGAAAAACGAAACCGTTTTGCGTTAGTAAAAGTTTAAAAGGCCCTACGATCTAAATAAGTTAATAAACTTTTTCTGGAATCGAAAGCTAATGCAATGGGATTGTTCCCAGCAATTTCCCCGGCTTGTCAGATTAAAAATCAGCTTTATAACGTCATAAAGTAGGCGGGAGCCGTGTTAAGATAAGAGTTCTCCGCTTCCGGCTAAATAAAAAATGAGCCACAATCGTAATGGCTGCTTGCTCCTTTGATCTCGGTTTCACGGCTTACTGGGGCTTTTGGGCTCAGAGAGCGGCAATTTGGATATAAAATACGTAATGCGGACCGATACGCATTAGGCACATTAGCGGATTGAATACGTGAGCTACCCTTTGCCAACTTAAAAACAAACGAGAGACAGCAATAAAACTGGGGGAGATAAACGCGCTCTAATAAAAACTGCGTAGAACGAAACACCGTAAAATTCAAGTTTATTGAACCGTTTCAGAAGAACAAGAGGAAAGTCAAAAGCAGGCACAATTAAAAGGCTCCGGGGACGCACCTCAAGCTTGACGGTCAATATTACCCGACAAGACCCTCAATTTTCACCACTCCCCGGCGCTAATAACAATAATTAGGAATGAGTGGTTCAATAATTAAAAACGGAAAAGAGAACAACTTGAAAAAGACGGCTCGTGCTCTAAAGAAAATCCTCTGTCCCCTTCTGTGATTTAGTAAATGCATACTTGTGTCTCACTCACTCGCTCATCTCAATTTCGCTTATGAATTTTTTGCACCCGCTGGCTCCTCTTTTAAATTAATAAAAATTCAAATGGATGCCTTACTGCGGCGGCTTCCGCGGTAGTTGCCAGTATTATAGCTCCTATATTTTATTAGCAAAATGCCACATTGTTTTAAATGTATTCTCTTCTGTTGCTGTTGTATTTAATTTATTAGGAATTATTAACAAAGAGTCAAACACAGTAGTAATTTTACTGTTAACCCCTCGTGGCAATCTAAATGATATGGGTGATAGATATTGGCGAGGTCCGAACTGGGTCCGCTTAAATGAAATCTGATAACTTAACCGATAAGCTACAGCCCACTGGAATTACAAATCTGAGGCAGAAAAATGAGAGACGTAGACTTGTTAAACAATTTTACTTGATTTCATTAATGATATAGTCTGTAATGATAACGATTAAAAAAAAATAACATCATAGGTACTTTATTGTCAACGTAAATCAAAGTTTGTATTTAAACCTAGTATAAATAACCTAACTTTCATTATGCCTATTTTAAATCTAGAAATAACTACGTGTAAAATTCAAGTACTCCGAACTAAGTTTCTAAGCTAATTAAAGCAAAGTATACAAAAATATACGTTAGTCTGTATACACTGTAACGTTAATTAAAAATATCTCAAACATTATGACATTGCGAATAATGCAGTGACCGGGACGCCCCAGCCGCGGCGTATTTGCATTATCGTTATTATTTTACCAGACGAATTTAATGCGCTCACTTTATTAACATAATATTCGGCAGACATTGTGCCGAAATTCAGATTTAACGGAAAATGTATATTGATATTTAAATCTGTTCTGTATTAAGACTTTACGTTGCATTTTTTTTTTAATTCTCGAAAAAGTACCTAAGCTTTTTACGAACTTTTTACTACCTACCCTAAAAAAAGTTTTAATGTTATGAAGGGATGGAACTGTCATTCTCTGTGATACTTTTTCTGGTTTCTGTTTAAGAGAATTGATTACACCATTTTGTAAAAAATAAATACTACATAAATGAGGTAATCACTTTCAAACCACCAATGAGTTTCAAGACAGCACATTAAATATATGACAGTTATTTTAGTAATATTATCAAGCAGCTTAATAAAGTTAATACGACAATGATTCACAAGGAAGCATATCTGATTATATTTTCAAGATATCTAAAAAAATAATTTAAAAACTGAAACCCATAAGATAAGCTTGGTGCCAGATGACTAAAAAAAATATTGGGAATTATTTTTAAGTATTTAAAATACTGTATTGGATATGACTCCGAATGTAATGTACGTCGAAACAGACTGCGCGTGTGTATCGCTTAACCTTTTTGTGTTCATTTTAATAAAATTTAATAACAAATAATTTGAAAAATATATTTTTTTAATATTCTAATATATTGCCTTAAATATCTATTTCTCAAGCAAGGTCCCAAAACATAATGTTTGTGAGAATCGTTTATGTTGAGGTTCTTTTCACACATGTCTAATTATCTATACCACTATATAAATCTGTAGGCCCTGTCTGTCTGGCATTTTTTGACAAATTTAACGATAAATATTTATTTTATGACTTATTGATACCAATTCTACTATTTTTTAAATGTTTGTCTGCCTGTCTGTTTGTCTGTCTATCTGTATGTTCGTCTATAGTCAAGAACGGGATGACCGATTGTGACGAAGTTTAGTATATGATAAGAACACGTAATTGCGCAAATAATAGGCTATATATCATATCATAGGTATAATATTATAAATATGAAAGTGAAGTTTGTTAGTTACACTTTCACGCCTTAACTAGTCAATCGATTATCATGAAATTTTGAATACACTTTGCCAGGGGTACAGAAAAGTACATAGGGTGCCTTTTATCCAGAAAAAAGTACTGTTCCAGACAAATATAAATATAACTTTTAATCTCGCGAAGCCACTGGTTAAAGCTAATAGGATGTAATATTATTGTGACCACTCGTATATTACCAAAATCTTAAATATAACTATTTAATACAAATTACAATCAACAGAAAAGGTATGACCTTTATAAGCGACAAAATCTTTTTCCTTTTGTTGTTTTATTAACAAAAAGGACCTCAAATGTTTGGCTTACCAATGTACTAATGTCTTCACTGTGTTTTATATTTAACTTCCTCATACGCACTACCAAATAACTTTACCATAACCCGACCTCAATGATTAATAATAGTTATCCAATTTTACACACACGTAGTTAGCGGCCCAAGTTGGCAATCCCTGCCCTCTGAAGCCATTAGTGTAAGGGCTAAGGGTTAAAGGCAGTACATCAAAGGGCTCCAGTTAATAAGGAAAGGTGAGGCGAGATCTTTTTCGCGGCTTCATACAAAAATAATGTGAAGGGAGGCAAGGTGCGGCCGACCCAGGGTTGTGTAATGCATTTGGTTTGAATGAAAGTTCCAGATTACCTTAAAAGTCTATTTAATGTATTATTTTTATTATTTATATAAGTACATTTTGAATAACAATTAAATTAAGGAAATATTCACGGCAATATTCGAAGTCTGAAGTTAATTGGCAACTAGCAATTTATTTTGGTTTAAATTGTCTTTTAATACAAATTTCCTTTGTCTGATTGGTGTACTTGTCTTGTATTGTTATAATTATCTTTTTTTGTGTGTGTTATGTTTGCGAGCCTAGAAAAGCTTACCATCAATTCATACATTCATTCATGAATAAATAAAAAAAACTATACTATTCATATAATACATCTAAATTTATCACCATGCCTTTAGCCACGCGTTGACGTGGTTAACCAATCATCAATGGTATATATTGTTTTTATATTTTGTATTATCAAAATATAAAAAATCTTCTCTCTTGTAGTAGTCCAAGGGAGAAGAATTCTTAAATAGGTTTTTATTGTATAACAATAAACGAAATATATGTCATAAACACGAAATCGTTCATACGTAACAAATTTAACCATTCTAAATGATTTTTCCACTGATATGAAAGCCCTAAATATTACAAAATTGCGTAACCATCTCGTTCAAACTGTTATTCCTGTTTCGGATGTTCTCAGTAATACAAAAATGTTTTGATGACGATGATGAAACATCGAAAACATGTCACAGACTGGAATCAAACCCTTAGTTTACACAATCCGGGAGGGCTAAACGGACCAATACGCCAACTACAGTCTAGTTTAATCCGTCAAATTTGATCAACACATGGTACTTTTCTCGCATTAAACCAAGGGTTTCAAGGCGCAGGTTTTTAATCTTGCCTAAGACAACCTCTTTTTTCAGTTTTGAGAACTCCTATTGTTTTTCTTTTTAAATATTTGTCGCACAGAGGTCAATATCCGCTGAAAATTAATTCAAAGGTAAGGGAAAAAAGCCGAGTCCAAAGACAATATCCACGAAACCGAAAAAAAAAAAGAAAACGGGTTGACAAACAAAGGACGAAAGGTCTGTTTTCTCTGGAAACAAAATAGGCATAATTTTAAAACGCATACTTATTAAAAAGCATAAATTTTTAACCATTACCAGTCAGCAAACTTTATCAAATTAAACCTTTTATCTTTAAGGATTAAGATAAAAATTAGCATCAATAGGTAATCGTTTTGCCTTAATCTATTTATTTATAGATATTTAGTTGACAAGTTATTGATAACCCTAGTGGAAGGGTATAAAGGGTCTATTGTCTCATTTTACCAACAGCGTCTGGTTAACGGTGGTGTACGAACATTGCTTTGTCGCGACAAGTGCCCACGAATACAAAAGGGAAACAAATACAGTCACTAGTTTCCTTTCCCCCCAATTAAAAAAAAACAAGGACTTGCCAGATTATCAAATGTATACGATTAAATAATATAATATTTTTATTTGTAACAATCACGAATAATAAGTGGAAATGAAAGTGGAAAAATGTATGTTTAAGCGGGAAAGACAGACAATTTTTTCAGCCACAATTTTATTATCATTCTTGGATTTAAGTATACTTTGAGCGTTATAAACAAAAACATAGCAAATATAATGATTATATTTTGATTTCAGGACTGATAGTATTACAACGGTAGTAATCCTGCCTTCTGTACCAACGGTTTTGAGATCGAATCTTAAAAGGCAATAATTCTTTGAGTGATGAGTGTTGAGCATAAGTATTTGTTCTTGAGTCATGGTTGTACTATACCTAGTTATGAACTCTGTCCGTTTATATCAATAGTAGAAGATTTTCTTAGTTTAGGACTAAAATTGGTGTGAGTAGTCCGAAATGTATTTTTATATAATAATGAAACATACAGGTTTACTTATATTGCAGGTCATTATAAAAAGTTAATCACATAGAAATTGTTGATGATTGCAGATGTCTTTAGACATTGGACAACCAGCAACCTTTGGAAATCCGATCCAATGAACGATTCCCGCCTGATAATTCACCTGGAAGCCAAGTCGATTTTTTCTAGTATTTTTCTATTATAATAATTTATCTTATAAGAAACTCTCAGTTTAAATTTTACGTAGGTACAGGAATAAAAAGAAGTCATACGGTGCCAATAATTGACTTAACACATCAACGTTTTCAGTGCTCTAAAATGCAGTTGTTTGAGCCGATGTGTGGGAAGGTGATATATCTTCGACGGTTGGTTTTCCTCTTTTCTCGGAAGTCAACTTGCAAATAAATGGTTGTGTACCACTCAGAATTGACTGTTCTGTGTTGTTCTAGTGGTACGGTTGTCCACTTTTTCGAAAAAACAGGCGACCATTTGCTTGGAAGTGCTTCGTGCGCGAACAACTTTTGTTGGATTTGGCTCATCTTGAAACACCCATACAGTCGACTGCTTTTTACTTTCGGGCTCATACACGTAAATCCACGATTCGTCACCTGTCACGATATCATTGACGTGTTACGAAGTATCGCGATCGTATTTTTTGAGCATTTCTTTCGACCAATCGACACGAGCCTTTTTTTCAACGATTGACAAATTCTGTGGGATCCAACGTGAACAAATTTTTTTAACATTCAAATGCTCATGCAATATTGAATGTATGGTGGTCCCACCAATGCCTAAGGTTGTCTCAATCTCACGATAGGTCACATGACGATCTATCAATATCAGTTCACGCATAGCATCAATGGTTTCCGGAACAACAACTGATTTTGGACGACCTTCACGAAATTCGTCTTGGAGCGAACTGAGACCTCGATTGAATTCACCATAAACACTGGTCTTTGATGGAGCTTTATCGCCAAAAATTGAATGTCAAAATGTTCTGAGTACGCATAATCTCAAAAATGTCAAACTTTACGATAGAGTTGTTGCCAGTTTGCAACTCTAGGGTAGTCCAATCCCAAAATATAAAAGGCAACCCTCGTATCAAATACTTTAAAGTGCCTTGTTGAGTTATCTCATCAAACATTTTACTGATACCGATAAACGATATGAATTATTTCAAACTCCGAAGGTAAATGTATGAACTCAGTACTAAAAGATAGACTGAGGCACCTATAACAGATGAAAACGCGGCGGTTTGATAGTAAGGAACTAAATACTATTAATTTACAGTTCGCTTTAAAATTTTCTTCGTACGTAAAAACATTTCTCTTTTTATAATAACTTCATTGCCTTTTCAAGTCAAGTTGTGTAGAAACAAAATTAAAAAGTTCAAGTTAAAAAGCGATCAAATATTTGAGTGTAATTATAGAATCAAAGATGGAAGAGTACTGTCGATCGGTCCCGGATATTTTTACGCACAAGCTTGTACGAGCCAATCAATCGATTAGCAGACGTCGTAAGCCACTGACGCGGCAAATTGGCTTCTCGCCTACTCTCTAATAAGGTGAGTTGTCGGAGTTATGGAAAAAAGTTAACAAATGTTATTTCTGTTTATTAATTCAGATAGAAGCGTTAGTCTAAATAGAGAGGAGTAAAAGATATCGTGACCAAGTCTGGATTAGGAATCGTATTTGCTTTATGTGGCCTAACATAATAGTATATTTAGTATTTTCTCAGAAATCTTAATCTTGACTAAAAATTTCATTAAATGTACACAATTAAATATTAATAGCTACACACCGTTACGTTGCGTTTTATAATTTTCACACCAATTAGCCTAACCTAAAGTAAGTACGATAATATTCATAGAAATTTATATGAATAAGGTAGATATGCTCGTATTCATCACACAAACTGCTGCCTATTTCGGTACTCGAACCCAAAACTGTTTAGCATCATAGGTAGGTCAGCCAAACCGGTCCTCAAATAAAGAAAGTAAGAAAGAATTGATCAGTGCTTTAAAACTACTCGCTCTAAAACAAATACTTCAAAATCTTAATCTTTATTCTTGTAGGGTCAGCCATCAGTCTGTCGAGCCGTCTGACACGGACCATCACAAAAGTGCCCTCATTAAATTTTTTGCTTATTAAAAATTCCCTCCTCCCCTCATCGAATAGGCAACTTTTTATCTCCGAAACAAAAGTTGTGTTCCGTGGAACACCGCTCTCCCCTTTGTCTCTCAGCTCGATAATTTGAGTGAGATTTTCTCGCAATTTAAGATAAACAAAGAGAACGCTTACCCTTAATTGGGAGCAAGATGGCCAGGAAGGAACGTGACAAATAGACACCTCTTAACTTCTTTTCCACTCAAGACTATATTGGTTTTTTCGTATACGTTGCACCCGCACTTCTTTGTTTAATGAAAAACAGTTTTACTGCATACTTAAGTACATTTAAAGGACATAAAGCTGATAAATAATTGAAGAATAGTTAAATATCAGCTATTTAGTTGTTTCATTAAAGATAAATCTGGATACTATACAATTACTCGCTACTTAGTGCTTAGAAACAACTCCACATAAATAATCTTCTTTAATCTATAAAATCTTACAACCGTTATTCATTCTATACTAAAATAACGGTATAACCATAAATAATAATTTTCTGATTAGGTCGAAAAAAGAAAAAAATATTCAACCATTAATTAAAAATTCTTTACAATCCACCAAAGTTCTGTTCACAGCACAAAAAATGTATTCTAGTGTTCAGTCGTTTTTTTTTTTACTATTCTTTCAAAACGTTGACTCATGAAAAAGATATACTTAATGAAACTACGTTATTTAGTTCTTACTTTCATGTGCTTGTTGTATTTAGAAAATGAGGCGAATCATGAAGTATAAAGTATTATTATAAAATATTTTTTTTATAAAAAGTGTATCTTACTCATACGTACATTTGAACATTACCAGTGCCACATTTCAGCTGATCTACTCCCCTGTCACGCATCGACTTCCTACGTACTTGTTTACGTGAAACAAAACTGACGTGACACAGTTGCCTCTTGCCGCTCGTCAATTGTTTCTTGCCAGTTTCCGGGTGATATTCTTACCCCCTCGCGCTTCGTTAGTTCCCCACTATTTGAATATGAGATGCGAGTTTACAGTTAGATGCTCTTCTCCGTTTGCGACCCCAAACTTTAAGTTTGCACGATCGATGAGGATAGTTCAACAAATTGTGCTCCTTTTATGTTGTTTTCGTATATGTTAGTATTGAATAGTAGTAATTGCTCTCTATAAAAATAATAATATTACAATATTGACTTGACAATTAATAAGATCTTACACATTCGCTTTATTCACTCAACAATTTTTAGCATACGTGTGAAATAAAAGACAAGAAAATAAATGTCCTTAGTTTGAGCTTTATATCTAAAGAAGCTATAACTGAGTGCACGGATTTTTAGGCTATTTTACTTTTGGCTTAACAGTCTTTTGATATTTATAAACAAAGAAAGCAATTGATTGATTAGTGATTATTTATAGAAAAAATACTGTTCTGCTTTTGTACGTGTTAGAACATTTATTTTGGTTTATTGTTTGATCTTTTATGTGCTAAATATATTAAATTATGATTAATGTACTTTATTTTCAAAGTGTACCTTAAACAGACTTAAGCAAACAATAAAAATGTTCTTATTTATTCTATAATAAGTTACATCGGAACCCTTTTACACATTTTTAAATCAAGTTGATCTCGTGAGACCATCTTGTTCGATAATGTTTATCAGTCTGAATATTTATATCTGGATATTGATTTTACTAGCAAGGAAAAGAAAGAAAACATATATTAGAGTCGACAGTCAAGGTAATATATATAATACTAGCTAAACATAAATCTTTGTTGACATTAAATCTTTGAGTTATTTAGAATATGTTTCTCTATTTGTTATTATCGTAACTCACGAACATCCATTAGCAAAACATTACAAAGTATAATGTAACATAACATTAGCAACGAATTGGTAACGCTTACCCAAGAAGGGTTAAAGGCGGAGTATCGGTTTTCGACGGAAGAGCTCCGTAATTACGAAGTACTACAAGTGAACTCACTTGACCGCTTAATACCTTGCCCTTTTTAATTCGCAAAGCATCTTTTACTACCCATAAACACAGGTACATTAATAGCTCAAATTAAATAAAATGTTTCTCATTTTCAAAAACAAGTTAAGAAAATTCATTTTAAAAAACAGAAAATTATCGTTTCGGTAATTGGGGTCTGTTGTTGACAGAAAATAGTGTTCCAAGGCATTCAGAAATAGTCTCAAAATAAAATAGAAAAATAAATTGCGTTCTGAAGCGTCTCCAACTTTGGCGCACATACCAGTTCGAGACGTACCAAGTTGAGATTTAATTTGCAAACTGATTAGTAAATTCAGTTGTTTCAAATAGCTATTATTTTATTAAAATATTATTATAGTGGTAATAACTATTTATTAAAACAATGTTTTTCAGATTTTATGGCACACGTGTGGCATCACCTTTACATAAATGGTATCATCATTATGTATATGTTACCGGCCAAACCCGATTTCAGGACAAACTAGTTTTGCCTAGGCTAAACTAGTTCTTCCTATACGCGATAGGATTAACTAGTATAGCCTAGTCCAAACTAATTTATCCTAAGCCCGATAGGATAAACCAGTTTAGCTTAGGCCAAACTAGTTTTTCCTCATATAAATACGCATATTCTAGGATAAACTAGTATAGCCTAGTCTAAACATTATAGTATATCTAGAAAGTCAAAATAAATAGATAAACTGAATAAAATACTCCGTAATTGGAAAAATAACCATTTTTATTAAAACAATAATGATTTGTCGTTAAAAGTTATGGATAATTGGTAATACAAACAATCATACTATAACAAATAATAAGTGTTTTTAACAGAAGCAATAATCATATCTCAATTATTAAAACCTAACCTAACCTAACCTAACCTAACCTTTTTTTTTTTTTACGAGGGGAAATGCCTTGCGCATACCCCACCGTTGGGTGGACGGCGGGGTTATGTGGGACTCGCCCGTCAGTAATAGGCTGACGGGCATACCCACTAAAACCCCTCGGTGTGTCCACTCTTTCAGGATCTCCGGCGTGGGGTCCTTATTGGGAATCTATCCACACCGTATTGGGAATCTATCCACACCGTATCTAACCTAACCTAACCTAACCTAACCTAAGTATCATTGCCTTCTTGCACTGGCATCTGTTTGTTTAACAGTTTTTATTGCAGATGCATCTCACAAAACCTTGGCCTGATTCAACTGAATGTTTCGTAACTGCAGTCCTTAACGATATTTCAGAGCCTTGGTTTACATCTACCTCTAAAAATTGGTTTAGACTAGGCCGTACTAGTTTATCATAGAGTGTGCGTATTTATATCAGGATCAACTAGTTTGACCTAGGCTAAACTGGTTTATCCTATCGAGCTTAGGACAAATTAGTTTGGACTAGGCTATACTAGTTAATCCTATCGCGTATAGGAAGAACTAGTTCTGCCTAGGCAAAACTAGTTTGTCCTGAAATCGGGTTTGGCCGGTAACATATACAGTGATGCATGGGTTTAAATACTAACTATACTATTTATTTTATTTAATTTTATTTATTCATTTGGGATAACAAACAGCATTCATAATACATATTAAAATCTTTATTATTACAAAAAGTGAAGCCCACACCATAATCCGCAGGTTAAAAATTTATTCTTACACTTTCGTGACAGCTTATTGAAGGTAAAGCTTGTGTTAAGGATCTTTGCTAAATTTATTTTGTGAGATAATAAAATAGTAGCAGAATCTTACCAAAATATGATGCTAATCAAAGCTTACAAATTCATCTGTTTAATATACATATAAAGATAAGAAAAACATACACACAAGGTACAATTATAATGTAATTATAAAGCAGATCAACAATACTCGATAGATCAATAACCGATAATTCATTCAGAATCGCCACAAGTGCCAGTCGTTTCATCGCTGCATAAGGGGTCTTTGCCCGTTCTTACTATAATCCGATTCGACAAAGTTTAAAGTATAAAAAACTGAGTTTTTTTTACACTTGAGAGAATGTTTCATTGAAAGTGTGAACTTATTTTCCACTGAAATCGATTTTGAAATATCTTAGTTAAGTTAAGTTAAATAACTTAAGTATCCACTTAGATAGTGGAATATATTCCTACAATGATTGAAGATTCTTATGGCAAAATTACACGTAAATAATAATAAATGAGCGGGGAAACTTTACTTATTAGTAACCACCAAAACACAATGAAAAAAATGGCCAGTGTGTTTTACAAATCAAGTTGAGCCGTTTATGAACCTTGCATGCTATTGTCGTCATTTGTCATTCGCGGCCAAGTATTCTACTTTTAACAGTTTTAACTAATAGAAAGCATCATAACTACAACCGTTATGATATCAAAACCGAAAACTAGACTTTGAAAGTACCTTGCCATAAGTATTTTATCTCTCTTTATATATTACTAGCTTTAAACCCGCGGCTTTGCCCGCAATTTAAAAAAAAAACAATAAAAAGTATCCTTATGTTACTTCTAATACCCCCAAGAATTTATGTACGAAGTTTCATGATGATCGGTTTAGTAGTCTTTGCGTGAAAGCTAAACAAACAAACTTACATTCGTATTTATAATATTAGTGGAAAGCCTTTCAACAACAGAAGTTAATTTTTGCAGGACATTTGCAATAGCTTTTAAATTGTACAACGATCACCTAAGAATGCCATTTTACTCAAATTAAAAAATACTAAGCTGTGCTAGGGCACATTGTAAAAATAAAATGAATGGCTTTGAGATAAAAAATAATCACTTAAATATGTTTGTTGAACTTACAATTTTGTTGTGAGAATCTTTATCTATAATTATGAATATGGTATAACAAAACTTTTTCCACTATTCGAAATAATTACAGATAATTAAAAAATATATACAAGAAGTGCCAACATTGCCAACATATTAAACATTTATAAAATATATTTGGCCATACATGAATGTTTACGATAATGTAGACATCTACTCATAAAAATCCCCTCTCCCTAGGGTGGGTACTCAAAAACAAAGCTGGGGTGACTACCTTGTGAATATTTCAGAAGGTCTTCGCTTTGTCGGAATATTAAGTCAATGGGGGTAATTGATCTGTTAAACCCCGAGTGTATGAAAATCTACGTGATCCATTTTTAAGTAGGCTGTATTATGGACGAGGTTGTCTCAAGTTAAAGGAAGTATTTGCTTTAATCTGTTGTAAGATTATCCAAATATTACGTTAATACTCGACGCATGACCGAAACAATCTTCAAATTACCTACCTCAAATACAAATAACCAATTTAATCAAGAAATACGGTTTTGATCACTATCCATATTGTAATTTATGAAGGGTTGCACAGAGTAACTTGTTTTCCATGTCTGAATCCTTATATCGTATTTTTAGACGAAAGCATAATTTACTTCAAACTCCGCTACAGAATTTCGAAATATTTGATTTCAATGTAGTTCAAAAATACATGAGTAGGTACAATGTAAGTCAGTTAGAAAGTATACGGTATCGAAATATGAAATTTCCACGTAGCTATGAGAAATTGACAGTTTACAAGCACTATATACAGCAGCCAGACATCAACTTACTTAAATCTGTCAAATATCCTCAATATTCAATGTAATTTCTAACGTATAAGTAAAAACGTAGGGTATAATGTTCAATGTTATTTAAATTTTTTTACAGATTTCGGTAGGTTGATTAGTCGCTGACTACCATACGTCATAAATTCGTACTTTCTAACTGTCGGACATCGTACTTGCATACTTTGAAACCAACGTACGGCATAATTTCGTTCTTCGCAACTTTGTACTATCGATTAACGTACACTGTACTCGTCTACTTTAGTACTAACTAACGTCGAAATTTCATACTTAAAACCTAAGTAGCGGAGTCACTATGTGACATTTTAATAATCGTTTTATCCAAAATACGAGTAACTTAGTAGAGTTGCTCTTTTTGGATAATGTATGGTAAGTAATGCTATTAAAAGGCACTGGAATAATCTCAGAAACAAGTAGAATTGAGAACATGTGATTAAAAAGCTGACCTCCTAGCATTTGAAATCTTTTTGTTATAACAAAGATAAAGAACTCTAGAATGTCACCGATATAGTAATATAAAGTAGCATGTATACTAGTAGCATATCAAATATAAAACAAATACACACCTCTCCCGCTTCTTCCGACGAACCTCAAGTCATTGAACTTGGCAACCTGGTTCTTCATAACCGCTGTGCAGTTCCTGAGCTCCGCAGAGCAATTTTCATCGTTTCCAGCTCGCACTGTGACCAGGGTGCCATCGCCGACGTCACCCAACGCCACAACTTTAAAAGCCACTGGTAATGTCTTATTCGACCGCCAATGCGGCGGCAAAACTGTGCATACCTGTAAAAAACATGAGCTGTAAATACACCACTTTCTTATGAAATAAAATATAAAGAGCATAAAGTTCTTACGATGTGGACCATTGTATGATATAGAGTATTTTAATTTTCAAGAGTCACTAGAGTTATCAGCATCTGGAAATTACTTCTTCGTTGAAGACAGAGCTGGATTTTCTATTCATTCTCCAATGCAAAACTGATGCGCGCTACTTGCATAGTTTATGTAAATAGTGCCTCTAATATTTACATAATTCTCGTTAATTGGAGTTGGTTGCAAAGCCTGTTTAAGCAATAATTTATAATTAAGGAAGCACTGATCGAATCCTTCATAGATTTGTCCTTTCCATGTCTTGGTTTTCATAACCAGAACTATTTGTAATGCTATAATTGTAACTAGTTGAACCTTACGTACTATATATTTTTTTGAATCATTTCATAATCTATACTCAATACTCAATACTTATAAAGAAATGATATTGAAATCATTGGCATTTGACAAAAAGTACTAACCACGTGTGGACTTCCAGTTTTCATCAGCTCCCCAGGATGGTCCGCTAATAAACCTTCTAACGTTCTCTCAGCCAACAGCTCTGCCGTTAGCGGTTGACTCGGCAGACTTCCACCATAGCTCGACGAGGGAGCCTCATGACCCAGTCCGTTCGTAGTTGAACTCACTTCACTCGACAAATGCATCGTACACGATTTTATAACACTAACACTGCACAGTCTTGCTTTAATATCTTAGCAACGTCCGTCACATAACTCGATCAGAGAGCTGCCAGTTTGAGCGGTTTATTAAATAACTCGATAAGGAGTATGTGAAACTGAGTTCCGACGTCATCTTGGATGGTGTGTTCTGAAAAAAAAAGTTAAAGTATCTTTATATTATTAGTAATATTAATATTTTCCGATTAGTTACTGAGAAGATAGGAACTTAATTAAGCCATTAAGTAAATCAAAGGCGAACTTCGTGAATCATTTAAATTATCATTCATGATTAAAATTTTAAACGGAAATTGTCTGTCTCAGGCGGCAATACCGCGCCTTCCGTAATCCAGGTGCTGTGATATTTTTTTTACTTATTTGAATATTTTTTGAGCATTGAAAATGCAAAAATGTGATAATTTTTAATACGAATATGAGCCACCATTAAATTTCTGAAGAGAACCATCTGCAAAATGTCTTATTTCCAAAACTATCTACATTTTCGATATAAAAAGAATTATCTGTTTAAATATTGCCACGTCTCTTAACCGAAATATCAAAAACTACTTTAAGGAAAATAAATAACATTCAGGTAGCTACAAAACTAATGCAACCTTATCAGTTGCACCCTTTACAATCTGCTATCTTTTCTTAAACTTCACAAAGGTGTAATACATTTACCGTTACTTTCAACAGTCACTTTGAATTCTGCCTTAAGAATCTAGGATACAGCATCAAAGCGGAGGCTGTGAAGCGAACGACACAGCCTCCGGAGGGGCGTCAGTCAAGCAGAGTTGAATAACTCCTTTGTGTTAAAAAATGAACACAAAATATATAAAAAGTTGAATTTTGTAGATATAACGCTTACTTTAACATCTTACAGCCTCATTTTCTGTTACAATGGTAAGAATCTTGTTTTAAGAACGTTTCTAGACCTAAGGCATATTAGCCTATTCTGGAAAGAGAGTTATTTCCTCCCTTTTCAGAACGTTCACTATATAAAGCTCACTTTGTTTTTAACGTGATAACGATAAATCGATGACGCCGGCTGCACACACGAAAAAGCATGACTCTTTGTCAAGTTCCGCCTGAGGCACGAAACAGCATGACTCATTGCCACGTTCCGTCATAGTCACATTCCACCTGAGCCGAGCGTGCAAGCGAGAGCGCGGAACAAGCGATGGAGAGGCACGAGCGGCCTAAGCGTTCGGCTTATGACGCATCTATCTCTCTTCCACTCCATCGGCCGATGCGTCCGAGTAGAAGAGAGACAGCGGCAGCACACAACCTACACGTGAACTATTTTGTCAATTGTTTATAACTCAGAACAATAACTAAAGCTATAGAAGCCGCGCTAAAATAACAACACAATACGTTAGTTCGTACTATTTTTACTTATACAGTTGCAAATGTGTAAGAAAGAAATAAGTATACAGATTTTGTTTCGTAATTTACAAGGTCGTCACTAGTTTCCCTTACGTCAGTGATGCAATGGCATCGATATTACTATCGATAAAAATAAAATCAAAAACATACTTAACATTTTTCTTATGCTGTTGGTATGTCAATGACACTAGAACGGACGGTAATGAGTCATAATAAACACGTGTAGAATCTTCAATATGAACATTTTATAATGCAGTATTCATGGGTAGAATTTTTGACCCCTACCAATTTATTTATTAGAATTTGCGTGTATCTAGAGAAACCAGGTAGGTACAGTTAAAAAATTGCACCTTGTATAGGCATATCCTATTAGGCTACATGTTTATATTTTAAGTTAGACCTCTAGCTCTAGTACATAGGTGAACACTGCATTTAAAATTATATTTTTTATAGGTATAGATTAAAAAAGAGGAAAAAAAAAGAAAATTAATCGATTATTTCAATTAAATTAACAAACTATTATTTTTTACATATTTACTTATTGTTTACCTATTTCTATATACTACTCTGTCGAGAAAGTATCGGGAAAAGATCAATAATATACAAAATGTTTGTTATTCATCCAAATTTATTTCATCAACTACAAAGTATGTTCCTTCAGAAACGAAACACTTACGCCAACGAATAATCTAATCAACATAACATTTTTAAACGCTGTTTCCGGAATTGACTTCAGTTCTCGCCGCGAATTCTCCTTTATGTCTTCTACCGATTAAAAACGGGTGCCATTTTCTGTAAATTAGATATTAGTTCAGATATATCGGAATCAGTATTTGTTTCAACTGTGGTCATAGATTTGGGGCGTTTACTTGGTGGTTCATAATTCCTTCTGAATGCGATAGTGGTTTCTGAAACACAAAAATATTATTGTAAATAAGCTATCATTATTATTTGGGATACACGCTGCCACAATGTTAATTAACAATCTGAATATTTATTGGTAGGATCGAAATAATTATATGACAAATCAAGATTAAGATAATGTTTGGAATAAAAAAGGAGCAATTTCATGTTCTGTAAATGTAATGTGGGTATAGCATTTGCTTTCAGCCGCCGAAATTTAATGTCTTCATGTGACTGAAATGACTGCAGTCTAAAATGTTTCGAACAAATGTGACTGTGCGCTTTCGGTGTCCAATTGTTCCTTGATATACAGCGTATCCATTCAGTTCTAATAGGTTCATCTTTGGGAAAACTAAAGCAAAAAGTAAAAACCAAATAATGTTGACATCGATAACAAAAAACACATCACTATCATACTATCATATATACAAAACAAAAGGCATGAAAATAAGACAATTTAAACCAAAACTCATGGAGAAATCTATTTGTAATATTGATTTACTACAATTTTCTGAATATACCGTTGTTATATTGTCAAAATATGAGAATTTAGAAACAAAACTCACCGATGAAATGATAACACCTCCTCCGTATTTTCTTTTCGTGATGTATGAGACTTGCAGTCTGGAACAACACAAGCCATCCTGGACGCGTACTCTCAGATGTCTGAAGCGTCTTTATGCACACTTTCCTGTTATTTTATCACGAACTTCCTTGCAAAATAATAAAATTTCACGCTAGCCGCTGACAAAGCTGTTCGGCCACTGTAATACGACCGCATTGAATTTGGTATTACTTCAGAAACAACGTTCATCAAAGACGTACTTTTAATTTGCTAGTATAATATACAACCAAATTACAACCATTTGACAATTGTACTTTGAGTGTTTGTGACAATGACGTGAAAATAAAACCTTACAATTGTTGTCTATTTCGCTCTTACCCATGTATGTTAGATTACTTTAAGTGAATACGAGAGCTGTTATACAGTTTTTATTTTAGCGCTCCTTCTATAGCTTTAGTTATTGTTCTGAGGTTTATAAAGTAAAGTGAAAAGTAAATGTGGTTTCCATTGTTTATTACAACAAGAACTGCGGAAAAAAGGTGATTAATTCTTGCATTTTTAGAATTTGAGGGGAACTGTTTTGTGAACTGTTTATAAATAGAAGTAAAAAGTTAATAAATAAATAAAAAAATAAAATAAAAATAATGTGGTTTCCATTGTTTATTACAACAACAAATGCGGCAAAAAGGGTAATTAAATAATTCTAAGAATTTTAAGAATTTGATATGCAATATAATCTCATGTAATTGTTCTTAGATTATTAAAAAAGAAGCATCGGTCGGCGAGTGGAGTTATAGGATAGGTTATGTTACAATTTTGACTAAAAAAATATTATGGCTCATATAAAAAGTCAACTGCGGAGGATCTTAAATATCACACATGTATATAAGTTGTAAGTAAAATGTTAAAGCGCATTGCTATTTGTAATTAATCTGTATAATTTAAGTCAAAAAAATATTTGAATTAACGAGTGCAAATAAATGTTAATTTATCGAAAACATTGAAATTTTCAATTGACTTAAATTAACACTACTTAGCAATAGACAGTCCTTATTTTCCCTGTAACGTTCCTTTGCGTGCTAATACCTTTATTATTATTATTTTACTAAGCTAAGCTAAGCAGCAGATAAGGATAGCAGATTTCCAGCAATCTTGCTGGTTAACCGCCAGATATTTATTATGTTCATTGTAAAAACAAAAATTAATAAAATATCAAAACAATTACATTAAGTTAATGACAGGAGTTAGTTATAATGACAATCATAGGTCAAAGTAAAGAAGCAATTTTATCTAAAATTTAAATTCAAGCTATAACATTTCAAATAATTTTATTTTTTTGTTTCAAGAAAATGCTCTGAAATTTATTGTTATTTACTATTTTTGTGTTTCTATAAAATATGAAATATGCCTCTGAAAACAACTACACCTCCGTGTCCTCAGTTGGGATTCGAATGCATGACCTTTCGCTAGGCGGGCGAGTGCTATGACCGCTGATCTACCGAGACGCTGGCAGACGCATCGAAATTTACAAACGTATTTCAACTTCTACTATGAGCTAGTATCGTCCCACCAATGTTGAACGCTTCATATAACCTTCAACATCGAAAGTAATATTTTTACAAATATTAAACATTTTATTACTATTGCGAATACTTTTTGGCTATTTTTAACATTGCAGAGATTAAGTAACTTTCGCTAGAGCAGATCATTGGATGGGTGTCCAAGAAGTATTATCTTGAGGTGATCTATGCTTCGGAAGGCACGTTAGTCCTGCTACGAAAATGTCTTCTGTCGTTAGCACCCACCATTTCTCACTGGACTTGCGTGGTAGTAAATTACCCATCCTACTGTTTTTCATATATAGGGAAGGCATATGCCCATGCAGTGGGCATATTAACAGGACAGCCGATACTAATAATAAAAACCTTAATATCTGCTTGAGATTCAATAACGATAGTTGTTTGATAGTAGAAGTCAATTAATTATATGATTAAAAATTTAGTTTTTTAAAATTTGAATCACTTTTTTTTATAACAAAAAGCGGTATAAAATTCAGTCAAGAAACTTACAAACTTAGCCTCTCATAAAACAAGAACAATATTTCTAATTGTCATTGTCTAACTTAAATCACATTTTACTACGTACGTACCTAATTTACAATGTACGCACCTAACAGAATTCAAATACTGTAAAGAAGTAAAATATTTTAATACTTTAATGAAACCTTCCAACAAATAATGTGCCAATCCTAATAGTGCATCTCCTATAACACATCTCTCCAACCCCAAGGTACTGAACAAATAGCCCGTTATCCGTTACACGATATGTCGATTGGCATGTTAAGTTAATTCCGAGAAGGGGTGAGCCCTACGTGTCTTTTGCTGCCTTTCTCTGTTTGCTTTGATGTCACATTGCCGTAGGAGACGTTTCGAGGTTTGGAAACTGATTTTGTGACAATAAGAAAAATGGAAGGGTTTCTGTGCTGATTCTAGTCAATTATTTCTATATTAAAGATATAAAAAGATAAAATAAGTAAAAGGACAAAGCTAATTGATTGATTTAACCGAAATAAAGAACTAGGTCAGTGTTATAGAGCTAAGAGATATTTGATTATCCACTGGCAAATTAAGCAAAAATTTTAAAAGGCCTAATTAAAATGAAATGCTGATATTTAATGTAACAACAATTATTGTAAATAAAATCAATGCAGAAGAATAAACTCGGCATGCTTTTATTAGGAATTGTTTTAGAGAAGTATGCATATCAAAACCAATGCTAAACTAACAACAAAACCTCTACATTTCCGTAACAGTGTCAAGATGTTATGACTAAAATAAAATAAATCGTTGAATAATTGTTCTGCTTGGACCCTTATATTAGTAAATTTTCATGACATTTCTGATATAACCGGAGACTTGAAAAATAAAAATATATGAAATCGTAATTCTTATTCAGAATTCAAAAACATAATGAAAAATACCTTTCAGCTGAGATTGCTTGGGATTAAACTCATGAATAGGATGGCAATAAAATCTTAGCTTAAAAACATACATAAAGGGCAAAAGTCGTAAATAATAAAGCATGTAGGGACTCCCTACAAGTGGGTAATGCTCGTTACCGGGTCTGCACCCTTCTACAAAAGAACCCGGCAAATGGGGTAAAGATACATTACATACACCATTTCTGTTTGAATGCTTTACGCAGAATTCGGACAGCATTTTTCTTTTTGATTAAAAACTTTTTTGTTTGATGGTTTTCTTTTTAATTTCTTTATTCCATTTTTAACTACATGTATTGAAAAAAGTGTGTTGAGGAAATCCACCTTAAGCGATCCAAATTCTGTGGCTTAGCGAATACCTAATATTTAAGGGTGAAATACGAGAAATTAAAATCAAATAATACTTGCGTAAGAAAACACATTTTTTAATTAAAGTTCTTCATGACATCAACCATGTCCCGTTAAACGTTCATAACTAGATATTCATATAGATTGTGATATGAGTTAGAGACGGGAGTACACTTTTATTTAGTTTTTTAGTTAGTTGATAAGCAAATCCATTGATGTTTTAATACCTAAAAATTTATGACTATCTTGAAAAAAATTACTTAAACAACCAAGCTACCAAGGTTTTAGATCTCCTGAGGAAATTTATCAGCGTTTGATGCTTGTCTTATATTAACAATGTTTAATCACATCTTATATCTTCACACCATTTGACAAGTTAAGTAAAAGTTTCATCTCATAACGTTGTATTTTTTCTTTGTTTATTCTATTTCAATTATCTTCCGCTATTCGGACTAACATTTCATCCACGTAACTGATTTTTAAACAGAAAAGCTAACTAGATATGACATTATATCTATAATATTATAGTACCGCAGTCACCTAACTCGACCACTAAACTGACTGAAAGTTCACAGACAAAAAGTTCTGAAAAAAAACAAACTACAAATTGAATTTGCTACTCCATTACACGTGAATTTGTACTTATTGAAAACTGCTACCAATCGTTGAATTCAATAAGTATCACATGTGTCCTAAAGAATCCACACCCTCCTGCTATTATCGGTCCAAATTTAAGGAGAGAATCAATAGGGGCACGCGTCCTAAGGGAACCGAAGCCGAGTCGGACATGTATAATGATCGTAGAGGCCAGCGACGGATACAAATGGGTTAGCAAATGTAATATCCGTAGTGTCCAAAGATATTCAAATGGGCGGCCCAAGGTGACGACCCTTGAGCTTCCTGATTTGAAATTCTGAAGGAGTCCGAAGATTTACTTCTAAGAAGGTTCCGAATTTTCGGCCTTTTACTTAGAATGTATTCAAAAAATAAAACATGAGTGTTTGGAAAAGTAGCTATTTTTTATTGTCATGGAACTTTAATTTTTTGCTTTTAACACATAACCCAATGTTAGAGCTAATTGAAGGTAATAAAAAGAAAGTAGATACCTATTAACGTTCCTTTACATAAAAATGTACGATAAACTTAAAAAAATAAATGGTATAGAAAATCTAAACAAAAACCCCACGAAATGAGTTTGAGCGGAGACCTTTCCGTACAATATTGGTGACAATAAACAACAGCGGGTAACACAATCAAGCAGTTAAATAAGAATCGCGTGGAATGCGCCCGACGATGCGCCGTCATTTATTAGAATCCGCATTGGCACCGTGGTGCTGCCAGTATAATAAAATCTGCGATGAACTTTATTAATTTAAATTAAGGAATCTCGAATAATATTACACCATACTAAGAATATATGTGTTAAGTTTATTGATAAAAAGTTAATTATAAGTAATCACAGATTATTTTAAATAAAATAAATATGGGTCATGTAAAATATAATATAAATATATTTAGTTATTTGAAAGTCAGTAAATATTTATTTGTCAAACCCGTCAATATTAGAATAGTTCAATAATTGCTATGAAATACAAAACTATTATTTAGAATATACTATCGATCTTATATAATAATTCCCATTAAAACACTTAAGTAAGTATTTGACTCATAGATAATTATTTTTCTATTAGAAAAAAACAGTTGACTCCAGTGTCAAATGAGACTTGGGTGTCCTGTCTGACGCCTGAAAGAAGTTTAGTTACTTCCAATAATAAATGCTTATATAATTTTACAATTTTATTAGTTCCAGTTCAGTCCCTTCAACTTCTCACCTAAACATTTAAGGATTAGAGACGACACAAAATCCGTAGATCTCATTGGAGAACAAACACAGTGAGAGCGTGTCTTCCTTCGTACTTTAAATTAATCCTGAATAATACACGATCATTATGGCGCGTAAATCAGCTAATAACACGCACGCGCTACCTAAATTATTAACGAGTTTCATTTGCCCTTTCACTGTTCCGTTGGAAAATTCGACTAACATCAGTAGGTACCTAACTATAGACAAATAAGAAAGTTACATACAGAAATCTAATAACAAAAATTTGTCAATGTTTGCTTTAATTTGTCTTAACACTTAACTCGCAGATACGGGTTTATTTCATGTTCAAATCAATCCTGACCTTTCAAGTAACATCAGAGTTCGATAAAAATATGAAACGCAATGCGTTTTCTCTAACTGAAAAATCTTTCATACCAGTGAGTTAAAGCGATAATGTAAATTTAGTAGAAAGTTACTATTACCGGTTTTAATTTGTTACATGTACAGTCAACAGCATATCGATCTCAACAAAAGCTAAACGAATAAATTCAAAATTTTTATAACATTTTTTTTTTCAAAATAAACTGTTGTTCATTTAACTTTTTTCTTACGATGTTACTTTACCACCGCACAGCTACAAACATACAATTATGTCATCTTTCCGTATGAATTGTCGACATAACGTGGAGCTTATATTGAAGAACTACAAAGTAACACTAAAATTGAAATTAAGTACTTTACGGATATCGAAATAATCTTTGCGTGTTTTTGTTTAATCCTGACATTTCGACTCCTTTTCATGAAAAATTAGTATCAAATGAAAACATAATATTCTTCTGCTTTATTAAAAGTATTATTTCAATACTAATAATACATAAATTAGTAGGTACTCAAGTTATTTCACAGTTTTTTATTAAATAGCACAAAGGAAATTGTCTTATTATCACATCTTCACATAAATTATTAGTATCAAAGAAAACTATACATTATAATACTCGTAATTAATAAAATTAATATAAGGTGTTGACCTATTAAATGTCTTTTTTTCCACACACATAAATCCTATAATGAATTGGTAACTTCAGTTTTTGCTCTTAATTTATAATCTAACGCATCGAATTTAGGTATTTCTACAAACAATATACAGTTATTACCAAGCCACTTAGAAAATTGTACGAATTTTTTTTTATTTATAAGATCCTGGCCGATTATAATTATTTTAGAAAACGTGATTACTTACAATTACATTTTTTTGAGAGTTAAATTATCTTTTCTCATTGAAACGAATGAGTGACGATTTTTTATGATTTTAAATGTGCCACAAAACCGGACGAGTCGCTTGATTGACTTTAAATGGCATTTATGGTTGAAGGTCCTTCTAAAACAACCACTTATCGTTGTCATAACGAATTTCAGTGAAATCGTCGATCTTCAGATGGTGAAGAAGGAAGTGGTCGTAATTGGATGGCTGCTACCCAAGAAAACGTGCTAGCAGTGAAAATTAGAATTTAAAAAAAAATTGGTAAATCAAATAAGTTCCTACTAAGATTTTCCACATATATTTTAGATTGGATCGGGAAGCTTACACAAGATTCTACACGTGTACTTTCGCGTGAAAATGATGGTTTTGCACTGGGGCCATACAACCTCACTGCGAAGCGCAGCACCAGCACTGGGCCAGGACAAAATCAAAGGGGCATCAATGATGAATGGTTATCTAAGAAATGCAATGAGCAACAAGCGACCGAAAACCGGGCTCCGCGGGTTAGTGCATTACCACGACAACACGACCGCGCACTCAGTACTCAAAACGAGAGACTTCCTGGCATCAGCAAAGCATTGGGTCATTTGATCAAACATTAGTAAAAATAGACATTCCTCTAATTAATCAAAGAAACGCTGGCCTACAGCGGTATAAAGTTCTAGAAAACAGCGGGTGCTCGCTAGCCTCGGTAGCTCAATTAGGAAATCAGTGGACCGGCCATCCAAAGGTTACAGGTTCGAGTCCCTCCTGAGAATAATTTTTGAGCCGGGTCGATTTTTTCTTCCATTACATTACATTTAATCATAAGTTTTATTTGAAAGTTTTGTAATCTAGAGATATAAAAAATAACAGTTCCAGTGGAACGAGATTTCATCGAAACTGTTTTGGTAAATCATCCAGAGCCCGAAAATACAATACAAGCTTGGAATTTAACCGGCGACAAATTTAGGAATTGCCTTTAATGCGAACTCCCCTCGTCGCGTTGTTGTAACACCGATCACCCCGACTTAAGGTGATCTCAGATTAATATTAACTTCTTTAAAATGAATATAATCATTATATTTCATTTAATGGTGTGAAATAGAAATTGATGTTTATTTATTTGCTCATTCCAATCATGATGGTATAACATTATTAGATTTTATACTTTACTAGCTGACCCAAGCACGCGTTGCTGTGTTATAAATTAAAATAAAACCTATCCTATCTTTTAAGTTAGATCAAATAACAGATAGTTACGAAGTTTGATCAAAATCGGTTAAGTAGTTTAGGAGTCCATCGCGGACAAGCAACGTGACACGTAATTTATATATATTAAGATAATATATGTAGCTACTCGTATTCAGCCAAAAATGTAATACGAATGATTAAATTAAGCAATAACAATTGAATCACAAGTGTCATCCAAACAATGAATGGCTATTGTTTGACCCATTTGAGAATCAGTTCTAATCTGTGCTCTTACGCAGTTTCATATTTTTTTACTGTTTTAATTTATTAGACAATATTAAAACAAGGTTAGGTGCTGTCAGCATATCTACAATTGCTCGTTTATCTTAACTCTATTAAAAGTATTCTAAATAGTTATATATTGTATAGACTATAACAAAACATTTATTTTAAAATTACCACAGGATGGCTTTAACACGAAACCAATATTAAATAAACACGTGTTATCAATTTTTAGTTTCAAAGAAGCACCGCGAAATAAAAGTTATTTTTATAAATTTTAAGTTAAATGCTTTTCATTGCTCTTTCAAATAATATCATATAAAAAAATATTTTTAATTTACTATTCTCTTTCTTTATTTCATTAATTAAAAACTTATCCCTTTTTAAATAACTTTAGACTGGTGTCTAGCATCAGTTCTAAAAACGATGTGATGTCTTTGTCTTCCTTTTAGCAAATAAAAATGACATCGTTATTTTAGAGTGGGCTTAAGTTACTACCTATTTCTATTGCGGAAAATTAGATTTAAAATATGTAGTAACAATAATTTGCAATACTATTATATTCTAATTAAATTAGTTGAAACGTTGCAATAAACATATTTCGCTAGGTTTACACTATAGTCCAATGGTCAACACCTACTAAAACGTAGTAAAAGCAAGTATTAATCATTTTTTTTCTCCAAGGGGTTACTTTTTCTAATGACATTGAGTCTCTCTGTCTCTAACTCTAATAAATTTATGTTATTTTTAAATTATAACAAACAGAATCTAAATATATATTAAATTCTAGCAGACCGTCCCGGCTTCGCACGGTATGAAAAAATTGTTTAAAATTTTTCTAGCATTAAATATAGCCTATGTTACTCAACGTGAATGTAGCTTGCCAATAGTGAAAGAATTTTTGAAATCGGCTTAGTAGTTTTTGAGTTTATTCATTGCAAACATACAAAAATACAAATCTTTCCTCTTTATAATATTAGTGTAGATTTAAAATTGATATGTTCGATTCGTAACCATATTGCTCACAGGAAAAGTTTTATTTTATTTAAATACAAAATGTGGTTATCGTAAAAATATTATTTGGTTCTAAGGATGACACTATGTTTGACAAAAACTTGATATTATAAAGCTAAGAAACATTTTGTTATACTATTTATTATTTTATTTTAGGTTAAATAAATTTAAACTATTTAATTTTTATTATTATGATAGGATGATAATAAAAAAATTGACAAAGCAGTAGCCTGAGACTACAGGTATAAGTATAAAAAATACGTACTACATAATTGAAACAAAATAATTTAATAACAATAATAGGGAAAACTTATGATTGTAGTTGTAAAAATCAACATTACCATAGAATTGTAACGAAGAAATAACACAATGATAATAATAATAAATTATACTCTATTTTACACATAAACAACTCATAGAAAACAGAAAAAACAACGTAAACAAAAGGCCGTTTTATTGGCCTTGTTTCTAAGTAGCGATATTGGAGTATAAACACAAAGATAATTGGCAACACGGACATTAAATTTATTATTAAAACTTAAACAATTTTGAAAATCGAAAAAAAAAATATTTTTGGCTCTTGAAGGCAAAGAAACATTTAGTTACATGAGGTAAAGACACGCACGCACGATCGCAATTAAGGCGAAAGTTGGGGTGTGCGCCCTAATGGCAGTTCGCGCCTACTTTTTAACAAGTTGCCACTTCCAAGGTACGCGCGACATTCCTAAATGAGTGCAGTAATTGTTTTCCGATGTACCTCTTTGTGACAAGGTTTAATTAAATTTCCTTTTCAATTTGAGATCATATTTATTTAATGCAAAAAATTACTTTCTGTTATCATAAGATTTTGTGGGATAAAAATGGGTCTCATAGATTAATTTTATTTTTATTTCGATTATAATATTTCAATTACAGTTACCTCAAAATAAGTGAATACTGCCATTTTTTACAAAACGTCAGTTAATTTTAATAATATTCTGCATAGGTTATGTTTATCCTATCCGAAAACTAAGTTAGGTAACGTACATACTTCCAAACATTTATTGAAAACGCTTAGATACTTCACTTCCATTACGATGTTATCACAATCTGCGGCGTTATCTTTGAAGTTTAATCGCTACGGCGTAGTGTGCGCTCGGGCTAATGAGCCTGCGGTTTGGGAAACAACACACAAGTGTGCGACGCGCCCGCCACCCGTCTACAAAACCCAACTTTACAACTTAAACGAACTTTACTCAATTAAATTTCCACCTTTCTTAACCACATTCAATTAGACTCGTTAAATACTTAAAAAACAATTAGAAATATAAAAGAAGTCCATAAAAAGACAAAAAGTTTATTCATACCTGCTAGATGTTTAATTGGTACAAAAAATCCACGCAAGCACCAATGCACTAAGTCTGCACTAAATTTAGAAAAAGAAAAGTTCCGTCACTAACCGCGAGAGGCGCGCGCGTCCGCCACCGAAACGTGGTCGACATTAAAACCTTAGCGGGAAAGAAACGGTCCCCTTATTACGTCTCGAAAGAAATTCTCCCGCACACAGGGGCAGGCGAAAGAAGTCCGCGCACACAGCCAAAGGCTGCATTGACGCGACACAGGGGGAAGCACGCCTCTGTGTGGGTGTCAGGGTACAAATAAGTATTAAAAGAGATAGTTAGGTGCGGGACAAGCAGCGAAACGTCTAACGCCTCCCATATGACGCCGTACATGAGAATTTCTCCACCCATACTATTTCGGAATAAAATGACCTTCTTGGATATTTGTCCGCTTCTTATCTCGGATCAGGGAACACGGGCTTAAACTGAAGCTGAATTAAGAAATTATCCCCAAATTGTTCAACATACATTCTTTCTTATAATTTCCGAAATTTTAAAGAAGTTACTTTTAATTGTTTGTATTATATTTTATGAATGTATATACAGTCTTTGAATAATTTCTAATAAAGTTTATTATCTACTTATTATAATATAAAATCAATTATTATTTCATTTTTATAAGCTTATAGCTTATTACTAAAAAAACTTCCAAAACTTAAATTGACGTACAATGGCCAATGAGATTTACCACTAATGATTTCAAAAAGTTGTAAATTTTATAGCAGGCCAGTTTATTTCTCAAAAGAGCCAACAAGAATCCAACAATTAAGTTAATGTAGCCCTACAAATTATTACACATAATCACTAAAGTCAATGCAACAGACATTGGTGCCTACAAAAAAAACGGATTAACTTTAAATAAGCCCTACCCACAGGAGATTTCGGTACTATATAATTTAAAAAAATTAAACACAACTTCCAGCGGCTGTCCTGATATTACAAATTTTTCACCTTAGCTTTAGTAAGTCACTAAATATTCTGCGAATCACAGTCGCATCTTCACTGTGTATGAAAATGTATGTGATAATGTCCACGTTACACGTATCCCACGAATGCGTTACTAGGTTAATAACATTTTATTTTAAGCCACAGCCTGCTTAGACATGACGCCCACACAGCTCAAAGCTGCGCACTCTAAACACATGGTTCACATACGTTCACGTGGCACTAGGTCGTTGTGCTACCCAACCGTTCGAGATCACGATATTTGTACATTCAATGAGCTTTAGGGGACACGTAAAAATGCGTGATTATTTTTGAAACACAGATCCCTGTAGCTATCGTGTGCATGCACTTCGAACAAGACATGAGCACCAGTGGAATGGCGCTTTTATATCGTAGTCAGTGCGAACGAAAATCTCTGTCCTTATCTTTACTTCGTCCTTCTACCGACAAAATACTAATAGTAATCAATCAATGGCCCTTTTTCTTTTCACTTTCTTGGCATCCCCATTCACATTGACAAAGTAATAAAACCAATCTAGAGCTGTATCGAAATGATCATCTGCATGATCTTACTTCTTGAACTTTCGTCATAGTCCTATAAAGCCACTTTCAACAAAGGTAGACAAACAGCCGCAGGATCTCAAGATCACTATCTGAGTCTTAGACATATTTTTAATGGGATTCAGCCACTCACGTAATGCTATAAGGAAAGGAAAACAAAGAAAATAGGCAAGATAAATCACACCATTTTTATTACAATTAAATAGATACATAAACGTCTACTAACTTCTTGAGACAATGATTATCGAGCAGAACTAGAGTTCGCGTTAATGGTATGCAAAGACCAATTTTTATAATACAATACACAATATTGGTTCGTTTTGACATGACCTCCGATCTCTTCAGATACTACTTCTGAAAACACCGACAACTTCCCTATTTCTTGGATAATCTTATGATCTGATAAGATAAAAAATGACCTGATAACAAAAAAACTCATATCACTTTACATAGTATAATGCAAAATACCATACTGATAATAATTGCTTCCGCATTGAATTGCCAAGACAGAACTCAAAGATATTATGGTTTAAATGGATATACTGTAATACTTTTTGAAAACAAATAAATGTTTATTATTTTAATTCATATTAAAGTGGGAACGTCTTAGGGCAAAAGACCTCTTAGTTCCTCTTTTGGCATAAAATGTATATTTATTTATTGTGCTTATTTAATCATAAAAAATATTACTTACATTGGGATAGAAGTTATTGAGGAGTGTTATATTATATTTATTTTTACTATTATATTTATTTAGTACATTTTCCTCGGCTACCTCTGCCGTCTCAGCTTCTGAATTTGGAAAATCCATTACACTTGCAAATGTGAATAAAAAAGTTATAAACCAATTCTAATCTAGATTAGCGTCGTCTAATACTATTTCTTATATTAGCATTACATACATTTGGCTTAAGTAACTGCTATAATATCTATTGTTTTACTTTATTAACTTATGGTAACTAGATGAAACGGGCTTTAAGTGTACAAAGTTATACTGACTGCCAACTTTTGACTCTCGTAATTGATCTCAGGATCTCTGGTCAGTGATTATATTGCACCGCCGCTATTTCAAGGTAACTGTAATCCTTAAGGCACCAATTTGAAAAAGTATTAATAGATTTAAAGATGAAAATTGATAGTAAGGCACTTTTTATATACTAATAAACGAACTGTATAAAAATTTAGTTCAGATATAAAATATTGTGTTTGTATAAGAAGTGAAAACTCGTATAGTAATAACCCTAATCAAAGTTTTCACTTAGAAAGTAGATCATTTTGTTATATAAATCTTTCCTTTCATGGAAATATTACATTTCATTAGAACTCAGTAGTACTTAAACCACATTACTCATCGTAGCTTTCGTAGTCGAACCGTAGACGCTACGAAAGCTACGAGAAACGTTCAAAATTACACAGCATGAAAATATTCTTAGAATAAATAATTAATATGCGTACGCTGCCAAGACCCGCCGCATAAGTACCAAGACTGGCCAGTCGACAATGAAAATTTTACTCCGCCATAAAATTTAACTGCACACTTTAATAACTAAAGCCTGATGCCGATATAGCGCCATATCGTTGACAAAAGGATGAGACCTGGGTAGCCACGACGCACACACCTTTAACCGCACGGCCGTTTACGACAACCCACACATTCACAACACACCACTACAACTTCAAAACCCGTACGCCCACCCACCAAACACGCCCAACGTCTTGGGTTTTCTTATAAACCACTTTGTGTTCGCCGTCTTTCTCACACGCAAGCTGTCGCAAAACTCTCTCTTTCCCGCGCAATGACGAGCTTCACATAAAGCGCGCCACATTCCCGCCTTTTTTCCCACTCCATTTTGACAGCTCGCGGCTCCATATCTGGCCAAAAGGTAAGTCAGCGTTCACAACACCTTGGCATCGCGTAATCACAATTAATTAGTTCAAATTTTGATTACGCTTGCTTGAGTCGAAACAATCGGTAAACTGCAACTTTATTGTCATAAAAGAAGGTAACCTTGAGTGTGATACTATATTCTAAAATCATAATATAATATCCCAGTAGTAAGTGAAATAATACATTTTATCTCATTACAATACATGAGTTTTAGGTACAAGACTAATTCAACATTTACAAAACTCTCCAAAATATATTTGTAAAGAATTATTTACATTGTAATGACTATTGTAAATATTTACAAATGTTTTTGTAATTATTGACAAATTTGTAGATTGATAAAAATGGCACATTCAAGGATACCGTATAATTAAATAATTATACATTTTAGACAACATTGATATACATTGTGAACCCAGTTCAAGCAGCTAATGCACTTATGCTAGGGATATCATGAACAATGGCGGTTCCACGCCACCCAGATCAGATCTAATGTAGAAAAATTAATTTTGCAAATTATCCCCGCCAGAAGTCGAACTCGGGACCTCGAAGTGGAGTCATGGTAAAATGTGGTATGTAAGTCACTCTACCTCGGAGATCTTCGCATGTTTAATGTCTTTTCTTGGCCTACAACATCTTCAAAGAGATAAAACAAAAGGCGATTTTATATTTTCTCCAAAGAACGAGAAATCTTCAAGTTGATTTACGCTCTAAATGGCAGTGTGCTCGTTGTCTTAGCGACTAAGTGGCTCAAGACGCGTTAGCGGCGCGCGCGTGCGGGCGCTGGGCGTGGCGCGGCGTGCGGCGCCCCGCTATCGGCACACCGAAACACACATTTTTCCCGCCGCAAACCTCGCGCCGAAGGTTAGCCGCGGCCCGCAGACCTCGTTCGGTAGAAGTGAGATGTAAGACAGCTTGTTTCATCTAAACACGCATGCGCTGTAATCAAATTTTGCGCGCCAATTTTGACAGTTCATGCTGGAGCTCTTAGCGGACTAATGTGTATGTTGCTCCGGAAGATTGAAAGATATTAAAGAAATTACTCATGTTTAACTATCATAATTATCTTAAGTTAGGTAGACGTACCTTGGGTTCTTGTCTTAGTCTTAACAAAAAATATTATTAACTTATTGATATTATAAAATGATTTTAACCATTAATCAACAGACAGGGTGAGCTATAGGTATGAGCAGTTAGTGAACCCGACTGCGATACTCGCGACGCTGGTCCCGTGGCCGTGGAATCCAATCATTTTATTTAGGTTCAGTTTGCTTAAAGTAAATTTTCCAGAAAAGTGGTTTGAATCTTGCCCCTTTTAAAATCACTCATGCTTGTTTTTTGAGTGATGTTTGTTTTTTATTTGAGAAACTAAAGTAAGTACCTACTAATCTTTTTTGTAACCTACATCTTATTCTAGCACCCACTTTTATATTGAAAGATTCATAATAAATTTCTTAAGCATAATGAATATAAATACAGATGAAAAAGGCTGCTTTTAAGATAATTTGACTTTTATTTTAAGATCAAGAATTATAATAACTATAGATTTTAATTTAGATAAATTTTGAATTTATCAATGTTAAATTTGCTTTGTTTATTTATCGTAATGTGGATTTTCCTCAAGATTAGCTGAACCTATTTTTAGTTGAGCGTGCTTACAAACTTTAAGCCGTCTATAAAACATCTTTCACACTTTTTTGTGAAAAATGTAGTAACTCACTCTTGCCAAACAAATAATGGGAACAAACCTTTAATAATGTTGATTACGAGCAGAAGTGGGTATTCCAAATATGAATCGATAACAACGAAATCACACAGACCGCTTGAAGTTCGGGTGACCTCAAACGACCGTGGCCGGGAACACCACCGCCGGCCCAATGCGGTCATAATTATCAAAACAATACCAGTCAGACTCGTAACCCGCATTGTAATCGCTAAAACAACCACCTATTTTGGCGACTGACTACGAATATAAGTCAACCTTTCGACATTTTGTTATATAAGTAGGTATAGAAAACAAAATAATGTTAACTCTAGGTATCTTTACATATAAATAAAATTGGAGTGTCTGTTTGTTATATTGAAATAACCGATTTTTACTACATTCATATGATTATATATACGGTACATACACCAAAATAAGTTTTTTTACCATTTTTGTCTGTCTGTCTGTCTGTTTGTTCCGGCTAATCTCTGAAATGGCTGGACCGATTTTGACGGGACTTTTATTGGCAGGTAGCTGATGTAATAAGGAGTAACTTAAGCTATTTTTATTTTAGAAAAATTAGCTAATACTGAGCCACGGCAATGTGTGGCCGGGTCAGCTTGTAATAAATAAAATAGGGAACTCGCAAGAATTTAATTTAATACTATATTTATGTTGCTATATATATTTAATATTCCAAATTTAGATTCACTTAATTTTATTTTAAATTTTTGCATTACTGCGTAACACACTTACTTAAAGTGGAAACTGTATTGATTTATATATGATCTGATTTTTTATAAACCTTCTTGGGTAAAAACATTATATGTTTCCCGGTATTTCTACCGTCTAATATTTTGTCCGATACGTTAGTAACTTAATAAGTAATTTTCATTTTTGAAATGAAGCACTAGAAAACTCCTGTTTGACCATAACGCATTTGAGAAAATTATTTAAAATAATGCTTTATTTTATGCTTTAAGTGTTCAGCTTTTATGTATTTATAAACTTCGTCTTCACTCTGAAACTTAGATATCTCCCTCTCCTAAATCCACTATGCTACTTTCTAACTTATACTAGGAAACATTTCTTTTCTATACAGTACATCAATAGACTAGATGTTGATTTTTTTCTAATCCTCCAGGTAATCTATATCAGGGATTCCCAAAGTCTTTATTGACTCGCAGGGTTTGGCAAAAATCTACAAGGAGTTCATGGCAGAGGAAAAAAATGAGTAGGACTATACTAGCTGTCAAAAATACATCTTTCAAAGCAAGCTCACGTAAAATATCGTTTAGAAGATATGGGTTGCCATTGGTTCTATATATATCTTATATTCCAACCAACTTCTTTTGTACATATTCTGACATGACATGCCAAGGAAATTATATACTTGTGTTTACTGTTTTCTTGTCAACGAAGCACGAATAAACAGTTTTCAAAGGGAACAATGCCATTCGGGTAAACAGGGTAAAATTATTAAAAATATTTTTGTAATAAATAAATAAATATTAGACAACATCACACACATTGTTCTGAATCAAAGTTAAGTAGCCACCACACAAGTACCACAATACTAAACCAAAAAAGAAAAGTTCATTTTCATTTGACCTAGCCGATGGTCGATCCTGGGTTCCTCGAACTGGTATCACTATGAAAATCGGTATGCAAGCCACTGGACCATTTTTTTTTAATTTTGTTTGAATCCGAGGCTAGCACTACTGAACAGTATTTTCAAAGAGTGGCGACGCTTATTATTAACAACAATATTGATATCAAAAGACTCTTTATAATTCATATTAAAAATGCTCTAATTGACATGTCATCACAATCACCTGTTTTAATTAACTCGTTTTTTTTAAAAAATGTGGCAATTAAGTTACTCATTTTTTTTGTTATGCCATATTTTGAAATGTTTGACTTTTTTTATTTTCAGATATCACATCAACACCATCACTTCTCTCTCGAGCCTCAGTCAAACAAACATTACTTTGCCATGAAAATGACAATTTTGAGTGATTTATTATGTATCAAACTCAGATAAAGGCAAAAGGATATTGTGTCTGAAGATCATCAAATTCTTAAAAAAAAAAAAATACAATAAAAAACAGAAATATAAAAAACAAATCTTTTGATTTGTACTATATTTTCCAATGATTCAACAAAAACCTGGGGTTAGAACAATGAAATGTTGGTAATAATCACTCTTCATAATCAACATTTATTGATAATATTTTTTACAGAAATATTAGATTTAAATAGACAGATCAATGTAAACTCAGAGTTCCGGCTAAATTGTGGCCGAAGCGCGGGCATATGAAACCGACATGGGAGCCTCTAATCACCCCGCGTTCTCCCCGCAGGGTGACCGCGTTCGTCCCGAACTAACAACTCTCATTCTCTATTGTTTACGTATTTTCAATTACTTTATAGATACAACACATTAACGCAAAATATATATTATCTTTGCTTTACAAGAACACAAGCTTTTCAGAAAAAGGTGCAAATGTAGGGGATAAAAACTATAATAAACTGACATTGAACAATATAAGGAATTGCTTTAATCCCATGATAAGTAACTGACGCCTCCATTTTATGAAAATAAGAAACATTGACAGTGATAAAAAATAGAAATCAATAGCTTAAATTTCAAACACTACAATATATTAAAAGGTGTATTTACGAATATTACTACGTTAACTGTTCCGATTATTTTTTTAGATTTTAGATATTTCTAGATAATCAAAGTTACTTTATATCTAACGCTTACTGTACCTCCAATCAACTTTTCAATAGAAGCAAATGTATAAATAATGTAATCCAAGTAAAATATAAAAATAAGTTTTCTGAAGATCCTGAAGATTAAATTAAACTGTACAGCAATTATGATCCTATCAAAAAAACGTACAGATTCGATGCTTGCATCTTGGACACGGTGCTTGCTTGATTTGATCCATGAACAATGAACCTTATTCTCAGAAATAGGAAAGGGATACCTAGTTAGGATTTGTTTGAATAAAATCTCAAGCTTATCATTTCAATAAGCTCTCAAGTAATATCGTGATTCATTACTTCTGAAGTGCGCAAATCTAATAACAGAAAAGTTTGAAATTATGATTAGTAATAAAACATTTTTACAATATCTTTAAGCTGTTAATTTAATGCGCATAGGTATTAATACTAATTGTTCTTACTTTCGATTCCTTATTCGATGATTATTATTCTGTTCGTTACTATTTAAGAGGTACAGTATGTAGGTAGTATGGGCTGAATAAATAACTTGACACTTGTTCGCAAATAAACAATTTAAAATGTCAAGAATAGGGAAAGGGCACGCGGCCCAACCCTTACCCGGCATTATGTTTTCTGACAACCAATTTTAAAGCTGTTTGCCTTCGTCCGTCGAGTTTGCACTACGTATTTTGTTGTTACTTCTTACGTATTTTGCGAAGTGAGTGAAATACAATGTTATGGTAACCCATTGATTACATTTTACGTGTATAAAATAATTGAAAATACATGACATTTTAAAAAATACTTAGGAATATTAGATGTATCTCTTTTTAAATATGCTTACTTTTTATAATATTTCACAAGTTTTAGGACGATTATTTGGATTATATTTCTGTTAATTAAAGCTGGCATGATATTAAGCAAGCGGGCGTGACCCAATCGTTGAGTTTTCAAGCTTGGAGCTTGGTGTGATGGATATCAAGTTTAAATTACGCGGACCGAGTTCAAACTCGCCTGTTTACTACAAACGTAACAAAAATATTTAGTGCAAACAAGAGAGTGTAACGGAATTGATAACTTGTATGGCGCATTATTAATATACTTTAAAATATTAACAATACAAACTGAGAGATTACAGCAATCGAAAAATTTAACTGTCTACTTTTTAACTTCTTTACTTGTATTAAACAAGTGAATTTGTTGTACAATATCAATATTTCTCACTTAATAACATTTTGTTTTAAGAAAATTAGACACTACGATTATATCAATATACTAAAAACATACTTACACAATGCAACAGTTAAATCTGCAACTACGTACTTAAAAAGTCGATGTAAAGCCAATTTTATACGTATAAAAACATAAACGAACATCGTATGTGTATTGTTGCTCGAGTTCAGTAAGCTAGTTATAATCGAGCGCTGCTGCAGCTGTGTCTGAGGAACGAGCGACTTTAATAGTGATGGGATCACTTGTATACTTATCGTATCGATCGTTCAATACTCGACTCATTTGATGGTGATAGATTTCAGAATTGAGCAATTACACTGAATAAATAACAGCCATTCAATAATAATTATCTCTCATACATCTGAAATGTATTGCTGATAATTTTCATTTGGTAATTAACGTAATTGTAAATTTTGTGTTTTTGAAGAAGAGGAAAATAAATTTTAAATACATTTTCTTTTGAAAATTAGCATTACCTTAAAATATGACCTGTATACTTTATTATGTATACTTTTCTTAGGTTCATTTAGCTTCCAGCGAAAAATATAAGAAATACAATTCTATCGATGTTTTTCAGAAATGTAATTTTGACAAAAAGTGTAATTGCGTCATTGTTGCACCAAATGAGCGATAATTCCATCAATGAATATAAAAGGAACGAATTGACATGTATGTGCATTTTGGAACCCATCAACGGTTTTATCGTTGACGTAATAATACATTACCATGTAATATCCGACTACTCTTGAGCTACCTACGAACACGTTACGGTATTCGCAGCGTTTATTATAATTAATTGTAGATTAACAGTTAATTTTAGTAAATAGTTAATTTTGAAGATATGCAATGTTTAAAAGGTGTCAATGTTTTAAAAAGACATTGAGTTGTTTGCAAGCGTTAACGGGGCTTGATATAAAAACCAGCCTAGATATACCTAGTGCTAAATACCTAAGTGACTATTTACTCTAGCTGTCGCAATAATATCTTCTCATAAACCAAGATCTATATCTTTCTTATCGAACGTTATAGTTCTCAGATGATATTTGAGTTTTAATTAATACGATGTCAGTTTAATCTAAACTTTTTGTATCAATATTTATAGCTAGACAATTTTCCATTATTAATTATCCATAATTTCCGATAGATGTCGGACTTAGTTTTCTTTAAATAACTAACCTTACAAATTTGTCAGAAGAATTAAACTCAATCCCCAAATTTAAAAAAGTGGACTAAAGTTATACCCAGTCAAAGGAAGACAAGGATATAAAATATGAATAAAATAAAGAATATTCTTTATTGTACACACATAAATACATGAATGTGGCGTTATCACTATAAGCGCTTTCTTCCAGGTAAAGCTGTCTTTTGGATAAACTATCGATCAAATACAGTTGTATTAATAGTATCTCAAGCAACATTATCGAATATACGTTTTTAAAAGCGTTACTAAAGGCGAGTATTACTAGAACCGTTAGATTATTAACTTCCATACCAGACCTGATTTGACAAGTGGCAAACTGGAAACCTGATTGATAAGCATTCATAAAACTTCAATAAGACAATAGGTAGTAAGTATCAGGTGAAGCCCATACGTGATTTTTAATGCAATCAAAGAAATTAGCAAAGAATTAAAAAATATAACTTATTTTTTATCCCCTCTCTATCTTCTGTTAATCACAGCAATGCTTAAACTTAAACAAGTTCAGTTTATAGAATCATATGATTTTGTATAGATTATGTATCAGAGACGATACATGACTTAGTTTCGGTAGTGACTTCTATTAAAGAGGACTAATTTCTTGCGCTCGTTCTTGTTGTCAGTTAAAAGACGTCCTGATAAGTAAGAGATAAAAAGTTTGACATCACAAAAGAACTCATTTGAAGTGTATTTCAATAAAGTTTATTTTTATAATTGAAGTATCGATATATATTATTATTAGAGCAGCCAACACTTCTCCGTCTCGCCATATGCCGCGGCGCGCTGCCCTTAAATTACAGAACTTCCCGCTCATAATAGAGAGATATGCCTTTAATATCTGCAAGCAACTGCCGCAACCCTGTTTGCTTTTTGCTACGTTCTTATATTAGAAATTGTGTTCCCAGTACTATGCAGTTACCGAGTTAAGTTTATTACTCATCTCCACTGTAAATTTGCCACGTTATAAAAGTTAAATATGACCTGTGAAGAAGAAATATTCTCACACGAATTAATTCTTCATTCATTACATTGTGAACAAACTCGCTATTCGCCGAATAAAATTTCACTCAAATGGCACGGGTAATTATTTGAGGAATGTGTAACATTTTCTTCCTTTGTTACCAAATTTGATACAGATAAAAATGTCATTAAAATTATTTTAAGGCAGGTACATTTCTTTGTTAAAGGGAAAGCTATTCTAACATTACGTGCGTTATATATTGTAATAAACAATTGTCTTTATTATATTTGCTTAGATAACTTAATTCTAACATCTAGTACGCATTTTCAAAGTTTTTAAATTTCAATGTAATGCTCAATATACTTGAACTTATTTTTATGACATATTAAAAAATCACAAAATATAAAATAAGTAGATTTAAAAAGAGTAACAAAGTGTCCAACAAAATATCTGAACTATTTTAGACTAATGATCATCTAGATATTTTTATTTCTGTAAAAAAAACTATGACTCATTCATCGCCAACGACAGTTACATTTTAAAACCGTGCTCTACGTATCCCCCTGAAATATGCTTTACGATATTACCTCCGTATAAATAAAAAGTGTCGCTTCGAAGGCCAATTGACTTCGATTATTGCTCCGGTGAGAGTAATATACTTCTTTGGGAATGTTTTTTGGGGATGTTATTTTTCGGCATCGTCGGTCGCATCTGTTGAGCGGCTATCGAGGCTCAGTTGGTATTCTAGGAGTGGAGCCACTTAGGTTAAGTGACCTCTTAGTCGGGAACGTGATGCTCAGGTGCGTCTTGGTGCTATTGTGATTGGAATTGCACGGTCTGCTCGTTAAAGGCTTTGTACCGTTTTTCTTTCTATCGGCGGACATCGGATGGTTCTGTATTTGTCATACCAAATAAGCATATAATATTTATTTTAGTTTTTGAAATGCTTTTACTGACGCCTTTCTTCTTTATTCTTATTTATATATGGTTATACTTTATATGATAAATTCTTATAGTGCAGATCTGTGTTCAAAATTTTCAAGGAGAGATCCTTACATATTTCGTAGAATATTTTTAACAAACTTGCAAGAGTTCTATAGTACATCATTTAAAGAAAACTACTGGTAGTTAAAGATAAACATCATTTCCACTGTAACTTACCAAATATTCCATGAAAATTACATAAACATTCCCAAGCATAACGCCGGTGTGTATATTTTGGGCGTGAGATCGAAATTAGGCGCAGAGATTAGATTTCAAGAAAGTCGACAACTGCCACGCTTGTCGGCCTGTCACGAACACTGCGCCCCGCCGGCCTCACTATACACTATACGCTAAAATTAAATGCGACACAAGTTTTATTCAAGAAATTAAGTTAGAAGTAAGCGTTTAAACTAGGAGTCATACTCAAAAGATATACCTTTAACAAATCATTTCAGAAGGAGAAGACTTGGCTTCTTATAGAACAAATGTTTCCAAACACAACCGACAGACAAACCGATTATTCCACCGACTTTTACTTGCGATTGTATGACAGACGACTTTATAATTTACGGAGGATAATGGACAATTTAGTCACATAACCGATGACAAAATTTGGCAAAAAAATCTAACGAATCGTCGATCGTGTGATGAATCGCTCAAGTTTAATTTTGTAAAAATTATCCCACCATTGGCGATCCACTTCGAGCGTCTATCTGCGGAATTAAGTTAATGTTACTGAGTTTACAGCAATATATGTAGATGATTGTTTCGTAATCATATTCTGGAAGAGCACGATGCAGATTAGGTATAGAAATTAATAAAAAATTATAAAACGTAGAATTTAAACCCATGTCATTCTTGCCTCAATTGCGACAACCACTAGGCCAATGAAACTACGCATTGCCTTGGCAACTTTCATTACAGCATCTACATTTTTTGTTTTGTCAAAATAAGGGTCTCGCCTCAAAATTTTTGTGCACCTCATCTGGTCGCATAGCCAATAAGCAATTTCCCGACGTTTCCCCTCGATTTTTTCAATACGCGTTCGAGATCATTTAACATTTTTATGTGTAATCTTGCTCGGTGGCGATAAGACAAGATTTCGCGAGCCTCTCACTTTATTTTATCGGCTACGTTTTATGCGCGCTCTAAACAGATTAAATCAAACTGTGGGGTGTTTGCTGTTTGCTTTTATTGGCCCGTATTTTGATATTTTATTGGTAGCTGATATAACGTAAACACAATATGCAAAAAATGGAAGTTACTTTATTTCACTTATAACAATTGTAATTTTTTACATCATTTTAATTAAACTGTTTTCAATTATGATGTTTATTCTAAAATTTTTGGTATGTGAATATGAAATATATTAAAATTTAATACAGTTATTAACACTTCATCTTAATATGCGTTTTCTCTTGGTTTCAACTTCTTGTTTTTGTTAATTCGCTAAGAAATAATTAAGTGATGGTAGGCAAATGCTGTAGTAAAATTACATATTGAAAAATCTGGGCAATAACTGCAAAGAGTACAAGTAAAAGAGATATGAAAAATTTGGTGAAGTCCAAGTTGTAGAATCATACAATAATTGGTACAAAATGAAACTGATTATCTGTGTGTCGCTTCCGTATTTTTCTATATAGAGTATATTTTTGGCTCGATTCTTGAACGGATGCTATAAAAAAAGAGACGATTATTAAACACCCACATAACCAATAATTCAACCAAGAACTGGGAAAAATGTAACAGCGATTTCTTTTTTTTATGTATCATCTTACACTAATACCTTCGGGTCGTAAAATTGGAGCCAAAGACGATTTATTAACATTATAATTGTAGTTTTAATCTTATAGAATTTTTAAGGCAGAACATGAGTTGACTTCTGAAAATTCTAAAATTTGCTACGAAACCTTTAAATCTTTAACTTTGTATAAGAACCTTAATAGCAAGGCTAAAACCTCACGTTTCGAGGTCCATGTTGGAAGACCACATAATCCAAAATATATCAGGTGGTAAAATATTTTGCCTTATAAGACGATGAAATTAAAACATCTTTGCATGCTCTAGTTACTTTCTCTTTCCTTTGCAGCTTTTCCCGCGATTTTCATTTATCAAATTTTTTAGGTAAAAATTTGTAGTTTGATTAGGTTAGTTTAGAACAGTGTAAACCACCACCGAATTTTTCCACAACTACTCTTTCCGAGCGGAAAACTCTGTAACAAACTTCATTTGGCCATCGTAGAAAATCCGTCTGTCACTTCCTTAAATATCACTATTTTAACACACTTATCATATTCAAAACATAATCCACTCACTAACAACATTTTAACTTAGTTTTTGTATTTATGTAGTAGGTATATTGTCATAGTATAATGTATTAGCTGATTTATTAGTGCTTTACTTTATGAATATTATCGCTTACCTGTTAAGTCACCCACTTATCCTTGATTGGCTGGAAGAGATCTATTTCACTACTCTATAAGTACAATAAAGAGTGTAATAAATAATTTTAAAGCAACTTATGGTAGAGAAATAGAACCATTAATTCCTTAAGCAACAAAAGGAACAAACATTTTTGACTCCTTGTAAAAAAAATAACTTCGCGCTCCACTGCGTTAGTTTGACGGTTTCGCATAATGAATCTCGTAAAGTGCGAATTTTATAAGGCGTAGTCGTGTCGTCCGTAAATTATGCAGCATTTGTATGGAAATGCGCACGTCACACCCCAGCCTCCTTAAAAATACATCCAGCGTTATTGCTGGCTCGGTTTGACGCTCACTCGCGATTTGATTGCTTTTTCATGTAGATAATATCGTTCTGTTGGGTATCAACATTATTTTATGCGGCGTGGTTCGCAGGGAATCTTGCGAAACGCATCTATATACTATTTAAGCTAACATCTCAAAAAATCGCAACGTTTTCTCTTCTGTAAAATGGCATCACAATGGTTGTATTACAGAGTATAATGATATAAGAGGCACCATGTCAGAAATTTTATGTTTATTTCGATCGTTTATTTATAAGCATGTATACATCCTCTTTACTATTTTAGCCATTATTTGGGCTTAGACGTCCCCCATACGTGAAAACACCTTAGGGAAAATCAGCTACACAAACACATCACGTGGGCTCAGTACTTGGTGGGCACTACACTGCAAATGCAACCAACTTTATAAGATAATATTTTTTGTGACCATCCTTTCGCAAGTGGCTTAACCTCCGGAATAATAAACGTTTAGCTAACGTGCTTACCTATGCGCCATCAAACTCCATTCATTTAGATGACTGATGGGTTTAATTAAAACAAGCGGACTTATATGTAGCTGTTTCAACTACCTTATTTGTTAAGAGTGGTATCTGCAAAATCATATCTTTTATAATATCCTCATTCTCGGCACAAAGGAGTCACACGAGGGTATACTTTATATACCATCATGATTCCGCATCTGTGCCGCATCTTCACATTTATAATGATGCCAAAAATACAAGAGGGAGAAAATATTGTTTAGGTACGAATTAATGCTGATAGAATTAACTTTAATGATAATAATAATAATACTCTGTAATTTACTTGGCCTAGGCTCGTTGTTACAAAGTAAACCAGCTTAATATATTATGCTGATTTAATAATAACAATATTTCTTTAATTCTCACCAATCGGCCTAGCCCAAACTAAGCACTCTAAGGCTTATAAGACATAGGTAAATAAAACATAGATATGAAATGTATTTAAATACCAATGACTCAGGTAGAAATGCTCGTATTGATCACACAAACATCTACCCCTGCCGAGATTCGAACCCAAGACCGTAGGTGAGAAAGGCAGGATCGCTGCGGTTGCGCCAAACGGTCGACAAACACTTGAACATTTTATTATTATTTTACTTAGCATTATACTATACCAAAAAATAAATAAACTATACAAACGCTGTAACTTCAAGGAATATTAAACCCAAGTCTCTCCTGCAGGTAAGTCTAGTGATGTGGAAAACTTCTTGCCAATAATGGTCAGATTAATTCTCCAGACTAGTCCGGCCATCTATCGGGATTTTTGTAGAGTTTACCTTTATTTTTGGATAACTTTGCACAGTGTTCGCATTGCCATAACTACAAAACAACTGACAATAAACATCTATTGCAATCACCCGTGCAAATGTTTGCTATTGTGAATTCACGGCGCACAGCGTATGCTAGCGGCGTGTCACGCCACTCTATCACGCAACGAACAACAATTTAACCTACCCACTAACCAAAACGTTAACATGCACTGTGTTTGATAAGATATTATTACGACTTTTCCCATAGCCATTTCTGGTAATTAAAAATTTGCTTGGATTTTTTGATGAGCTAAATCAATCCTATGATATTTTTAAAATTCCATTATTTAATCAACACCGAGATTATAAACAATACATTTAAACGAGATACAAAGACTTGTATCGGGGACTATACTTCAATTAATAAAAATAAACACAATTTTAGAGATTTTTAGAGCTGTACGACACAAAAGTAAAAAATATTTGAAAGAAAAATCTTACTCTTAATTTATTATTTAGAAAATGGTTACAAATTTAAGAGAAATGTCCTTATTTTAAGAAACATTTATTATAAGCTCTTAAGATTAAATTTAAAAAAGAATCGGGTCATAATTAAAACAGCTTATTGTTAAACAGCATGAAATAAAAGGTATTTAATACCAATAATATTCAAGCTTTCCCGCGGCAGCTCACGTTATTATAGACTACCAATTAAAAGTTGTATTTCTATATCTCTGGTATAGTACTTTTGACTGGATAAAAGGTACCCTATGTACTTTTCTGTTCCCCTGGCAAAGTGCATGCAGAGTTTCATGATAATCGATTGAGTAGTTAGGGCGTGAAAGCGTAGCAAAAAACTAACTTTCGTATTTATATAATATTAGATAGGACCATAAGGTTTTAAGCAATATGATATATATCAAATTTCGGCGCCTTCGGTCAAAACGCTCTTGACTTATAGAAGGACATACAGATAGACAGACGGACAAAAATTTAAAAATTGTATTGGTATCAGCGAGACATAAAAGGAATATTTATCACAAATATTAACCAAAAAATAAATGTGTAGATAGAAGCTACAGATAGTAGTATAGATATGATATATGGTCTTGCCATTTTTATAAAATCATCGAAATCAGTCAACCCTTTCTTGACTTAAAGAAGCACATACGGACAGACAAACAAAATTTTAAAAATAGTAGAATCGGTATGTGTGAGCCATAAAACGAATATTTATCAATTTTTTTCCATGAAAATAAATGTACAGACAGAACGTACAGATTTATACAGTAGTACTACCTGACACGGCCAAGCGTTGTTGTAAGTCAGTTATTATTTTTTTATTATAAATAAAAATAAATCCTATCATATGTCCTTAGTAGGAACAAACCCAGCAAAATGATGAATAATCATGAAAATCCGTTGAATATTTTTGAAGTTCATCGCGGTCAAACACTGTGACTCGGAATTTTCATATGTATAGATAAATATAATATGGTATATCTTACGTTCACACCATGTAGTCTAACCCTCGTAGTTATTATCATTTATGCTCGTATTCGTTGCACAAATATCTACTGCTACCGGGACTTTTTGCTTTAAAGTTAGGGTCATCCCCGGTCATCGGTGAAGGAAACTCTCTATACAATTCAAAAAGAGTGGAAAATCTACGCTATGTACCCTACATAGCGTAGATTTTTAAATCGACCTTTACAGAAAGAATCAACTTTTATTTCTTTGTGTGATTTTAGCCGTAGTAGCAGTGAGTAACACTGGTGTGTGACTACCTGAAAAGATAACCATCCTTTTCATTTATTAAGATTAATTACAATCAACAATTATTTTGATTGTGTGATACTAATTTCTATTAATTTTGAACAAATAATATTAATGTCGTCAATAGCATAGTTACAGTAAGTAGACTCTCGATGATTTCGAGAAAAACGTGATAAAAGTTTTGGTAGGATAATATATAGGTGCTGAGGTCCTCTTTCATTTAAAGCTACAGTCACCATGATCCGATTATAAACAAAGGATTTATGGAAGATTTTCGTACCAAAACTTTTTTCTTGAAACAGTCGAGAGCGAACTTACTGTAACTATGCTATTGACGGCAGATATCTTACACTAATTGCAATGGTGACCGTAAACAGATTGACTCAAGTACCCACCACCTTGTTGATATCATATTTTTCACTCTCCGAGGTATATTTTATCATTTCGATGCGTAACCTCACCAGAAACAATTTCGCACCACTCCGCTAAATTAACGTTTTAACTTCTAAAATCAACTTTAAGTCATAGCAGTAAATTCGTAACTGCGTTGAGCGTTTATAAATTTTACGTGAGATCGTCTTTCATGCCGGGCTAACCTTATATTCTCGAAGAATGGTTGGTAAATTTTCAATACTTCACTTTATTAAGGGCGAAACGGTAGGAGGGTGAGACGGTCTTTATTAGATTTTCTAGAAATGTGAGTACAACGAATTGCATGGCCTGCTAGCGACACCTCGATATTGAAAATCACTATACTAATATGGCGGTTTACGCTATGCTAAAATAAACTTTATAGAATTCCTTTTAATTAGTTTGCCAATATCTATGTATTTTATAGGCAGTTTTAAAATTATTATTTCTCACACTAAGTGCAAATCGTCTAAAAGTCTAAAAGTTTAAATACCCTGGGTATTTAAACTTAAATATTAAAAAAAATACAAAAAATCTCTACAAATGTAAATTAAAATACATAAAATAAATACACCTTTTTAGAGATTTTTTTGTAAGGTTTAGTTTATAAAGTTGTGACATAAGTTTTATTCAATGTTTTTAAGCTTAATCCCAGGAAGAAACAATAAAATAAAACAAACAAATTAAAATACTTACATTAGAAAGTATCAACGTATTATCTCATTGTTTACCTTTGTTTTGTTTGTAAAGTCCGTATTACCGTAAGTATCCGTACTACACCATATCATAATGCAGCGTTTCCCAAAAGGTGTTCCGCGGAACCCTGGGGTTCCGTAGAAGCATCACAAGGGTTCCACGTTCCGTCCGGATTTAACGCGTAATCTTAGTAATGCTTTTTAAGTATGTGAAGACATTAAATCATACTTATAAGTGAAATAAATTATCGCTTGCGCGTATTTATAGGTATATATTATGATTTATGAAGGTACGTATGTTTTTAACAAACAGAACAATGCGCACGGGAGCTCGATCGAGCACGCTTGCCTCCTCCGTCCCGCCACCCGCGACCCGTATCACCTGCCGGCGCCGCGCCGCGCCCCTCAGTTGAGTCTATGACTGTGACAAAAGAAAACGTACATGTTCTCGACTCTCGCTCTCTTTTAATTTTCGTAAACTGACAAAGGTGATATTTTAATGATATTGTTATTCCTGTTCTTAAAATCCTGTACTTACGATATCTGTTTAAGGTAAGTGTTTTTTATATTTGTTACCAATTGCAGATAGTGCCAAAACAAATAAAAACGATTTATTCATATTCATGTTATTTTTTATTTCAGCCTTTATTAAAAAATGGATAACTGGCTCAAAACAGGGCCTGTAATGTCCAAAATATACATCGTTGACGCTTGGGTGTTCTACTCTAGCCTTTTAACAGCAAATGCCATCTAATTTTGATATAAACGAATCACGTCCAAAAAAGGGGTCAAATTCCAGACTGTGCCAAAGGAAGATTTGGGGAGGGACTGTTCTTTTTAGCCAACAACAAACTGCAGCTTGCCGTCATATTAAGATACGAATGTTTTTATTTTTATTTAATTCCAGGATATCGTAAATTCTGAAGGATATTGTCCTGAGCAGGATAGACAAAACACGTCAACGACCAAAAGGGCTGGGCAATCTCAGGACAAAACTTCTTCAAAAAAGAGAAAATATGACGAATCCTATTTGTCATTCGGATTTATTTCTGTAGGAATGCTTGAAAATCCGGATGGTCAATTCGTTATCTGCAACAAAATCATATGTAATAGCTCTCTGGCACCTGCGAAGCTAAAACGACATCTTAATGCTTTACACGAATATGTTAAAACTGATAACGAAAATGCCACAGTTGCAACATTCCTGCTAAGTTACAGGATTGCTCGTGCTGGCAAACCACACACGATTGCAGAGACTTTAATAAAACCCTGTATGACAGAAATTGTCAAGTGTGTACTTGACGAAGACGCAGCGAAGAAAGTTGCAGCAGTTCAGAGTTCCAATAACGGCATATCTGATCGAATCCATAAAATATCTGATCACATTGAGAATGAATTGATTTGTAGATTGAAAAGTAGTGGGATGTTTGCAATGCAACTTGACGAAAGTACAGATGCCACTGGACTATCAATACTGGTTGTTTTCGTAAGATACCCCTTCGGAGGATCTATTGAAGAAGATTTGTTTATTTGTGCTCCTTTGGAGACCAACACTTCTGGAGAAGAAATTTTCAAAGTCATTGATAATTACATGAATGTACATAACATTCATTCATTCATCAACAAATGTATCGATGTATGTAGCGATGGAGCTGCCGCTTTGACTGGCAAAATGAAAGGTACTGTAACAAGAATTGAGAATGTTGCACCTAAATGCAGTAGCAGTCACTACGTTTTACATCGACATGCATCAAAAAATGCCACACGAGGTAAAGAATGTTCTTGATCAAGCCGTAAAACTTGTGAATTACGTTAAATCACGTCCGCTCCAATCGAGACTTTTTTTATTACCACGTTTTTCTTATCTCACTTTTCTTATTTGTTTGTCTGTCCGGGCAAAATCTTGCAACTTAAATTTGAGGCACTTTCCGATAAGCTAGAAAGCTGAAACTTTCAGGATAGTTCAGAACCCGATGACAATGCACTCTAAAGCAACTTTCAACTTTCCAGATGCACTTTCAGGTCCACTTTCGGCAACTTTCACTTTTGTATGGGGCTTATCCGATTGTTGCGTAACACATGGTTACTTCGTTGAGTTAATAATTAAAAAGAATAAAATAATTATACTAGATTTAAAAAATCTAAAAATCCCACGTTTTTCAATGTCCTAAAAAGAATAAAATAACCCTGCGGGGCAAAGCGAGGGGCCACTCAAAACGTGGGGGCGTATCTTTACAATAATCGGCATCAATGCATGTCATTCATCTCTTTAAAATCTCCTCTTAGTAATATGCGCCCCCACGTTTTGAGTGGCCCCTCGCTTTGCCCCGCAGGGTTATTTTATTCTTTTTAGGACATTGAAAAACGTGGGATTTTTAGATTTTTTAAATCTAGTATAATTTTAAAAGTGTGTGAAGATATAGAAATTCAGTATCAGTCACTTCTTCTTCACACGGAAGTAAGATGGCTTTCCAAAGTAGAAGTATTATCATGATTGTTTGAATTGCGCAACGAACTAATGGTATTTTTTTCCAAAGAATCGCTTTCTTCATCTTTGGGTGGTCTTGTTCAACTATTGCGAGACGAGCAATGGCTAATGAAACTGGCGTATCTGACAGACATATTTGATAAACTGAATGTAATTTGTAAATCATTGCAAGGAAGAAACACAAACACTTTTACAGTAAACGACAAAATCTCTTCTCTTAGAAAGAAACTTGACTTCTGGATAGAATGTGTTGAACAAAAACAGTACCAATGTTTGACTCTTTTAAACGAGGTTTTGGAAAAAAATGAGTTGCAAGTAACCTCAGATATTGAAAAATGCATTTACGAACATTTGATAGCCCTCAAAAAATCTCTGGAAGAGTATTTTCCTGAAAAAACCCTGCAGGAAATTGAGTGGGTACAAAATCTATTCCTAGTTCGCAGGAAACCGTCGACTCTTAAAGCAGCAGAGTACGAGGCTTTGATATATATCAAATGTGCTTCTTCCTTACAACAAAAGTTCAATTCAGAAAGAACTAATCTGGATGAGCTTTGGATTGGACTTAAAAACGAATATCCAGAAATCGTCGAGAAGGTCACAGTTTTGTTACCGTTTGTGACCACTTACCGGTGTGAAACTGGTTTTTCGGCTTACGCTTACATAAAAAACAAATACAGAAACCGACTGGATGCAGCTCCAGATCTTCGTATTCAGCTGTTGGACATAAAGACTGATTTCAATGCTATTATAACAAAAATTTTAAAAAGATATCACTCTTCACATTAAAGTAAGTTTTACACAAAACTTTTGATCTTTCTTTTCAAGGTAAACATGAAAGTATTCAAACCACAAGTTTATCTTTTTCATCAAAAAATAGGGTTCCGCCTAGAAAAGTATGATCAATAAGGGTTCCAGGGCGAAAAAAAATTAGGAACCGCTGTCATAATGTATTCAATATCAAACAAACTAATAATTATTAATTAACTCAATCCAATTTAACCTTATGCCACCTCTTACATTCGTAACCGTACTACGGTACGGACCCTGTAACCAGGTTACCCCACCATGCCTTATTATGTTCAGTATCGTATCCGTACCAAACAATTCAGGTTTATTCAGAAACTCATTAGCTCTTTCTTTTAATATACATATTCATACACTTAATGGACACAAAAACGACGTGCGATATGGTATAATATACCAAAATGGCATACCTCTTACTTAAACGAGTAAAGTAAGTAGCTTGCAATCCCTCTCCAATATTCTCATTTCTCTTTGTTGCCTCATATTTCATTGAGACCATTCCAATGAGCCCAATTACAATACTAGGGATGTGATGTACAAATAACATAATCTTATATTTTTGAGGTTAATAAAATCAATATCAATCATTTTTATAGATTTTGTATAAAACTAAAACTTTGCTTCTTCTGTTAAGAGACCAAATTAACGCCTGAAATAAATAACAGAAATAAAAATAACTATATAAATCAGTAACTTGTATCCATTATCATACACATACAAAACGAAGTCAACATTAGAGCTTATTTATACTTATATACATATATTTAATATGTGTCTATCCTTATTATAATGTTTATGTATTATGGTATTATATGTATATCTAATTATAAAAAATGACGTGCGTGTAAATTATTTCAATTGATAGTTTAAAATGAACAAATTTTGCTAGACTGAAGTGCTCTAATTGCCAGTACCACTGTTAAGCAACCGGTTATCCCTTATCAAAGTTTGTTAAACACCGTTAAACATATATCATCTACGTAAACCATTATCTATACTAATATTATAGAGAAGTAAAGTTTTTGTGTTTGTATATTTGTTAAATTGTAAGGGGTAATCACGGGATCTACTGAACCGATTTTAAAAATTCTTTCACCAATAGAAAGGCACATTATAGCTGAGTGTCATAGGCTATATTGAATGCTAGAAAAAATTTAAAGAATTTTGTCCACCCGTGCGAAGCCGGGACGGGCCGCTAGTTATCGAATAAATACACATACGGTAACTAATTTTGTAGACGAGTAACAGGGAGAGTGCAACTAGTGCAAGAAATAAAAATTGCGTCACTTATCGTAAACGATAATGACTGATTTATACACGGAACGCTCTTTTGTACATAAACAGATAAATTATGTTAAAAATAATTTAATTAGTAAATTAGTAAGCCCACAAAAAGCTATTGCAAGATAAAATACACTAACGACATCTAGTCTCAAATAACTAAAACGAAAATTTACAAGCATGCTTTACCGTGACAGCAATATCTCTTAATGCAAGTAAGTTAATACATTTTAGATGGCGCTTAGAAAAGTAAGAAGAATTTTACGGCAGTTTATAGTTCTCAAGCACTCGGTAGATATCGTTAACAATATCAGTTCGCATTTCAGAGAAATTGTAATAACTAATTCGTCTTGCATTTAAGTTTTATGTTCTATTATTGATATTAATGGTTCAAAGAAACATGTCATGTAAAATTCAATAATCCTTATCTTAACTATGTTTACATATTAAATAGGATTAGAATAATAATTTGTAGTATCATCATAATCATGTTACTAGCTGTTAAAAAATAACCTTTTTACTCTGAACGCTGAAGTTTTTATACAAATATTTTGCTATAACAATATTTGAAGTAATGAAAGGTAAAAAATCCATACAAATTTAATAATGCCCATCACAACATATAAAATGGGATTCGAACCGACGACCTTTCGCTATCCGGGCGAAGGCGGAGAAGGTCGTGGGTTTGAATCCCACCTAAGGGCTCGGGGGCGTAGTTGTTTTTTACACGCGTATTGTATATGTTATAAAAATATTGCATTGTGAATGCAAAAAATAAAATAAAAACAATGCCCATCGCAGTTAAATATCAGGTCCAGCCAGTATTAAATTTAGTCGACGTTCTTCATAGCTCTAATTGCATTAAAATATGCCCTCTTAATGAAGAGCAACAATTACTTCTGTACTAGTTAAATAACAACAAATTAGCTTTCTTTGATAGCGACTTTTTACAAAATACTTAAAGACTTTCATTAAAAATATTAATTTCAGTATAAAATCTAATTCTTTGGATCTATTGACCAAGCCAGTTCTATCACGTGTTGGTGAACATGAACGAGTGTTAGCAAGTGAAATAAAATAGTGGTCTTTTCGCGCTCTTTCATGAAGGACACGGAGATTTCAGAAAAACCCTACATCGTTAATTGAATTTTAAAGATACAAATTGTTTTAAAATTCATTCATCGTCCACTAATAATCTATAATTAATTAATAACTCTCATCATCATTCATCTTGACCAAATTAAGACAAGACATTATTGACAAGACTAGGCTGTATAGGCTTTGTATCCTTTGCTTTTCCTTAGGAAAACATTTACACTAAAAGTACTTTATGGTCTGATGTCTCAGAAAAATAACTAAAGCTATAGAAGGAGCGCTAAAATAAAAACTGTATAACAGCTCTCGTATTCACTTAAAGTAATCTAACATACATGGCTAAGAGCGAAATAGACAACAATTGTAAGGTTTTATTTTCACGTCATTGTCACAAACTCTCAAAGTACAAATGTCAAATGGTTGTAATTTGGTTGCATATTATACTACTAAATTAAAAGTACGTCTTTGATGAACGTGGTTTCTGAAGTAAGACCAAATTCAATGCGGTCGTATTACAGTGGCCGAACAGCTTTGTGAGCGGCTAGCGTGAAATTATATTATTTTACAAGGAAGTTCGTGATAAAATAACAGGAAAGTGTGCATATAGACGCTTCAGACATCTTAGAGTCCGCGTCCAGGATGGCTTGTGTTGTTCCAGACTGCAAGTCTCATATATCACGAAAAGAAAATACGGATGAGGTGTTATCATTTCATCGGTGAGTTTGGTTTCTAAATTCTCATATTTTGACAATATAACAACGGTATATTCAGAAAATTGCTAAAATCCTGCCAATAAATATAAAGATTTTCAATTAACATTTTGGCAGCGTGTATCCCAAATAATAATGATAGCTTATTTACAATAATATTTTTGTGTTTCAGAAACCACTATCGCATTAAGAAGGAATTATGAACCACCAAGTAAACGCCCCAAATCTATGACCACAGTTGAAACAAATACTGATTCCGATATCTCTGAGCTGATATCTAATTTACAGAAAATTATAGCAGATTATAAAAAACCAAATTGGAATATTAAAAAAAGGGTTAGAAAGGATTAAAAAGACCAGCAAGTGACGTCTTTGCAAAATAAACACTAACAAAGAGAACATTAAGGAGCAACGCGAAGAAATCTCAACTCTATAACATATTGATAGAAAAATTGAAACAAGAATATGTTCAAGCCGAATACCTAGCACTTTTAGAGTGTGTAAACAAAAATGACAAAAATTCGCGGCGAGAACTGAACTCAATTCCGGAAACAGCGTTTAAAAAATGTTTTGATGATTGGATTAAGTTAGCGTTGGTGTATCGTTTCTGAAGGAGCATACTTTGAAGGTGATAAAATAAATTTGGATGAATAACAAACATTGTGTATATTATTGATCTTTTCCCGGTACTTTCTTGACAGAGTAGTATTTAAAAATATGAAAATAATAAGTAAATATGTATAACATAATAGTTGGTTAATTTAATTTAAATAGTCTATTAATTTTCTTTTAAAATTTTTCCTCTTTTTTAATCTATACCTATTAAAAATTTAATGTTGAATGCAGTGTTCACTAATGTACTGCTAGAGGTCTAACTTAAAATAGAAACATGTAGCCTAATATGATATACCTATATACAAAGTGCAATTTTTTAACTGTACCTACCTGGTTTCTCTAGATACTGAAGACTGCAAATCTAATAAATAAATTGGTTCGGGTCCAAAATTCTACTCATGAATACTGCATTATTAAATGTTCATATTGCAGATTCTACACGTGTTTATTATGACACATTACCGTCCGTTCTAGTGTCATAGACATACCAACAGCATATTTTTTTTTTACGTTTTTAATTTTATTTTTATCGATAGTAATATCGATGCCGTTACATCATTGACGTAAGGGAAACTAGTGACTACCTTATAAATTACGAAACAAAATTTGTATACTTATTTCTTTCTTACACATTTACAATTGTATAAGTCAAAATAGTACGAACTAACGTATTGTGTTGTTATTTTAGCACTCCTTCTATAGCTTTAGTTATTGTTCTGAGTCTGATGTAGTTTTATTCGAGCTTTTTGGCGGGAGCGAGAAGAGTCATTTTGGTGGTTTTGTTTTTCTTGTTAAATTTTGTATTGGTGTGGACATAACTAACCTAATAAAGGTGGATCTTTAACCACTAAGTGTATGTGAACATGCAAGAGTGAAACAAAGCAGCGGAAGTTGTCTTTTTTCTGCTCTCTCAAGAAGTCCACAGGGAGGTTTCAGTAAAACCCCACAACTTTATGAAAACCTAGGGAAAGAGATATTTTACTGTTCATTATCCTAAATTGATCATCTTTCACTCAATGAGCGGCTCTCATATTTCATCATCATATAATTTAGAAAATAAATGATTCGAGAACTAGCAGTATGGCTTATACCTTCGCCTGTCTCGAAAAGGACGAATACTATTATTACTCTATGGTCCCCTATTCTGCTTGAGGTTATGTTTGTGATGTGTCAAGATATTCAAGTCAAAAACTTTGATTTGTGAAATTAAAAATGAATGTCATTTTCGATACTTTGGGACTGTGATTTCCAAATTATTTATATCTTCTCTTATTAAGATGGCAGTAGTAATAGAAACGACACTTGGTGATATCACTGTGGATCTGTATTTGGAACAGCGTCCTGTAACATGTCTCAATTTCTTAAAATTATGCAAAATGAAATACTACAATTTTAACCTCTTTCACACGATTAGGAGTGGCTTTATAGCCCAAACTGGTGATCCTTCCGGCGAAGGTTCGGGAGGCCAATCTATTTTTGGATTACTAGAAGGACCGCAGAAACGCTTCTTTTCTGGTGAAAAAATGCCAAAAATTCGTCACACGAATGCCGGTCTGTTATCCATGGTTTGCACTGAAGACATGATGGTTGGGTCACAATTTTTCTTCACTCTCGCTTCTGATTTAGATTCTTTGGATGGCATTCATTGTGTTATTGGGGAAGTTACTGAAGGCCATGAAGTATTGCGGAAATTGAATGAAGTAATCTGTGATGAAACTCATAGACCCTATCAAGATGTTAGAATAACACACACAGTAATATTAGATGACCCTTTTAATGATCCATCAGGTTTACAAGCACCTTCACGTTCTCCTTCCCCTAGTGCAGAAAGATTAAAAGGTGGTAGAATTGCACCTGATGAGGAACTTGATGAGACTCAAGGCAAGACAGCTGAAGAAATTCAAGAAATGATAGAAGAAAAAGAAGCTAAAGCTAGAGCGACTATTCTGGAAATTGTTGGTGACTTACCTGATGCCGATATTGCTCCTCCAGAAAATGTACTTTTTGTTTGTAAACTCAACCCGGTTACTACTGATGAAGATTTGGAAATCATCTTCAGCAGATTTGGTAAAATTGTAAGTTGTGAAGTCATTAGAGACAAAAAGACTGGTGATTCCTTACAGTACGCTTTTATAGAATTTTCTAATAAAAAATCTTGTGAAGATGCCTACTTTAAGATGGACAATGTTTTAATTGATGACAGGCGTATACATGTTGATTTCTCACAATCAGTGTCAAAAATGCGATGGCTTGGTAAAGGTAGAGGAGTGCAACACTTTGATGATGATGGTAATATCAAGGGAAATAACTTTACAAATAAATCAAAACACAGTCACAAACCTGATAAAGATAGAGAGAGATACAGTCGCCGTCATCAAAGTGAGAGAGAAAAGCCACGAAACAATAGAAGTGAGGGTAATAGAGAAATAGAGGATAAAGGAAAAAATGAAATAGACTATAAACAAAAAAAGGACAAAGAGCAAAATAGTCGGAAAAGGTATGAAAATGACAGGCAGCATAGAGCTAGAAGCAGAAGTGAAGAGAATAATGACAGAAGAAGTAAACATCACAGAGAAAAGCAACAAAGGGTCAGAAGCAGAAGTAGATCAGTTGAAAAATCTGTGAGTAAAGCTGATAGTCTCAAAGACAAATCTAACAAAGATAATGAAAGTGTAAGCATTTCTAGACAATATGATAGTTCAGAGAACCGCAAGCATAGTAAGTCAGATAAGAATTATATTGATAGAAAAAGAAATGATAGATCTAAGTCTCCTAAACATACTAGTAACAACAGGAAAAAAGACCTAGATGGATCTTTAAAATCAGATTATGGTGATAGAAAACACAATAGTAATAATAGAAGCCAAAACCGTCACAGATCTAATAGCAGAGACAACTTGAAGAGCCAAAAGTCAAAAAAACATTCAAAAAATGTAGAATTAAAAAGAAATCATAAGAGATTAGAAGAAAAAGAACATGACAGTATTGTAGAGCCTAGAACTCCATCACCTGCAAAAGAGAAAAATTCGAAGAAGGTCAGAAGTAAGAAAGATGTCGAAAAAAAGAAAACCAAAAAAATACTAAATAATAAGAAAAAGAGAAAACCATCCACATCGTCATCTGACACAGATTCTTCCGAATCAAGTTCTTCAAGTACTGAAACTAGTTCTTCAAGTGATTCGGATAGACAGAAAAAAAGATTTAGAAGAAAAAGAAAATATTCAACATCGAGTAGTAGTGAAACTAGTTCTTCAAGTTCTAGTAGTTCCGATTCTAGCAGTTCAACTAGTTCAAGCTCTGATAGTGAAAGGGACAGAAAGAAATCGAAATCAAGTAAAAAGAAAGTTGTAAAAAGTAATAAGAAAAAACCTTAATATTAGTGTGTACTTTATTCAAAGTGTGTTCTATTCTGCATAGATATGTAATTTATTACATAAAAATTTATAATGGAATAGAGTACCTGTTTATAATTGCACTTGTCATTGTCAAATCAAAATTGGCTATGTGCACTCTTTTAAGGTTTATTCATTTTGACAAAATGCCATGCAAATAGTTACTAAGATTTTTGAAAACATTCTGAAAAGTACAGGTTCTTTTTGCACACAGCATGTTTAATATCAACAACATGATTTTTGCATACTGTATAAAATGAATAATAATAATAAGTTGTATAACTCATTGTATGACTTGAGTTTTTTTTTTTGCCACATTCATATGTCATATGCCTATACAACTTAAGAGCTCTTATGCCCCTAGCCAGTCATCATAATAACAATGATATTTGCATCCTTAACATAAAATCCAGTGTAAAAATAGATACTTAAAATTTTATCTTTGCTGTAATAATTTTTTTACTGTTTGTTCCGTAATTACTATTTTTTCTTATTGATAAAAAAAATATTATATTTATCATCATTAATTATATAAATAGCTTTTGACTTAACTAAAAGTAAATATGTACATTAAAATATTGCTACAAAACATTCTATAACTAGAATCCCTATCGTTTTAACATTAACTAAAATAAATAGGAAATTGGCACAAACAAACATCTTAGCCATTTCAAATAATAATATTTTGCCACCCGGAGTCCCAATACCAAAATGTTAGAAATGTAATGTCCTATTATCTAAGCACCTATTTGGAAAATTGTTTAGTAGACAAAATGTCCAGTCATCAAAACGCCTTGTTACAAAAAACTGGACCTTAATAAAAATACAGGTAACATCAAGCCTACTTACCATCTCAACTTTTTGGTTTTTAAATCTTTATAAATTTTATTTTATTGACACACCAACAACTTGCTTAAATTGAACAATTTCTTCATTTTTCTTTTTTGAGAAATAATAGTACAATATCCCTATTTGACCAGTAATTAAGTATCACGTGGTTTCCCGCCTTTGCCTTCAGTTTCCTGTGTATGTCATTGCCACCACCTAATCTTAAAAGTAACTGATGATGCATTTTAACAATTGTTGCCCCGTATTATGGTAAACATTACATGGGAATTTGTAAAACGGCTGTTGGTCGCTTTCGCAATTTATAACAATACCAAACAAATAATTCAGCTTGGGCATTGGTACCCTATTGTTAGTTCTAGAGTAACAGTGTCTATAACTACTGCATTGTTATTTTGATTGATACACAGCACACAGGTGATTTTCTTGTTTGGCCGTTTCCTAATAAATAAACCACAATCTTGGTAATGTTTTTAAGTACTACTGATTTGTTGTTTATTAAGTATGTCGAAAGTTTGCAATTGAGTGACCATACATTAGTGAGGATTGAGCTATTGTCATGAAGTACAAAATATTGGTTAGGTCACTAGTATCTTGTTGGGTCATTTGAGCCTAGAACATCAACTTTTCTTTAATCCCCCTGTGGAGGGAGGAAAAACTGAGTACTTGAAAATATATATGTTTTCATTTGTTAATAGTTAGGTAGTAATTAAAATGTAAGAACTTCAATCTGAATTTTGAAAGATCCATTATTTTAATGCGATAGAGATTGTAGCATTGAGCGCAAATTAATAAAATGTTTAATTCAAATATCTAGTTATTGATATACTTAATGTAATTATGGTAAATATCAAACCTTTTATCTTGTTAAACTTTTTATTTCGTTTTTAGTTTTGTACATATACGAAAGTTCGTTATATGATATGATGCACTCGAGTTACATGTATTTTTATAAATACCCGTAAAATAAATGTTAATTATAATTGTCATCGTAATTTTATTTACAACCGTATTAATGTAGTTATATGACCATAATTATATACTTCTGAAGAATTGACTGAACAGGACTTGCAAAGGGCTTTACAAAGTTGAAAGAAAAATTAAAAACTCAATATTAGACAAAAAAAATTTAAGTTATCACGTTGAATATGGTTTTAGAAACTAGATTTTCAATGCTATCTTTTACGATATTTTTTTCTAGTATTTTTCTATTAATTTATCTTTTATTAAATACTTTTATAAAAATTGCCAGTTCTCATGCATGAAGTAAGAGCAGGAATGGCACACTTTATGCTGTATTAATTTCTGCTTTAAATGACTAGTTCTAACTATACGTACACTTTTTTTTGTTTGCCGGCACTTTCATATAATGATATCCTTTATTCCATTTTTCTTTTCCTTAATGAAAAAAGTTTCCCCCTCACTGATATCAAAAAATTAAATACGTTAAGTTGATTATGTTGATACTTACTTAGATACTACCTACTGATTTCTATATATAAGTAACTTGTGTACACGAAATCCTTGAAAACTTTGGATGCCGTATAGCGGATCTTGAGTTAAATTACATCAATCTTTTAAATGTGTTATGTAGTATAGTTTGGATCAACATACGTGCAAGTAGAGTTAGCTACATGTTTACAGGACGTGAGGGTACTTTCGTCTCATAGAACATTCTATAGCCTGACCAGCTGCCTTTGTGTGCTAAGTGTCTGAACGAGAAGATGACCGGTTAAACTCGCCTATTGTATGTCACAACCCGATATACTGACTCATACATTTTGTGTTTCTATATAATCTTGATCTTTACTTATACGTTATGAATATTTTTTTTGTTAAACACAAACTGATTTTATATAACTAGCCTTTTTGTAATAAAAACACTTTGATTACATACAAAGTACTGTCATAGGTTTTATTTTAATAATTTATGTTTTTTAATAAGTTATGCGACGAATAAGGCTGCCGAGAAAATGCAATTTTTACAACTTTTATCTGCATAACACAATATTGATTTATGTCAGTGGATCTGTCAATCAATACGAAATGGTTATTTTTTGCTGAACACTGCTTGGAGGATTTCAATTGTCAGAATCGCAATCTTTGAGCGGCGCGGCGCTTACTGAATACACTTTCTTATCTTTTTAAATTATTTTAAGTTATTTTATTTCATGGGTAGATATCTAGGTAAAATATTCATCTGTATAGTAAAACAATGAATAAAATATCACTTAATATAACAAGCCGAATTTAAGTAAGTGAAAAATGTGTAATTGTAAGCTGAGCGTTATGAGTCCTTCAGAGATGTTTACTATGTAGCATTTTTCTTTGCCCCAAAGGCGTTAAATATCCGTTGTCTTTGTAGCTTGTTATGTATGTAGCTACTCTCTCTTAGAGCTGCGTGGTTTATTCGTAACTCTAAGAAATGTGACATTGTGTCTGTAAGATTAGATAAGATCCTTCCAGCTAGCTCAGCTCCGGAAAGATAGCTCCAAGTGCCTACATACCGTCGTTGATGCTTCTTAAGTTATTCTTCAGGGTTATAGCACAAAATGGGAACCTATTTCTTCGCATTTGTGTACTTTTCACAAAGTATTATTCGACTTTAATATGTACTTTGGCTATTAATGACATCTATTTTGTATAACGTCTATCTGTTTTGGTCTAATTAGTTATAATAGAACTCCGAAGAGAGGAGCGTTGCAACCAGCAATAAAAAACAGCATTGCTGCTTATATTGCAATGTCTTATAAAGCCGCCACTGCCAGAGGTACCTACTTAGCTGCCTACTTCTCTTCCATAAGGAAACATCACAAAAAGAATGGATTATAGCTGCTTGATCAGCCACAATACGGTCATTTCAAATTGCTAAAAAAGAAAACCAATCAACATTTATAGTAGGTATCTTCAAAATCGCTGCACAAAGCAAATCGGATGGGTGCATCATATGACCATACGGTGAAATTAGCTTTACCTCCATAGCATAAAGCCAAGCGCGCTAGTTACTGCGCTATCATCAAGTTTGAAACCAAATACTTGATTGCTTTTTTCCGGAATTCTTGCAAAACATTTAATGATAATAAGTCATCGTTGCATTCAAATTATATATGCGCATAGGTTATTCGAGAAATGCCCAATAATCATCATTAAAGAACTCAACGATGCAGCAGTCAGCGCGTTTAGCATGTAAGGTCAAGCAACCTTCGTAACTTCTCCTTCGTGCTTCGGAAGGCACATGATTCGTACCGTCTGTATTTGCAATCACTATTACCCTCCGATCGGCAGTAGGCCCGCGTGATCAGTTATGGCCCATTTCCCAACGGTGCCCCCGCTGACACCTAATTGACATAGATTAAGCTGATGATGAAGTCTAACATTGTATTTTTCTTATTCTGTGGTTCCAGACTGAACATTATGGCCTTTTATTGGGTTCCACATCTACCTACAAAATAAAAATTTAGGTGCATAATCAAAAGAGATGTGAAATGATAATTAGACTCTATATAGAGACGACATATGTAAGTTATAAGAAAAAGACTCGTATACTCGTCACAGATATCTAAAGCTAGGGTACATAAATGAGGTCAGACTAAATCAATGCCGTTAATTCAAAGGAAATCCTGGCTGTATAATCAAACACTTAATACATAATCACACACACAGCATATTCAAGACTCTTTCATCTGGTCCTACTCAAGCAAATTAGAAAGGGCATAGAAACGTCCTTCAGCACCCAAAAGCTGAGAAGAAACGTAGTAACATGTTTAATGTAACGTAATTAATAAGTGCCGACGCCTCCAAAGTCTCGCCTTTCCTTCCACACAATAAGACATCTTTTATGAAGGCTTGATAAGCTTAGCAACCTCAGACGTCAGCGGACAGAGTTGCACTAAGTTCTTGACGACAAACGTTAACGGAATTTGTTCGCTATTTCAATTTCTTACAGATTTAGTTTTATGCATAATATTTGTCCTATTTCACAACAAGCATCTAACTTGCCAATTGTCTAAATCTAAGTCTCATAAAATAATCTAACTCATTTAAGTCGGTTCTTCATACATGCATACTTCGAAGCTAAATCTAAATGAAATTCAGGTTTTCTAGCTTCTCATCTAACAACAGGGAATTTGTAATTTGCAATCAGGAAGGGCCTGCAAAAATTAAGACTTGAAAGATCCTGGGCTTCGTATGTCGTAAAAAAATAATGTCGAAGAAAGACTGACAAAACAAATAAGTAGTGCAATTTTATGCTCACCATAGAGACGCAACGAGAAAGCGTCTCCTGAGAAACCAGCATGGGCCACCACCCTCCATAGTCGTATAAAATTTTTAATGTAATATTTGTTACAGAAAGTATGCGATAACTAAAAATATGATCAATTATATCTACATCTCTAATGTAAATAAACATTAACTATAAAACAATATTAATTGAATTGAGAAATATAAGAGTAGTGTGGACTCATACTGATTAAATTATTCATTGACTTCCATCCAGCCTAAGAATGGATTAAATATGAACTATGAATTGAGATAACAGAATGTAAGTATACGAAGATCCTTATGAGCTTATGAATCGTTATTTTCTAGGTTCCAGTTCGTCTCTGCTCTCACTACTGCGCATGTCGCGAATTTATCGACAGGAGCAATGAGTTTTCGTTTCCAGCTTGAGCTCAGACGAACGACGCTCGCTCTCTGTGTACCACACGTTCGCATCCGGTGTTCTCATCTTTTAATTCTATTCAGCCGTTGAATTATCAAAAAATAACTGTTCTTAAAGTCTTATAATTATGTTACTGGTAACTTCAACCGCGATATTCGCGGTTTTATTTGTGTGCGATGCGGTCCCGACACCGTCAAATAACAAAGGTAAGGTTCGTTAATTAATTTATCCTGATTTCAATAAATTATGGTTCTTTGAGTTGATTTCATTAAAAAGCTTTTATTGTTTATTATTATTAGTATTGTTTTTTATATCTTCAGTTTCTTGATTGTTTTGAAACATGTATCGATCAGCAAGCCGACGGACGCCTGTTCTATATTTAGCAACAGGTGGTCCCTCCTACTGCTTTGTCGCTGCGTAGATCCCCATTATTGCGGATATATTGGAAATGACCTTTCACCTCAAGAAGACGATTTAAGCAATAACCTAGATATAAAATATATGCCCTTTTATACATAAAAACTGATTTGGGTGAATTTTCTCATGAATGTCACGCCCTTGATAATTAAAATTTGACACGATGGTTTTCTACTTATATAGGATATATTATATTATTATTTAGTTTACTATTATGCAACATCACATTCATTGCTCCGAGTAGCTAAAACATTTGTATCGGAACCAAAAACAATAGACGACGAAAGACACAAGCACCGAGATCCGTGAAATTATAGAAAACCTCCTTTTACCGGCATCGAACCCTAGACCTAAGTATCGACTTAATATCGTTTTTTTATCATATCTAGATAAAAGTTATTAATAAAAACGCCCTACAAAAGTGTGATAATAAGTATTGTTGGTATTTAACAATTTACCAAGTCTAACAACGGTTCATTCTATAGAGACATATGCCTTAAGTAATAATCGCAATTCAGGCATCAACTAGTCAATAAATCTTAATAATAGACACGGAATTTTGCACATAAATTTAACTTCCGATAATATTTTAGATGGCAGTCCCATTGGTGAATTACCAGAAAATTGGGATCAAACAAAAGACGACACCCAATCCCTGTTCTTGAATAAGAGCGATAAAAATGATTTGGAACCCTATCCATTAGCTCTCAGCGAGGAAGGTTGGTATGCAAAAAAAAATGCCGTCTTATTAGGGCTCCTTGAGTCTTGAGTTTGATAAGAAATATAAATATTTTAATTCCCCTGAGTCTGTATACATGTATTTATACAGAAATCAACTTTCTGTCTTCTTGTCTATAAGCAACTCCACTTTGTCTAGAATTAGAGAAGAAAATAGTAGATTTTTTATTTAAAAATAAAGCTATAATTAAAAGAATATCTATATTGCAGGTAATGCTGAAGGGTATGAACAGGGCGTGGACCAGCGCTTTGACACACCACAGTCAACAGGTGAACTAGATAATCTTATCATGAGGCCTGAGTTATACGGGGAGCCTCCTGCAATGGAAGGTCTGTCCCCTGGTTACGAATCCCGTCGACGTAAACGAGGTAGCGGTACCAAAGTCGGGGGAGCAGGTGCAGCTACTAAAGTAGCCACTAAATCAGGCTCTGGAAAGAAAAACCTAAAGTAAGGGTTATAATACTAATTACAAAAAAATGTTTAAAGCTCTTCTAAAGGGTATTTTCTGTTTATTGAAAAATTCTGAATTTTCTCTTAGGCCTGAAGACCATGATGCTCTTTCACCAATAGACTCAATTGCTCAAGAACACGACGCTCGTCGTCGGAAACGTGGCAGTGGAACAAAAGTGGGTGGTGCAGCTGCCTCCGCTAAAACTGCCACCAAGAACTCAGGTGGTAATAAGAAAAATTTCAGGTAACTTTAATTTACGGTTTGGTCGCTCGTTATATTTACTGACTTTGTCTATTATTATAACTATTAATGTATTATATCTTATAGACCTATATCTGAGCGCCGCAAGCGAGACTCCGGACTTAGCGCGGCCGATGTGCGAGCTCTCCTAAATTTATGGGAAGCACAAGAACGAAGGAAACAAGAATTTAACAACCAATGGGTAGCCGATCGATACTACGGACGAATGAATGAACCTGAAGACGATCAGCCCGAAGTTGACGAGAATGGCGACATCTGGTACAACGAACCCGTAGTTATGGGCCCGCATGAACGTGATTTCCCTCATCATTCATACTTCTCAGAGCAAAATCGTATGGCACTGGCGCGAGGTTACCCTGACATGTACCAAGTGGATCCAACAGAGCTAGCGCAAAGGTATGAAGAAGCACGTCGCAAGAGGCAATACGCCAACAAGATGAAGAGGTTTATGGTCGCTAGGAAAAGGTCGGAAGGCATTATGCACCAAAACAATTACAGACCAAGAGATGACCTGTACACTTTATCTGAACTTCTTCGCTCTGCACCCAGGGTTCAAGAGCAAGACATCCCTGTATATCGGCGGCTGATATTGTAAGCTGTCACTAGTGAAGCGACGTCCACTCGAATTACACGTTCACCGCCTGCCTTGCACGAATGACACAAAAACCATGGAGAAACTTCTTCATAATTTAGCAGGAACAATTTTCGTCTGGACGTCTTTGAGGCCAAATTTGGGGTGGAATAGAAGATTGTCGCGCATTTAATTCGCAGTGTGTAGCGGATACCTACCTACCAATTTAGAATAATAAAAGCATAAGTTAAAAAATTCCACCAACTTCGTTCTTATATTGTGTCATATTTGGAAAAAAGGCCTAAGGGATTTTATTCATCGAGAACTATTATATTAACAAATAAGTCTGTTGTAAGTTTATTTCTCATAATTATATACCTACAAAATATATATTTCCCTACCTCAGTTCTCTGCATATCTGTTACTAAAGTCATACATATTAAATTATAATCAAAATCTAGATAGGTAAATGTCTAGTTTTTCCGAATATTAATAGTGTTATGTGAAGTGAGACTTCACCTTTATTAAATAGATATAGGTTTCTAGAAATAGTTCTTTGTGTAAATGGTACATAAACTGGTGTATTAAATTAGTACTATCTTATAATTTTTGTTTTATTTTGTATCGATTATTCTTAATCGTCTTGATTTAGGTACTTATCAACACGAAAAAAACCCTTTTTCTTTCTTGAGACCTCTAGAACTTTAAAATTTTAGTGAACTTTCGCATCATTACCACCAATTACTGATACTTAGTCCAAGAGAGTCTGGGTAATTTTGAGAATTATAATACAGATTTCAACAAAATCAACTTTGACAAAAAAATTGGTCATCGACGATTCCGTTCACAACAAAGATATGGCCCGGATTTTTTTTCTATAAGTATGTTAAGACTGCGAACATACCAACAACGAACAGATATTCGAATTGATTTGATTTGATAACTTACAAAGGTAAAATGAAATTGCAGCGGTGGACAGTGAGTCTGACAATGACAACGAGCAGTGGCGGATTTACAAATTTTCAAGGTATAGGCTGTGAAGCTTTTGCCGCCCTTGCCTCCACAATTGTCAAATTGTCATGTCCTAGATTATTTTTACAATTCAACAACTTCGTTGGAATTGCACTTAAAATAATTTTTAGGTATATTTTTCTAAAGCTAGTGCGTGTTCAACACATAATACTCGATACATAAGATTAAAGTAGAATACCCTATTATGCACTAAATTCAAATTAAAATCACTAAATTATATACAAACCATGCAGTTCGCAGCCTCCAAAAAATATTAGGACTGTCTGTATGGGTTGACGGTAGGAAAGAAAAATACATTTTCTATAATTTCGCTCTTTACACTCATTCAAAGTGCGGGGAGAGGGCGCATTGGGCGCAAAGACCGATTACCGATTCGCCGCCCCAACCGATTACTCGTTGGGGGCGACGAACTAGCTGTTTTACTCTAGAATATGGAAGATTGCTAAACGGATTCACGGAACGTACAATGACAAATGATAAGTGAGAAGGGAAAGTCGTCGGCAAAATTTGTTGCAGACTTCTATCTGTAAAACATCAGAAAACAGAATACAGAAAACCGTCATTCAGAAATCTTTTTGATTTCTGGTAGCAAAAAAAAAAAAAAAATCGTAACCAAATTTGCCGCCCCAAAAATCTGCCGCCCTAGGCTCAAGCCTACTCAGCCTGCTGGTAAATCCGCCACTGACAACGAGTCTATCGTACTAGCGTAGGTATATCCGAAACAGAGATGCAGGCTTAGAATTAAATTGCACGATGTTATCCACTAAAAAGAAAGCATCCCTATTAGAAAGTGTTCCTAAAATTGAAACCATTGTGGAAGGACAATTTTCGGCATTTCCATCAACTTCAAAGAACCTTTATATAATGAGAGAATATTCTTCTGTCCAAAATATTCAAAAGGATAAATGTAAAATATCACGCGTTAAAATTTCCATAGAAAAAAATGGTGCATTTTCCCAAAATTTCCTACATGATTATACCTAAATCATGTAACATATATTAAAAAATATTTTAAATCATGAATTAGGTATACCTTATTCTTTATTTAAAATATTTTTTAATTTTTAAATGTTCTTATTTCGAAATTAAAGAAATAATATTGTATTCATAATTTTAAATATATATATTTTCTCGATAATTACTTTGTTGAATTTTTCATTTTATACTATAGAACTGCAGGACCAACATACCTACTGAAATAAATCTTCAAGAATTCATCTAGTAGTAATAGTTAAGATTTTAAGATGACGCTACTCAAACAAAGAGATGCTGATGATGATTATTGTGGTTTCATGTAACGAGAAGTGAGAAAATGCGCCTTTTGCTATAAATTTAAATACAAAAGAATTCTATAAAATTACTCGTACCTACGTGTTATCTAAAGTACCTACCTATTATTTTTCGTTCGGGCTTCAAATAGCGCCCGGTATTCGATCAATTTCGTCCCTCTGTGACCAATGTAGGTATATCAACTATCAAATTTAATGTGGAGTATACTTTGGAAAACAGTCATAATAGGCACATTATTCACAGACGGGCAAAAGTAACTGATTATTACCACGGCGAGAGCTTTAAAGGCGCCTTAGATTGGGAATAGCATTTTCTTTCAAGTAGGTAATGTATTTCATGTGTAGGTATGCTACATTGTGTATTTTTTTTTAAGTTTAAATATAAAAAAATGATGGTGAATTTTAAACTTTATTGTATTTAATTCTAAACTAGTAATGAACTATTGACTGGCATATTTTTACATTGGCGACGCCACTATAAATTCGTCACTACGAGATCACATCTTGGATTTTTCTATTCCCCAAAAAGTGAATCATTTTCCCCTGTTTCAGAAACAATTTTAGAAAAGTATTTTATAATTTTCAAATACAGGCTTTCTTGTTTTGTATTTTGTTAATAAACCTAGATAGATAGTTAAAAGATTCTCAATTCACCGTGTATTTTTATTTATTTAACCGGGAATATTTTATTGAAATGGGGAGTCATTTGTTACATATGTAATTATCACAAATTCTGCAAATAAGCCAATTACTCACTTTGTTAATAAGTTAATTTATTTTTATTTATATATTTTTGGAAGACCGACAGTGAACACAGTGCCGGATTTACCATAGAAGCTGAAAAGCTGTAGCTTAGGGCGGCAACATTGGCCCAAAAAAATAGGTACAGAAAAAAAAGGTAAGGCTGTGAACACGAGGTGGGGCTGCGGCGGAGGGGCGTGGCGGGGCAGAAATTTTTAGCCCTTTATCCATAGAGTCAGAATTAATGAAGAGGATTTCTTACGAGACGATAACGTCGATGATTTTGCTGATTCTAAATCACGCAAAAAAAAAATAAAGTAACGTTTTTTGAAAAGATATTTTATTCAAATAGAGATATAAATAAAGGAATTAACGTTATTATGAACAATGCATCTAATTTTAGAGGGCAGTAGGGGCGGCAAAAATTTTATAGCTTTGGGGCTGCAAATGTGTAAATTCAGCACTGAGCGAACATACAGAATACACAGTTTTACATAAAAAAAACAGTTGGCTAATAATAGGTCTTAACATTTAAATAACACAGGTACTTTAAGAATGAATAAATGTGGATAAATTAAAATGAATTAGTGAAAATCTTGATCTTAAATTCTGTAATACACTATAAAATAGTACACTTATCGTAATACTAGGCGATGCAGTCGCTAAGCATAAAGCTACTAGCACCATATATTGGAGCGGAGCTTAATACCTAAAAAAGAAAAAAAAATGTTTCGATGAGAATTTTGAGAATTTAAAAATTCGGGCTCCGTCACCATCTGGTCCTAAACCTGTTGATTCGAACTCGTTCTTGTTAAGAACTCGGGAAGCATTGCGCCATCGAAGCTGATCCATGGGAGCTTCACTCGCTCCGCTCCAAAAATAGGTAAATAAAGTTTAATTTACTGCACAAAGAAATGCCCAGAGAGTAAACGCCTCTCAGTTGCTAAACCAGAGTGGTGAATGTCTACCTTTTTAGTGTTATATTTGTCCTACTTTTAATTTAGTATAAAACAGATTGTTGAAAGTATCACACCTTTGTTTTATACTAAATTAAAAGTAAAATTATTTTCAAATTCTTTCAATGTCATTGTCATAAACAGTATTTCACTTAATTTCTATCGTGACAATGATTCAACCATATTTTAAGTAAACAGGGTTATATTTTAAGTGAACATGAATGAAAAAAGACCTAGCCATAGTTTAATAAGTAAAAATTGTTCCGAGAAGACCTCCCTCACAGAAGAAGAAACACAAGAGGAAAAGTGTTTTCAAGCTCTAGACGATGTCCAGTCCACGGCCCAGACTGCGTATGAATTATTCTTTTGGTTATTCCACTACGTGAAAATGTTTATAGCCCGTTAAAGCAAAGATCTTTTTAAATCTGCCATGCGGTTCTTTTCCTCCGACCAAGCTTTGCCAGATCACATCGTTCATTTAATGAGGGTCCAATTAGAACTCTGCAAAGAACGAGAGTCACATATAGCTTCCTACAGCAGGTACAATGTGATCAAACGCTCTTTAAATATCCAGCCGGCGGAACACTCAATATCGTCCATTTCATTACTTCCAGAGAACACCGACCCACTACACCCAGCCTTACGCGTTCAGTGAGAAAATTCATCACAGCAATTAAGTCGTATATTCTTTGCAGTGAAGATGACATGGGAATTCATTACTCAATAAGCAAACATCGCACTGAGAGTAGTGGTATTGATAGAGAACCGATGTTCGTCATTGTGGACTCCAGTGGTCTTAGCAATCCTAGTTCTAAAGAATTGGTCATCGAAGATTCAGTTCACAACAAAGATACGGTACTGAAAAAATATTTCGATAAGTATGTTAAGACTGCAAACATACCAACAACGAGCAGAGATTTGGCAATACTTCCACAACCACTAAGAGAGTCTGAATCTGGAGAAGAACTACAAGTAATTGATATTAACTTACAAAGTGAAAATGAGATTGCAGTGGTGGACAGTGAGTCTGACAATGACAACGAGTCTATCGTACTAGCGTATATCCGAAACAGAGATGCAGGCTTAGAATTAGAAGGCACGATGTTAGCCACTAAAAAGAAAGCATCCCTTTTAGAAAGTGTTCCTAAAATGGAAACCATTGTGGAAGGGCAACAATTTTCGACATTTCCATCAACTTCAAAGAGCCTTTCTATAACGAGAGAATGTTCTTCTGTCCAAGATATTCAAAAGGATAAATGTAAAAATTAGTTCTATTAAATAATATTTAAATTACGCAATAAACGTTTGATTTTATTTTTTATTATTTTTCTACGCCCGTTTACTCCAAAGCTACTAACAGTTCGAACAGATAATAGCAAGAGAATCTAGCTAAGAACTTATGTATTTAAAATTAGAGCTGCAGTTTACGGTTACTTGGTAACATAAAATTAATAACAGCTGGTGCGATATATATACTATAGTTCACATTTCTTTTTTGTTACATTCAGAGATCTCTGAAGACTCATTGGATGTCTACATACCATCATATCCACCGACCCCGAGGTCATTAAGTTTAGCTTCAGAAGAATCTCTAAGCTCGTTTTTGCACGGCGAGGAAATTAACTCTGCTGTGGAATACCTTCATCAAGACCACGAATTTCTTCTGGCCGCTGAAACCGGGAATGATAAAATGATTGAAATTTTATTAAGGTAATGAGATAATGCTTTTATAAAATCTAGTTAAATAATTTAACGCTAGGTCGAAGGTGGCCATGGATGACATGGATTGGCAAATCATTCGATGATTCAATATATGATTCTTCAATGATCTGTATCTACAGAACATATTGGATAAAGGGAACAATTAGGGAGACAATACCGATATTATCTCTTCAAATTTCCGCCATCTATGAAAGAACATGGCCAGAGTAGGCAAATAACAGGGCAATAGAACAGTAAAGATATAGCTAAAGCAGTAAAGTAAATATGTACAATCGATTGAAATAACACAGTTACACAGACGCACACCTCGTTTTTAGCGCGCCAACGCGACACGAATATTCGCCCGCATATGTAGCCAGGCCATAAGCGAATGTCCCTGTCGCGATTGCTGCGTCGAAAAGAGACGAGAACATTTTTTTCTTTCTGTGTTTCTTTTTTTCGCGCTATTTAGTAATACTGCATTTCCAATGTGTTGTAACAGAAGAAAGTATTTTTCAGGGACCAATTTGTAATAACGCAAATAAAGACTTCTGTAGTGGTATAAGAAATATAGACCTTATTGTAACCTAAGTTATATATATATATAACTCAATTTATTATATTATTAAAGTCATTCTATAATCAGCACTCGGTTGTTTTACTCATCTCTTGGCATTCGCCCTACATGGCGACCCTGCCGAAGTATATCGCACCGCGAATATGAGACGTTGCGTATCGGATGTGGAATATTACGGCTAATAATTATTTACAATGAAAAATGGCCTTTTATTTTTTCCAAGTGATGGTGTGTACGTGATTGAAAGTGTAAAAAAATAAATTTCAAAAATATGAGCAAATTATAGTCCAAGGAGCAAAACCCGGTCATGCAAACGGAAGTAGACAGTCAGCAGACCTCGGACAATTTCATTTCCATTTTAGCACAAGTAATATTTTACTGTCTATCATCGTGCTGATAGTCTGCTTGGGATCCTTTTATTGCTTGTACTGGACCTACCGGCGATGTCATATCAAGTGGATCACAACGGCGATACACCGAAACACCCATCGAAGGTCCTTTTTTCGGCAGCCCGCCAAATACAGACGAGGCGAGTCCATCACCCCGTGCCTTTTACAAAGTGTAGATAAAAGTAAAATGTGAAAGTATGTATTACTAAAATAATACGTTTTATATTTTTTTTAAATAATCGTAAATTTTATTTTTATTTATATTTTTTTGTGATTTGCCGGACCCGGGTATAGGGAAACTTTGCATTTTTTTTTTTGTCGAAACTAAAAGTCGTATAGATGCCGGATTTTCACTGTCGTGCTTAGAATGATATAAAGTAACGATTTTAACAATAAAAAAGGCATGAGACAAAATCGGGGTTTGTAAAACACTGTGCGCTCTAATGAAATGGAATTTATCTTAACAAACAGTTCTAGTTCCGGTACTACTTTAGATATTTACTGTGACACTACCCCAACTAACAAAAAAATTATACAATATCAAAATAAGAGATAAATAAGAGTTGAATACACATTGGTAACAATCAAAAAGTTGTAAAATTCACATTATATATAGTATAATGTATCTACATGTACAATATTAATAAATAAATAAAGTCACTTCATTGTTTTAGTTGTATATAATTTTAGTTATATAAATAAAGTCTGGTATACGTCATTTCAATGAACTTATACAACGTCTTGTCATATTTTAGCCAAGTAAACAGTGAAATTACATTTGTAAGTAGCCTTGTCAAATTATAAAACTTCAATACAACACGTTGTGCACTTAACTGTATAAAAAAATCTTATTACGTCATACATACATCTTAGTAACTTAGTCAAAAACTTCATTATAATATGCCTTTTGAGCGCCACTTATTTATTTAAATAACATACCTAGTTAATTTTATGTACTTCTATGCATTATGGATAATAAAATGTAATGTGTTTATGTCGAATTATTAGGATGACCACATGCTTGCTTAAAAATGCGTATTATTCCATGGCCATTTAGAATGTTTAAGCAACTAGAAATCTTTTAGTTATAAAATTATCCTTATCCAGAAACATATTGCTCTAAAAGATCTAATTATTCAGGCTTTTTTTATTTAACAAAGAACCCTGTTTGCAACTATCATGGTGGATATCATAAAGCGACCGTTTTTTGCAACGGTGGCGATCCTGCCTTTCGCAGCGACGGTCCTGGGTTCAAGTCCCGGAAGAGGCAGATGTTTGTGTCATGAATCCGAGCATTTGTACCTGAGTCATGGGTATTTATATATATTTCTGTATTCCTGTCAATATTAAATATCTATGTATCATATTACATGTAAGTAACTGTTATTTACCCTAGTATCCATAACACAAGCCTTACAGTGCTTACTTTGGGCTAGGCTAATGGGTGTGAAAATAAGAAATATTATATGATTCTCATATTATAAAGTGAATAAAAACTTTTTATGTTTTGACCTTAAGTTATTCACGTCTTTATTACTCTCAGAGTAAACAGGACTGGAGTAGCCATTAGTCAATTTCTCGTACATATTTTTCTGCCATTTTTTGCGGGGGGTGAGGTTACTACTACATTCAATGCCAGCACACAGGAACAAAAACTCTTTGCGTGTTTACAAACGCACACATGCATAATACGACAAACATGTTTGAAATACACGCACACGTGCTTAAAATAGTGTGTTAACGTTCTATTCAAACACACGAATGTCACTGTGTGAGAAGTGACATGACATAGCACGAGAATATCGATATCGATAAATCAGTTTGTGTGTCAGTGAATTTATTAACTTTGCGTTAGTATTCCTACATTATGTATTAAAAATTAAATTAAATTAATGATGATATTACACGCTACAACAGTCAGTTTCGAAGGCTACATCCATAAAATACAAATTGAAACTTAATAGTTTATTGCATTTAAGAGATATTTACAATAGGTGTTATTATATATATAGAATTTACTGTGGACCCTTTCGCGTATAACCATAATGGAAAAGAGGAACTCTGAAACATTATTTTTAACAAAGCGATAGTGAATATAGTTATAATTCTCAGATTTTTACTTTGACCGATTGATTATTTGTATTTTTTTGCGATTTGCTTACATCACTTTTTGCAGGTATTTCCTTTTCAACTTATTCTTTAACCTAAAATTAATACATTTAAATGTAATAAACTAAAACTGTTAATATCTATTTGAAACATAACTAGTTATATAATAAACTAAGAGGATCATTGGCGCCATTCATTTATTACGTAAGACCATTTTCGCTAATTTTTGACCCCCTCCCCCCCTATTGTAAGAAAAAATAAGAATAGGCCGACCCCCTCCCCCCTATTTAATATTTATCACGTAAGAATCTTAAGGCAAAAATGAATACACTTTTGGTTTATTTAAAGTTTATTTTTCAAAGAAAAAGTAGTTTTTTGTGGACAGATGCCTTTTTCGACGCAAAATATTTAGAGCATACCTACAAAACAAATTCTTTCTATGAGCGCATCTTGTATTGATGGACAGTAAAAATGGTAAGGACCGAAGAAGTGACGACTAGTCTACAAGCGGGGAGTTCCCGGGAGGCGTAGTGCGGGTGACGCAGGTCCGTTGCCATGGAAATGGTACTCGAGCGGTTGCCCGTGCCTTTTCAAAGTATAATTTTAACTTTGCGCATTTTTGTGATCTTACGTAAGAACTATCGAGACTCCCTCCCACCCCCTTGTAAGAAAAAATAAGACATAGTTGACCCCCCACCCTCCCTAAATCGTCTTACGTAATAAATGAATGGCCCCATTCAAGAATAACGTTGGCACAGCATGGGCAACTAATCTTCTTCTATTGTTAGATAATTTTTGAAACTGAGACGGCTCAAAATGTATGGAAAATATAGTACTTGTTCTTGAAGATGCCCAAGATGCCCTATTACCTATTACAAGCATGAATCCATTTTTTTCGTATGCTGTATTCTTTAGGAAAACTGGATATGAAAAATTAGATGTTTCCGGGCATGTCAAAGCTTAAAGTATAAATACCAACAATTAGTATACCGCCTAGGGGCAGAGTATATTTGCCTGAACTACACATACCGATCATTTCTAATTTTAATACTGCAATACTATCTTCCAATAGTTTAATGTACAAATGACTTTTGGCACCACATACCTTACTCCTAGTATCTTGAAGTATTGCAGTTGGACAAGCCGGTTTTTAAAAAGAGCTATAAATGCTACAATATTAATAAAAAAACTTAACTTAAATGTTGACGATGACATTTAGCTATTACCATACTAAAATGTCATCAAATTCCGTCGAGTAGTTTTTGCGTGATGCGTGCTCAAACATACATACAGACAGACAAAATGTTCAAAAATTAGTGATTTCGCTTCCTCTACTCTCATTACTAGCCATTTGGTTTAAGGTGGACTCGTATGTATAATATCGCAGGTAAATAGTATAATTCCGCACTTTACATACGGCGTCATCAGTTCAAAATCACATATCTTATTCTTATTTGAAATCATCATTAATACCTGGTAATAATTACTGAAACAAACTGTAATTTATCTAAGCTGTTTTTTATTATCGTTATGAAAAAGCATTCATTCACTCATTCATTACTCACTCGTAAAATCACAATATCGATGAAGTTGACATCACTATTGTGCAAATTAATATTGTACAAATTAATAAGGGTTGCTGATTACAAAATAAAAACAATTTGTCCTGTGGCTCGAAAAAAAATTTTGGTTTCTCGGAAATGATCGGGTGTGCTGGTTAGGCGATGGTACCCTTTTAACCGTGCTTTTTTATGAAGTCAGGGACACTGTAGGTATATACAGCATTAGTACTCTTAATGTTTATGAGCGCCGCCCAGCATGAATAAAAGGGCAAATAGTTTGATTATTATTTTAATTAATTATTTTATTTATTATTTTATATTTCCATGTTGTGTAGCAAAGAATGGGCTTCAAGCAGCCGCAAAATTGTAGGTATGTACTTAATACTGAACTAAAAATAAACACGCAACGAAATGTACGTTGTGTGTGTATTTAGTTAAAACGAAATTATAATTGGTAATTAATTAATACAAAATTACAGTTATTTATTACCAACAAACTATTTCTAATTTTTGTCTTAATTAATTGAAATGCGATAATGATCAACCCTAGGTAGTCTCGTGGGGAGTGCAGCCATGACGTCATCAAACGAACTTTGAGCGCGAAATTTGAAATTGTAGTCTGCTAAAACATGAAATTATGAATTAAATAATAATCAAAACCTAAAAATTATGCTTACAAATGAAAGGTGACGCCATCTTTTTGCATACCAGATATTTTCGATTTTTTTTTACAGTAGAAAACAGCACAGGCAGGCATTTTCGTGGGAGCTCTGCACGGTAAGACGTTCTGATTATTGTGGTTTTAAAATGGCGGCTCAACTAGTTTTATATAACGCACAGGATTCCGAATCTTGTGCATTTGGCAGAGGGGTAATGTTAGGCAAAGGCTACTCCAGTCCTGTTTACTCTGAGTTATTACTACATAGTATAAAACAGAGTCGCTTCCTGCTCTGTCTGTCCTTATGTATGCTTAGATCTTTAAAATTATGCAACGGATTTTGATACGGATTTTATAATAGATAGAGTGTTCAAGAGGAAGATTTGTCGTAAATAAACACTTTTACACTACATTGTAAACGCTGGATGTGTCCTACAAGATAAATTAAAATAATGTACTACAATATTGTACATCTTGAAAAGGTCTACAAAAAAGTCCGCGATGGTATATGTCTATCTCTTAGGGATAACCCACAATAACCATATTTTATCCTTTACTTTTTACGAGAAAGAATGGCTTATTTACGAAGCGATTCTAAGCAATACAGCATTAATCCTTGTTCAATTCAGTATCTAAAAATATATTGTGCCTTTAATATAGATCAATTTGGCCTTTTACACCATGTAATTTAAATGTATTTTTTTCTTAGATATTACAGATTGACCGCGTTTGACCACGATGAACTCCGAAAGTAGGTACTCAATCGATTTTGAGGATTTCTTTCATTTTGTTAGATTTGTTCCAACTTAAGACATAGGATTGATTTTATTTTAATTTATGGTTAAAAAATATACATTAGTATATCAATGTTATGGTTTAACCATTTCATGACCCTTATTATATATTTATTTCCTATATTTGTTTAAATACGAATGTAGTTTGAACAATGTTGTTTTATTTAAACGCTTTCCTATTGTTAACTAGGCGATGCAGTCGTTAAACATTAAGTTTCGCTAGCACCATAAATTGGAGCGGATCGTAAAAATTTAAGAAAAAAAATCCATAAAAATGATAACCCCCAAAAAGCGCACGCTTTTGTTTCAATGGGAAATCCCATAGAGCCAATGTAGTTTGGTCATAACTTTTTTATTTTTGTGAATTTCAAAACTCGGTCATAATCTGGTCCTAAATGTGTAGATTCGATTCCACTAAAAAAATATTAAAATCGGTTAAGAACTCGGGAAGCTTGAGCGTAACAGACATTGCGTCATTGAAGCTGATCCATTCGCTTCGCTCGCTCCGCTCCAATAAGTAACCAGTTTTTAGTAATAAAAAACCCATTTTTACCCAGGTCGCGTACAGATATACAAAGAAAAGACCACCTTGGCCGAAACGCACTTCATTTAGCGGTAACAGCAGACAGTCTCAGAGCCATTACACTACTTCTGGAAGCAGGCGTCAACTGTAATGTTAAAGATAATGTCGGGATGACGCCGCTATCACTTTGTTTGATGAGAAGGTACAATCGAGAGCTTGTCAACGTGTATAAAACTGTCAAATTTCTCTATTCGACATTCCTCTTAATGTTTAACACGGAGTGTTCTATATCAATAGATATCTGTACCATTGAAAAGGTAGAATGATGGCACCGATCATGGACATTTTAAGAAAGCTGTTTTGGTATTATTTTTTTAAGCGACATTTTTTTTTACTTAAATAGACTTTTTTTCAGACAGTGAAATATATAATAATAATATAACTCTATGTACTTTGTATTTTTTCCAGACTACCAAAAACACAAGCAATATACAACAGAAATGCTGTAATGGACCACCATTCAAGGATATCACCAATCATGGACACCCATTCATAAACACGTTAGAACATCCATTGGTGGACAGTGTAAATTGTCACATGCATCGCAATTTTTTTCCCTTTCTAACTGCATCCAATGCTTTTCCCATTTGTTCGGGTGTATCATTTTTCTTTGGTGCAATCTAGGACAAAATAAATAACACCAATTATGGACACATTGTCCAATATTGAAAAATAAATAGCAATTACAAAATCATAACAGAACATTTATTTAGAACCACAAAAGAAATACTTTAAATGAAAAAAACACGATACATGATAACTTTCGACACATGTCCATTAAAGGATTTTATAAGATATCAAAACCAATCATAAATAAGCTGCGAATAAACGACCCAGCTTTGACATATTAGGATTAGCGCAATACCAAGAAAACAAAATATCTACTCACCTACTTAATGGTTTTCGCAATAAAAACGAATTTTGTAGTGACAGGCTGGACAACTACATTTCCCTCGGCGACCATTTTAAAACAAAAAGGCCGATTCATGCGACGTTGTCAATATGACAGCTCACGGGTCTATGGATTGTGATTCAGTATTGCTCGTTAAAAAATAAAAGTACAGTTGCTTATTATTTTTGCTAACAGAGAAAGATGTCCGTAGCTGATTCATTCACGTCCATTATTGGTGCCGTCACCCTATTTCACTATCATTAATGCAACAGTACGCACCATAACACCTATGTTAAAAAGTATTCTTCTTTTCTATAAACAAGCAGTACTATTATATAATTAATAACATAAAGCTTATATTTTCCAGACCATCGCTACAAGTAGCAAATCTACTGTTTGGTTATGGAGCTATGATCTTATCGCGTACCTCTCCGATGGACACTGGTTTATTCATACGTAATTTTATTATTATTATTAATTACCGCTTATAACAATCAAAAGGTTTATGATACTAGACGTAATAGCCATAAATCCTCCGGAGAGCACAAAATGGCCGGTAGCGTTTTCCGAATAATGGTGTTCTACTATCTCCAACCCGCCTACCGTGAACATTTTTAAGCTTCTTAGCTTATACTATGATATCCAGCTTCTCCTCTTCTTCTTGCTTTTGTCCTAAGCATTAAAAATAACGAAGAACTAACTGATTTGTCGTCGTTTGCTTTTTCTTTTGTATTGTTTATATTCCATCTCGTTAAATGGTCTCATCAAATCGCAAGGTAGGTGCGACCATTATTCCTTTCTGCGGCCCATGTACCTCATCATCTTCCTTGAATATTGTTATCATTTACCTAAGTGACTAATCTTCTGACATGGCCTTGTTTCTTGGTATTTGTTGTTTTAGAAAAGAGATGAAGAAATGTTATATTCCTTAGTTTATTTGCCAACCATATTAGAAAAGCAAGTGCACGACATTGTCTTACCTCGCACATGTGTATCTCATTTTCTTATTTCATAAAACTTGATTTTAATGGCAATTGTAATAAGTTGTTTTAATATTACCGTTAACATATCAGGCAGTTCTAAGATAGGAAAACAGTAGAGCAACTCAAAACGTATGGCTCAGTTGTCAAAGTCGAGGTCTTTAGTGCAACATTAACTTGATATGCTCATGTTTATTTTCATGTGAGGATACAGTCTGTACAGTGCTAGATATTTTACATATCTGTTGTATTTTGATAAAATTGATTACAAATAACGTAGTTAGTCATTTCATAGGATCTACAATCGATATCATTTAAAGTAAATATAATTATGCTTTTTCTTAGATTGAAACTTCAATCTAAATACATCTTCAATCTAAAACGGTACAAAATTGCTAAAGGTATAATAATAAACTTATTCTTTTCGTTATACGTTACTTACTATACGATCCTTATCTCAATGAACGTTTTGAATTCCTGCACCTTCAAACCCTCGTCATTTGCGCTCCACCTATACTCTCCAACTGAAGACACCCACACATATTACGCAGTTTTCCGGTCATATTTTCCCTGTACAGGCAGTCCATCTTTGGAAGCGCTGCCGGTGTATACCAAGCAAGTTAAATTCTTGTCGATCTCTATAAATATTTGCTCAAAAATCCTACCCGGGAAAAAAAATTTAGATCATATTAGACAGAATCATATCTAACGTATGTGTCAATTATGGGACTTTTTGAAAATCTGGAATTGTCTTGTTTCATTTCATGTTGTAGAGACCTACGCATAGCATCATATCTACTTTTATATGAATGAATCTAATTATGTCTGATAACATCTAAATTTCTCTTATTGTATATCTTGTGTTGTAAAAACTGAAAGTCGGAATTTGTCAAATTATATCTGAATAGATTAAACCATAACAAAAAGTCCCATAATTGATACATAGTTAGATATAATTCTGTCTAATATGATCAAAAGTTTTTTTCCCGGGTAATCTCCCCTTTGAACAATACTGTAGGTAATCATATTTTACTTAATATACACTCAATTCATATATTTCACTTTTTTATTTTGTAACCAAAGGGGGCGTTCAAGTATTACGTAACGCAATTTGGGGGGAGGGGGGGGTCTCGTAAAACGTTACGATGCGTTACAGGGGCGGGAGGGGGTCTTTCTTACAAAACGTTACGTAACATTTAAAAATTAGGGAATTAAAACTCCCAAATGGACAACCCTTTTCGTTCACATTTTACGGGGAATCTCTTGATTGAATTCGTCTTGTCGTCATTTTTATTTTGATCTCGCAAGTTGGCAACCCTTTTCGTATATGTTTTACGGGGAATCCCTCGATTGTATTGTACGTCATTTAGTGTTGTTTTCGTTGTCAGTATTCGTTAGTGTTTATCCAGAAGCACATTGCTGTAGTCGGTGTTATTAAAGTGAGTTCATAGTGTAATGTCCTCAAAAGAAGGAGATTTGTATCATCAACTGTTCTTGGCCTATAAAGGCTCTTATGTCGACCCACCAGCGCAACTGTGTCAAAAAATGCCGCCGAAATTTGGAAAACGCCTTAAGAAAAACTAAAGAAAAGTTAATAGAACATATAAATGATGTTATTCGAGAGTTGAAGGTGAAGGCCACGAAGAAGAAAGCAACAATGCTTAGTTATTTTACACAGGTAAGTTTACTGCTAAAATGTAATAATGACATAGCTTCAATGGCGCAATGTCTGTTGTGCCATAACTTCCAGAGTTCTTAACCGATTTTAATATCTTTTGTGTGAAATTGAAGCAAGAGGTTTAGGACAATTTAGGACGATTGTGACGGTGCCCGAATTTTTAAATTCACGAAAATTCTCATCGAAACATTTTATTTTTTATTTTTTTGGATATTACGCTCCGCTCCAATATATGGTGCCAGCGTAGCTTTATGCTTAGCGACTGCATCGCCTAGTAATATGTAATTATAAAACCTAGATTTTCTCATAACAGAACTGGTCATAAGTATAGCTACCAATGAAAACATCAAGTACGCCAGCAATACTAAGGCCCAATGCCCCCTCGACTTCACGTGCTCTTCAACAAAACCAGGTGCATCTGCTTGTATATGTGTATATTATGTTCTTTTTCATCGCATGTCTCAATAATACATATTCTTAATTTATTTTCACTTGGTTTATAGGATTCGGATGTTGTAGCTTCATCCAATTATTCATCTCTTATGGAATCGATTGTCGGATTCGCTGGACGAGAAAGCACTGCCGTCAAATGAAAGATGAGCGATACCCACGATGAACGAAGTGAGAATACTGATGAGGAAACTGCGGAGACCCCGTCTACGGAACTAAACACGACTTTGATTGTTTCGGACATCACTAAAAATGTTCCAAGTAAACCGACTCAAGAAAATCTTATGAAGAAATTTGGCCTACTGCAACAGAGAATAAATGTTCTTACTGAAGCTAGTGATGAAAGAATCTGAGTGACTAGCAAACCCGTGGATAGAGCAGCAGTAATTTCAATCGAATAGGTTTCTTGCATGATTTTTTTACTGTATAAATCGTTAAATCAAGTCGGCCCTAATAAAGATAACTCAAAACCAGTTCGGATTAAGAGCTAACAGATCAACCACAGAAGCCATACAGTGTATCCGTATACTTATGGAAAAATGTAGAAGCAATTCTGAAAACCTGTACCTGTACCTTGCTTTTATCGACCTGGAGAAAGCATTTGATAGAATTCCCAGGAAACTGGTCTGGCAAGCTTTGCGCTCCCAAAACATTCCCGAGACATACATAGCTTTAATTCGGGATATGTATGATGCTATCACCACAAAAATTAAAAGCCAGGCGGGCATTAGTGATCCTTTTCTGATTAAGGTTGGGGTACATCAGGGATCCGCGCTGAGCCCACTCCTCTTCAACTTAGCAATGGATTATATTTTATTTATTTATTTTTTATTTATTTATTTGAGGACAACCAACAAGAACATTCACTTTTACACAAATTTAAGTTAAAGTTATATAGGTACAATCTTAAGTGATGTCTTAATTAAAGGCTATCATGGCATGTTTAAATTACATTCAAATTACGGACTAAGCAGAACATGCAAACTAAAAACAATTTTTCCATATGATGCAAGAGTATACATAGAAAAAGGAGAAATATTAAATACTGTAATAATAATAATAACCATAATGAGAGAGAAACAATTACAATCTAAATTAAATTTAAATTTAATACAATTTTAAATTAAAGTTTAAACACCAAGATAAAGCAAGTTTTAATAACACTTAAAATAACATAAAATTATAACTCTAAAGCACTCGTATACACGTCTGAGTACTTTTAATCACCAAAAATCTCCAGTCTGACATCCCATGGTGCATGCTCTATGCTGATGATATTGTCCTCATTGATAAACACCCATTGTCGCTGCAAAATACCTTTAATATATGGATAAAAGAACTCGAGATCCATGGTTTACGTGTTAGTCGTTCGAAAACAGAGTACATGGAGTGTGACTTCGGAGGCACCGAAGAATTAGGAACTAACTTGAAACTCGATGACACCGTCCTACCGAAGGTAACTCACTTTAAGTATCTGGGCTCTACGCTAACGACTGATGGACGTATAAACGATGACGTAAACCACCGCATTAATGCAGCATGGCTAAAGTGGAGATCACTGTCCGGCGTACTCTGTTACACTAAAATGCCCGTAAAAACTAAAGGGAAAATTTATAAGACCGCTGTGAGACCGGCAATGCTTTACGGAGCTGAGTGCTGGACCACGCTTAAGAAGCATGAGCAACAATTACATACAAATAATATGAAAATGTTACGCTGGGCAGGGGGTGTGACTCGTTTGGACAGGGTTCGCAATGAGTATGTAAGAGGATCATTAAAGGTAACGCCTATAGGGGAAAAACTTAAAGAATCAAGGCTTCGATGGTACGGCCATATAATGAGAAGGGACGAAAACTACTCCGTTAAAACGATACTGAACATTCCATCTCAGCCCCGAGGTAGAGGAAGACCGGTCTCGACATGGTGGTCCATGGTAGAACGTGACGTGAAGGCCCTTAATCTTACATCTACGACAACCCAGGATCGTGTATCCTGGCGCAGGAGTACAAGGAGGCCCGACCTCAAATAAAATGGGAACATGGGCAGGACAAAGAAGAAGAAGATAAATCGTTAAATCAAGTCATTTTTAATAGAAAAATACTTTAAAACAATTCGTTGTAGAATTGTTTTTTGTTAAAAAAATATTTTCTTGAGGCAGTGCATTAATCGTAATTTAAACAGCCGCCATTTTCACGCTCTTTGAATGACGTCACATGATATGACACGCCATACATTGTAATGATATATGTTGCCAACAAACGCATGGCTTCATGTCATCGGACGTCACAAAAAATAGGAAGGCGCTCAGTTTGTTTTGAAATTTACTTACGTTTATGCATAATTTTTTACCGAAAAAAAATTATTTCGAAAAAAATAATAGAAATTATCAATTTTAACGAATGCCATTAGTTTATTACACATTTGAAAAATATTTAAATAAATATCAGATTTTTTAAAAAGACATTCAAGAAACCTTTTTTTTTTATAGACCTACTTACTTGGTTAATAGTTGCTTTTTTTTGTTTTGTTAAGAAAACGTTTTAATTTTGTTTATAATACGATTTTTTTTTAATTTTGTTAAGAATACGATTTTATTTTGACTAAAATGTTTAATTTCAGTCAGGTTTCTGTTTATAATTGCATTGCGAAAGGCGAGAATAAATGTTTTTTTAAAAAGAGTTTATTAGTAAAAAAAGCTAAAATAGGAGAACGAAGGAGAAAAACAATTGTGTATAAAGTCAAAAATTTCTAAAAAAATAAACAAAATACCTACGCATGTATTGCGGGTTAAGTTTTTTTTGTTTTATTTAGTATTACTACCGCAAAGTCGATTAAAACTATAACAAGGATATTTTAGCGACTTTCTTGTACTTTTGGGTAAAAATGGTCACTTGAGTGTTACGTAACATTTAAAGAGGGGGGGGGGGGGGGGTACAGTGAAACGTTACGGCGCGTTACAAGGGGGGGAGGGAGGGTCAAAAATCTTCAAAATTGCGTTACGTAATACTTGAACACTCCCAAACCACCCGTTACATACAAAATTTGTGTGTCAGTTTTCATCGATATTAGTACCGTTGGTATGCAGGGTCGCTATTGTTGCAGCAACCTGTCGTCGAAAACGAAATAACTATTATCTTCATTGAAATTTTTAAATGTCGAAATTCTCAGAAATGAACATCCTTTTTTTCAACTTTTTATCGGCATCTGTACTTTCGCAATCAATGATGCGCTAATGGGTTTTTCTGACTGTTCTAGAATTCGTGATGATGTGTACACCTACGCCAGAAGAGGCTAAGATTTTACACCTTCTTGTAGACAAAGGGGCTGTTGTAAACGACCCAGAAGCTCCAGGTGGGCGACAAGCTTTACACTTTGCTGCAATGAGCAACAACTGCGATCTCATACAAATTCTTGTCGACTTGGGAGCAGACTTATTTATGGTGAATCACAGGAACGAAACGCCTAGCGAAGTAGCGGCGACGTTTAGATGTAGAGAAGCTCAGGTTATGTTACAATTTTTAGAAGACTCAGGCTAGTTACAAGACAATTTAATAATGCCTGTGATTTTAATATGAAACATGGTGATTAATAAAACTATGATAAGATTATGTTTACACAGTAGTTTAGGTCAGTCCACTCACTTAATTCTTCACGTTGTGAGATATTAAATATTTTTACAAAGATATAAAATAAAATATCTCCCTCCCAGGCTTACACAATATGCACAAATGATGATTTATGATTTTAATTTACATGGCAATACTCATCTATTTTAAAATTCGTGGAACGTTTATAGACTTGAATACTTCAAGCTGAAAATTTAATGGAAAAATACAGTTTTGTATATGTTGATGCGCTGTAGACTGTAGTACCTATATACATGCATACAACTACTGTTTAATATATTGTGATGTAAATAAGATGTATTAATGCACATTATCTGGAAAAGAAGTTAAATAAAAATCAATCGCAGCCACAAAATGTCGACTATAGTTGATTAGGTGATCAATCACCGACTTCTATATTATAGTCTTAATTATACGTCAGTGTGTGTGATATACTTAAACCCATAGGTAGAGGAGAGGAAAGCCAATGTGTTTCTATTGTGTATCTTCTCTTATCAAAAGTTTTGTCATTACTACTTTCTTTGCTATGACTTAAGATTAAAAAATTGTATACCTAATACATGTCTTCTTTATTTTCTTCTGCAATAACATGTGGTTTTATAATGTAGTAGACAACAGTTCTTGCAAAAACTTATCACGTTTGAGTTAATATTTACATGATAGAGCTTACCACGACATTAAATTCTGAATTTAAAATATTCAGGATTCCCCTGTTGTCCACTTTATTATTTTAGATAGGACCAGGAATAGAGTAACTTATGGACCAGGCATGCTATGACAAATATAGCGCGAATGCTATCAGCACGCGGCAGCATCGACGATGACCTTATCGAGGCAGCACGCTCTCTCTCGCTCTAGTAAATATCGTTCTTGGGTTAAATAAATGTAGCACGAGAAAGTGCGATTCCATGCTGCAAGGTGTGGTTCAACCCTAAAGTACCGTTTGCTTTGCATTTTAAGATTATAAAATAAAAAGATTCTAGAAAGAAGAAACTGTAGGTGCATAGATATTTGAAATATGCAATCAATTGTAACTAAAAAGAAGAATGAACGAGAAAAGTATCTAACATAAAAACGTTTTACGTTCATTATTTTTAGAGTAAGAGATTCAAATGACTGCGTGCCACTAAGAGGCCATCCTCTCTCCTCCTCCACGATGTGACGTCATGACGTTTAACTTATTCATTTACGAAGTAATGCCTAAACAAAAACAAGAAATCAGCAAGCTGAAATTTTGAAGAGATTTTTTTGTGATGTAGCAGGGATAAGAATGAATTTTAAGTAACTCGAGTTCTAGGGGCGTAAACAGGTAAAAAATATACCAAAAATGGTATCTTAAGCTGAAGAATTGAAAATTGCTGTTTGGAATTTTACAACTAACTAGCTGACCCGGCCACGCGTTGCTGTGCCGACTACAGCGCCATCTACCCGGCTGATTTGTGAATCTAAACCATCTAAGGCGTCACCCAAACGCATACAAAAAATTCATTCAAATCCGTCCAGCCGTTTAGGAGGAGTTCAGTGACATACACACGTACAGTAGATTTATACTGAATAATATTCCTTTCAACGTTTTTGGGAAATCGGATACAAATGGGTGACATAGGTACCCATTTGTATCCGATTTCCCAGGATATACCCAGGATCTCACAGTGGCAGCAGGATTCTTTTTAGAGTTCTGTCAGTTTTTGTTGTTTAGATTTAAAAATGTTATTAATGACGACTAGACGACCTCCGTGGTCAAGTGGCTCGCATACCGGTTTGCATGGTAACGCCACTCCCGAGGTCCCGGGTTCGATCCCCGGTTGGGTTAATGCAGAAAACGAACTGTATGGCTCGGGTCTGGGTGTTGTGGTACCGTCGTTGTTTCTGAATTCCATAACACAAGTGTTTTAGGTACTTAGCTTAGGTTCAGAACAATGTATGTGACTTTGATAATATTATTATTATTATTATTAGGCGTATTTTTTAACTCAGCTTTTAATGCTGGCATTGATAGTCACTACGGGTCTTTATTATTATCTATTATTATTTTATTTATTATTATAATTATTTCGATACAAAATAAGTAAACACGTGTATCGGCATTTTTGACAAATCAATTATTAAAGCGATGAAATAGGGTGGCAAAGTTAAAATAAATATGATATCTTTTGATTCAGTGAGCATAAAATTAATCAATTAAAAAAAATGCGTGCATCGCTTTTTGCTTAGGCGCTGCGTACGAAGGAGCTGCCAAAACGCGTGCCTCTAACTTCCAAGCAAGTACCTCGTCGTACCCTGATTCTTCAGAAAGTTCGAGCTGAATTAAAAGCTCATTGCCACCAACGACTCCCTTTATGGGGGCCATTCATCGCTTCTTTGGTGCAACTTTCCTTAGCGAGTAACGGGCGATCACTAACGGAAGAGGCTCAATGAAACTCCTCGGGTACAAGCTAACCACATTTTCTAGCGTAGCGTGTAGAGCGCTAAAGACCCCAACGGTCGTTTTGGATAAAATTGGGTGCTTTTGTGCAAATTTATTTCATTACGTACTTAAAAGTTAATATGTACTATTGAATATGGTTTCAAGTACTTAGTGCAAAATTGTCTTCTAGAAATTGCTTTTCATAGAACATCTGTTTTTCGAATTTTTTCCGAAATTATTTCATAAAGAGGAAAATAAATACTTCGGTAGATTATGTCTGTTTTAAATTATTAAAAATCGATAGGACAGAGGATATAACAGTGGGCAATTACACAACGCTGCTGCTGTGTTGACATGTCACGTTCTTTTACATATGGCAGCTTATGTGGGTTGGAAACAGCAGGGCAACTCTCTCCGTTGGTCTTGAAGTTTTCTATAACTATGAGTTGTATACCTAGAAGAAAAATGTTGTAAACATAGAATCTTCTAGAAGAAGAAGTAAAGTTCCTACAATACTATCGATTTAAATAACATACGAAAGAGCAGAAGGAACTAAAAAATATTTGAACGTTTGTTTCAGTTTCAAATCTTACCGCCTTAATAGATTTGAATGAAAACAAAAAGCTAGATAAGACCAACAGGATAAGACAATAGATTAATACAAAGACAACAATTTATTTCTGAAAAATCTTTCCCCGACGTATCAACAACATGAAACAATGCCAGCGTAGCCTCTGTCAAAGCCCAGTATTACATAATAGTTAAAAAAAGCAAAACTTTTATATTTTTAAAATACGTAATTATAATAAACAGAAAGTGCAATACTAAAAAGTATTTCATTAATTTTCTTTATTGTCTGTGGAAAATTGATCTTCAGTTTCAAAGATGGCGGTCATGTCACAGTTCCTTTTTTCTGCCAAACAATACTGAGAAAACTGCTCTAACCATTCTTATTCGAAACAAACTATTTGCTATTACTTTAGTAAAACGTTAGTTATATCTAGCTAGTCGTTTTGATAATGTTATAATTAAGTGTACTCATGGCTTCCAATGTGCTCGATTCACCTGTTCAGCAGACATTCGTAGAGGAGATTGAATACAGTGAAATACAAGAGCAATCGGTAATTTTACTTCCAAGTCTTCACTTCTTCTTAAAATTATCAGTTTGGCATATGGCTGAGAGGTTGTTTATGTAAACAGGTCGTTGGCAAGGGCGCTTTTGGAGTAGTTTGGAAAGGGCTATGGCGAAACACATCCGTGGCGGTAAAGCATATCAATTCTGAAGCTGAGAAACGAGAGTTTGCTATAGAAGTGAGGCAGCTCTCTCGAGTTTCGCACCCTAATATTGTAAGACTGTATGGAGCATGTACAAAAGGAGCTCATGTTTGCCTTGTTATGGAATATGCTGAAGGAGGTTCATTATACAATGTCCTGCATAATCGCCCGAAACCTAAATACACCGCAGCTCATGCTATGAGTTGGGCAAGACAGTGTGCTGAGGTAAACTTATATTATATACCTGCTGTTTGTCTACTACTATTCTCCTAAAACTAAAAAATACTGCACTAAACTAACATAACAAATATTAGTTGTTCAATTATTGTTTAAATATATTTCATTAGTGCTATAACTTATTTTTATTCCATTAATTTACAGGGTGTAGCATATCTTCATGCGATGAAGCCAAAACCATTGATACACAGAGATTTAAAACCTCCAAATCTGCTGTTAGTAGCTGGAGGTCAAAGGCTTAAAATATGTGACTTTGGAACTGCAGCAGACAAAGCCACAAACATGACAAATAACAAAGGCAGTGCTGCCTGGATGGCTCCTGAGGTGAGAATCTCAATTTATTGTTAATCATCAATGTAGCCTGCATATTAATTTTAAATATTTTTCAGACAATTTATTTAGACAATTAACCTCTAGTAGTAACACCAACTCAATGAGTTTCTTTTGACCCTAAATTGACATCAAAATTTTATAAAGATGTTGACTTTCAATATTAAATAACTATGTACGAAGAATTTCCAGATGTCAATCCTCAGTACTTTTTTCAAAAAACCATTGTAAAAATTATCATCCTTTGATCTTAATATTATGAAAATTAAAAAAAAATATATATTAGGTGTTATAACAACAACAGGCATAGAAAGTCCCTTTTAATTCATATGTCCCCAGTTAAATTTATCAAAAAGTAAGTTTTGATCATACCAAAGGACTTTGTAATATTTGCTTTTATTCTATTTCTAGGCTGAAGTAGTAGTTCAGTCATAATAATCTTAGGTTCTGATTTTGCTGAGGTTTTGAGAAAATTTACTTTAAACAATAATGTTGGGGTTGCCACCAGAATTGACATTAATAGCATTTTAATGGTTAATTTAACAGGTATTATGATTCTAAATTAATGTGATGTGATGATGAAGTTGTATATGTGCAGTACAACTTCAACAACTACATAGAAACAAAAGTAGTTACATGGTATCGGAGATGAAAGTAATATTTCAAACAGTTTTTTATACATTTTTATCAATACTGAATCGCCCTGTCATGTTTCACCTGCATTTTCAAAGTCACCAATATAATTGCAATAAATTCAGTTGCATTAAATCTAACCTTTGTGACCCTTTATTTTTGAATAATGTCCTCAGATATTTATAGAAAGCTCTGCAGAGTTAGAACCTGAAGCTTTATAAGTGATGCTCTTAAGCAAAAGGAACCTTTCTGTATTGGTTAGACATTCTACATCAACCTGGAAATTTACTAAAAAATTAAATCACTAAAGTCTTTACTATGATTGAAACTGTAACAGCATATCATCCCCATTTAATTTATAATTGTGGTGATATGTGCTAGAGGTGACTTCCTCTGCATGTTATCCCAATACACAGATTTATTTTGAAATTAATATTTTTTACTATTATTTGGTCAATAATCTTCAAAATTGGTTTTTGAAAAAATATTGCGATTTGACATCAGGGAATTCTTTTCACATATGTAAATAATTTAACTTTTATATAACATATCTAAAGCCATTTTGTTTGTAATGGAGATTTTGCAGAATGTATTTTCATTTCTTTTTTGTGAAGCAAATATGCAAAGTAATTGCAAGATATCACCCTATGTGGATGCCCTTCATTATATAATTAAGGATAATTTTCAGAATGTCATCAAATATTAAGTGTATAATATAAACTCATGTGTAACTTTTATTAATATATGCTCAAATGTATGCTATAAATATATGTGCAAATCTGTTGAGTACACTGAATGTGGATATGTGGCTGTTGGTATATGCAAGACTAGAACCTCAATGTAATCTGTATATATATACCAGCACTAATATTGATCTTGACTTGCAATGTGATTGAGCAATACATCTTTTTGTTTCTGTAGTAAAGGAGATGGCTATGCTTCAGCACTAATTTATCTGCTATGCCTATCCCATGCGATATATGATTGAATTCAGAGGATGGATTTGGGGTCCCTTTTACAAAAACTCAACCATACTTTTAGTAATAAAAATGTTACCAGTGTCAGTGTAAGACCAACTCCGTTTTCAAGTTAAATATTTTATATATTTCAGGTGTTTGAGGGTTCAACTTACACTGAAAAGTGTGATGTATTTTCATGGGGTATTATACTATGGGAAGTTTTGTCTAGGAGGAAACCTTTTGAAGAAGGTGGTTCAGCATACAGAATAATGTGGGCTGTGCATAAAGGTACATTTATTTAATAAAGAAAAATATGATATGTATTCTATAAAAAGTTTTTACTTGCAAGCAGTCCTCAACTCAGAGCTTTCCACATTTTTTCAATCAATAATGTTAAATGTACTTATGAAGAAAATTGACTGTAAAAAAGTTATGTACTTTTGCAATCTTGTTAATCAATTAATCAATACCTAACCATTCTCATTTGAGGGTTTTTAAAAGGCAACTAATGATCCTGATGGTAATAAACATACATCTTCTATAGACTACTAGATAGGCAGCGGCAATATCCAAATTATGGTCTTTCACTGCCGCTGGGGCAGGCGTTGTGGGATAAGGTTAATCTAACTTATAAAAGTAAATAAAAAAATCGAAAAATACGGTAGAAGGAGCTGTATAAATACATAATTATCTAAGTTATAGAAAATCCTTAAAATAAAGGAGGTTTATTATTGATTATTGTGAGAGTACATATGACATATTTGCAATTTTTTTCTTTTTAAATGTTCTTTCTAAATCTAGCTGTCCAAGCTAAGAATCATTTTTTCTAAAATTACATAAAATTTTATGGTTTTTTTGCATTCACAATGCCATATTTTTATGACATTTAAAATACACCTGTAAAAAAACAACCATATCTCTTTATATTCATAAAAAAGCTCTTTCACTGTTTTTATTTAATTTATCCTGTATATTTTTTAAGGTCAAAGGCCAGATCTAATTGAAGGTTGTCCAGAACCAATAGAACAACTTATGACACAATGTTGGAATAAAATGCCTTCAAAGAGACCGAGCATGGCTGAAGTAAGTTATTTACTTAATAGAACCTACTTTGTAGCCTTTTTGGTTGCATAAAGACCAAAGAGAAAATTAACAACTATGGAATAAACTGTCCTCTATCATGTATCTTGTGATAACTTGGAAACTACATCTGCATCAAAAATGCGGAAACAAATTTAATGCACGGCTGTATAGGGATCCATATAGAAGTATAACGCTACATTATAAATACAGTAAAAACCGTGTTAATCTTTTTCACTATGTTATAAATTTTTCTTTTAAAAGTCCCAAAATGGTATTTGCTGCTTAAGTATTGGTGCAAACAACTATAATAAATTAAAAAAAAACAAAAGCATTATCATCAACATTATTATAATAATTACTTTTTAAATTATTATTGTTAATTGGATTTGTTTGTATATATTCCACAATCATGAAATGAGATCTTCATTTCATGATTCTCTAACAATAGATGGTCAATAAGAACTTAGAGAATAGCTATAGTTATACCTAAAGTAGATCTGCTAGGGTTTTAAGAACTATAGTATCGCCCAGGTCTTGACTGAATCAGAAGTTTCCTCATGTACCACAAATGCTAGACAAATCGGTTGATTATATTCGTGTCTTTTGTATAATCTAGCGGAGCTTGTGGATATAATATATCGTGTCTTAAATCCGGCATGTTCGGAAGGCTGTTAAAGTCCTCAAACCTGCATAAAAACCATTCGTAATGTCTCTTGGACGACAACTTGTTTTTTTATTACTTTAATTCTTTAGTTAAGCTTTGTCGCCTTTTTTGAAGAAAAGCTTCACTATGCTCTATATCACGCTTTTGGCGAAATACCCTTGGCATCATTAAATAGAACTGAGTGCCGAGCTCCAATTATCCGGCGAAGGCGCGCTGACAATTCATGGCCGACGTGGCGACGCCACGCACTCGTGTTCCTATATTTTGCCGTCATGTTAAGAAGTTTCATTCCCCAGAGTATTCATACAAATTTTAAAATCTAAATTCATCTAAATGAATAGACTGTATCTAATGAAGCTTTATACGCATAAGCAGGATACAGCGATCTAGAAAGTTTAAGAGAATATTATTGAAAAAGAGTATTAGAACTAAATTAAAGCGAACTAAATTCACTTCCACATTACAGAGTGTTTTTATTGACAGTTGTCTCATTGGTATAGCCATTTTCTAACAACCGTATCGATTTGCCAAATATAATACAATCGATACGATATTTATTTCATTAGTGGTAGGCAGTTCACATTCTAGCATATTAAGTAATATGTTACGAGAAGTCGATTTCATCTTTCTATGGTTAAAACCATAGAAAGATGAAATCGACTTCTCGCGGCGCTCTTTTTTCACTAATCTTGTTGCGTCGTGCTTTTACCTGTTCATACAGTTTTTGAACCCTTATAATTAAATTACTTAAACCACCAATAGTGAGTTTATATGATTTAATATGCTTTATTATGGTATATAATATATCACATTAATTAATGTATATTGTAGCCTTATATTAGGCCTTTCGAGTCTAGACATCAATCATAGTACGGGTCAGTGCCGGATTTACCATAGAAGCTGAAAAAGCTGAAGCTTAGGGCGACAAAATTAGGGGGCGGCGGTACAGAAATAAGTAAATAATAGTGCAGTAAAAACAAAGCTTTGCTTTTATTAGCTTAAAAATGTACCCAAAGAGTTGTAAAAATAATCTGCAAACTAGATTATTCCCTAAAAAGGGAATTAACGTTATTGTGAACAGTGATTCTAATTTTAGAGGTCAGTAGGGGCGGCAAAAATTTTATAGCTTTGGGGCGGCAAATGTGTAAATTCGGCACTGGTACGGCCCTAAACGGTAATGCCGCTGACATGAAAAAAAAAAAAGTCGAATAAAGGTCGGAGTATGGATTTCAACAGATGAGATCTTTTGAATGTTGTATTAAAACTGCTCATTACGTTTTGGTGATCGTAACCGATTTTTAACCAGTTGATCAAGGAAACACCTTAGAATATAAGCCGTCTGGTCGCCATATAAGCCACATTCACATCCTGGCTCTTTATAAAAGGAAATTACTATAAAATGATGTAGTTTGGTCAGATATAATGAAGCGGTATCCTGACAGAGCGTTTTTTATGCCCATTATTTAATTAAACCGTAGTAATTTAATTGTTAATAAGATCAAATATACGCTTATTCGTTTTTTTTAACTAAAGTATTAATATTCACAGGTCGTCGAAATTATGTTCGCATTGTGTGAATTCTTCCCCGGTGCGGACACTCCAATAAACAACGACGAATGCGAGGACGATGACTCGTCGTGCTCTGGTGACGAGTGCATGCTGACTGACACGCACGATGACCTTGCCGACACTGATCCAAACCACATTCTTTCCAACCTTTACATACCCACGTCTCCCCTTCCCTCCCATCCCGCCGTTGCCCTCCGGCCACACTCCCTCGACCTTCCAAGACCACGCAGCATCGTTGAGACGCAAGTTAACAAACTTCAGAACATTATAGCAGCCGAAGCTCAACCGAAAACGGCCGCTCTTACTCGCGAGGAAGTGGAAGCGCTCAACAGAATCGGTCCTATCAAAATCCCGCAGCACATTAAAAAGATCGACGAAGCGGGAAGGTCTACCGTCGCCATTAACCGGACTTCGAGCTCGCCCGTGCCGGAGAGACTTGCTTCCGGCGAAGGCAGTACACCCCAAGATACGTTAAGAATTATCCGAAGCCCGATCATTTTTAGCGAGAGTTCATCGCCTCGAAGGTTGTCGCCTATAGTGAATTATAATATCGGCAATATGAACCCCAGGCATATGGATATTGAGCAGTTTTTAAGTAGGGAAAACGATAAACTTTTGCCTCGAAGCCCTTTAGCGATAAGTAGTTCAAATTCACTTCGCAAAGAAGATTACAACCAGAACTACTGTGATCGATTGAGCGCTTCCAACAGCCCTATGACGCCACTGACTGAGTACAATGGGAATATACCTCGAGCAGTGGATCCAAGACATCACATGCCACTACAAATAGAAGTAGATCCGGTAAGTTTTCATAATTATAATAAAATATATAATAATAAAAATTTGCCTCAAGTAGGAATCGAAAGCGCGACTTTTCCTATCCGGTTGATTTCCATTACGCTATCAAAACAATGTGTCTACTAATGGTCTTAATTTTTTAATTCTTGATGCTTGGTTTGTAGCATAATTTTATCCATCGACATCTAACGTTTGCGTTCCTGATTTCTTTTCAACATATTATTATCTAAATATGTTGAATAAATAAAATCATAAAGTTATAAATTAAGAGTTGGTTAGTTTAAATTATGTCTTCAATAATCTAAGTTTCTTTGTATCATTTTAGAATGCCTGGGAAAATGAGTATGATGATTATGTTGGAGTAAAAAATACACTTGGGTTTGACAAATTCTTGTTGTTGGGTAAGTGATGCATGATTTATTTTTAACATTTTCTTTTAGTCTTCCATTAAATTAATTATAATTTTCAATCATCACTTTGTAGAAATTATCAGATGATGCTGTTATTGATCACTGTCACGCAAATTTCATTTAATACTTTAAAATGACATTTGAAATTTCTAAAGAGAGAAATCTTAGAAAGCAGCTTCAGTTTGATGTACTTATATCCGATAAACCCCAGTCAGTGGCAAATACCAAAGTTGCATAGTACTCCACGAAATGTTTAATCAAAACCATACTACACTAGACATAAAAAATCACACTTTTTCAAAAACTACTTCTACATTATTTAACTCAAAGATCAAGTTTATGTTGGGTATTATTTTAAAGATAAAGAAAAATAGTTCAGTTTTTTTATTGGAACCGTATAAAAACCAAAACTGTTTACTACCCGAATGGGTAGGATGACAGTTTCGTCCCTATTCTGCTGATGTGGTCGAATCTCGCCTTTAGATTGACCTTTTGCATGACGGCGGCCGAATTATAGGCTCTCTTTTTCGCTCGGATTCTCCGTGCACGGACCTTGTGATCGCGGTTATGTATAGTCAAGCTTAGTAAGTAGACTGTTTTCGGGCCTCAGCACGAGCACAGGCCGCATTATACCACGGCCAGAACTTCTAACCGAGGGGGATGTTGGAGAATGGAATAAAATACTCCATTCCCTGCCGAATTACATCCGCATTCGCATCAGCGGTTGGCCGAAGAGAAGCAAATTTGCCGCCAGGGATAAGATGCAAAGAAAATACGCATCTCGTCCCAATTTGCTGACTCGTAACGCTATACCCGCCTCGTGCCCTGAGGCTATCGTCCCGAGGAGAGCAGATCGATAAGGATTTCACCACACAATAATCGGACGATCCCAGTGGAGCTGAGACCGATACCGAGTGTTTATGTGGATCAGTTGTCAGCAGTAAGTCAAGACAATTGGGTGTGTGGCCAGCAATATCTGGAATTCGCTAAGTAAGATTTAGCGCTAGGGCAAAACGTCGCGTTTCTCTCCCAGCATGGTCACTTTTCTGGTATGGGAATAGCCACTGTTTGTGGTGAGCGTTGAGGTCCCCCAGAAAAACAAGCTCCGCCGCTGGATATCGCTTAGTTGCCAAGTCTGCCGTCTCTGTGAGGTTATCTATGAGTCGAGTCGTCTCCCGGTCACTGCTTTGCGATGGGTAGACACAGACATAGAGCAATTTCTCTAGCCCTGTGTCCAATATCGTCAAATATTTTCAACCAGATGCTAAATTTATAGCGAAAGTTGATAACCCATATTTACTTTATTTTGTTACTATTTAATAAAAATTAACCCATAAGAACTTAATGGTCAATAACTTAATATCAAAAAGAAACACGTTCCAAAGTTATATTTATACTTCGAAAGCAAAATATTATCATTTTGTATTAAAGTTGCAAAACATTGTATAGATATATAACAATAACATTGAGACTAATTAGGCTAATGTCCAGCAAATAAACAGTTGCAAGAAAAGAACTTGTTACAAAAGTACTTCCGAATCAAATCAAACCGCAACAGTTTTATAATTGGATTAGCATTTCTGAATGCATAAATCCATCAGATGCAACTTGTTATCGTAAGTCGCACTCGCAGAACAGAGACAAGATTGTCGTCTATACTTGTACCAATGCATCATTGCAACGCGTGAGTAACCGCGTCGAAATAGCTCAAGTCCTGTGCCAGGACATGTTAATGCCATGACTCACAGTATATCGAACATATAAAAGACAGACATTCATATTTTTATTTTAGTATTTTAATAATATTAGTTATCTTATTGATAACTTCTATATATAGGAAAACACATCTGAAACTGCTACCATTAATGCAATATTATACGATTCGTACCTACAGGGACCTGATTGACCTGTCATGCTTTTACACTGTAACTTTTATTTGTAAAATCTATTTCTATTTAGTGTTGGTCAATAAATGTTTCTCTCTCTCTCTCTCTCTCTCTCTCTACAGTTCTAATCATCTCTTTAACAGAAAATAGCCTACTAATCACTTTTTAGGTAATTGTTTTTTTTATTCTATTTGATCTTGCTGTTGCTAGAAACGAATATACATAAATTTACCATTGCTTATAAACAAACATATCCTCCGATATGTAGATGATGAAAAAAATCCATGTAAACTAGAGAATCCGAGATGCAGAAATAAAAAAAAAAGTTTAATGTGTATAATGAATTATCCGTTCAACATTAAAAACATTTGTTATTTGATTAGGTTTTGGATATCATGTAAATGTGGTGTTTATAAAAAAATCCCCACATAATTGGTTATTTGTAAATGTTAACACATTTATTTTTCACACTTTCAAATTGCATATACGTTTATGTTCAAACAAAGGTCTTAGTTGTCCCTGTCACCGCTAGCCTATTTTTACACAATCGGTGTCATGGGAACTGAGTATTTTTGAATTTGTTAATCGAGTTCAATTAAACGGAAAGGCATAAATATTGTTTTAATGTTGTTGTTGGAATGTAACTATAAAATACTAGTATAATTTACATGATAGTGCCAATTATACAAATCGTAAAATGAATAAAATTGTTAATTATTATTATAAATTTCTTTTCATGAGAGAAATATAAATAAAAATATCCCGAATCTCAAATAATTAAATATGACGAAGAAAGGCGACATTCGGCAAATTCTTTTTCTGTGATCTGTGAAGAATGTGTCTTCTATTTCTTAGTATTTGAAATTTTGAATCAGCCCTTTCTTATTTTAATATTGCAATTAAACACAACACGACCGTTAGGAACGCAGTTCTTAGAAGCTCGCATATTCAGTGTGCGGCTATTTGACAAACATCGGCCACTCAAATATCAACCACCTACTCACGCAAAGCGTTTTATTTGGTTCAAGAATAAATAACATTACATTGCGTAATGAAAACACTGAGTTTCATTTTGAGTTGTAAATATATTCCAAGTGGTTTTATTTTTCAGATAAAATAAAAGCTTTTATTGAATGAAATTCAAAGATGGGCCGCAGCTATAGTTCATTGGTGGAAAACACCTTTGAGCAAAATGCATAGAGTTCAAACCTTGCCAATGTACCAAGGACATGGACCCATTCGTGACACAAGCGTTTAAGTTACCACGTGGGGTTAACGAAATTTTGTCATTTTATTAATAATAAAAATAAATAATCTATTTTTCAAGATTTGATAAAAAAAATCAGGATTTCTAAACTCCTTACAATTTTACCGTTAGATGATGAATGCTGATGAAAATAAATAAAAAAACAATGGTTTCGATTTATGTTATTATAGCATTTATGAGTAGGTGACGTTTATAAAACGCTTATAATTATAGTAAAGATCTTTCACTGGGCTACATGATCTATATCCGTATCTATATATTGTAGATATTCGTTAGATACTATTATTGCGCGATGTAGGTTTACTTACTAATGCGGTTTCTTAGAGCTCTTTGAAGGTCGATGTGATGTTGCCACTACATAACTCTAATAATCCTTTCCCTGAGGTTGGTGGTTTGCTATAGTCCATATGAGAAGATTAGTCGATGCGTCGGAGATTGCAAATGCCATAGTCCTGCATAATGCCGTCTTCTTCAGTGAGTCGGGGCAGGTGGAGCGTGACGGTGGATCCTAGTTGCTGGTATGCAGAGCTACCACTCTGACTCGAGTTGTGGCCAACAAGTGGGTTGCTGAAATAAATCCAGGTGATGCCGTTCAATGCTGCCGAGGAACCAGGACACGTCGTCTTCTTTAATTTTACCTGGAGAAGTTAATGCTGGCTTACTGTGTGACTGCTGATGTAAAAACCTGTTGAATATGAGGGCACAAAGAGTGATAGCGCTTTAGTCCGTCAGGGTTCACATTTAGGGCTAGGTAATTTGTACTCAGTAGCGGCGTTAGGGTAAGGCGCGGTGGGGCGACCGCCCAGGGCGCCGGACATATAGGGGCGCTATAAAGCTGAAATCTTAACTGTTCGGCTAGAGTTGTAGGCTCATGAGAAACTTGAATGTCACTTTTCTGTTTCAATAGCAGTAATTAAGGCGATATGGATGGCACTAATTTGAAAACGGACTACTTTTTTTAGTGATCTTTGTTCAAATGGTCGGTTAAAATTTCTTTTTATAAATGGTTATTTTGAAATACATTTCTTTTAATAACCGGTAATTACATTATTTCATTTGTTTTTTTTTTTTTGATAAAATAGGTTTGCTATTATATTGCAGCAAGAGGGTAGGGCGTAGAAATCTCGCCCGGGGCGTTGGTAGTGCTGAAACCGGCACTGTTTGTACTTTTGAACCGCGGTCAACAATAAACTAAATAAAAAAGCAAGTAAGCAAAGGACTTAAGACATTCTGATTATATGTGTAAAAGGTGCTGTACATGTTGTTGCGTGCGCCCTTACTCTTAACAACATTGCACAAAACTCAGGACTTAATGCTAAACAGCAATCTCTTCTAGGCAGTCTCGATTAAAAAGAATAAATAAAGTTAAAAGATAATAGAGGAGAGGGTGCGCATATTGAAAATACAAGTGTAAATATTCTTAAATAATTCTTATAAAAAAAACAATTGACGTAAGATAAGTCGTCTAAATCTGTCTTAAGTTTTTTCCTCTTATTTCACTTTCATTCACGTTTTCATATTCATTTTTCTTCGATATTTTCCCCTCGCACGTATCTAACTTTATACATAGTAGAAACAATACGGCATTAATGTTACCCCTCTATGAGTCATATGCCGTGCTTGTATTTAAAATTTCAGCATTAGATTTCACGTGATTTGGATCTTCCAAGAACGAACGCGCAATATGCATAAATCTTCGAAAGTTTATTTTTCTTAGAACTATTTTTTATGGAGAAAATGTTTACACGTTGTTTTAACATTGCGATGGTTGTCGCTATGCCATTGGATCTAAATCCTCTTTAAATACAAATAAATAATACTTTATTTATTTTATAAATGACATTGCATTTTTTTAAGCATTTCGCTTATTTGTAAGCATTAACAATATTATATATACTTGTTTATTATTCTTCTGATTAGAAGGCATTAATATCAAGATATATCAAGGAGACGCGTATTTTCTTCTCACATTTTACCAGCTTTTATGTTTGAATAAATTGTTTCTTAAATTTGTATGACGATTACTTTAATCCGTTTATTTGACATTACAGACTATTTGCAGTTAGTTTTTAATTGACAATTAATATTTGTATAATTAACGTCTGAATAGTTTTCAGAACTTAATGTGTTAAAATAAATTTTTACTACTTATCAGCATCGGTTGACAGAGATTTAGTAAAAATGTAAGCATACTTTTCTATGACGTCATTTTAATATTAACAAGTTTTACCTTCTGCAATATGTAGGTGTAGCTTATTTTTTTTTTTTATTTATTATGTTATATTCTAAACTAAGCTTCAACAAATCATCCCGTGTTTTAAGTCCCAGATCAAAGCTTTTAATAGCTACGCAAGTGCGTTTTGTTATAGATGCAGTTATAATAAACTGAGCATATGAATTATATTATAGTTGTGTAGCGGTCCAGATGCGGCTCAGGACGGTCCCGGCATGAGTCACGCTTCTCGGAAGAGGCCGAGACTATTTTAGAATGTGTCCGCTTACCTTCTAGGAACCGAGTGCTATGAGACCAACGACCGAACGAAAAGCCAAAGTATTGTTAGATCGCTAACGGGGTTGCTGCTAGCCACCAACAGTTCCTTGTTCGATTCCTGCTAACCAATTTATGAATTGCCTCCAGAAACCTATCTAATTCCACTTAGTAGTGGTGATTCACGACGGTTGAGATTTTAATTCATCCTTACGTCATCACTTGGTAACCACTTTGTGGTTTGAGCAAAGTCTTTGATCGATTGTGTAGCTTTGCCAGAATTCCACTATGTCGTTTCAACTAAAGAGAACAAATTGTACCTAATCATTCTTTTGAATTTCTATTCTTTTGTTTAATTTTTGTGAAAATTGTACTGTAAATCATTAACCCTGCCAATGATGCTTATGTCGCGTCAATGTTGATCTGCGAGCACGCAGATGGCTAGACGTATCGTCTTCTGTTTACGCATCACTTCCCGCCGTGCGAATGACAAAATCAGACGCTGAGGAAATATTGCTTACTCGTAACAGCAAATACGGCAAAGGCCGTATTTTACGCGATGCAAGTACTCATCCAATATTTCTAATGCATTTAGGCTTCCACGCATCATAACCAGTGATTTCATACCAGAGGATTATAACATACAAAGTGGTTAGAAAAATGTTTCGAAACAATATCAATCTACATATTCATCCTGTATGTGCAATGTAGAACGTAGTTCTGACAGTACTCTATGTCCCGCGTGTTGAGTCAGACTGCAGACGTCAGCGTGGTAAGATCGGGATCGCGTTGAAGTAAATAAGTCGTAATATTTTCATGGGTGCCGCCGTGGCGGGCAACGCGGCCGTTATGCGCAGCTCAAATAAACAAATGTGTTGATTTTTATACAGTGAATGCTGGCTTTAGAGCAGCCGTCTGCTCTAACTTCATCGATTCCTCTTATCGATTCTTGAAATTTGCGTAAGTATAGGTTCATGTTTTGCCGGAATGATTATTCCAGCAAAATGATTTAGGTAATGAGTTAAAGTGGGTTACTGGTAAACCGAAAATTTATTGAAAGAACGATCTCTATTCTATTTTATCCATATCACCTAAAGGAACAAAGTAGTCTGATAGATGGGTAGAAGCGTTGCCTTATAACTATCTTATAACAGACTAGCGGCCTGTCCCGGCTTCACACGGGCGGACAAAATTCTTAAAAAAAATTTCAAGCATTAAATATAGCCTATGTTACTCAGCGTGAATGTAGCTTTCCAATGGTGAAAGAATTTTCGAAATCGGCTTAGTAGTTTTTGAGTTTATTCATTGCAAACATACAAAAATACAAATCTTTCCTCTTCATAATATTAGTGTAGACAAATACAGTTTGACAATTTGAATAATTTATTATGATTATATAATTATTCTCTCTCAGGTTGCATATATAGCTTTTCTTTGTAGCATACCATACATTTGCCATTTAAAAAAGAGGTTGAGCCTGACCGTGATTTAAGTAGTCAAGGTGTATTAAATCACAAATTGTCACATGAACAAATAGTACAATCTTTCCATAGAATAATCAAGGTTTGCGTGTCTCTGTATCACAATACTGGTTATGTCCATGTGTTCGTGTAATGAACTTCCATTCATTTTCCCAATGCCTTCGTTTACGTCAATATCCGAATATTTTTACCAAAAATCCTTCCGGATATTATAAACTTTACATAAAGATTTGCATATCGTCCGATAGGACGCACCATGTTATATTTCATTCGATCCTAAATTAAGCGTTCGCTTTTGTGCAGTGTCAACATAGATGATCTGGATGAATCAGCGGGGTGCAATCAATCTAATTTAAGGTTGCCGAGGTGGTGGGATGGGCGACGTCGCACAGTCTCGCCGCATCGTAGTGCACTAGAGTGCAGGGACGCATGTGCACGTTCATTCGTATTGTTGCCGCGCACGTGCCATACCTTTGGCACCGAACCGAATCCGCTGCTAAACAATTTAATCCTTTCGAGTGATACCAATATAAAAGACAAATTAGCTCAAATCTCCGATTGGTGCAAAGGATTCGTGCCCAAAGCTCACAACTAGCACGTGCTACCAATGTTATTGTGATTGAGTGAAATGCCGCAAACGGACTGTTCTGTACAACTCTCTATAACGCTGCAACCTGACTACGATCAGTATCAAGTTTTTGTTGACGTTTTCATGAGTAAGTAAATCAAAATGTTGATTTTACGCTGTCCTTTTATACCTATTGCTAAAAAAGTTATACTAACTTGTGATTACACAACCTCACTCAATACAAAAAATAAATCTTAGGAACCGATAGTAACAAGAGTGGTAAAAAAAATTAGTTAATTCATTTTTATATTGGACTGAAGCTGTATTTTCCATTATTTTAATTGAACGTCAATATTTAATACAATTTTAATTTAAAACCAGCCAGATATTTTTTCTTAAAATTCCAGTAACCAACTAAATGTGTTTAAAATTTTCAACAAGAAAATACGACGACTAGTTTGAGTCTAAATTAAAAAAATAATTAAAAAACACTAATTTTATAGTTTTTAAACTAGGCAAAACTAGAGGTAGTCACCGTACACCTCCTGTAGTTTTGTTATTATTTAAACAAAAATATACGAATTTGACCACAAAATAAGCTGCAGCCTTTTTCAATTATTGCCAAGTGTATTTTAAAAGCAAAACTTCCTTATAATGGGGGAGGCTTCCATCTAGCAGTGGACAACTTTAATCTCAGATGGTGATAATGTAGGCAACTTTTACAATTCATAAATAAAATCACCACTCTGGACTAATTTACCTCTAGCGTTATTCGAATCTTTCTTTGGCGCCCAAGCAGGATGCCGTTGTACCATCAATGTATAAATATATTTATGCAGAATCGACCTCACCAGGATCCTGAAAATATTTCCTGCCTATTTTATTCCGAGCTTTTTTACGAACAGAACAGAACTTTTTACAGATTTAGATGTATATTTAAATTTAGTTTGAAATTTTATGATCTAAATCCTGTGCAAGATAGAAATTTATATTTAAAATACTTGGTATCTTAGAATTGTACCATGCAATATTACTGATGAGAAATATATAAAATATCGCGTGACTAAGCTAACATAAACAGTGTGTCATCGTATATCACACTCCTACCCACTTCTCGCACAAAATACAAAGCACATCAGTATCACTTCAGTCTCACATCCACATTCATCAATATGAAAACAACTATTGACAGGCATTGCAATCACATGGCAAATTTATAATCACCAATAACTATTACCGACATTAAAATAATCGTGTGTCAAAATGCTATGCCAAAAACTGGTCGCTAACGACCCTTTTCATATCGCGGTTTCATCTTACGAGCAGCTATCTTGCGATGAATCACGTTTAATTATTTTACGAGCCTCGGTACTTCGAGCCGTGCGACAACCGACGTAAACAATTAGATTGGCCACCCCGCCTCGGCCGCGTATGGCAACACTAGTGCCTCGGCTGCTGTCCAAAATTACGACCGATCTAAATTTATTTCCAATGTTAACTCTTTTGTTGTACGAGCAATCTTGAGCGACGATAATAAACAACCCTCTTTGAAGATACGAAAATAATGTTGTTTACATGGCCCATTATCATGTGAAGAAGACCAAGCGGCATCCCTTTTTACAAAGTGCTTCAAGCTTTCAACATCCAATCTATCAACAGAATCAAAAATAGATTCGCTTTTTTAATGACAGGATATTTCGTTCAGCTGTTCGTTATAGTATCGTTAAAACAATGAGAACAAGCTTGCTTCTCCTATCCGCATATGTCTACGATCATTCCGTGGGTAGGACGATTAGATTTTCCTAAATTCATCGTTATAGGTGAGACATTTTGCAGACGGCGCCGATAATGAATCAAGCTGGAATAAAATTGCCTTTATAGCTACTGAGCAGGGACGTTGGCATCGGCATAGCTCGTGACTAACCGCTGCCCGCTCTAGATACAATCAAAATATGTGACAAGTTTATTTCTATTCGGAACAACACATTCTGCCCGCTCGATATAGTTGAACATCTGCTGATTTTTTCGACGACATATGTAGGTCGGGGCTCGCTCCTGCGTCACGCGCACGGACCGCTTGCTCTTACGTTTACGCAAAATCGTTACGACGATTTTCTATGACCTCGTGGTCAGTGTTAACTTACCTAGTAACAGTCATAGTCATATCACTTCACTTAGATACTATTCGACTCTTCTATCACGCAGTAAAGTGGATACCACATATTTAAATATTTGGTGGTCCAAATTTTTTATACTGCCGTTAGAATTGTACAAGAAACGCTACGGTCTCATTTGATGCGATCATACATAACACAAAAACAAAGTAGAACAAAAAACGTACATAAAAAGTTATGCTTTTTGTGTCTGATGAATACTAATAATTAGTTATTAGATTTTTCTCACCCATGTGGCAAATAATTTTGCCTAATAACACGATACAATACAATGATGTTGGACATGAACAATTGATTAGGAAATGTAAAAATATATTTTACATTACGCGATTAACGTTATCTTTAATTATCCAGTAAAATCTATGACTAATCTTTAAATATGTTTTTAACGTGATGTCATCAGTCATTCATTTGCACAAAGAAAACTGTGACACAAAAGAAAAGGTTGAAGTAACAAACACAAGTTTATGGATCCTCTACATTGCGTAAATATACTTTATCCAGATAGTCGAATCCATATTTATTTAATTTATTATATACTATATTGTCCGTATCCACATATCGTAATATATTGCACGAATTATACATCTTTGTACGACCGTGCAACATAACAAAAGCAAAATGTCAAACTGTCTAGGTGTCATAATATATTTATAATACTAGTGAGAAGTGTCGAAAGAAGTTGAAAAAAACACAATTATGCAACTTAAGAAAATGTTTAAAAATATTTTAAGTTATAGCTTAAGTATTGTTTAAAGAAAGCGAGATTAGAAAAACTATCTGTGTTTCGAAAATAGACCGTAAGATTGTAAAAAAAGAGTTTTTATGGAATAGTTGATATAGTTAAGTACTGTCTGTAAATTTGAAGTGATAGATGGACTTTATTGAAAAGTTGTTTTAACTGGTGCTTCGAAACAAGTAGATACAAGAGCTGCACAAAATTTGTCTGAAACGCCAACTGTCTGAAGAATGAACGGTACGTTAATTGAATATTTAGCACTCAATAACGAATAGGTTAGCCGTTGGGCCGGGCGGCGAGTGCTCTGCAGAAATACGCGGCTGACTCACCGGCCACTATTTCTCAACCTTTGCCAATAGTTTTTGTTTTACTTCCTATTGCTGCTCAAGATTTTTCCATTATGATTGAAGTAATAGTAGAACCTTGTGTTTCTCGACTGTTTATATAAACCGAAATATGTCCCCATTTGGCATCGCTAGGTACAGTCACCCAAACAAGTGATTATCACCCTAAGGTAGCGTGTCATTTCCAAGTTGTAGTGCAACAAAGACTACTTTTGCTTGTAGTCCGTTACTGTTGCTGTCTTTATCATATTGGCTTCTTTATTATGTAGCGTCAATATTTTGACAATTCACCAATTATGAATAGATTGTTTGGAATAAGAGATAAAGGCCTCCTTCGTGTTCTTGCCTGTATACAGAAACGGACGTCCATAGCGCACATAAGTTTAATCTTTAGTGTGTTTTGTTAATAAAATAATTCTCTGTATTCATTGTATTATCTACGTTCTAGAAAGAAGGATTATCGTATAGCCGTGAGTTCCATTTCCTCTCTAAATTTTTAATAAAAAAATATAGTCCAATACAATCTCTTAGCGTGATGTCTATGGTGCAACCCTATATAATGAAGATGACTCATGATTGCTTTCACACTCACATCATTGCGCATTATCTGTCAGTGTAAAACCATCGATTTCGCGTAAGCATGTTGTCTGTAATATTATTTGAGATCGCAGGCAAGCTACCATTCACGTTAAATTAAGGAACGATCACAACGTCTCTAAAAGTCTAATAATATGATATGAATTAAATTTCTTATTACAACATTGAATTGCCCTCATTAAATTGTGTAATTATTTATATATAATATTTGGAGTTTAAAGGGAAAATTTTATATTTCATTCAAAGAAAATAAAATACATTGATAATGATTTTACTTTTTTTAAAACATAAATTTCTTCCATTTTCTATACAAAAGAAATATGTTAAATTCTAGCAACACATGAAATTATATTTGTTGAAACAAAAGGAATGTTAACCCCTTAAAACCCTCGAGCATTATATAATGCTCTATAGCGCGCAGTCTGATTTAATCGCTATTACGGCTTTGGTAATAGTTCTTTTTGATTTAATGATTTTTTTTCCCCGATAGAGAGAGAAATAACGCATTTAACACGAAGCTGGGCTTCAAGGGGTTAAACTGGCATGCAATTTATTCTATGAAGACCTTACGTCATGAAATAACACAAATATAACACTAACAATATAAGCCTTCCTAATATTTTCATTAACTAAGAAACTGAATAAAAATTGGTACATCACTTTTTTGACCGACCGTACAGTTAAAAATGTCAATTAATTTATCACTTCAAAGCTATTATCTATGTTATTATTTTAATGACATATTATTCTAAAATCGATCAATCTTACAAGTTACTGTAATGGTTATTATTTTAATGTTGTGTGTTGGTAATCTACTTCCTACACGCTCCTCCGCCCACTGACCATAGTAAACAAACCATAACAACGTTCTTCAAACCAATCGTGGAGTGATTTAATTTCGATGCTGTCGTTTTATATTTGTAACGTTTATTTATACGTACCTATTTAAATAATTGACTTTGATGTAACATCTTAGATATCTGTTCGATATCACCATATAATAAATATATCTAACTGAATCCTTTATCCATATCTTACGTCTGCTTTACTTGTCAAATCGATACGGTTGTCGTCACTGATGTCTCTGCAGCCATTTCTGTTTTGTATCTCGCAACTAGATTCTTTGATCTGATCTGGATAGAATCACCTATTAACGGTGACTGCCCCAGATCTAGTTCTGCCGTTGAAGTTGGCACGAAAATGTAAACTGCCCTCTTTACTATTTAGGTGCTAAAATTTTAACGCCATTTCGTCGTTGCTAAAAAATTCTAGGAGCTCACTATATACTGTTTATATATTTAAGAAACCTTGGAATACTTCTCATTCAATTTCACATTTCATGTAATAAACATCGCTGTAAAAAAAATAAGATGAGAAACTCTTCCACTTTTAGCTCTTTGTGACTCACTAAAGGTGTCTGCTCTCACTTCGGGATCGCTTATATTATTGTCCTTTAGAATCTTTAAAATTATACGCAAGGACGCCCAAAATCGCCCGGCATTTATTTCCGGATGAAATGAAAATGTCTCCGGTGAATCAGACTTTTTTTTAATCTTGGCTGTATGTAAGACGTAATTCCCTGTCACTCGCACAACGTGATCCTAACATTTAAAGTAAACATTCTTATTTTTCTCGCATGTATAATTCAGTAAGTGGGATTACTTCTCTGATAATACGTTAACCATATGATTAAGTCAGTCTGCTGCTGCTCTAAATTCATGTTTTATCAAAAAAATTAATATACATATTATAAGAAAGGTGGAATATTATTTGTTTTCACTACAAACTGTATATAATAAAGAATCTAGTGTTTTAATTTGTTGCGATTTCCTTATATTCATTTTATGGTGTACCGAGAGATAATAAATCTCCAACGTTAATACATTAAATGTCGTCGTGTGGACAATTTCCGCGCTGTGTCTGGCAGGAATGACGCAATTGCACGTCAAATTGAAAACATATTAAATCCAACGATCGAAGAGCTATCTAGTCAATTTATTTTTGATATCGTTGTAGACTTAATAGTAGAGTCTAAGAGAAGTATTTAACCCTGATTTCTAAATATTTCTACAATTTAATCGAAAGATCATTTTAACTTTGATAGAAATTTCGGGAATTAAACTCCATAAACTGTGTAATGCCATATGTACTTTTTTTCAAAAAATATTATTTCCCAGTAAAAAATGTGGGTAATGACGGATGTTTTTCAACTGCAAGTCTTGTACTGGTCAAACTGTGAGCAGTGTGAGGTCTTGCATTATTATCATAGGGCAATAATGGTAAAGGCTATTTGCTTATAGAGACGGTTTTGAGTTTCGCCGTTACTGTTCAAAGTAATGAAAAATGTATTTAGAGACAACTTAAAGTACTTTAAATGTGATTAAGATCGCAAAAATAAACGTAGTAAGTATATATGAAAAAGAACTGCACAAATTAAATGTTATGAAGAAATAATTTAAACATTTTTGCAATTAATAACATGATAAAAGTTGACAAACGCAATTATGGTTACCAGGTAAGCTTAGTTGAGCTTATTTATTTATTTACTTAGGTCTACTCACAGCTTATGCACTAAATACATCATTACTTACTTAATTATCTAATCTTAACTAAGTACATAAACTACTTACAAGAAGACACATCTTGCTTCTAATATTATAATACAGACTTAACTTATCAATTATTATTCAATGTATTTTCATAATTTTAATTTTATAATTTTAAGTAAAAGAAGAGATAAACAATATTTGACAAAAGTGGTCGTTTAGCTGTAGTTAATAATGCCACTGTTGTATAACATCTTGCGTATCCTATTGGGAGAGTCTTGAAACACGTCAATTAAGTCCGAATATGTATTTTTTTAAAATTCGGGATAGACGTGGGATGGCAAAATTGGCACCTAAGACCGTGTATCTAAGAGGAGAACAGAGTGGTGTTATGGGCTTTCGAGGTATCCTATACGGGGCTCTAAATTTGAATTGTGATAGTAGAGTGGGGCAGTTTATTCTACTTGTTAAGACATTACTCAGGAAAATTATATCCAACTGATCCCTTCTATTTTCGAGTGACATAATTTTAAAATATTTTAATCTCTCCCCGTAACTTTCAATTTATTTATGCACGCCTTTAGAATACGCAAGATACCACACAAACTTTTTCTGTACTCTTTCAAGTCGAAGAGTATGTGTTGCGAAATGTGGGCGCCATACGACTCTACCATATTCCAAAATACTCCTTACTAATGTTATTACAGTTACAGACAACAATCATTATTTAAGAAAAATCAAACATTTTAGAATTAATTAAAGTAATATAAAATAAGATAAACACTGAAATCGAACATCTTTTGCGTGATCAATTTTACTTCTTGATCAAAGAAGTGACAGTTTAAACTTGCGATTCCATTAGTGAAGATGTCCAAATCTTTGGTCTTGGCTAAGCTAACAAATAAATGATTTGATTAGATTTAAGCTATTGAACTCTGATGAGATCTGAATGTTGCGTTTTGACACAGATTGGATCTACTAGAACAATTAATAAGAAGGTTGAACCTCAAGCGCGAGGGAGTATTTAAGGGTGTTGAAAAAGTCCCGAGTTCCTATCCTAGTAGTTCAGAAGCCTCAAGAATGCCATTCGCCAGCCTATATAGAAACTTTTTGTGAATTAAGGCGTTCTGCGCCTAAATCTAATTAATTAACGTCGAAATGTCTAAATTAATAAGATTAAATTTATAAGATGCGATATCAGACTGTGCATTGTCTTAACGAATCAAATGCTAGAAACATTAACAATAAAGCCCAGAGCGAGATCAATATTATGATAAGGTTATAGCTGTTGCCAAAATTCACGTAAGTATTGTCATTTTTCAAGTGTTGATATCTATGATCAATGGCACTTGACTTAAGCCGATTTGTAAAACGCAGTCTGTAAGTGAAACTCTCGTGTTTTAATTAATGTGTTAAATGGTTGATAAGTAATTCAAACAAAGTAGATCAAATTTGCTGACCCTACCAAGGGATTTCACAATACCTAAAAGGTGTTAAAGTAACAAAGCTAGATCAAGTTTTACACGGAATTCCTACAAATATTATCATCGTAAAACTGGTGTGCTCCTACTTTTGACTCAGCGTAACGCTGACCGTCCATACGGATCCATCAACGCCCCGGCGCGGATCTGCGCGCCCCTGCCTTGTCTTCACCTCGGGTACGTTAATTATCACTTCCCGAACGCAATTAGCCGCATATGCTTACTATTTTATTTAGCGCATGTGGTTTTCTGGAGTCTTAAACGGTTACTCAACATTTTTTAAACCCTTGCAACTACGATTACGAGAGACTTGTCCATCCGATTACTACAATTTCGATATACAGCCGGTTTTTAATAAAACTTAAATTCTAATGTAAACATGTTAAAAAAAAACTTTATCACAAATTGCTTAAAACTAGCGATGTGCCGAGTACGGCTTGACTCGAGTCAGACTCGATTTCTGCTTTGGGTCTCGCATATTCGAATACTAATTTATATTGACTCGAGTACGCCGGAATCGATTCCGGAACTCGAGTCATGAAGAATCGATCTTGTACTCGGTGTCTCGAAACTATTAAGCGAGTCCAAGTGACTCGAGTCTAGTATTCGAGATAGCTTGACTCGCTCGTACTCGATTTCTGTTTACTTAAGCAATGAAGTGACAAGTGTGTGAAAATAAAAGAACATGCTAACTACCTAATAGAACAAATACCCGAAGTTTTTAAATACATAGCTTCTAAAATTATCTCTTTTTATTAATAAAACAATAAAACCCTCCACAGCTGCAATCATTTTGACCGTGCCTAAAATTATATTAAATATGATGTATTTTAAAGACTGGCTTTTGGAGCCATTATCCGTACCGATAAGATACTTTTATCTCGCGGCTTAAAAAATAATTTTAAAATGAGTTTTGTTTTATAATCTCTGTAACGACTTCGACTTTCCCAGTTATACCTCATTGTTTTAAATTCCGACTAGAGGCTAGTGTAAATCTTTAGAAATTCCTCTCACTAGTGATTTATGCCTTTATCTTAATTTTGAACCTACAATTATTTTATTTTGTCAGTGTCAGTAACAATTCTATTTAAAGTTTTTTATTTAAATGTTACTCAAGGCATATAAAGCACTCTACGTATTTACGCAATCCTAAACATAGAAATCTTTCCACTTCCGTCTCTACAGCGAGATTTATGTGCTGGTTATTTTAATCTCGCCACAGGACTACACAAGTTATAATCTTATTATGCTAGTATAATGAGTTATTAATCAGCGAAGTTGGCACACATCGATGTCAATATAATTTTAAAAGGGCACGTGCTGCTCTTTTTGACATTTTTAATAACTATTTAGAACGTAACACTTCATTTATACCTATTATACATATCTTTCCTTCATAAGTAAGTAGTGTGAAAAAAACATACACAAAATATAAGTGTCTTTTCGGTTACATAATTGGTCGTGTCCGTAATGCATAAAGCGTCTGTTTAAACACCCCGCGTAATACAGCAATCCGACCCAAATTATCCCTGCAACGAACATGCAAACATTACTAACGCGCCAACAGCCGGCATCCGTCCAATATGCTGGAACGTATCGTCACATGGTGCCGCCAACACAATCGCTCATACTTGACAATAAATTAACTCGATATTGTTTACCATTGCGGACAGAAGCAAAGTATAGTACATTTGAAATAATGAACTATCTGTCGCATACATTTTTAAATTTATGGCATTGGTAGGCTCGAATAGGAAGCTGCGATCATGTTGTATAGACGAGGTGCATGGATGCGCCCGGCAAGTGTAGCGGTGCCGGGTGCAAGAGGCAACGGTGGCGTAGGCGCAGGTCGACGACCGCCCGCAGAACGAACGCGTGCGCCATCCCAGCGAAAACGGCAGAAAACCTCGCGAAGGGCGGCAGCACACGGCGTCCGCATTTAGCTTGCCTGAATCTGAGTCACAGCACTGCGAATAGCGGCGGTTTGTTTGTTGCAACGCCCGCTCCTGGCTTTCCCGTCGATTATTTCGAGCGGGCAGTGCTCGGCGCACTGTCTCCGTGAGAGGACGCGCTATGACCCCTCTGCCCGCGCCGCCCGCGCGCCTGCGCCGCCTCGACGCGTGTGACGCCTCCGCCGGCATCGTCACCACCATCAGAGATACAGTCAGCACATGTAGTTGGATATTTTATAGTGAGTGTCCACTGATAATGCGAATCTTCTTCTCGACCCTCGGGCGGAATACTCGCGGCCGCCCTTCGTAGCAGCGTTTTGCGTCAACTCCGCGGCACTTCCTACTACGCTAACAGCAGCTTGCGTGCGTTTGCTGAGTGTAAACTTCCTTCAGTTACAGACGTCATCCGTCAACATGTTGATTGGCAAAAAATATTCGCTGTAAAATATTTATTAGTGTTTGAATTTTGTTTTTCTTGAACGTTACGTTTGTGTGCGATGAACTATATTTTTGCTAAAAATATTTTTTCTTTACTTTAGTTATAGTATTTTTTTATATCCTATATTTGAAGCACCGTGCTTATGGGCACTGATATTTTCAAAAATGAATTATCGCCTTGTTTAGTTCACTGCCGCCATCTATTTGTGAGAAAAAGTATCACTGGTTGAAAGCAGAAATCTAGGTGAAGCGTCTGACATCATCAAGCCGATGTAAATTTAACTTCTGACGTATATAACCCTGCTGTGAGACTAAGAATGATTCCGCTAAACGCTCGAATTGTTCTTACGTTGTTCGTGATATGAGGCATTGTAATGAATTTCACATTATTTTAGATCCTTTATAAAATAATTATTGAAAATATTTTCCAACTCATATTAGTGATTGTTTCGGTTTGTGTCTTATTGCAGCAAACAAGTATTTAAATTTTTATTCCTCTATTTCATTTACCTTTTTTTTCCCTCTGGACTCGGGGGAAGGAGGTGGTGAATCCTACATGGATACATCGGCCGGCTGAGAGGTTATGTCAGACTCATACTGACTAAACACCAACTGAAGTAGGTGCCTTAGCCTGGGAAGGCTATATTAGCGAACGCACCCAGGGTGACGGGGCGATGCAGTTTCATTTGCCTGAATCATACTCGTATAAGTACCTGCTCGATATAAACGAGCATGTCCAAAAAAGATAGTAAAAATGGGATAAGAAAAATCCCTGATCTGTTATACACGAAAGCGTACCAGTAAAATATTTTTTTACTTTGTTTTGTTATCAATGCCAATCGAATTTAGCAAAGTTTGCACTTTATAACGTTATATTAATTTTCAATGGATAATAATTACACTTATTTGATTTAACTGCAATTTTACTATAGTCTTTAATTCAATATTTTAGGAATTAAGAAAAGTAAAGTGATACCGGAGTTTTATCGGAATAGTAAATATGTATGTCAAATCAAAACAAATTTTTAACAGAAATGTAAACTTACAGCTGTAAGCTAAGAGTATAGCGAGCACTTAATTATTTTTTATTATAATTTTGTATTCATCTGAACATATAAGGATCAATAGAGGAAACGAGTTATTGTTAATGTGTCCCTACCTTCAATATATTATTTGATTGATTAACTTTTCAGCAATGTCATTAAATTTAAAAAGCGTACGAGGCTGAATATGTGAGCAGGCCAAATGGTTATCAATAAGCCTTTCTGGCCTTTACCTGTTTAAAAAAAACATAGGTAAACAATAGTTCTTAAATAAATAATAAAGCTGTTACCGCTATGTTTCCACCTATTATCAGGTATACAATTAAAAATAGATATATTAATGTCAGATAAATTGGATTAAATAAATAGTGTAATGAACATTTATTAGATAGATTTAAAACAATACAATCACATAATTTTTACCAAATCGAATAGGCAATATTAATTATTCATGTTTATAAAATGTCAAGTTTAGATAATAGCATATTATTATATTAAATTAATAACCTGATATTGTGACAAATCAAGTCACACACAAGTATTTAGGACATTAAATATTGCGAATAAGTGCTGGTTACACTTTACAAACATTGCTACTTCAAATATGTATTAAGAAGGTAGAATAAAAAAATATAATTGTTCAAAGAAAGGTTTGAAGTTATCTGTTTGTTTTAATCCAGCCAAGACATCTTTTCTGTGGTTTTAATACCACCGTCTCTGTTTTTGTTTACAAAATTGTACCAAAATAGTAGCTCATGTCATAGAATAGAGCGGATATGACCTTGATATGCTATTCTAACTATTCGATTCCAATATGGGGTTATGTAAAAAAAATTGATAATGTGTTTTTATTTGTTTAAATTATGTATTTGTAAGATAATGCTTAATTGTTGGCAGGTAATAGCAGCGGCTCGACCGCTGGCGAGGGCCCCGCGCCACCACCAGCTCACCCCGACCCGGAGCTCGATTCAATGCACCTCATGCTCGACCCGCACCTTCGGCCTATATCGCCGGACCTGAACAACGAAGAGTCCAAGCGTATCTACGAAGAACACAAGCAACTGGCACCAGAGTATCTTAAGGTAAAAGCATTTTTTGTATGGGTTTGCTTTTTATGGCGATCGGTCGGTAGTTGTATGAGTCGGCACGACTATCCTTTTTGGCTACTGGCTGTACATTGGCAAGCTTCTAGCATTTTAGTACGGTTTTTGTCTTGAGAGGGAGGCGATAGAGGCGTGTTAGCGCAGGAAACAACTTAGGCGCACAATGCCTTAGTACTCTTGCTGGTATACCATCATGACCACTGGCCTTATTCGCGCCCTGAGCAGAACTCTCCGGACTTGCTTATTGTGAATTGCGATCTACGATATACATGAGGTATGTTTGGTGGTTGATGAGAGACAACAGAGGGGCAAATAAACTTGCTTTCTCAGCTGCAAAATTAGCGACCCCTCAGGTGAGGTTAGGTCACGTCAGCATTCTTAATTTTTGTATTTTAGTGTGTGGTTCAGTATAATTTATAATAAGCCGTTAGAACGGTACTATAGGGAACGTGCGGGAATTATAGGTGGCAGCACTAAATCGAATCGTAAAGGAAACTTATCTAACCTGTCATCGTGCTTTCAATTATGTAAACAAAATTATCTCTTCGATTATAATATTTTTTAATATGATAAAAGTTAAAAAATATGGGTTCCGGTCTATCAGTAATGATCGTCAGCGTGGCCAAAATTGTATGTATTGGAGGTTGAAGACATGATAAATGAAGAAAATGAGACTGTGATAACTGGCAACATTGTCGCACAAACTAAAATATCTAATGTGACGTGACCGTAAGGGTAGATGATTTTCTGAACTATCTTTTCATTTATGTATTATTTTTTCAAAGTACCTATACAGTTAATTAAATTTATTTTTATTTATTCAGCTTGACTCCAACAATAATATTGCAAATGCAATTTGTAAATGCAAGCCTGGCCTTTCAAGGAAATATGCACTTTAGTTACATATTAATGTTAATTCTCCTGAAAGCGCCAAATCAAAAACTAGCGATGTCCAAGAATGGGGTAAACCATCTTATCGGCATTTATTGGGTTATGATAAGGGACTGAAAATGTTATTTTCATCACTAGTCAAAAGTCTCAACTTATATATTTGATGAAACAGCTAGAATCACAGTATAATTCCACAGCTACTTTAGGAGAATCATAGGCTAACACACCCTTATATAGAAGAGTACTATTCTCTGGAAAGTAATAAAATTTTACGCTATTTGATTTATTTTCATTTTTTGTTGATGTATTGGTTTATCTAGAAATGCAACAATGCATTATGATTAGCTAGAATAATAATTTTCACGAATAAAATTAATTATTTTTACTTGTTATAAATGTCAATGTCAACTATTATTAGAGTATAAGATTGGGATTGGCGACGCCAGTCGGCAGCACCGTCGTTGTATTTTCCTATAATCTCTGTCGCAAACAGAAACAATAATAACCCATATATGTATAGGTGGCCGTAAATTGGCCACTCAATATTTGGATTCATTTAATTAAAATATTTTTCAGTTTTAAATAAATAAATATTTCTTACATTCACACCAATTAGCCTAGCCCAAAGTAAGCACTGTAAGGCTTGTATTATGGATACTAGATTAACGGATAGACATACATACATGATACATAGATATGTAATATTCATAGAAATATATAAAAACACCCATGACTCAGGTACAAATGCTCGTATTCATCATACAAACATTTGCCCCTTCCGGGATTTGAACCCGGGACCGTCGGTGCGAAAGGCAGGATCGCTACCGTTGCCGCTTACCGTTTTTCTAACATAGTATTAATAAATAATTTCTAAAATAGTATTTATAACAAAGTGTAATTTCTTTTTTAATGAAAAAAATCTGCTAATTTCAATGGTTTCCTTTTTTTTTATTTCAGGTTCAAACAGAGACTGCACTCCTCAGTAAACGCAAATCAAAATTAGAAAAATCAATGGATGAAGAAGAATTACGACAAAAAAGCGAAATAATACAACTAGAAAAGGAAAAGGTAGCCAATCTTATAATTTTAAGATTAAGACAATTTAAAAAAATGTTTTTTTATTCAGAAAAATGTGTACTTAACAGTAGTAATTGATTGATTGTATTGATTACGACTTCTATTTACGATTTCGCCCTGATAACTCTTTTTCTTCAACACCTAATTTTCATTTCCATCTCTTTTATTTCTTTTAAACTTAAATTGAAGTATAAAATAACAAGCAAGCCATGTTTAAGATCTTACTCGGATATCCTCTCTTTATTATAAGTATTACGACACGTCATTGAAGTAATATCGAGTACAGTCTGTCAAATATTGAAGCACTATCAAGACGTTCAAATAAATTAGACATTAAATGTAGTGCAATGAAAGGTTAAATAAATGATGTAACTGCTATCAAACATCTGCAGCAATTTTTCATTTTAATACTTATATAGATTTAAAATTGTTCAGTGGCAGAAAATAAATCAGATAAACCTAGATAAAGCACCGTGACTTGGTGTTACACTATCACTAAAAAAATACCGTTGTGTTGTACTTATGTACGCACGTAAGAAGTTATACTTCTTTAGCGTAACTAAACAAAGATAACTTAAAATTTCGTCACGTGTGCCAGCACTCTTTGTTTGTGAAAAGAAAGATTAAATTATATAGTGATCAGTAAGAAGCATCATAAGATTAATAGATTTTCTATATATGTGTATACAGAATCAAGTAATATATCAAAAACCATTAAAATAAACAGTTTAGGTAACCAATAATAATGTAAAAATAATAATAAAAAGAATACATACCGACATTTAAACTCAAATCGATAACCGCACTTTAAAAAAATTATAAAATATAAACCACTTTTAAATAAAACTGTTATAATGTTATTATATAATATAAAATTGTTATTATAATATAATATATTGTTAACCACCATATATAATTTAAAATCACACACACACACACACATTCGTAATTAGCGGCCAACTTCTGCCTGCTGGTTTATTCCATGTCGCTTTTACGGGCAACTTCAACCAGTTCCTTCTGAATTTCACTCTCATCTTTTTTCATAACGCGCCTAAAGAAGTATAACTTCAAAAATATTGATGTGTGTACCTAGACCGGAAATCAAAGTACACCAATAATTTAATTTTCAAGAAATTGAATCACATTTAAAATCGACTCTTCTGTTTTCAGGCCTCGTTATTCAAACTATACTACAGCCTCAAGAATCAGTTAGCGCAAGCGGAAAACGACTGTTGGTTTCCAGAAGACATGCGGCATGACTGACACCACCGCGATTCGGTTACAGAGCGTTATAAGACTGCTATCCAATAAGCGAACATAGACTCAATTAAGATCCACAAAGAAACTTCAGAACTTTTTGCTATCCCGCCGATTAGGCAACACGCTACATTTCTATCTACACTATAGTGTGCCTATAAATGCACAATATTTAACAAATCCATTGAATATTCTTGTTTCTTCGAGTAGAAATTTTATACATTATGATCCTCTACTATGAGCACAAAAGAAGATGACGTGGAACACGTTTTTCAACTACCTTTCAAATATTGTAACGTTGCGTCTATGTTCGATTATTTTGTCAATGGCATAAAGCAGAGATCTGCAAATGAAGCCAAAATGTCACCTTCACATCATTGATCTCAACATGCCAAATGAGCCTTCAAAGCGAGATAACCATTTTGTTGTAAAGACTCAATTTGTGACAGTTATGAATAGAACTGTCGGGAGGTCATGTTCTCTTGTAGTCTTTAACATATGTTCAGTTCAGTTCTAACTTTAATTCGGTCACATAATGTTTTGCAGTGCTTTAATTATATCGGTATGTACTGTTTCTTCATTCACAAGTATTCTTTAGAATCACTATTTTTTATTCTTAGTTTAGATCGTTTTAAAACCGTATCCCCAAAATACTAAAATGTTTGCAACACGATTTGATATCTTATGAACTCTAGTAAGATCAACCAACAGTGTTTGAACGCCGTATTATATGCGATGAACGCGTAATAGGCGTCGACACGTTTGGAATTATTTCATCAACATTGCGATCTAGTGGTGTGCCAGCTTTTTGAGGTTTAATAAATTAGAAAATTTTAAACACTAACCAATTTCACTGGTAGCTGTTGACCAAAGCATTTTCCTGAAAAATATAACGGGACTGAATTCCGTAATCCTTTCTGGGCGATTACACTTGCAGCTGAGAATATATTTTTTGAAGTATTCTTTCAGCTGAGCATTTGCACCTTCCATTTGCATCTCATCAAGTTCTAGGCACCTACATACTTTATACACACCTACATACTTATACAAATATCAAACAATAAGGAATCTGCTACTTAATTTTTATATTTTCTTGTGACTCCATTTTCCTTCAGAATGTAAAAATTTAAATATTTTGCCGTTAAATAACAAAAAAATTAATTGTTATTCCCACAGACTGCAAGTAGTCAAGAAATCAACGCAACAACTTACTATGAAAATTTTTAGAATAATTTTCATATATCATCATCATCATCATGCATAGAGTTATTTATATTAATAAGCACGTTTTAGTGCTTGATAGGTAATATAAATTTATTAAGTGCCAATATTATTTCATAGTTAATTTTATCCTCTACTGTGTGTATGAATTTGATTGTATAAATATAAAATAGTATCTGTAAGCAATATTATAGATGTAAGACTAAAATGTTAAATTTAATAAATATCTTAGACATAACTCATTTTTATTATGTCTCCTAACAGACTCTATCTTGCATTACGATCAATACGTCGAAGTAGCAAAAGGGGTTTGAAGGTTTTGGCCCTAACATCACCCGCCATTTTGATTTTTTTTTTTTCAAAATCGGGGTGCACAATAAATGTCATGTATTTGGATAGGGGACACTTATAGAAGCACAAAATGTTATTTAACATAACATCATAAAGCGTCACGTTTCTGAGTTATTCAAAGGTAAAAATAACAGTTGTAATAATAAATAACAGGTCCCAGGATGGACAGCAAAAGTTTGAATAATTAATGTTTTAAAATCTTGAGTGTATCAGATATCTAAATTAAATAAAAAAGGACGCCATTGTTTTAAAAAGAGTAGAAACAAACATTTTTGTCCGACTATAAGGCAAATTAAGAATTTCTCTAGGTTTTATGCTCAAGGTCGTGTGTAAAATATAACGAGAAACATGTTCTCATTACATTTTATATAATTGTTTTCATTGAGTTATATAAAAAATATCTTTTTATACATTAAATATTTATATTTTCTTCAATATCGCATATCATTTAAAAACGGTGCAGGACTAATATCATACTTATTATTCGACTCATATTTATACCAATCAACATACCAAAGTACTGTCATGCAGCAGTCATCCATGATTCCTGAACCAAATTCATCGTTAATAGTGAGCACAGAATCCGTAAAACAAAGCTAAAGTAGTCGTTGATAATACGCACAGAGTCCGTAAAACAAAACCCAAGTCGACGGTGAAGATCAGAATTAAGTCCATATAAGGCAGCCATATGACCTGGCCTTAAAGAAATCGAAATTGCAATCAAAACAGCTTGAGCGTAAGCAACAAGTGACAATTAGGTTTATTGACATTTGATTGACAAACAAGTGTTGCCATTAAAGGAAACCAAAATTATAAAAACACGAAATCGATTAATCGACTTTTTTATTACTTTGTTTTATAGAATAAATGCCTAAGCTTTATTTTCTATAATTTGGTTTATGAACTTATGCGAAATCTTGAGTTATTTATTCAGTTGAATTTTCGTCACAATCTATTCGTATCGATATTTAATGTGAAATTCTGAAATTCTTGAGTCGTCTCGCACTTCAATTAATGGTTGTTTCGTAATCACACTTAATGGTATTTTTACTTTTTTGTATTTGACAATGCTGTTTAATAACATGAAGTAAGCGTTCACAGGTTGCCTGCTATTTATCCGGGAGTAACGCATAAACTATTCACATAGCTCTAGTTGTTTCATCACAACTAATTAAATTAATGTGTATCGCTAACAATTCGTAAAATAGATTAGGTACAGCCTTAAAAGTTGTACCAATAAAATATAACCTATTTTTCATTGTACTCATGAATTTTCTACTGACGAGTTTTGAAAATATTAATATTTTATCGTGCTCATCTTCACATACAAGGAATTTATCGCCTAAAATTTTTGGAATCACAATTTCGTTCAAGTTTTGTAATAGTTTCAGGAACATTAAATAAAACTGCGATAAACTCTAAATAAAGTGTCTTCTTTAAACGAAAATGTGAAACCTGTATGAAATCATCAATTTTTTCAAAAAAATTTGAACTGATTTCGCTTTTTCGCACATTAATTAGTACACAGACAGATACAAAGACGATTTGCAAGTTAGACTTATTGCTAATTGGACGTTTAGGGTAGTTGAACATTTTGCTACTTAGAGGTATTGCTCGCAAAGCGCTAACTTTCATGGGGCAAAGACAGTGCCCCAGCAGTGAGAAGAATATTAAACAGATGATGATGATTACGTTTTACAACCAAAATAAAAGACACCACTAAAATTCAGTCCAAACTATTTAATTTTCAAGTTCACAAATTGTATCGGAATGCTGATATGTGCCATAAAAAAAATTTGGCACTCTTGATAAGTCTATCAAACGAATGCTTCTGAGATTCCAGTTAAAAATAATGCCACATGAGCAATTTTCAATTGGCCTCATTATCTGTTGGACGAATAATGTTTTATTAACTTATTTACAATAATTACATTCTTGTGTACACAGCTTAATCGTAAGCCTTGTTCAAACGTGACATACATATCATTTAGGACACGGTCAAATAATTTCGAGTCATTGTCAGTCTACACAAGACTTAATACTAGCGTGTAGTGAAAGAACTAAAAAAATACACTGTCCATAATAAAATACTTCAATTTTAAAGAACCGACTACAATCATGTTATAATTTTTTTAGGTGTATCTTGATAATTGCCGCTGAATAGTTTCTAGGAAAGTGTAACCTATTATTGTGATGTATATTATACATTACAAGTAATTATGCCAAATTTCTAGTTCTAAGATGAATTTTACATATTATACATTTATTTACTGATATGAACTTCTTAATTTTAAATAAATAAGATTGTTAATCATTAATGGTAATAATTTAAAATCAAGACACTAAGTTCAAAAACAATAATTCGGTATCGGGAGGACTAAACTCGGCCCTAGTTTGAGTCACATTCGAAAGCTCTTATTAAAATTAAGAAAAACCAAAATACAACCTGAATTATAATATAAAAAATAGTTTAAAATACATCTTAACGACTCGTTGTTTTGGGGCCTTTTAGAAAAATCTATACACTAATAATTTCTGTACATCATTTTATTATTTTTTTCTAGTCTTTACGTAAAAAACAAAATAATACTACATTCAATATTTATTTTTAAAATAGTCATTGACTTGAAATAGTATTTAATAATGATATTCCAAAACTAATTATCATTTTGAAGTGTTCCGTGATCATAACATCAGAGAATACTAAGCTAAATGGAGACAATTCCTCTGAGCCCTTTAAAGAACAGCACACTAAAATATAATCTTTATCCTTATAAGTATAACACGATCGATTTGAAATATCATAAAATTAATTAAGGCAACAGTTTTTAACAAGTGTAGAAATTATTATTACCTCTGCAATGCAATTGCACAATATTGTTAGTCACTGCAGATGAACAATGTGTGACATTCAAAACAGACTTATGATTAATCTCACACTCGAAACTCCTAGTGTAGTGTATTTCACCACTCAGTGCACTCGGGATAGTAATACGTGACAATACAAATCAAACAACCTCTTCTATATATCAACAGCATTACATCACTACATTATACTATTAATTTTTCATAAATCCTTCCACTCTAATGGCAATTACTATTTTGCTATGAATTGTTTTCTGGGAGTTCTTTCACGACCAACTTAAAATAGAATAATATCAATTTAGCTGCACTTCAAATTAAATGTAGTTGTACCGTGAAAGACCCCCATTTTATACACACATGTTGGCAATGTCAAAGGCTGTCTAGCAATTGGTTATGGCACATCCGTGCCGCTAGCACACTATCCGATGGATCGATGGATGATTTAAATTAAATTATTGCAAGCTTGCAAGTCTAGTGGCGAAGATTAGCACCGCGAATGTCGTTTTAATGGAAGGGAAGCGACGACTATCCCTAGCCCTCCGTATAGTATGACCAACCTGACTTCAACATTCGTCATTACATTAATTGCGAGAAATTCAAAAAAACTCCTTATCAGTTAAATTGAGTATCAGTAAAACAAAAATTCAAAACATTGTTATCTTAATTATCTAAATGGAAATCATTATTAAGAATTAGCTTTCTAAAATAACATAATAAATCCAATAAAAATATAAGAAGGACATAGATCGAGAGTATTGGAATCAAATTGTCACAGCAATTATATGCACGATCAAATAAATATTACACATAAATGCTTCATATCAGCGCAAACAAATATACTTTAATATACATATAAATATAATCTCTCCTACTTTCACACACCTAAAATAATAGCAATTAAAACTCACTCTATTCAACGCAACACTTAGTTTGAGCAACGTTTATAGGGAATACAACTTATTAGAGCATATTTTATGTATTGTCAACAATTCACAGGACCTCATATGTGTCGTACATTTAAATCTAATAGATATAAAAACTTTAGATATACATAAGAATAAGGAATAAATCTGATATCTAACGTGAGGGGAAGACTGTTATGGTCTGTCGTTCTCTATCCTGAAACAATTTGATGGCATTTTAAAAAACAACTCATATAAACTCATAAGCTTATGATGAGACAAATTCAGTAAAAACATCGTATATTGCTTACTTAAGCATAAATAACATTGACATTACTCTGATTATCCGCATAGCATTATGTTATCCGGATATAGTACTCACCTATAAGACTCGATTATCCGAAAAGATTTGTCTTATCTAATTTTTTATTAAGAATTTTTTTATTGTTTTTCTGTCAACGGCCTAGATAGGCACGTGCACAAAAAAAAATAAACTTTGAATTTGAAGTTACAAAACATCAATTCTGCAAAATATGAAAGTAATTCCTTGAAAAAATTAAGTACACAAACTACAGTTACTATTGCCTTGTGCGGATAGAAGTGTGTAGCAAAACATAAATCTCGCAGATAAGGGCCTAATTTAAACTGTATTAATTATCTCCTCTATTCACGTTCCTTTATGCTTTCTTGCTATCTGTTTTCCCTGTATTAAATGGTAGGTTCACAAAATACAGATTTTAGTTCATACAAACATCTGTACAGACTACGAACTCTAAGTAGTAAACGTTAACATGTCAATACAATGTTTGCGCAGACTTTTCAAAAATCAGTAAACATGCTTTTTGATGATTAAAATCGACATAAAAGAATCAATAGGTTATTAGGCTCTTGTCTAAACATTTTACAAATATAATGACTAAACAATAAAATTTAATTATAGGAATAAATAGTTATTACAGTAAAGAGGGAAATTGAATTGTAAACTTATCATTATCAGTAACAGAAAAAATGTTTGGAATATAAAAGAAATAAATATTATTCATTGATTAATTAAATAGTTTGAACAATCAGTTTCTCTATTCCAAATAATGTACAGACTAAATTCTATACCTGAGTCTGTATCGTGTGGATCTACTTTAAGAGTAAAATATACTCATAGAGAGGGTGAAGAAGGAAGAAGAAGGTATAAAATGTTAATTGAAAAGCGATAAAGGTTTTTTTATGTTAGTTTTTGGAGTTTAGTCCTTAAGAATTGATTTTGACATAAGGTGCCCGGTACGAAAAAAAATGATCGAATGTCAGCGTTACGTTTTTTGTGCTTATCCTATCGTGCACACGTTTCACTTTTTTATTTTGAAATTTCTATTCAAAGACAATCGTTCTTAAAGAGTAATCTCCAATCGTGCGTCGGAGCTGACACATACACTATTTTTTTTGTTATCTTTTACCTGTGGTGTGGTCACTAGCTGTGCTGTCGGCGCGCTTGCCACTTGAAATCCAGTTGCATGAGCCACTGCTGCCCACGCGATCGGTTGCACGCGCGCAGTACCGGCTTCCACACGTCGGACGATTCCGGCTTGTCCAAGCACATTCCAGTGTTTGTGTGCTTTATCGTCCGCGTCTACCAAACATACAAAACAATAGGATATATGACTACAATAAAAATAAATATATGGTCTCTCGTGTGGCGCAAGAATAGCACCACCTCATCTCTTCTCATGGGTGTGGGAAGAGGTGACTAAGGGATCCAGACTTCGGAGGATGGGCGGCAACATTCTACCGTATATCATGCCATCACACTGCGATCGCCAAAACGTCTGCCAAGCGTGGCAGTTATGGCAAAAAATATAACCGTAACAAACAAACCCACAGCACGGCCCCTAGTCCCCGGCGGCCCCACTAACCCGGACTATGGTAGGGGTCACGGTAATGGTGCGGCAGGAGGTGCGATGAACGCAACATATAACACGCGCACATTGCGGACCAACGAGAAGCTGGCTGAACTTGAGTAAGAATTGAATAGGTTGCGAGGGAATATTGTAGGATTGTGTGAAGTCAGAAGAGAGGGAGAAAACACCATGATCCTCAAACGGAAACCTGCTTTATTTCCGGGAGAGCGACCAATTGTCCCAGGGTGGTGCCGGGTTTATCGTCCACAGGTCCCATGTCAACAACGTGGTAGAGTACCTTATACTCAGATTAACCAAACGGCACTCGCTGAAGGTCATACAGGTGTACGCAACGACCGCCGAACACCCTGACGACAAGGTGGAGACTATGTATGAGGATATTTCCAGAGCTATACATAGGTCCGGGACTCTCGTCACTGTTGTGCCCCCGGAAAATGGGGCAATTTGGATATGGTGAGAGGAATGCGGGTGGCAAAATTTATAGAGGCATGGCCTATTTATAGTGAACTCCTTCTTCAGGAAGCCAAAACAGCGAAAATGAACATGGCTGCATCCCAATGGTTCTAGAAAAAATGAAATCGACTTCATCTTGTCGGCGAAGAAGCACATATTCAATGATGTATATGAGATCAACTCAGTGAAAACAGAAAGCAATCACCGAATAGTAAGAGGCACATTGAATATCAGGACAAAGCTAGAGGGATGTCGACTGATGAAGTCTACGCTCCCCGCACTAGTGTTGACCAAAATCAGTCTTGCAAGACGCAAGAGTCTGGCAGGCGTAAACTTGATCTTGCTCATATCTTGCACGGTCAGTCTTGGTCTTAGTCTTGCTGAATTTAGGCGGTCTTTTTCTTGCACAAATTTAAGAAGATGTTCAAGACGCAATCTTAACCACGATTTGAGAAAGAACAAGAATAAGCCTGCGAACTCTTGCGTCTTGCAAGACTATTTTTGGGCAACACTATCCCGCACCCATCCAGCTCCAAAAACCCGAAATTTTCAACGCGACCTACAAAATCATATCGAAAGCATGGGCAAATGCGAAAATGTGGACGACTACAATGAAAGTTTCGTGGAAATTGTCCGAACGGCTGGGTCTAAAGCCTTCAAAACCTGCCGTTCAAAAGAAAGGCAAAACTTAATACTGCAGTCCTTTGAAGATGCTGCTCAGTATCTGCATCTCAACAAACAGATCTTTAAGTCCCTACCCCTGACGTAACGTCGGACGACGGCGATCGGACGTAACAAGGAATCAAAAGTATTCAAAAGGGATCAGTCTGTTGGCCAAAGTCAACTGACCAAGCTAAAGGTCGAGGATGGCAGAGTCATTTTGTCAAAGCCTGTAGTGTTGGAAGTTGTCGAGAAGTTCTACGAACAATTTTACACGAGTGTACGCATACCTGTCAGTAATCTAGCCAAAGATAGAAGAGCTAGATTGACCCGACACTATACCGAATATATCCCGGACGTGAAACTTTACGAGATTAGAATGGCTTTCAAACAGCTGAAAAACAATAAAGCAACGGGTGATGATGGAATCACGGCTGAGCTTCTGAAAGCAGGCAGAACGCCGGTACTTAAGACAAGAACCAATGTTTGACTAATGGCCGCTCGCGATCATGCACCGAGCTCTGCAATATTAAATTGAACTAGTGGCCTGTCCGCAAACCCCTACAATAACTATACTTTACTATACGTTACTTCACATAAAACGTGACTTTATCATTTCAAAGTCACGTTTTATGTGAAGGTGTGTTTGTGCACGTAATAATAAGGAACAGCAAAGCCCAAGGACGACCCCGACAGCCTCCAGCATTTGTCACCACATGGCGGTCAAGGTATCGTGCCCCCATCATCTTCGTCTCATATTTGTTGTCGACATTAATTTTCTCATACCACAATACAGACCACTAATTTTGAATCGCCTGCATAACTAATATATCTCTATAATAATAACAACCTTAGCGTCGTAGGTCCACTCCTGGTTGCCACGCATGCCGTGACAGCGGATCAGCTTGATTGGCCCGCGCGGGTGCGCCGCATCCAGGCAATTGTCGTCAGACATAATTTGCTTACGCTTCGTGTAAGCAAACACCTGTAATACGTTATCATATTAAAATAACTAAAAATACTTTAGATCAATTCAGGTTATACCGGTGGAATTTTAATCGTTGATTTCAAGTACTTGCGGGACATGAAAGTTGAAATTAAAAGCTACATTGTTTTTGTTTTTAATTGAAGAATATACTACATCATCTCAAAAGCGTAAGAAACAATAGTAATTTACTTCACAGAATGCACTCAAACTGCGCTCCGTAAGCAAGCCACACACATTTAAGCAATGATGAAGTTTTTAACATTTTGTTAATTTATCATTTCATCATCGTCATCATCCATTACCAGGACAAAACGATTCCGCAGCGGTAAAATGAAAATGAAAATGAAAATAACTTTATTCAAATGCACTTAAAAATAAGTAGTTTTGAATCGTCCAACATTTTTTCCTACCACCCATTCAGGACGTCTTTTAACTGACAAGAAGAATGGGCGCAAGAAACTCGTCAGCTTTAACAGAAGTAACGACATTTACAATATAATACGTCGTCACCATATACAATCCACAAAAAAAAAAAAACAAAATTATTTTGTTATGACAATACTAATAGTGTTATGATATCATTATTTCGTTGTTTCGTTGATTACAACAAAGTCAACAAGTATCTGTACTTACTTAAAGTAAGTATCCCAAAACATTGCAATAACATACAGGGAATAAACGACAAATTTAAGAAAACAACAAGATTATTAAGATATTTCAAACAAATGGTAATAAACCTTTTTAGTAGCTTCATAATTCGATAACTTATTATGAATACAGAAAATCGCAGCGATAAAAGAAGCCAAGCGGCTATGATACAAACTTGGGCCTAGAATGTATTAGTTTAAAAATCAATTGGGAAGTTTTTAACTTTTTATATGTTTATTGCATTTTTTCAATGCCATCTTATAAGATAAATTACATATTTTAATAGAAAATTACTAGAAAAAATCGACTCGGCTCACAAGTGAATCCGCGGGCGGAAATCGAACCCGCAACCTTTGGAAATTGGATGTTCCTCTAATTGGGGAAATTTATTATTTTTGGTTAATGACAAAATTTGTTACTTGACCTGGTTCCCACCAAGGCCGTGACAATAGCCCATGCCGAGGGGCTGGCCAGCTTTGCCACCTAACGTGTCCAGGCAGTTAGACGTCTCAGCATTGCGGATCTGAAAACCAAGAATAATTTTCATTACAATACTAAAGTATGATTTATGTTAACAAATTCCAAATTATTGTAAGAGAAGTAATCATTTAGAAAAAAACCTATCAAAAGTACGACATTTATTTTTAAACACTATTGTTGTCATTGATATATACGCTTTCGTCAGTAAATTTATTAAGCTTAGTCTCTGTCAGAAAAAAAGGTCGGTCAGAGTTGTAATTGTCATTTCAAAGTCACGTTATTCAGACGGAGGCAAAAGACAAAATTAGTGATTGTGTTGTGCTTAACATATATATTTTAACATTTATTTTAGCATAAATAAAAAATGAACAATAAAGTAAGACTCGCTTAATTTTTATTACATTTTATCAATAAAAACAATAAGCACGAAAAGTATGTTAGTTATACTCATACACTTGTAAATAATGTCTTACTGGTTAATTTTAAATTTAGCACAGTGTAACTTAAATTTGTCGAAAAGGTTTGGTACTTGATCAAACTTTACCTCTCCTAAGTAATAGTAGTCCAAAGGCATTTGGCTCTCCGGGTAGATGTTCTCCAGGTACCACCTGAAGCTCTTACACTTGAGTCTGTCTCGGAGCGCTTTCCTCTCGGTCACGTCTCCGACGGGCACATTTAGCGCTCCTAGCGGAATTGATGTACATTTTTTATGATTTATAACAAATGTTTACAAGGTTAGGTGCGCACAGTAAAACCAGCTTCAACGTTTGTATATTGTGTCAACGTAGTCAAACTGAAAAACAGTGGCAGCTTGACTGTGACAAAATCTATTATTATTTTATATTTTAAACATGAGTTTTAAGATAAATTATTATAATAGAAAAATACTAGAAATCGACTCGGCTCACAAGTGAATTCTTAGGCGGGAATCGAACCCGCAACCTTTGAAAGTCTGGTCCAATGCTCTCCCAATGCTCTCCCAACAGCGTAAAATTAGAAAGGTACTAGAAAATTTCGACGAGTGTTCACAAGGCTCACTAGCTCAATTGGGAGAGCATTGGACTATTTTTATAATGCTTATAAAATCATAGGTTTTAATTTTTCTTTACTGTAATCTATTTATAACTGTAAACTAGTGGGAACAGCGAAAATTGCTATCATCTTTTTTTTATTTCGAATGTTACCATTAAAAATAATTGCGATTGTCTAGCAAATGTCTGGAAATGGGTGTGACAATTTCTAACACACTAGTATGTTTTGCATAATAATTTTCTTGCAATACATTTCAATCTGAAAACGAAAAATAATAACCAAAGCGTAACAAGAACTGATGTTAATTTGTATTTAATTGACGTAATACACAAATCATGTGTGTTATGTCAACACACATAACATGAAACTGTTAATTAAAAGCACTAATTTACTGATAATGTTAATAACAAGCATGAATAAATGGTTTAATCAACATGAAATGAATGTTACGTGTTGTGTTAATACAGCTGATTTAAACTGAGGTTGCTTTGATGAGACTTTGAATCTATAGTAATTAAAAATGAAAAATATCCTCTATCAAAATACGACGGCTGTTTACGTATAAGACTAGGACAATTGACTTCGAACAAAAACCATTTGCGAGAATAGTTTTTTACACCTGAAGTGATGAATATCAATGAAATGTGAACGCAAAACTGGAATAACAAAAATAAGATATTCGTATAAACTAAGGCCAAGAGAGCTCTAGACGGTTTTGAGGCTTTATATTCTCTGCACTCTATATAAATAGTGATTGTACTAGAACAGTTATTGATTCCATTGGTGTACTTTATGAACTCACAGACGAGAGATAAGACAAAACAAATAAAAAAGTAACGAAAAACATAAAGCACAATAACATAAAAAAACATGACAAGAGAAGATAATAACTACGTAATATACGTAAGATTGGAATAATGTTGGAATCATTGGTAAATAAATTGGTGTGAGTTGTCCGGAATTAATTATGAATAACAGTATTGAATTTACTAAAATGGTAAGTTGAAGTGACGTTTACATTAAACTCATTTTCCAATGTTTCCAAAGTAACAAAATATTTAATCAATTTATATTGTCATGATAAAAATATTCCATTACAATCATAATAACAACGACCCTTTGTTTAGAAATACTCTGCAGACATTCCAACTTACTTAGCAATTAATTGGAAATGTTTTTATGGCAACTGTGTCAACAACTTCAACAATAAAACACTTGGAAAAACATTTAAAACATTTTGAGAAACACGGAAACGTTAGAAGACATAAGAGAAATACATAGAGCACCATATGTATAAAGAGTATATAATGTATATAAATTGCTTATGCCCGGTATGTTGGGATACGCAGATGACAGCTAGGTTGTAGAGAGCTATATGTCTGATGCACGAGCCAGTGCTGAACAGATCCAGCGTCATAGGAAGGCGATGGTCAGCCGCATGAACCTATCCCTTCAGGCAGTCTCCGAATGGGGCGATGCCAATCTGGTAAGGTTCAATCCATCAAATACCCAGGCGTGTATTTTCTCCGTTAAAAAGAATGCTTTTAACTGAACTCCTATTTCCGAGGTATATCCGTGCCGATTACTGATCAATTTTGGCTCTTTCATTGAGATTAAGGCTCAACTAGCTTAAAAAAATAAATAGTATTCTGGCGAAAGTGAAAAGGAACTTCACGCCGAAACAGTTGCCCAATCTTTAACAAGCGCAAGTTCGATCGTGTATGGAGTACTGTTCTCATCTTTAGGACGGTTCCGCCCAATACCAGCTCCAGACGCTTGAGTCCATTTAGAGGAGGGCCAAAAAGCTCATCGGCAATGACGATCTTTTTTATAAGCTCAAAAGCTTTGAGCGTAGACGAAAGGTAGCAGGCAGGATACATTTCGGAGAGTGCGCAGAAGAATTGCACATAGCCTTGTTCCGCCGTCCCCATTTTTCATCAGACTACCAGACTTACAAATTGGCGACACCGTTATATGGTTGATATACAAAAAAGTCGCACTAAGCGTGTTGGTTCCAATTTTGTGATCCGTACGGCTAAAGAGTTCCACCTCTTTACCTGAGTCTGCGTTTCCTGATAAATTTAATTTAGGGGTCTAAGTCACGAGTGAATAGGTATCATCTAGGTCACATCATAGATCGCAACATCGCTTACCATTAGGCGAGATAGTGGTAAAAAAAGGGTCACAACGTGCATACCACGCAATCGTCGTCGAACAGAACAAGTTACTTTCGTTTTTAATCGTTCACTAGAAGACAAACTACATACTATCCTCCTTCAATGGTGACATTATAAAGCAGCGAGTTCTGTGTTTCATAAGCGAAGGGACCACAAATAGTTGGAAATTATCATTCGTGAAGAATCGCGAGGCGATGAACTGGATTGATATTGTAGAAATGTTTTCGTTTGTTGACTTTTGAGGCGCATAATTACGGGTTTTAAGGCATGAGAATGGAGAACGATAGCTGATTAGGACGAATAAGACGAAAGTATAAGACTCGTAGGATCAGACAACCTAGTAAAGTCTACTGGCTATATAGTGCCTGTAAGAAACATATGTCAAACAACGCTTTTCAAGGCAAACAATGTTAACATAAAACAATTTATACGTTTACGTTACAGGTTCAGAGCTGTCGCCGCGGCTCCTGAAAAGGAGTAAAAAGCTAAAGAATCTAGCAACTTAAAGTATCAATTTGGAACCGTGTGGAAAGCCCAGTGACAATATTCTGGTTCAATGTTATAATAGAAAGGAAGCACTACCACTATTTAGTTAAACTTTTAATTTATGCATACGTTTTCTTTATAATATTTACAGGTGTGTATCGAGTTCTCTTTGCAGTCGGTAAAATAAACTCTGAATCTATTGTGTAATATATATGTAAATATGATATTGAGCCGTAATTGGCTTTCACTTTGGTCCACTTTTAATGGAATTAATACTTAATTATGTTTATATTAATGTGATAAACATCAAACCTCGTCAGTCACCCCTCGGCGAGATGCGTATTATATTGAGACAGATGTTGTGGTAAGTAGCGCGAGGAAAACAAGAAACTTAGGAAGATCACAGAACCTAGAAATTTCTCTCATCATTTCAAAAGGACTTTAGTTGAAAAAAAATATCAACCAATCAAGCGTAACTTTTGTGAGTAGTGGGAATAAAATGTTGCTGCCAAAGAACAAAAAAAAAAGAAAGTGGTTTCATAGACACCTTAGTTGAAAAAAAAAAAATTAACCCAAGGCACGCTTTTACTAGGCGTTCATTTACGTGCCAGTGAACCGGTACCGACAACAATCAGGAGTCGTCCGACAAGCACCTGGGTTAATATTGTAGTAGAAGTGCTTCCATTCGTCGAGCCAGACCTCGGCGAGGCGCGCGTTGTTGTGGTTGACTACGCGGCCGGTGCCGCCCGGGAACGAGTAAGGCGTCGTCTTGCGGAACACGTGGCCCACGTGCGAACACGGCGCGATCTCCAGCGTGCCCCCGCACATCCACACCTGGCCCCGCCAATGTTAGTACCACAATACTCACTGATACTCACAACAAATACATCATCAAACGAATAGATCAACTGGTTTTACCTTATAATGGGTATAAAAAGATCATTAACGAAGCCGCGACTTATGAACAGTGTACGTGAAAGTTGATAACCAAATGTAACAGATAGAAATTACATGAACTAGAATTAGATTGCGTGTGTGTCGTATTGTTCCCGTGTGTTTATGATATTTAAATATGCAATAATGATTTTAGCCAAAATAAAATAAAAAATTAGCAACATAAAATTTTGTCATTAAAACTCCATAGCTAATCACTACCCAGGTTAAACACAAAATAATTATTGGAATCATGGAATGGTTTCGTGGCTTTAGTCTTCGTTAAGGCTCTTTTTACGGTTTGTAATATATAATTCTCCTTATAATTCCGCATAACTAAACAGTACAGATTAGGTTCAGTCAATCTGGCTAACGGAGAATGCAAAAATTTGTTCTGACTCAGGTCAGAACAAATTTTATCAGTCAAAGTTTAGTTTGATCAGTCAAATAATGGCGGTGCAAGAGTAAAGATATTATTATACTATTATTATTAATATTATAAATTAACTTCTTAAATTGAAATATAGTCTAGCTATTAATATCAAAGGAATATGCATTGAAAATTATGTTAAGTAGAGCTTACTTTAAAATCTAATAAGACAGTGAAACCAGAAAACGAATGTAAAGCAATCAGTAAGCAATACGCTTGCTATCCATTTCCTTATAACGTGGTTTAGACTTACTTTGACTAATGAAATAGGAAAACAAACTATAATATGCAATGTGTCACAATATGTACACACAATACACGACACGCGTACGCGGAGACAATTAATACACAAGCAATAGAAGTAACGTTACCAGGGGAAACTATAGTACTCAACGCGGTGAAAGAAAGGAAATATTGAAAAAGATAACATGTGTAGTTGGTTTGGTTCGTGTTACACACACAGAAAAATCTGAATTATTCGCTTTTTCGGTAGTAATAAATATTAGCTCTCTATTTAAGGATCATAGAACTGATCAATACAAAGATTGTGATTCCTAGCGTCTATTTATATACAGTGGAACTCCGGTAATCCGACGAACGTTTTGCAGGGCAGTGCCTAAGATCCGCTATAGTCCGGAATTCTTTGAAAGAAATGTTTGTAATCCGACAAATTACAGATCAAAATGATAAGATTCTATCTTAACTAGTAAACAATGAATGCACGCTAGGCTGCTCCCCTATCATATATAGTCAAATTCAATTTTCAATTCAAAACTGAGCAGTCAGAATTAAAACAAGCGTTGACCACAAAACAGTGTAGTGGTGGCGTACAAATTGCAACATGTTCAATTAATGAAGATTTGCCATAATAAAGTTTGTGTACATACAATCCACAGTGATAGGCTTGTCGGATTACAGGGGGCGCCGGATTAAACAGGGGCCGAATTAGCGGGGCTCCACTGTAATCGCAAAATCAGGTATCAGTGGCGAACGTCTATTTTTCTGCTTACGGAATATATAAGGAAGTAATTTTTGAACACAAAAAAACATATTAAATAGTACATTTCAATGAATTAAGAACAGTAAAACCAGTTTCTAAAATAAATCAGTGAATATTGTGAGCTTTAGACAGTAGTAAAACTATGATACCAAAACAAAATCTATAAAAATAATAACTTTACTACTGTCGTTAAATCAACCAGATTAAAAATGTTAGTGAATACAAAATATAATTAAACTGTATAAAAAGACATGGTTATTATTGTATTACACCCGTTAATTACATACATGTTAATAAATAGACAATTACCACCCGTTACAAACGTTAATATTTGATTTGACTGTGGTACATACAAATAATATTGATAATTCTATTAGGCCATGATATATAATAGATCAAGGGCTATGGTGGGATAAATGAATACTTTGATATTAATACATTTATGATAATAATCATACATTTTGGTTTTAATATAGAGATATACTATATTTTGTATATATTACAAAATAAATAGAATAAATAATAACAGATTTATATTAATATTGCATAATTAAATAAAACTATCAATATAAATACATAGCTCTTGATCTACAAAAGGATTGCTGTGGTATATTAACAAATATCCCTAAAATTATTAGTCTTGAAAATCCATCATTGCTTCTGCATTTACAAGAAGCAAAGTAAAATACTGCTGAAAGAAAATACGAAAGAACAAAAGAGTACCCGAAAAATAAATTAAGGAACAAAGTATTCAAATAAGACAACTGAATAATGAAAACACAAATTAAAAGAAGTTGTATCAGAAGTAATGAAGCGAAAATGAATGAAATGAGCAAAGCATGCAAGTTTAGATGAATGCAGCTGCAATGGTTTATGTTAGAAGCTATTGACAGTCAAACGTTAAAATGTTAATGACAAAATCTATGAATCTCACTGTCGGTGTTACAACCCAAGCCACAACAAAACTTTACCGTGGAGACTAGTACTACTAGCATTTTGTGAAGTAAAAAGTTTAACTAGTTGTTTTAAAAATACCTGACCGACCTATTTTGGAAATGTAACAATTACACACTGCATTTTTTTGCTTTTAAACAGAATGGGACAGCCTCAGTTAAACTACATATAACGAAATGTGAGTTCTCAACATGGTGAATAAAAGATAGAACACATTAATTTATTATGAGTATTTGAAATGCTTGTACTGAACATCAACGGCTACGCTATTGCTTCAGAAGTCCCACTTCTGTTAGCCGTGGTAAAAGTCAAAATGTCACCAACATTATTCGAAATCGCGCTTTAAAACTAATCTACACTATATTATAATGAGTACACTTCACGACAAAATGCTAGCAGCATCCTCCAGTCCTTGCGAACCTGGGTTCATGGCGTAATAGAACTCGCCCCACTCGTCCATCCAGACTTCGGCGACGCGAGCAGCGTTATGCAGCACGACGTTTTGCACGCCGCCGGGGAACGTGTACGGCGATTTGTCGCGGAACACGTGGCCGACGTGCGAACACGGCACGATCTCCAGAAGCCCACCGCACTGCCACACCTTACCCGCACGCGATACATTAGGATACTAGTATAGATATTTGCACTACGTACAATACTCTCCCCTCTCCATAGATATGTCGACCCCTCTTTCTCTGTCCAATCCAAGTCATACATAGCTATAGTTTGCTTTCACGCTTTGCATGAGTAAGCTAAAGTTTCAGCGGTATAATTTACCGCTTCTTATTCGCGAATTTGTCTGTCAAATCGAAACAAATATTTCGTAGAAAATAAGGTCCCAATTTTCTCTATTATATCAATAATTATAAAAGAACTAGATAAAATATTGTTATAGCAAAGTATTTGTATAAGATTAATTATTTGTTTTATAAAAATATTTATAAAATATGTAGGCTACGAAAATATAACGCCCCGTATTGCTTCTTAGACATCTTATCTTTAAAATAAGTGTTTTTTTTAAAGGCTGTCGCAAAATATGTTACCCGGAAGCTCATCTCCAAATTCTCTCCGCCCCAGATGTCCATACCCTCGTCGTAGGAACCGATCTTATAGAAGTACTCGCGATCTATGGCGAATAGTCCACCAGCCATTGTTGGCGTACGGAGCGGCGCTGTGCGGTCGCCACCCCGTCTAGACATCTCTCTTTCTGGGACTCTGTACCTATAAATATAAAAAACTGTATTACCGAACGTTGTAATACCAATTCAAGTTTTCACATGGACATAAAACCAAATAAATTCTTTACTATCGTATAATTCTTTCTTTTGAGAGAATGAGCAAATGAAGTAGGGCGATTGAAAAGGTCAGAAAACGTGAAGTCGTTAATCCAAAAATAAACTTGTTTCACATCACTACATAATCTATCTTTTCTTTAACAGTGGGCTAGGTTATTATGTAATGAATTTCAAAAAAAGTGCCTAACTAATTATGTTTAATGCGCTAGCCATAAATAAGCCGATTAAATGTGTGTTTTTAAAACAGGGCTCCTACACCAAAGCACAGCACTAAGATTACCTTTTTGCACTCAAATATAAAATAATATACCAAGTTCGCACAACATGCATTGCTTTATTTATTTTTTTAATTGTAACGTTATGATAAGTCAACATGTGGCCGTTTGACGCGTTTTTATTAAAAAGTTTTCTTAATAAATAAGCAATATTTATTAAGAAATATATTTTTATTGTATTAACAAGTGTATAATCAATATTTTTACGTACGATTGTCATTTCAAACATAAAACAGTTGCTCAAAAGTTATCGATTTAAACAGCTGTAGTAATATTTGTATTAACTGTTATGGTATTTCAGCGATATACGTTTTTTCAGCATCTTAAGGCCAATGTAAATCATTCTTCGTAATTATTTGCACATTTATATTAATTATAGTAATTAAATGTGAGATTTACGTTCCAAGATAAAATAGACCATTTTACATGTATAAATGATTCGAATTTGCTTCATAAAACCACAAAGTCTGATATCAATGAGGTCAACTTTTAAATTATTACGATGAATATGTGTTTTTTACTAAGTAATAAAACTCGAACAAGCGGCAAAGCGGCAAAATACCTGCTAAATTTTGTGTTGGGTAAAGGTTTGCACCAGAAATGTTTTGTAATATATTGTTTAATTTTCTTTGTAAAAGTATTCCTCTTGTATTATTTTTTGGTTTGTAACTGAGAGCACTTAGATGTTTTGCTTATCAGACTGCATAAACACACATGTTTGTGGAGTTGCAGCCTATCATAGTTTTATTGTGTATTATATTATCCCTAAAATGTATTTGTTGTTGCTGTATTTTGTAATAAGTATAAACTAATAAATTTATTTTGAGCCGAAAAATAATACTCGATTTAAAAATCTAAAAATCCCACGTCTTTCAGTGACCAAAAAAGAATAAAATAACCCGGCGGGGCCAAGCGAGGGGCCACTCAAAACGTGGGGGCGCATCTTTACAAATACTCTCAACATCTATCAGTGGCGTAGCATAGGTCACTAGCACCCGTTCCAAATTTGCCGCCCTCTTATTTTTGCAATCCATTATAAAAAAATTGAGGCATGGTAAAAAGAGTACTTTTATTGAATAACACTAACCTGAAAAGTGAAATTAACTTTTTTTTATATTTTAATTTTTTTTTCTCTATCTGCCACCTCCGCAGCGCCGCCCCCGGCAAAGTGCCGCCCGGTGCGGACCGCACCCTCCGCCCCCCCCCCCATGCTACGCCACTGACATCTATGCATATCATACATCTAATTACATCTCCATAAGTAAAGTGAAAAACGTGGGATTTTTAGATTTTTAAATCTAGTATTATTATTTTATTCTTTTTAATTATTAACTCAACGAAGTAACCATGTGTTACGCAACAATCGGATAAGCCCCATACAAAAGTGAAAGTTGCCGAAAGTTGACCTGAAAATGCACCTAGAAAGTTGAAAGTTGTTTAAGCGTGCATTGTCATCGGGTTCTGAGCTACCCTGAAAGTTTCAACTCGCTAGGTGGTCGGGAAGTGCCTCAAAATTGAGATACAAGATTCCAACCAGACAGACAAGACGACAGACAAGCAAACAGACAAGAAAGCGACCTAAGAAAAACGTGGTAAAATACGACTTCACGCAATTCGGATAAGCACATTAAGCAATCCAATAAAAAATAATATTACAGGTGATTTATTTAATTTAATATTAAATAGGTAATGGCAAAATCGTTTTTGTATCGATTTTTCAAGCTTTTAAAGTTGTCCTTTATCCCCTGTATGTCACGGCACTGTTTAAGTTTACTCATTTAAAACAGCTACAGACTTTCTTGTAATCAACGATGTAATGACACTGCTTCTTAGTGATAATAATAATTTATTATCACTAAGAAGCAGTGTTTATTGAATTTGTAATGAAATCTTTAGACCTAAACAAAGTAACCGTCTCAAAGTTTATCTCTACATGTAGGGTCAGTTTTATATATTTAAAAAGTACAGATTTTACACTTTTTCAATTGAAACAAGCGACACAGGACTCTTAATAAAAAACATTCTTACATGATCTACGGTAATAATTTATAATATATATTTTTTATGTGGTCGCATCAAATCAGACATAAATTTAGATCATATTTGGCATGTCGGGACTCTTAAGTACCACTGATGGCGTATGTGGCTGCTTCTAGTATTTTTATTTTGTTTAGTATTTAAGATTACAAGTTACGCTTATGAATAAACAAAAATAAATTGATTATTTTGTATTATAGATATGTTGATGATAATACATATCTTAATTACTCGTACTGTTTTATGAAACTTTACTTTTGAATATAATACTACTATAACAGTATTGTTTCTATTGAGACGAAACAACCTCATCAATTCTTAATAATTAAAAAAACAACATTGTTTAGATAGAACGCCATAACCAGAATGTGAATTGTCAAGTATGGGGATTGATTGACCCGCTATATTACGTAATATTCAATTACTCTAATAGCTTTTAAATTAGTCAACGAATTTCGATAATTTTTTTGGTATTAACACAGGAATGTTATCGAAACATTTTCATGTAGGTATAACAATTTGAATGTTAAATATATAATACTTATATTATGACCATTTGATGCAACGCTAACGATCCTGCCTTTCGCACCGAAAACCCTAGGTTGAAGTCCCAGAAGGGGAGCACTTGTACCTGAGTCATGGGTTTACTAAATAAATAGAAAAATATAAATATTCAATTCATGATATGTATGTCTATCCTTTTACCCTACCCTATCTATCCGTAACACAAGCCTTACTCTGCTTACAAAATAATTATATATTTTTCTATGAATAGAAATACTTGTAAAGCTTATAACTGTCATCTAGTACGTGTCATAACCATCACGCTGTGCCAAATTCATCTGATATAAATAACGAAAAATTCAGGCATACGTGGGTGTGTTTTCCTTTGAAATATCTACATAACATTTTTAATAAAGAATATTAACATTGCGATGAACACTTTATTAGTATTCCCGTTAACTCCTCATGATAAGTCAAACGTTTGTGTTAACGAGGGGTCCATATCCGTAGTACATCGGCGAGGATCCAACTCAGTGGTCTTGGATTAGAACTGACACCTTAACCGACCTTGACCTTGGCTACGGCTGCCTTCAATTTGGCGGTAAAACGATATTTTGACTGAAGTCAGCAGCTATTAAACAAAATTAATGTTTACTATTTATTGTGTCGAGAAAAAAACCATAGTCTCCAAATAGCGTTTTCCTCTATATTCTTAAGTCTATAATAGTGTTAACTACAAACCTTATCATAAACTAGTGCACAAACTTGTTAACTGTTAATTACAAGCCGGCCGTCCTCGGCGCTCACAATAGGACGAAATCGTGACGCAATCAAACAATCTCTGATAAACCTTTCTAACTTTACACGTACAGTTATGCCTTATAGAAAGAAGACAATTAGGGCAGTTTTCAATAATAATTTAGGACTCCTAGCATTTTTTTTTGTAAATTAGTACTACCTTAGAGTACAGTTAGAAAGATAGAATATTTTTGTCTGTTGTTTTTGTATTGATTCTATCCATGTTAAAGTAAAAAAAAAATATTTTACTTAAGAGGTTTTAGAATATACTTAATACATTTTAAGATAATGTTACATACAAAATAATCTGCACATTCATAACACTTTTAATATATAATTCCAGCATAGTAAAATACATTTGCTTCTCTTGTTATGCGGTGTCTTTGGTTCAAATAATAACACAATGAATTATTTGAACAACAATCACCGCTACACTATTGTCAAGGTATCACTCATACTACGTTAATCGACTTACATATATTCACTGCAACTATATAACTAACCTAATATTTGAGATTTTATTTCATCAGAATCAATGTATACTACATAAATTTTATTTAAATAAAATCATAATTTTTTTTGTTTACACATATTATATATAAACAAAAGCATGACGAAAGGATATTAATATAAAATGATATGGATATATAAATATAATAAATATTTTCTTTTATACCACGAGGTACGATTGAAAATTAATGTAACCCAAAATCAGCGTAAAGTGTGAACTAAATGGACCTTCGCTTAGGGCGAGACAATACTTCCCGAACGTTTATGTTTATGCATCGTTTTTTACTGGAAAAATATTTAGCGAGAACCATTAACATACTCATAAAGATAATATAACTTATTACATCCCACTTTACATAACGAGCAATTTTTTCAACATAAAGTTTGAAGTTTATTAATCGTGCTTTATAAAAATATTGTTGATTTACATTTCTTCTTTCTTCGATCAATTGTTTTCTTGTAATTATTAATTACTAGCTTTCCGCCCGCGGCTTCGCCCGCGTGGAATTCGGTTATATTGCGGTATAAAGCACAACTATAAGAAAATTTCTCATTCCCACGGAAAAATCTAAGAAGCGCGATGTAACGCTGGATACAATTAGTTGTTAAACCAAAACTGAATGGTACACTATATTATATGTTTTCCCTTGTGGAGCAAAAACATTTGCAGGATGATGCAGAAAAAACACATCGTTACCATGTTTTAAAAAACACCCAGCGCCATCTATCGCATACCTCAAGAACTAAATAACGTAACTAATACTTATACCAATTAGTAATTCGTTGACTTTAGTGATTTCAGGATAAGTAGATGTAAAAAAAACAATTGAGACGATAAAACAAATTGTACGTCATCCCTCGAGAATTCCTCATTTTCGAGGATTCATTTTCGTATCATTTAGCTTCTAAATTTACATGTTTATATTCGTTTTCAATATTTTACGTTGTTTTAAACGACACACAGCGCCATCTACAATCCATCCATCAAGCAAACAATATTTTTGTTTTTCCTCGGGAATATCAATTTTTCCAGGATAAAAAGTACCCTATTATTTAATCCGGATTTTTATCTTTACGTCTGCAAAATTTCAAAGCAATCGGTTCAGCAGTTACGGCGTGAAAGCGGAACAAACAAACAAACAAACAAACAAACAAACTCACTTTCCGGTTTATAATATTAGTAAGGATTATTAAGTGTGAAGAATTGATAAGTAATTATGTAACTATTATTAAAAAAATCAATAATATCATTACCAGAGCTGTTGGTGTAACATAAAGTGCAGGTCAGCTTACCATCTGAAATTGAGTTTCCAGTTGAATCCGCCCCATGTCATATCCGAGGCCTGAATGTACTCAAAGGTTGTGTCCGATATGACATCTATGATCGGACACACGACTGTCGTCCTGTCTTCCACTATTCGCGCCAGCAATGGTTCTAGCCAGCCCTCTGCGAAGAACAAAAAAAAAGCTAAGTAAACGGCCGATTAATGCGTGGGTGGCGATCCTAATGTCACGCCAAGGGTTTGAGTAGGTAGGGCCTCACGTACTATGTTTGTGTGGTAAGTATAAGCAGTCATGTTTGTTTACAAAAGGTGTACAAGGACCCCTTAATAAAAACGTAAACTACGAATTCTACACATTATTACAGTGATTTTTTTTTGTTTCATACCATACATGGGAAATTTATAGTAGATTGATAGATTTGTGGATGATTTAAAAGCTAGTGTTATGAAAGATCAAATCGACTACCTATTAGTCTTTTGCAGGAAATCACGTAATAAAATTATATTTGTACATTCCAATTAATAAACACACATTGGTGATCTACTATCGATACGATCGACAGTAAGTCGCTACGCGAGTCACCTGGCGTGTCATACTTCAACTCATAATATTTACTTCTTAGCGTTTTGATCGTTTGACTATAAACTTTATCGGACTAATATTGCACCACTTGTATTGCGGGATCGGTGACGTAATAGCAATCATCGTGTATGCAAAATAAGGGGCACGCAAAGCAGGACTTAAGGTGTGCCCTGGTTTTGGGGTGAGGCACTGCATTCGCATCCGTCGCCTGGAATGTAACCCCACAAGCAAAGATTGTCCTTGCATGGACCCCCCTTAGTACCTTCTCTGTTCAAACATGTTCTGGTACGCGGTATGCTATAGCCGGGAGGCATACGATTGTGACAGCCGGTGTTGATGTTGAGCATTTTTCTTCCCCGAGTAAATTATTTTTGGCAATATTCCCCAGTTTCAAATGCACTATTCATAAGCCGGATAAGGTCTACAAATAGGTATTAAAAAAAAATCTTTAGTTAATTATTGATACAAGACTAGGCTAAGAAGCCATCTCCATTATTTAGAAATTAAAAACCGTACAGTTCGTACCGTAATGTTCTGTAATGAGTAATCTCCGATAGCTTTTGTGGTAGAGATAATAAAGCACCTTTATGTTTATATGTTCGCTTATCTTTAGATAAGCGAACATATAAACATAAGCGATAAGCAATAAAAAGACCCTATGTAATCAGTTCTGCATTTCGAATCCGACTCAATCAATTAAGGTAATTAGCTAATTACAAGAAGTGTCTTCATACATACTTCACATTAACCGATTTCAAAAACTGGTAAAAACTAATTTACGATGCAATCAATCATATTAAATTACTTATTACCGTTCAAAGCATAAAATAGAATCAATAAACATTGACATAAATAAAAAGGTCATAAATAAAAAGTTAAATTCACCGTATAAATTTCGACATAGGGCGATAGAAACTGCAATATCATAGTCACGCATTAAGATTAGTGTTATTATGTATTCGTGATCATTGTGTCACGAAGCAAAAGATATTAGCGCCATCATTACACACTAAAATACTCATTATGGAAAATTTAATTATAAAACCACCTATGAATAATAAAGATTAAATAATTTCTTTCATTGCAGTTAGTTAAAATGTATACTTTCATCATATTTATTTCGATTAGACTCACAACCTCATCTCAAGATTTAGAATAGGATAGATTATAATAACTATTCTGGTACCAAACAGTGTAACTATTGTCATTAATCTGAAAATAAAAACCACTTGAAAGTGGGTGTACGCTTTAAAAAATATTCATTGCGTCATCTTATAATAATGCTCATATTCTGAAATATATTCAAAACCATTGTAATAGAACTAATAATTCTATGACTTACTTTTCATACCATCGACAGTAAATAAGAATGAAATGATTTGGTTGCATGCATTGGAACCTACGGACGTCGGTATCGTGTCGCACGCAGAACAAAGTATAAGCTAGGCAGTTCATTCGCATTTGTTTTAATAACTATGGAGTCTAGTCAATATAGTTCTGATCGTAAAACAATATATACTTGGGTGTTAGTGAAACATTCCATGTTTTAAAGCATGTCATAATTTCATGATCTGCACTAATGGTGTTTTCGAAACTCTAAACAAAAATTAGGGGTTGCAAAAAAGGGTATTTTTCAAGTTTTGATTTAGTTTCATCTGTGCCGGTGTCACTGTGTTTATCTGTCTGTAATCAAATCTTAGAAGTTCATTTTTTCCCACTTCCCTGTTTCCGAAAGAACTAAAATTTTGCACGCATATGTAAATAAATATTAACAATGCAATATTATTATGACATGAAGCTGATTTCACAACGGAAACAGAAGGTCGCTGTCGTTAAAACTGTAATTAAACGACGCAACCTCTTCCACCCTTTTGGCTTTTTACTATAAATTCATTAATACAATATTTATATTGATTACGGTGCCCTCTTTCATTTCTTCCCGAACCCAGCTACGGAACGAAAATATTTAAAACACGATATATTAGAAAAATACTCGTGAGTTAATGTTTCCCTTTTATTACTCTTTATTTACTAATAACAAAAAATATGAGATATAAACGCGTCAGATGATCACAGATTACATTTGAATTTTAGTTTAAAGTGATTTTTATCTAGTATTGTATTGTATATAGTTATAATCACATTCCAAATAAAATAAAATGTTGAAAAGACTCAAAGGCATTTAAAGCTAAACTAAATTTATTTTTTATTAGTAAGAGCTATTATTATAATTTATCAGAATATTTCCATGATGAAAATGGTTGGACAAATTTAAAAAATATGATTAAATAAATAAATACTACATCACTTCATTTATATAAAAATAAAAAATGAATATGCTCATTGTCTAGTTTATTATATTACATACTCTACATTGTGCTATAAAATAATTTATATTTAATTTATAAGTTAAAGTCAATTATATTGTAATTTTATAAAGAGTTTATTGTATTGATTAAAATTGCAAACACCTTTGTCACATGTACAAGAAAATGTAATTACCATCTCTGTAACAATGTAAACACACCATGTGACAATTCAATAAAGTAAATAAATAAATTAATTAAATAAATATAGTAGTTATTGCTCTAATTTGCATTTTAATCGGTATGTTTTATGATTGAAGGCGTCGTGCCCACTGAAAATTAAATTTTCTAAAGGGGAAATAAAAATAAAATCAATTAACATTTATAAGGCTCCATATTGTTTTAGGCTTTTATTTCTATACTCGTGACTGCGTTAAGTCACGATCCAGTCCCCAGCCCTAACTCTAGGACCTAGAATTTACATGTATGGTAATTTTAAATAGATATTTTGACTTTCACTTAGTAAAAGATTTTTTTATTGTTAAAACAAATTCGCAACTACCAAAAATCAAGTAGTTTAAAGGTAAGTAGAGTTAAAAACATTTTTAATATCGGTACGGGGCGAAAATTACGTTACGTACGAAAATGCCATCAACTTTCAAATCTTAAATCCCCAGTTATATGAAAACTTAAGGGCGAATCGGAGCCTCGAAGTTTAAAGATGTAGGTAATTCCGGACGACATACTCCAATGGTGTGGTTTCAAACTAAACAGGGCTTACACTTTGGACGCTAAATAACACAATTCGGCGAAATTTCTAATGGTTATCACACATCAACTATATTGTAGGGATGGGATCCATGCAGAAAAACAAGTTTCCTTTCTTATTTGTAATGTTAAAAAAGCAACAGCTTAATCAAGGATTTTCATGTAACTTTATCTCCGGCATATTTTTATAACAATAAACACGTATTTTCTGCCCGTTCTTACACAAGTAACAACGTACTTTCCGAGCAGGTGTAGTATAAACATTTTTTATTCGATTATACACACATGAACTACAAAGTTTTTAAAAGACTTTTGACGCATAAGCAAGCTGGCTTTCAAACCGGTCGTTTATGAAAGAACAATATTGATTCTAGTTTCTTTTCAATTTATCCTTATGATTCTAATTAACTTTAAAGTTTTATTTTTATTTATTATTGAGCTAAGCTCTCTTTTAGGCAACTCACAAATTTCGCTTGTCTCCCTCCTGCTACTTAACGGTTCAACCGATTCGAATTTTGGCATGAACATACATAATTATAACCTGACGGACATATGCTATGTAAAAAAAAAATATAGACTTAGCATGGAGGAATAATCACCGAAAGAAAAATTAAAAACTGATCACAGCCAAATCGCTGAGACTACACTGATGAAATTTGGCGCCAAAACTCACATTGTGGTCGTGACTAAAGTGCAAAAAAATGTTTTGAAATCGGACATACCATAGAGGAATAATCACCCTTCAAAATTCTAATTGCTTCGCTCAGTATTTGCAAACAACAGCATGTATTGCAGACCTAGTTATATATTGATATCCGGCGGATTTTGTGAGCTAACGATGATATCTTACCTGTACACTCGCAGTGAGCGTCAAGGAAGGTGATGACGTCTCCTTTTACGTGTTTGGCGCCCAACAGCCTTGCTCTGATCAGCCCTGATCGATTCTCTGTACGGAAGAGCCGGGTGGGTACTGGCAGGGTTTTTATGTAGTCCTCTAACTTCTTGCCCAAGTGTTCTAAGAAGTAAAAGGACATATTACGTGAAAATAATACAAAGGGATATCTTAATAAACTATAAATATAAGTAAAAAGAAGGGTCTGGTTGGCTGTAGTACCGTTGTTTCTTCTTTATATAACACAAGTAAATCCGTAAATAGCATAGGATCGAAGAATTTCGCCGCATGTAAATATCATGCACGTTCTTCCGCATTGTACAAGTCACGCTTTTACATTATTAATTCACTATAGTGAAAATTAATTTGAATGTTGTAAATTCAATACAATGCTGTTTACCTTTTTCACTGGCATCATCGACAAGTATAATCTCCTTGAGCAGCGGCCGCGGAGACCGGTTGATAGTACTCCAAATGGTCCTGATAAGAGTGGTCCAAGCTTCGTTGTGGAAGACTATCACGACGCTAGTCGTTGGAAGTAGATCTGGATATGGTTTGTCCTTACACCTATAGGGTAACAAGGGCAAAAACTTCAGACTGTGTCGTAGTTAGGTAGGTAAGATCGTGACCCTATCATATATAGGTAGGGCGATTTATCATTGACACAACCAAAACTGAACAAACCTAACCCATCACCCAATGGAAATATATTGTTTTAAACTTTCATGGTCACTAACATTATAGTAATATAAGTTATTTACGGGATTGCTACCATGTACCTTGATCATGGCACTTGCAACAGTGCCGAAATATCGGAAACTCAAAAACAAGGTACATGGTAGCAATCCCGTAAATAACTTATATTACTATAACCCAATGGAAATATTTTGAGGTTTGATGTCGATATGATTACTGCACAAAATAGTCAACTGTAACAGATTCACTAAAAAATATTAAATTTCCTAAAGATTACCGAACCTAGGCCTAAAAGCCAGCGCGACCATGTATATGGTTCTTAACGCAGGCCGCTGAAAGATGACTTCATTTTAGATTTACTAATGGCTAAATTTTACAGAAACAAACTTATTCTCTTTTTCATTGATCACTGTTAAGTTTACACCAATTATTGCCGCATCTTTTGCCGTAACGAGAGCAGTTAGCAACCACGTAAACTATTCAGATTTGCTTGACTGGAGCTGGGTTATACATCTATTTATATATCCCCAACATTTCAAACGAAAGGAACAATCTGTATCAAGAAATACAGATTCATTACTTCACGGTTAATGTTATAAGTAAAAAATTATCCATCTACCAAAAATATAAATTTTTACCATTAATTTTTAACTATCAAATCTCAAAAGTCGTAGACATAATATTCAAAAATAAAACAAACTTAAACTAGGTTCACTTAATATTTTAATGATTTGGTGAGACAATTTTGGTATAAGACAGTCATGTAGAAACAATCTCGTATATAGGCACAGAATTAAATATTCTGGTGGCGTAATAAAGGAAGATGCGAATGCGATTCTCGCTCGAGGCAATCTTTTTTTCAAGGATGTGAATGGGTGGGTTATCGTATTCTATCACAATGCTTATTGTGATAGAGATACAAATGTTACATAATTATACAAAACGATTTGTCACAATCACCAAATTATTAGACTTTCCAAAAAAAGAGTGCTATATTCCCTCAATTTAAAACGTATTATATAAATTTTGTTTATTTCGGTCATTGCTTTTTTCTTCATACTTGAAGCATTCTAATCTAAAGATATAAGCATTTTAAAAAGCAAAACAAGAAAATGCTGCTTTTGCACATGCTTTATGACGCTGAAGAATGCTGACATCTTAGAATTTCTCATTTAAAAGTTACCAATTACCGTACTTGGTGTAGTATGAATCAGAAAAGAAGAAGTTTCACTTTCACACTCAATGTCATTAATCTCTGCAAATTAAAACCCTAACAATTATATGTATACATATTATGTGCACATTTAGCACATAAATGTGCGACTAATTTCTTACAGTCATGACAAGAGTTCAACGTGTTTTATAAACCTAATTAGAGTTGACCGTGAACGAGAATTATGTTAGTTCAATAGGCATATTGCAAGCGCCCGCGCGTTATAAAAGCGATAATAGCAACCGGTTTTGCGAGCACTTTCTACGGGGTTTTGTAAGTCTAGCTAGACAATAAATGAGCGAAATAAAATAAAACAGCACGATCATACTTTATCCAGACAGTACTCGATAACTGCGTTGACAAATTATACCAGTAATAATATTCCGCAAATGTTAAGAAATGAAGAAGTTTGATTTAGGTGGCTGAATAGCAAATACACGAAATCTGCTTATCAATACATGTTATTTAAATATGACCATTTATCGCGTGTAAAGCCGGAGTCCGCAAGCAGGTGAAAAAACCGGTAGACTACCTACAGCACATCAACTTTATACAAACCCGTAAAGTTTCTTGATTCGATTTTTGTGCTTTAAGTTAAACACATAAAGTTCAATATCAGTTGTGAAAATTTTAGTTGGTTGTAGGTTCATTAAATTTTTAGGGCAGTTTGCTTGTTTGCCAACTTTCAGCAATAAAAAAAAAAAAAAAAAAAAAAAAAAAAAAAAAAATTATCCGGTGACACAAGCATAAAATGATTCTCCCTTAATTGGGTATAATAATATTATTAAAATTGAATTTTGTCCCTCTTCCTACGGTTTTATTAGCCAGCAAGGATTTAAGTAGGTATTACATAATATCTGCGCCAAAAAGTCGGCACCTCGTGCAACTTTGGTTTGAGATGTCAATGAAAGTGACCAAACTTTTTCAGTTTTTAACAAAACAGTCTTCCAGTATACAATGGTAATGAAATATCTCATAAATAAATCACAACAATAACAGTTTTACAATCTATGCAGTTATACTGTATGGAAACTTTATAGTATGGAAACGAATGTACTTGCGCAAAGAGAACGATTTGACTCTCGCGGTAGGTCGGGGGTGCTAAGACTGCTTAGTGAGTGGCGCCTACCGCACACAAACAATAGCTAGGGTGAAACTAAATTAATCATTAAAATAATTACACCAATTTCTTTGTGCCAACCTTTGCATATTTGTGTAGATACTTGTGAGCGTGCCGGTGCACAGTGGGAAACACGTCACATGTTTTTTTCAAAACTCTGTGGAGATGCATGTATAATACTTCAAATTGTAGCTAAAGAGTTACTCTGTCATTATAAATATGACTCAAATCTCTGACTATTCGTACTTCAAAGAAAATAGCATCTTAAGTAAAGAAATGACAAAAATACATAAATTATGTAACTTTAATTCATTTGGTATGATTTTATAGTATCAAAACAATAGAAGTCATATAAGTATGACATCATTTTAGAAAGCTTAGAATGTGTACTTTAATATAAAAATGTAGTTTAGTAGAATATTACTTAACCAAAGACACATATATCATAATAAGTACTATTTTCTTTTCTCAAACTTTCAGTTGGAAATTTGACAGATGACGAAGTTTGCAGAGTTCTAATTTTGATTTTATTTATTAGGAAATAAATTGTATCTAGGTAAAACTTTTTTTGCAGTTACACTGCGTAACATATTGAAAACTAATATAACTCAGATTATAAAACAAAAGGCAGATAGACCGTGCGGAACACCGAAAGTGAAGCCAACAAAGCAAATACAAATTCAAAAGCGAATACAATCTCGAGTCAGTACGTCACGAAGCGTTGCATCGTTAGTACGTCACAGATAATATTCATATTTTTGAGAATAATGCCGTCTTATGTTTTCAAACATTGCAAAAATTGTTCCCAAAAACAAAAGTATGAAGATGGAGTACCTTTTCATATGTAAATGTTAATTATTTGTCTATTTGGATATTATTTTACGTGATTATTTTTAGTGAAATCTTGGAACACAAAACCTTAACAAAAATCTGCCGGTGTTGCTAGTTTATTTTGAAACATTTGCCCTTAAGTTGGGAAATATGTATTGGAAACAGGATTATCGATTTATACAAATATTTTTTTCGATAATAGTGTTTTGTTCGTCTCGCTTGTTGGTTGGTATGTTTGTATGTATGTGTGTCCGTTTCTATGTGACTTCGTTACTAAAACTACTGAATATTTTGTCTCTAATAATAATGATGTACATCCGTCGATTCGCCAACATAAAGTAAATATATATATAGCCAAAAACAATACAGACTCATCACGACTTTACTAACGGCTGCTATAAATCCACAAAATATTTCTTTTCATACAGATTCCCAACTAATCCTGTTCTACGTAACGATTGGATTTCTATCGTACGTGATAGCAGACAAGATAACGGTTGGCTACCATCAAAATTTTGTGTTGTCTGTTCAAGGCATTTCAAAGAAGATGATGTTTACTTCATCGAAAAAGGTCGTCGGTTAGTTAAAAAAAAATCAAAACCAACTCTGTAACTGTAACCAAGTAATTTTGTTATTATCCTGGCAACCGTAACGCACACCGAGGCTACGTGTTTTTATAGTGCTGTCACGCACACATGTCTACAAGAGTGGCTTCACATTATTGTTCCGTGCGGTCTATCTGCCTTTTGTTTTATAATCTGAGTAATATAATATCAAGGTAAGAAAAAATATTTTTTTTAAGTAGGTATATTAAGAGGTTTCTTCATTTTTTATTCTCAGCCTGGACACTCATAAAATACTTTTGGCTTTGTATTTTTTTCTTTTGCGATAGTTTTATCAAGTATTTCATACAGTATTCGGTCCCCATTCCCATACAAACCTATTTCTAAACCACGTAATTATAAATGGTTTTTATCAAGTAATTTTACAAATGCCTTCCATCATTATAAATAGTGCATTTGCGTATGGAACATTACAGTTTTTCATTAGCTTTTGTCATTGCTAAAAGGTTTTAGTTTATCTCTCCGCAATGAGTGAATTCACGTGTACCAGACGCGACTTAAGTCTCTTATTGATTGAAAGTGATACAAATTATGTTGTTTTTATCTCAAACTATGTACGAAATTTTTTTTTTTCAAATATAGCAAAAATTATTGCGCGTATTCAATAGTCCTTATAATCCTAAATAATTTATATATTTGTTAATATTGAAATGTTTAATGATTACCAAGGTAGTGAAATGTTTTATTTATGAATGTATATATTTTTTTCACACATATTATAAAATACCCTCTTCTGTTTTTAAAAAACTAACCACCAATGATGCAATCAGAATAAGTCAGTTGAGTTTTTAATGTACAGTGATCCGCAATTTAACCTGCCCTTAAGTGAAAAATTACTCAACGGATTTTCAAGTCAAGTTTCAAGTGGAACCGACAGATCAATTTTAATAATATTTAAAAAAATGTTGAATACAGAGAACAGCAGATTAACCTCAATATCTACAATATAACCTGCAAAAATTAGTACATAATGAAAAAAATAAAACTGTCAAATTTTGTCAATACGTGAGGGATATTACGCTGAAAATCAACGGAGAAATTATTTTTGTGTAGGTATGTGCTGTCGTCTCAACTACAAAGACCATGCAGATGCATGCAGACCTCGTACAATACGCAAAAAAATATGTCATACCTACCCGTTACAAACGTTTTCAAGTTCATGATTATGACACATTAATACCTACCTAAACTCACAATAGTTTTCCTCGTATAATAATAAAACCTACCGCTAGTTGAAATAAACAATTAGATTTCATTTTGAACGGTTTCCTTTTACTTACTTACCGTATTAAGCGACCTAGAAATGGAATCCTAGAACGTGATTCGTATAAGAGAATTAGATCAAAAACACTCCAGCAAATCTAACGACCTCGCCATTCTAATATCACGTTCCGTATGCCTAACCGCCAGCGCGTAGGATGTTGATATCGATTCGTTCATACTATTTTCCATTTCCCAATACCAGCTTTGGCTTTAATAACTTCTTGGAAGTGCACGCACTATCTTAGTCATTTTAATAGTTGTAATTTATGTAATTGAGGCGAGACAGTTAAAATAATAAAAAAAATGTATAGAAATTAATTACATATATGCTTTAATATCAAGCTTTATGTTATACATACACGATAAAGGCGTATCAATGATAATTTAACCACACCATCTACATACCGATCTAGATAAGTAATGATTAAATTTCAATTGTTTTTTGATATTCGCCAAAATGTTATCATATCTATATCTATACTATATACATATTTATGTCCGCCTAGAACTATTTCTAATATTGGTAATGCAGTTCTAATAACTCAAATACAGTTAAGAAAAAAATAATCAAATAATTCCTCATAATCATATCTCTTGGACAGCTGATAATAGATACTACAGAGGAAATCATAAATGTTGTATTAAGTTTCACGTTATAAGAACAACACAAAATAACAAAATAGCCAAAATTACGAGAGTGGTTAGGTTACATTCGACCTTTACTTGTTTAACCTTTAACCACAGTGCAAATAACATGAGTAATTCAGAGTTGCCACATGCATACGAGGAGCGCGATGGCGGCGAACACTCTAACCGTTAGCGTGTTCGGCCTATGATTGCAGAGGTTATAACAACATGCCCATGGGTCCATCATCAGATGGGTGACCTACGTTACGCCATTAGTCCCAACTTCATTTGCAGTCGCTAGCACCCATCAAATACACTGCACCAGCGTGGTGGGATGTGGCCCTTTTTGCCTACCGTGTTTTCAACCACGGAATAGATCTGTATCCCTCGAGTGGAAACAATAATGGGCTGAAGATAATAAAATGTACAGTCGGACTCAGAAGTACATAAGCACTTGATATCATGTCACACCAAATATTGTGTTGCAACCATGCTATGTTTACATTCTTCTGAGGCTGACTACTAATTCTTATTCCATACTCGGACTCAGAAGTCGGACTCAGAAGTACATAAGCACTTGATATCATGTCACACCAAATATTGTGTTGCAACCATGCTATGTTTACATTCTTCTGAGGCTGACTACTAATTCTTATTCCATATAACACTAACAAAAACCATTGTCGGTAATGTGCCAATAAATATTTATGCAAATACTTAAAAAAAAGTGCTTATATTCGTTATTAGTTAGCGAAATTGACAGAAAACATATCGTGCAAAACACATCAAATTATTACTTACTTTTCGAATCGTACATCAGTGAGTGATCTGTTGAGCGATATCATATCGCTAGCTAATAAGTTGAATTGGTTCTCTTGGAATTTCTCCAACATCAACTTCTCTTGTTCAATTGGAATGTTCACCGCCTTACCTAAAATAATGTAGCATTTTAGATTCTTGTATTTATAATATGTAATAATAGTCCTTACTTTACACCAATTAGCCTAGCTCTAAAGTAAGTACTGTAAGGCCTGTGTTAAGTACTAGGGTAATCGATAGACATAAGTTAGAGAAATAAGTGAGGCGTGCGCTTTGAGGTCGCTAGCAATAAGTAAATAGTAAATCATTAATTAGGAGGTTCGCTGACAATCTTAACTCTGAAGTTTCAGAGCTGTGACATAAGTAATTTTTTTTGTATCTTGTAACATAATTCTATATTAAAACAACTGAATTTCTTCTAGATCCAAACAGTTTTTCAATAGTTTCACTAACTATTAAAAATAGTGTCATTATTTGTTTTGTGACAAAAGTAAGAAATAGTAATTATTGAAATAACTGAAATATACATAGGAAATAAGATAGTTTCTTTTTGGCAGCTCTTACTCAATTTGCAAAGATCGCAAACCGGAGACATTGCGGCTACCGAGTTCCCCATGGTTAAGTTTTTATTTATGTACACAATATATCTTAATTTTATAATTCAACTTAAATTCGAGAATAAGTCATTTATTGCATTATCAATTGTTTTTAGTTTAACGCGAAAGATTAAAAAAAAATGAAAATAAAAACAAATAGAATAGTAATAATACTAATAATATTAAACTATCAAATCAATAAAAACCATAAAATTAATAAAAAAAACTTTTAAATCCACGCCTAATTACCATTTGTATATTATAATCTGCATCATAGATTTGCTATTATTAAAAGAAAGTTATTGTCATATGCGGGCTGAGAATCTTCTCATAAATACGTGAATGCCAAGAAAAGTGTGCCGATAAACACATATTGTGCAAATCTTTTCGTAAGATGTAAAATAATGTCTGATTCATTTTATTAAAATTCGATTAGTAATAATTTCACTTTATTTACTTAAATAAGGCTGAATGATTCACAAATATGTAAATATTACTATCGCGTTTGAGTTAAGTTATTCAAAACAGACTTTATAACCGTAGTATTAAAGTCCATCATACAAATATAAACTAAAACGCGATAGTAATGTTTGCACTGGCTTGCCAAGAGTTAATATATCGAGATATAGACGATATTTCTTTGAAAAGGACAGCAAGAGCAAGGTCTGTGAGGATCAGGGGAGAAGGAGAGTGTAGGGAACCCGCCTTTCAGCCCCTGGAGATGAATATTTTTTTATAATACGACGTTATAGTATAGTATTGTAGAGGGGTGATTTTATTTCAGTTATAGAAACTACATTTGATGTGTGACCTAAAAGTATCTAGCGCGCACGGGTGATAGATGATTACGGCGTCTGGCCGTTATTGCCATAAAAAGCGGGTTCAAGTCCGAATCGACTTAACATTTTTACAGAATGGGATTACTTTAGGTTTTGCTTAACTTGGCACATAAATAGTTCGACAAATTGAAGTGCATAGCAACTGTGGCGATGTTACACACACATGCAGTATACGAACTGTGTACATTCACAAACACTTACACTCATCCATCCATTTTTTTGTCTTGAGTAACAAAATAACTCACATATTTTTCTAGAACTTGTTGATTGATGAATTAAAAATTTTAAGATATAGCTCAAAATACATAAATAACTTTCTTAAAACTTGATAATCATAATAATTTTAAGAAAAAATCTCCTCCTAAACTGAAAGTTTCAGGTATTTTAGAGGTGAAACAATATATAAAAAAATGTTGCAATCAAAAATATTATTTTCTTATATCAACTTCACATGATTCTTATGATTATGATCATTTGTTTCTTAAGATAGTGTTTTAGGACTAGAATCTTTAATTGCAGTCATAACTCTTAATTAAAATTTTTGCTCTTCCAACCAGTAACCATCCATTATGAAAACACGTAATGAAATAAAATAAAGTAGTGAATATTTATTAATAATTATGCAATAAGAGCTGCTTCATTTGAATAAGTGTTAAAACATAAAATAAATTATTACTCAAAGTACAAAAAACTTACCCATCTCCCCAGGTAGTTCACCCTTTGGTAGCACAGTGGGTACTTTTTGCCACCTTCTCAATCTGGACTTCGGATATGGTGATAGGATAAGACCTTCCTCCCCAACGTCTTGATCAATTTCATTCTCTTCTAAATTAGTGTCATCATCACCAATGTTGTGTTGTAATGCAGCTGCTATGGCAGCCTTTTTACCTCCTAATTCTTCTTTTATCTATGAAATAACATAATTTCTAGTAACAATAGAAATAACTATGTAAATCACAGCATTAATGTTAATGTTTTTTTAAGGAATTCTAATAAGCTGATATAAAATTAACATATTAAATGCTAATCCACAAAAAACACCTTACAATTCACATTATTCTTTTAGTGAATTAAAAAGATATTTAAAATTTTTATATGTTATCTAATTAAGAGACATGAATACCTATGATAACATTGATGTTATTAATCACATTGTTTTTTCTATTATTTATTATTTGAAATTGACTGCGTAACTAAATTCTAATCATATAATACCTAATAGTTATAATAGTGAGTGTAAGAACCAAACAATTTAACACTTCTATTATACATATAAGAAAAAATTTATTCTATATTCTAGTGACATTGAAAAGATTCAGTATTCTCAATAACATAGATGGAGGACTGGCATGGATAACTAACACCCCTTCCAAAGGACTGTTGTAAATTAGCTCACACAACATTTTTGCTAAGTCCTTAAAAACTATTCAGTGAATAGTTACTTTTTACATTTTTAAATATCTAAATTAGCATGGTGAAACCACTTTCACTTTTTGTTCTTAGCAAGTCAGATAAGTAGAATGGTAATAAATTAGCACTCTTATTTAATGTAAAATAAATTGCAATATTAGTATTAATAACTTAAACTAACTTAAGTAATTGCTAATTGCAATGGATAATGTTGTTTATCTTTATCAAACTAACAATCCAACGTCATGATAAACAGATTTATTGACTTGTATAATATAACTTCTATAGTGAAAAGTGTAAAATCATTATTTAAATAAAAACTTTTTGATATATTTTGTTTTTGTTATGCATTAAACAGTTTTTTTTTTTAAATCTAAAGAAATTTCTTTTAAGTTGTATCTTTAGTGGTATTGAACCATTCTATCCTCTTTAATAAATTTTGGTACAGATGGAAAAAGTCACAAAAATAAGTTGAAGGAATTGTGTTTCAGTAATTATACTAAACAAAGTTTATTAGTTCATAATAATGCTGAAATTTTCTACTATACAGAACAAATTATAACACTGATGTGAATAGTTTTTATTTTCCAAACAGAATGGAAGTTTTCATGTAAAGCAAAAAAAATTATTGACTTCACCTATTGACATATAATTTTACATTTTAATAATTTTATTCTAAATTTACAAGTGACTATATAACTATTCAACTTATGATATGGTCAGCACTCACCTTCACAGTATAATCACTAGATTTCTTGTTACATCCATCACCGAAACAGTCCGAATACATCGCCAAAAGCGCGACATCAACAAGCAACCACACAAGAGACGTCAGTAATATTATTCGACATGTGTGTATCCTTATTTTACTTCTGAACATTTTGAATATCACTTAAAATAGTTTCTAATTCCACATGACAGATTCTAAATGCACAGCAACTCCGCCTCGTTGGCCTGTAAACATGTAGTTCTTTATCCTACCTACACTATAACCGTTTAAGTAAATGAGTATATTAAACAAAAAAATAATTCACTGTACATAGATAAAAATATATATGTCTTAAAACAAGAAAACATTATTACAGTCTTAGAATAAACTTTATAAAAGTAGGTTTCCGGATCTTCTAAGTGAATGAACTGTTTACGACTTTTACTATATATTTTATATTCAAATCGAAACGATGTATAATTACCCTGATTTAAAATAGATTTATTATATTAATTTGAACTAAAAACAATTCACTCTGCTTCGTGAAATTAAATAGCGGTCGCTTGACCACTTCACATCACAATTCACAATTCGACATCATCCATCGCCTACCAAATGTCGAAAAATGTGTACGTCAAATGTCATTTTTTCTAACCAATAGACAATAAAGCATAAACAAAAGAGCTTTCAAAGTATCGCAGATGATGTAAATGAGACTTTACCGAGGACTTTACCATATTTCATTTTGTAACAATCAGAATTAAATGAAATCATAATACAAACTAACAGCTCCGTATTATTTTTTCTTTCACTTATTTATGTTTCTTACACTATATACGGCGGAATTTCAATTTCCTGCCGCCATTTGAAAACAACATGATATTAAATGAAATCATAATACAAACTAACAGCTCCGTTTTATTTTTTCTTTCACTTATTTATGTTTCTTACACTATATAAGGCGGAATATCAATTTCCTGTCGCCATTTCAAGACAACATGACGCATGTTTTTTTAAATCTACATTATAATTAAATACTTTTCGTTATTCATTTTGTGAAGACAAATGTAAATAAAATATCAACAATAATAAAGAAGAGACATATTTGAATTAGCTGTGATTGGAGTGCTATTGCTAGCATTGAATAATAATTAACATTTGCAACTTCGATCATATATATGATCATAAGACTAGAGTTCACTAGATTTGCAACTTATTGCTTAAAATTAAAAATAATCAAACGATATAATTTTATGGTCTAATTAAAAAAGTTGCAAAAGCATTGTCAACGATAATAGGCCACACAAATATTGATAGGATTATAATTATATAAAATCAATAACCAATGGAGAGAATCAAATCTGTTATTGTCAGATATATCATATATCACACCGTATTGTACTGGTTTAACTAAGTGGAAACAATGTCATATTAGTGGTGAAAAACGTAAATGCAAAATTTAAATCTGCTTAAAAAATAAAATACTTATTTGCATGATGCTTTTTATCTATTCCTAGTCGTGGTTCTATTAAATTCCTTTATATGATAGTTAAATGCTTTGATCTCAATCCATTGGCATATTATGATTACAACAAACTTATACATATTTCTAGGTAAGGAAAGACGCTAATTAGTAAAATATATGCGTATACCAGCGCATATATTTTAGTAATTAAGTAGTGAAAAAAAATACTAACACTGTGAAATGTTTTTTGTTCACTCCTATTCACGATAATATTATAAGTGATATTAGCTTCGAAATAGTGCACTGCATGTTAAAATTGTAAAAATATACATATTAACTTTCATTTAAATTAGTCTGGTGGTAGCTGCCGTGTTGATTATTCCCTTGGTAATCTGTGGTCGGTATTATCTGTGCTACTGTATTTATTTATGGTGGATTATTAATTATTTAATATTTTATGAACATGCATTAGTGTTGGCAAGTGAAACAAAACTGTGTTTTCATGCTCACTCAAGATGTCCACCGGGAGCTTTCAGTAGAACACCACATCGTTACTGACACCTAGGAAAAAGTATTGTTTCATTATCTTTTGATTATCTAAGATCTCAGAGTAAACAGGACTGGAGTAGCCTTTGCCTAACATTACCCCTCTGCCAAATGCACAAGATTCGGAATCCTGTGCGTTATATAAAACTAGTTGAGCCGCCATTTTAAAACCACAATAATCAGAACGTCTTACCGTGCAGAGCTCCCACGAAAATGCCTGCCTGTGCTGTTTTCTACTGTAAAAAAAATTCGAAAATATCTGGTATGCAAAAAGATGGCGTCACCTTTCATTTGTAAGCATAATTTTTAGGTTTTGATTATTATTTAATTCATAATTTCATGTTTTAGCAGACTACAATTTCAAATTTCGCGCTCAAAGTTCGTTTGATGACGTCATGGCTGCACTCCCCACGAGACTACCTAGGGTTGACCATTATCGCATTTCAATTAATTAAGACAAAATTAAGACAAAAATTAGAAATAGTTTGTTGGTAATAAATAACTGTAATTTTGTATTAATTAATTACCAATTATAATTTCGTTTTAACAATGTACGTTGCGTGTTTATTTTTAGTTCAGTATTAAGTACATACCTACAATTTTGCGGCTGCTTGAAGCCTATTCTTTGCTACACAACATGGAAATATAAAATAATAAATAAAATAATTAATTAAAATAATAATCAAACTATTTGCCCTTTTATTCATGCTGGGCGGCGCTCATAAACATTAAGAGTACTAATGCTGTATATACCTACAGTGTCCCTGACTTCATAAAAAAGCACGGTTAAAAGGGTACCATCGCCTAACCAGCACACCCGATCATTTCCGAGAAACCAAAATTTTTTTTCGAGCCACAGGACAAATTGTTTTTATTTTGTAATCAGCAACCCTTATTAATTTGTACAATATTAATTTGCACAATAGTGATGTCAACTTCATCGATATTGTGATTTTACGAGTGAGTAATGAATGAGTGAATGAATGCTTTTCCTTAACGATAATAAAAAACAGCTTAGATAAATTACAGTTTGTTTCAGTAATTATTACCAGGTATTAATGATGATTTCAAATAAGAATAAGATATGTGATTTTGAACTGATGACGCCGTATGTAAAGTGCGGAATTATACTATTTACCTGCGATATTATACATACGAGAATAAAACTGTAAAGATATAGAATAAAACAGTTCAAGTCCACCTTAAACCAAATGGCTAGTAATGAGAGTAGAGGAAGCGAAATCACTAATTTTTGAACATTTTGTCTGTCTGTATGTATGTTTGAGCACGCATCACGCAAAAACTACTCGACGGATTTTGATGACATTTTAGTATGGTAATAGCTAAATGTCATCGTCAACATTTAAGTTAAGTTTTTTATTAATATTGTAGCATTTATAGCTCTTTTTAAAAACCGGCTTGTCCAACTGCAATACTTCAAGATACTAGGAGTAAGGTATGTGGTGCCAAAAGTCATTTGTACATTAAACTATTGGAAGATAGTATTGCAGTATTAAAATTGGAAATGATCGGTATGTGTAGTTCAGGCAAATATACTCTGCCCCTAGGCGGTATACTAATTGTTGGTATTTATACTTTAAGCTTTGACATGCCCGGAAACATCTAATTTTTCATATCCAGTTTTCCTAAAGAATACAGCATACGAAAAAAATGGATTCATGCTTGTAATAGGTAATATGCCCATCTTGGGCATATTCAAGAACAAGTACTATATTTTCCATACATTTTGAGCCGTCTCAGTTTCAAAAATTATCTGACAATAGAAGAAGATTAGTTGCCCATGCTGTGCCAACGTTATTCTTGAATGATCCTCTTAGTTTATTATATAACTAGTTATGTTTCAAATAGATATTAACAGTTTTAGTTTATTACATTTAAATGTATTAATTTTAGGTTAAAGAATAAGTTGAAAAGGAAATACCTGCAAAAAGTGATGTAAGCAAATCGCAAAAAAATACAAATAATCAATCGGTCAAAGTAAAAATCTGAGAATTATAACTATATTCACTATCGCTTTGTTAAAAATAATGTTTCAGAGTTCCTCTTTTCCATTATGGTTATACGCGAAAGGGTCCACAGTAAATTCTATATATATAATAACACCTATTGTAAATATCTCTTAAATGCAATAAACTATTAAGTTTCAATTTGTATTTTATGGATGTAGCCTTCGAAACTGACTGTTGTAGCGTGTAATATCATCATTAATTTAATTTAATTTTTAATACATAATGTAGGAATACTAACGCAAAGTTAATAAATTCACTGACACACAAACTGATTTATCGATATCGATATTCTCGTGCTATGTCATGTCACTTCTCACACAGTGACATTCGTGTGTTTGAATAGAACGTTAACACACTATTTTAAGCACGTGTGCGTGTATTTTAAACATGTTTGTCGTATTATGCATGTGTGCGTTTGTAAACACGCAAAGAGTTTTTGTTCCTGTGTGCTGGCATTGAATGTAGTAGTAACCTCACCCCCCGCAAAAAATGGCAGAAAAATATGTACGAGAAATTGACTAATGGCTACTCCAGTCCTGTTTACTCTGAGTCTAAGATCCATAAATTAACTCTTCTTATCGTCTAATTAAGAAAAGAAATGTTTAGTCTAGACTGTATGGGCTATATACGCTTTGCCTACCCTTTGGGGAAAACTTAACAAAGAATAAAAAAATGTGACAGTGACAGGTTCAACCTGACGGGGCTCGGGCTGTCACTTCGTCAGCCGCTTGCCATAAACCAAAGCTCGCAAAGTTTCATAATTTTATTCTTGCAATCAAACTTTTATTTTTAGTACGATACTACAAAACTGCTACATAGGTACTGCGCCCGAATTGTACCTATTGTTTAATTACAGCGGAGTTTCTCAACAAACATAAAGTTCAACAGTATGTGTACATTTTTATGATTACTGGAATACAACTTTGTTTATTTAGTAAGTGTTCATACGTTATTAATTTATTTAAAAATTTGTGATCATGAACAGAATCAAGAACAATAATTCTAGAATGACGAGGGCTTCTGAGTGTTCCAGTGAAACGGAAGTTAACTCTAATGCGTATAGACTAGTTGCCAACAATACGAAACCACCTGACATAAAATATGGAAAAGAGAGTTCGTGGTTTGCAGGTGTGCAAATGTTTTTATCTTTTTTACTCGCCGGCTTTGGTATGGTGGCGGCGAGTTTACTCCTTGACTATGTGCAGCATTGGGTCGTTTTCAAACAGGTATCAGAAGTTTACATATTAGTTCCAGCCCTACTGGGACTAAAAGGCAACCTGGAAATGACTCTAGCGTCAAGACTCTCCACCAATGCACATTTGGGACATCTCGAAACTAGCTTAGGCTCATTAGTGATGGGTAATTTATGTTTAATCCAATGTCAAGCAGTTCTTGTTGGCTTTTTAGCAGCATCAGCAGCAGTTGCTATGGGCTGGATACCTAAAGGACAGTTTGATATCCATCATGCGTTACTTTTGTGTGCGTCAAGTGTTCTCACAGCTTCATTTGCCAGTTTTGTACTTGGGTTGATTATGATTGGTGTTGTTGTGTTCTCTAAAAAGATAAATATAAATCCAGACAATATTGCCACACCTATAGCAGCTAGTTTGGGAGATTTAACAACCTTGGCACTGTTGTCTTGGATAGCATCACTGTTGTACAAGTCTATTGGCACAAGTGTTTTACTACCGTCTATAATTATCATTGCTGGTGCTGTTATTGTGCCAGTTTGTGGTTACATTGCTTGGAAAAATGATTTTACAAGACAAGCTTTAGATGAAGGTTGGGTACCTGTGGTGTCTGCAATGGTTATAAGCAGTGCAGGTGGATTAATATTAGATTATACTGTGTCAAAATATAAAGGTATTGCAGTGTACCAACTAGTCATTAATGGCATTGGTGGTAATATGGTGGCCGTTCATGCATCAAGGATGTCAACTGCTCTGCATACGGGTCAAAAAGAAGGCACTGTAATAAGCAGCACTACAAAATTACTCTTAATCATGGTGATTCCTGGCCAGCTGATATTTATTTATACAATAGGCTATTTAAGAGCAGGACATACATCTATGACACCTACATTTATATTTTTTTATATGTCAGCTGCAATGTTGCAAGTTTTTTTGTTGCTGTTGATAAGTCATTACATGGTTTTGTGGATGTGGAAATTTGGTATGGATCCTGATAACTCAGCGATACCATACTTGACAGCTCTTGGTGATTTACTTGGCACTGCCTTATTAGGTGTGGCATTCCGTATATTAGATATAATTGATGATGATGATGCTGATTTAGGTGATTAAAATCTTTTTAAGTTCTTGCTGACTTGCTTGACTGATGTATTGTTTAGATCCACAGTGTTAATAGAAGTTTTATTTATTTTTCATATATGTGCCATTCAAAATTATTGACTTACAAAAGAAGATTTAATATTATATTTTCCTGTACACAAAAGAGATTTTATTATTGTTTGTACTTTAACTTTTAGAGTGGTCTTTTCTTAACGTTATGATGACCAAATTTTTAAAGATGTGAGCTATTGCTTTAGGATAAGAAAAAAAATTGATAATAAATACTTAAAACATGTTGGTGCTATTGATGTATGTACATATAGGTAATATTTTTCATATACAACTATGTAGATTTTGTCTATCCTACTGATTTAGTAAACAATTTCTTAGTTATATTTAAAGTTATGTAAAAGTAATAAGATTGTATTTTCATAAGTGAATGAATTAGTGTTATTATTTTTGTAATTGTTTTAAACCACTTTTTTTATTATCTACGTCTTCAATATGCCTACCTTTTATAATTGAAAAACCTGTTTCAATGTATAATATAGAGATTTGTAAAAATTCTATAGAGAAAAAATTAAAACAGATTTGTAATATTACTGGGTACACACAGGTTTAAAAATTATTATTGTTTCCAATTTACTTTAAACAAATTACAACAGGCGCCTTCACCTTTTACAGTAGTAGTTAAATTGCCACAAGCGTAAATGGAATTCGCTAGTAGGCTTGTCTATTCTGGCCTGTTTCAAACATATTTCCTAGATATTTGACGTCACACTCTTTGCCCATACGCCCCAGACAACAGCGGTGGGTTTGAGAGGATTTCCTGAAAAAATAACGTCTTTTTGACCTAGTTTAAACGTATACGAATGACTTAAAACACATATTGGCACTAATAAATTAATCATAAAATAAAGGCCAGTCGTTTCGCGGCAATATTAAATGAGGCCAAGCTCAAGCAAGCAACTTGACTGGCGAGCCAACGCCAGTCGGAAGACCGACGAATAGAGTAAGTCGTGCTTATTGCAACAAATATACTTCCTGCCGTCACTTTTGCCTTAGTTGAACTTACATAGTAACATGACATTGTATTGTGCCTATTTGTGCCTGACTCCCTGACAACATGCTTGACATGGTGTTGCGATCGGGCCATGTTAGTCATTAATACCGGACTTTTTATGAATTTATTAAGATAAGTAATGGTTAAAATGTTCATATTATCTCAATTTATGTGTGATGCTTTGAATATATGTATATAATTTATGTATGCTTTCGAAATTGTGTACCTACTATTATGATGATTATGTATTCCATTCAAGTACACTCGAGAGCAATGAATCCGGGTCACTTAAAGAATCCTAAAAATCTCGGAAACTAAAAATGCTAGGTTAATGCAATAAATTGTATTTAATAGACAATGTAATACTCCTTAAATGAAGGTATTAAAACTTCTTAGTTATTGTAAAGTTATATCATAAAAAAATCAAATTTGAAAAAGGGCCACTTTCGAAGATGGAACTACGAAATTACAGCATTTGGTTTTGCTTTTGTTTGTAATCTGTCATTTATGTGGGTACATAAACCATGTTGATAGTGCTCTATATTCATTATTCAAGCTGAAATTATGTCGCTTACGCCTGAAGAATGCACCAGAATACTTACAATGCTGGAAACCGGCCGGAGTCAGCGCGATACAGCCAGGACTGTCGGTGTGTCGCTGTCAACAGTACAAAGAGTTCTCCGACGTTACGAAGAAACTGGTTCTAACCTACGCAGACCAGGAACGGGCAGAACCAGGTGTACCACAGCACGAGAAGACCGATACTTGGTGAACACCATGCTTCGAAATCGCTTTCTCACAGGAACTGAACTCACCAATCAGTTTCGACGCCTCGGAGGAAGTAACCCAAGTGCATGGACAGTAAGACGTCGGCTTGCTGAATCTAACTTAAAACCCCTTAGACCTGCAAACGGCCCTAAACTGGAGCGTGGGCATCGTATTTCAAGACTAAGATATGCCCAGAGCCACGTAAATTGGAGTATTGAAGATTGGTCAAAAGTTATGTTCTCCGACGAATCAAAATTTATGCTCTACAAGCACGATGGAAGACACAGAGTGTATCGAAGACCAGGGGAAAGATTCAAGCAAGCATGCATCGAAGAAAAAGTAGCCTACGGTGGTGGGTCTGTACTTGTGTGGGCCGGAATTTCTTCTGAAAGTCGCACAGAGCTGGTGATCATAGAAAACGGCTCTTTAACTAGCGTAAGATATGTGGAAGAAATGATCACGTTGGTCCATTTATGGTCAATTTAGGTGAGGATGCTATATTTATGCATGACAATGCCCGACCTCATACAGGTAGGATTGTGAATGACTACCTTCAAGAGATGAACATTACTCGTATGGAGTGGTCAGCGCGCAGCCCGGATATCAACCCGATCGAGCATGCTTGGGACGAGCTAGGCAGATGCGTAAAACAACGAAACCCTCCCCCAATCACGCTTCGTGAGTTCAAAATTGCTCTCACAGAGGAATGGGAGAATATTCCCCAAAATCGTATAAGGAACTTGGTGTACAGCATGCCAAACCGCGTAAACGCAGTAATGGAAGCACGAGGAGGCAATACGAAGTATTAAAATTCAAGAAAATCGTAATAAAGTTCAAACATTTCATGTTTCCTATTTTTGTTTTAAGGAGAGATCAGCAGTTTTTTTCTTTATGTAATTTTGTGTTAATAAAATGTATGGTGACTCATATTTTTTTTACTTTCATTTAAGGAGTATTACATTGTCTATTAAATACAATTTATTGCATTAACCTATCATTTTTAGTTTCCGAGATTTTTAACATTCTTTAAGTGACCCGGATTCATTGCTCTCGAGTGTAGTATCCTATGCTCTTAAGTTGCGTGGTAGAGATTGCTACCCAAACAGTAAGGCCGCCTTTAATGTTGTTTTCATTATACTATATATTATCACTAGTGCAATACAGAATCAAAAATTATATTTTTTACGAAATCTTATTGTAAATGATTTCTTGTAATTGACAATTTATATTATTTCATTAACGAACAGAATATTGTTTACTAAAGACAAGTACTTAAGTTTTAAACACTTAATTTTAAATAAATCTACAAAAAATGTGTTAAAAATTTATTTATTCTAAAACTGTGATTCTAATTAAATTTCGTTATTTAACTATGCAGTTTCAAATTAATTTTGTACCTACCTTATATTAGGCAGGAAAAAACTCCACCATCTTGATGGTTGTTTAAATTTTGACATTCGGTCAATAATCTCAGTCATATCTTATCTGAAAGATAAGTTATTTTTGCTGGCGGAGTTATTTTCTTTTCTACGTTTATAATTTACTTTGTAGCTGTTTTATATTCTTGTAATCGTTGATATACGAGTATGTATGTAAATATATACACCTATTATATCGGTAAATAATGTTTTCTCAACCATGTATCAATGTCCTCTGCTGGGACACAGGCCTCCCCTATGGAAAAAAAACATCGTAGGTTGAGTTGGCAGTAACCCACCCCGCGGATCAATGCGCTTTGGTGAGTGGGTGCTCGAGGTAAAAATTTCGGCTTTGTTCATGAAGTATACGTAAATAATTAAACACTTTGGCACTAGGTGTCAGTAAAAATTGAGTAACCGGTTGATACGTCCGTATAGGGATCCCGCCTAAACTTTTGCCATATAAGCACATAGTATTATAATAGTACCGACTTAGGCAGGTTTACTACTGATATAACTCCTTTCATGATGACTTTAAGGACCGTAAGTTGCACGGGTTTACCAAAATTATTTTTAATCGACGAATAATCGTTACATTCTGATAGGCCTATAAAGTCTAAATCTGTGTAACATATAATTGTTATTGAAGATAATGATTAAAATAGCAAATACGTTGTACATATAATGACTCTCCATACGTAGGAAGTCCTTGCCAATGGATACTGGTGCAGGCTGTTCTGTAGTTCAATTAATATGGCTAATAATGTAAATAATTTGTGACATTACATTTCAGTTCAAAGTGATGAAAAAGACTAAAAAAATATGAGGGTATATAGTAGCGATATGCTTAATTTTTGGTTTTTTAAGATTTTTTCAATAAAGTGTCATTTTATTTTATTCAACAATATCCATCCTATGTCAGTCTGACTTTATTCAAAAATTAATTTAGCTAAAAGGTCTAACACGCATATTTTTATTTAATATTAGAAAATTATTGCTTTGTCTGCTGTTGTGCCGCAGTTAATGAAGAAGAAAAAAATCGCTCGGTGTGGATACGAAGCATGTTGTAATACAGAGAATAACATAGTTAACATGTCATATTTTCACCGCTTTGCGAAACAAAAAAGAAAAGTTGTTCTTAACTGCTTCAGAATGTCAATTGAAACATTTAATGACTTGACTAGTATTTTAAAAATTTCAGTGACAGGCTATGATACAGTAATGCGAAGAAGCTTTTCAGCAGAGGAAAGGTTGCTATAACTACAAGGTAAATAAACAACTATCTCCTATAATACTTTCACGATGACCTCCATGATAGTGGTACCTACAGTACCTAACAAGCAATGGAATATATACGTTGCCGGATTTTCTTGGCCGAGCAACAGTATTGCGTTTAAGAGATATGCGTAGCTGCTGCTGTTGGTATGTACAGCTACGTCACCTGGATTTAAAATAAATTAAACGAAGTTGTAAAACTGATTGGTCTCTTACTTTCTTCAAAGATTCCGAATTTGACGACACCCCGTTTCAGAGACAGGAGGTATTCTTTTTTATGGTAAAGAATGGCATAAGAGCCAGAAATACAAAATGCACGGGGATAAGTTGTTTTGCCTAAGCTAAGAAATTGATTATTTACGACTAATTGACAGTTTTTGTTATAATTGGTGTAAAATTAAAGCAAAATTTCGTTTATACGTAGTAAGAAAAAATACAATGTTAGTTGTCAGTCGTACGAAACTACATTTCCCCAGGTAGATCGACTAGGAAACCAGATATCATATATGGTCTTATCTAATAATACACATTGAATATATCAATTATAAATTGAGAAATAATATGTAGGTATCAGTAGAAATCGGTCACCCGTCTTAATAAATTCCGTTAACTATATAAAATTTACTTTAAAAACATCTAAATATGGAAAATATTATAAAACAATGCAACCTCGCGCATTTTGTTTTCCTGACTCCTATTAACCATAAAAGAGCACCTTGTCTCCTGAACAGGGTGTCGACAAACGCTGAATCTTTAAAAAGAGTATCGTTATGCTCTATTGCCAATAGAGCTGCCACCTCTCCGGGTTTGACCCGGAGTTTACGGGTTTGCATGGTTCATGTCCGGGCTACGGGTTTAACATCGATATCTCCGGGTCCGATGGAACGGGAAGCGACAACACGTCATCACGCACCGGGCGCACGGCGCGGAGTGCGTGCGTGCGTGACTGATAGTCTGAGTGAGACGTACAACGTACGGGCGCGGGCGCGGGCGGCCGAGTGAGCGGGAAAGTGGGAGTAGCAGGCAGGGAGCGCGGGCGGGGTACAACAGTACATGCGTACGCAGAACGATCATTAGATTCAAAACAATAGCTAATTTCTGTTAGCGCTTCGTAATAATTGCACACAAACAAGAGTATTTTATGTTTTGTTCATTAATATTTCTATCACAGATTGTTTTCGGTACTTTCTCTTATTAAAAGTACCTAGTGTTGTAGCGTGTGGTCATAATGGAACAAGAAGAATCACAGTCGAAGAAAAAAAAGAAGTACGAATGTAATTTTCAACAAGTGTGGCTAGAAAATGAGAAGTATAAAATGTGGGTGAGAAAAGTCGATGAAAAAAACGCGAAATGTGTATTTTGTAACGTGAAATTTACAGTGAAATGGGATGGTGAAAAGGCGTTATCGACTCATCTTAACAGTGAAACGCACAAGAAAAAGGTGAGAAACATTGACTCAAACTCTTTGATAACCGCTTTTCTGCCCAAGAAAAATTCTTCTGAAGAGCTAAACGTAGCGACAATCGAAATTGCGTCGATTTATCATGCAATTAGCCACCACCATAGTTACTTGAGCACCGATTGTGGTATTAAATTAAATGCTACTCTTTATTCCGATTCACCACTATCACATAAAGTTCACTGCGGCAGAACAAAAGCTGAAGCCATTGTTTTGAATGTCCTAGCACCGAATTCAATCCAGTCAACAATACAAGACCTAAAAAGGACTCAATCTGGAGGCGGGGTTCACTTTTCGATTGCTATCGACGCCTCAAATAAAGGATCCCAGAAAATGTATCCAATTGTCATCAGATACTTTGACCAAGAAAAAGGTGTTCAGAATAAATTAATGGATTTTTATGAGGATTCGAACGAAACATCTCAAAAAATTTTTGAGAATATTGACAATTTTATGCTTCAGCATGACTTAGACACAACTTTGCTGTCTGCTTTCTCTGCAGATAATGCACCGGTTAATTACGGTGCTCACAATTCCGTGTACCAAAAAATTAAAGATAAATATTCCGATACCAAAGTCGTTAAAGCAAATTGTAACTGTCACGTTCTTCATAACGCCGCCAGAAACGCTATGAAAGCTTTAACATATGATGTGGAAAACTTGATTATGAAAGTTTATGCGGAATTTTCGAACAGCGCAAAACGCACGAAAGAATTGCAGGCATTTTTTGAGGAGTTTGAAATTGAATACAGAAAAGTTTTGAGACATGGGCCAACTAGATGGTTAAGTTTGGGAAGAGCTGTTGACAGATTGATATTGTCATGGCCTGCTGTATCCGCGTATTTCAAAAGTCTTGGTGAAGCAGCATGCCATAAGATAATATGGGAATTCGTAAAACAGTGTGGTGATGATGCTGGAAGTTTATCTGCAAAAATCACACTACAGGAATGTTATTTATATTTCATTCATCATTATATGAATATGCTGACAGAAGCCATACTATTACTGGAAAAAAACACAGTAACAGCTACTGAGTTGCACCCAATTATGAAAAATATAAAAGACAAGGTTGAAAGCCGACTGCATGACGAGTTTTATGGCGCCAAAGTAATGAGAAACATGAAGTTTTTGAGGCCTTCCGAACAGGATCAATTAAAAAAAGAAGCCAATGAGGTTTACAGAAGAACTCTTGAATACGTACAGAAATATTATGATTTTGAGCATTCTGTGTTCAAATTTTTTTCCAAATTCGATCTGACAAGTGCAGTAAGTTACGAAGATGCTGTGGAAGCTTGCGAATCACTTGGTCTGAAAAATGTGGACGAAGATAAACTGTATGACGAGACCCGAAAATTAAACCAAGTATTTCCTCAGTTCGAACAATCTATTAATTCAACATTATCTGTTGATTTACGATGGGTTCAGCTTTTCAAAGTCACCTCAACTTTCACCGAACTGCCAAAAATAATTGGTAAAATCTTTTCAATCCCTATAAGCAATGCTTTCGTAGAACGCGTCTTTTCTTTAATGGGAAATTTGTGGACAGACGAGCGAAACTGCTTATCAGTGGACATGGTGAAGGCTGAGTTAATTGTAAAGATTAATTACAATATGAATTGCCAAGAATTTTTAAAATTTTTGAAGAAACCTGAGCAAGAAGAAATGCTGAAACAATCCCTGCAGAATAAAAAATATAATTTTAAGTGTCAAGCTAGTTCAAGTCAGCCTAGCACTAGCTAGGTAATTTATATTAAACAAAAAACGTTACATACCTATATTAATTTACCATTACTTTGTACTTATTTCATTAAATACTTAAATCTTTAAAAAAATGTTTTATTTTAATAAAAAAAAACGACATTTCTAAAATCTCCGGGTCTACTGTTTTTGAAAGGTGGCAGCCCTAATTGCCAATCACATTTTCATTTTTGAGATCTAGGTAATAATTGTGACATGAAACACCTGACATAAATATAAGAGCAAAAACGTAAGTTGAGCTCTGGCGCCCGAAATAAGTATGTAGGCGCAATTGCACATATGTATTGAACTTTAATAAGTTGAACTCAGTGGCGTAGCTGTCGAGGGGATAGACGATGCTGTACTCCAGGGCTCCCAAGCTCAGGGTCACAGTCGTACCTTGACCAGCAAACCTCGTATTGAACTAGCTAAAATTCTCCCACCTTTGGAAAGTAAATAAATAGGTTGCAACACGATTTTCAGGTGTTCTATCCTCCCTCCAACGCGATTTCATCTTTACTAAGTACTACTTTAATCATGATAACTTGTTTGAAAGAATGCATTAGAATTCCCTACAAGTTTAGTAAGTCAGGTGTCAATTTTTTTTTTTAGACAGAAATATTCTTATTCCATCCTTGTAAAATGAAGCTTAGTATATGGCTAATCATAAAAGAATAATGTAGTTATTTTCAATTTAATAATTTTCGCACAGGTCTAGAAGAGACAAGACACATAAAAATGGCACCTATAAATCTATATGTTTCTATTATACTAAAACTTTACATAACTATTGTAAAGTAAGCTTAATTACTTTTTGTTTGCCTAAGATGTTCTTTGCTATAACACAGTCGGCACTTTACTGGTGTTTCACTGAAAAATTTACATTAACACAAATGATTCATTGCTCAGTTTAGAAATCTTTTTTCGTGTTAAGTAGGGCTATCAGCGTTTAGTCTGTTAACAACCTGGATAGAAAGTTTTGACTTATTATTTTTTTAAATACTCCATTTGATGATTTTATTTGCCAAAGAATGGAATAGAAGTGAATTTTTGTAATAAAATTGTATATGCCCTAATGAGTCTTATGTAAATTGTGTTATATACAAACTAGAAATGAGCCAGAAAAGTTGGCTTGTGTTTCAGAGGAATCCCACTGCTATTAGGGTATCATATTGTTTACATGTTACACAATAAAGTTTATATGTGTTTCAAATTTATAATATCACATACAATCGAAGTTTTATTAGTCTACTGTAAATGTGAACCTGGCCTTAGAATCAATACACGGATAAAGTTTTTGAATATGGTTTTAAAATAAAACTAGGGTTTGTATTTTAACTTTATTGCCTTATACTTAAGAGATGTTTACTTAACTTCACGTAACCTCCTAACAGCAGAGCGACATGAAGATGCAGCTGTTGTGGAGAATACCCAAGCTCCACCAGCTACTGTCCTTTTGCAACGCTTGCATGACCAAATACCAACACAAGATCTCTTCATTGCATCCTAAAAAAAGAAAATAGTTTTCAATCAACAGTCCACCCTTCATTACTTTATTAAATCCTGGCATTTCCACTTACTATCAGGAGCTGTGTTCACAAGATGGTTAATTACAATAAAGAAAGAAAAGTGAACTCATTTAAGTTTTCCATAATAGCATATTATCCATTCCAAATATATTTCATCTGCATGATGAAAAATACTTTTGACAATTAGACAAAATTAACTTATAGCGCACAAGGGATTAAATAAATATTGAATTGATTTCACCGAAGAGTTATTTTCCATTACCAAAAACAGAGCTGCTAATGAGAATAGTAGATCAATGATTTCTAGTGTATATTCGCAGTTCTAATAGTTCAGTTATCAGCTCGTTCATTAAGCAGTTACTTGGCAATTAAACAATATAACGTTTTAACCAAACGAGGTTATATTTGGTAAATGACTAAATGATTTGTTTGGACTAACCTTTCCACAGAAAGAGCAAGTGTATTTAGCATGCTGGGTTACTTCCATTTTTTTAACCATTTTACGTAGGGAGGCACCGTATCGTGTACCATATTTGCCGGTGATTCCAACCTTTTTCGTACGCTTGGCCTGAAAATATCATATTAGGAGTTCAAACACAGCACAGTATACAACTCTAAAATGCGAATCACGAAATAACAATGTCGCCTTTAACGTTTTACAGAAAGTATTAAATACACTAGGTTGTTTTTAGTTACGGACAGCGATGGCAAAGATATTTCAAAATTAATTCCTCACCATTTTATTTTATCAACACAACAGTCGACTGACAGAGAGAAAGAAAGAGAAAATAAATCTGTCAAGCAAAGTGTCAAGTTGTTTTATTTTTATTTTCCATTATGAGAAAGATGGTTGAGGGTACAAGGCCTGTACTGATTGATAATGATGATGATGAGAGTGAATTATGGTGATTAGCTGATTTATTGATCAATTAATAAAACGTTTATAAATCCCTGTTCACCCAAGTTTCACTAAAGTTTTGTGGATTTATTAAAATCGCCGCTGACTTTTTGCATGTGTAATGGAATAAGGTTGTATTCCGAAATCACCAGTATACTGGCCACTCGTAATTACGTCAAGAATTCGTCGATATTTTGTACTCGTAAAATTGAAAGAAATTTTGAGAAAAGAAAAAAAGAATCTTTCCTAGCTTTTTCCGTCTTTCTCACTCTCTGAAATATGACGTAGATTTTTCGCGTCAACGCGCTGGCCAGTATATTGGGGAACAAAGCAATATCATGCAGTTATTACCACTGGCCAGTTTACTGATGTATATTTCAGAACACAACCATTATCTCTATTAGGGTAATAACGTTAAAGGTTGTTCGCAGTAGCTGAAATTACATTTTAAAATCAACATCGCTTAGCTATCATAAAAAGTTGGGTACTAAATTTTCCATATTATTTTTTTTACCAGATATCAAAATGTGATTATTTTTATATTATTATTTATTTAACAGTGAACAAGGCTTTTAAATGGAGTCAAAACGTGAGTAATTAAAAGCAACATTAAAAAATAACGTTTTCATATCTTTTGTCCATTTTTTGTGAGTGGGTCTCAGAGTAAAGAGTGGGTAGAAGTGCGGTAGTGTGGGGTATATCACATTGACGCACAGTAGGCAAAAAATCAGGCTTCCTTCCTATATAAGAATTTTTGAAAGAAAAATGATTAAGATTTTAAGTTAAAGGTAGTGAGTTTTATGGATGAATATTGAATAAAAATGTAGTCTCTAGATTTTACATTATAAGGGATATTTCAAGCGAATAAAAAGGGGATTGTTTTGCTCATATCTCACTTCGGATTTACATGTAAGGCGGAACTTATTGTATTTGCTGTTGGGACTATTACAAAGCCCTGGGTCAAGATCAATCGACCTCAAGTGTACCGTTCAAAAATATGATTTTTTTAAAATGCTCATAAACAGAATTAATAAAAAGAAAACTCAAAAACATTTTTGAATTTACTGCCTAGTAAAAGTAAAAGTTATTAATAATACAGAGGCAATTTTTATTTATTTTAGGTAGCTTGTGTAACAAATCCTTTTTATAACAACATCTTATTCAATCATATAATATACAAACATAATAATTTTAATAAAAGAAAAAGGCTACAGTTGCAAAGAAGTCGTGTATTTGAATGTTACTTCGTTTTTTTTCACTCACTGCGTGATAGAATTTCAATAGCTGAATATAAAGAGTTTGGGTCTTGATTAGGGGTCTTAGATTTGTCGCTTTGTACAACTTGTTTTTCAATGAATGAAAAGAGAATGGGCTAAGGTGCTGCCACTTCAAACAGTGATTGAAATCGATAGAAAACATAAATAAATAAATAATAATAAATAAATAAATATTTCCTACATTCACACCAATTAACCTAGCCCAAAGTAAGCACTTTAAGGCTTGTGTTATGGATACTAGGTTAACGGATAGACATAAATATATCATACATAAATAAGTAATACTCATAGAAATACATACAAACATCCATGACTTAGGTAAAAAATGCTCGTATTCATCATACAAACATCTGCCCCTTCCGGGATTCGAACCCAGGACATGTACACAAGGGCGAAGCCCGTAGGCGGAAAACTAGTACCTTATATAATTTTGCTTAACTACGTTTGCTTGGTCTATATTCTTTACTTTGGTTACCAAAATATAGAATATTTTTAAAGTGGTTTTCAAGCTCTAATACAGTGAATCAAAACAGTGCCTACAGTCTCAGAGTAAACAGGACTGGAGTAGCCTTTGCCTAACATTACCCCTCTGCCAAATGCACAAGCATCGGATGCCTGTGCGTTATATAAAACTAGTTGAGCCGCCATTTTAAAACCACAATAATCAGAACGTCTTACCGTGCAGAGCTCCCACGAAAATGCCTGCCTGTGCTGTTTTCTACTATAAAAAAATTTCGAAAATATCTAGTATGCAAAAAGATGGCGTCACCTTTCATTTGTATGCATAATTTTTAGGTTTTGATTATTATTTAATTCATAATTTCATGTTTTAGCAGACTACAATTTCAAATTTCGCGCTCAAAGTTCGTTTGATGACGTCACGGCTGCACTCCCCACGAGACTACCTAGGGTTGACCATTATCGCATTTAATTAATTAAGACATAAATTAGAAAAAGTTTGTTGGTAATTAATAACTGTAATTTTGTATTAATTAATTACCAATTATAATTTCGTTTTAACAATGTACGTTGCGTGTTTATTTTTAGTTCAGTATTAAGTGCATACCTACAATTTTGTGGCTGCTTGAAGCCTATTCTTTGCCACACAACGTAGAAATATCAAATAAAAAATGAAATAATTAATTAAAATAATAATCAAACTATTTGCCCTTTTATTCATGCTGGGCGGCGCTCATAAACATTAAGAGTACTAATGCTGTATATACTTACAGTGTCCCTGACTTCATAAAAAAGCACGGTTAAAAGGGTACCATCGCCTAACCAGCACACGCGATCATTTCCGAGAAACCAAATTTTTTTTTCGAGCCACAGGACAAATTGTTTTTATTTTGTAATCAGCAACCCTTATTAATTTGTACAATATTAATTTGCACAATAGTGATGTCAACTTCATCGATATTGTGATTTTACGAGTGAGTAATGAATGAATGAATGCAAGTAACATACTTAAACTGGAAATATGTATTTTTAATTTAAATCTATATGTCGCAGGGAAATTGTATAATTCCGCAGTTTACATTCGGCGTCATCAGTTTAAAAAACACATACCCTATTCTTAGTCCTTTTTCTTAACGATAATAAAACACAGCTTAGATAATTAGAAGAGATCTCTCGTCGAATCCAACTCGGGTGGGCAGCGTTCGGGAAGCTGCGATACATTTTCGCGTTCAAAATACCTCAGTGCCTTAAGACGAAAGTCTTTAACCAGTGTGTGTTGCCAGTGATGACTTATGGTAGTGAAACGTGGTCGTTCACTGTGGGTCTTGTAAGAAGGCTCAAGGTCGCCCAGCGGGCAATGGAGAGAGCTATGCTTGGTGTTTCCCTACGCGATCGAATCAGAAATGAGGAGATCCATAGGAGAACAATAACCGCCGACATAGCTCAAAGAATTGCGAAGCTGAAATGGCAATGGGCAGGACACATAGCAAGCAGAACCGATGGCCGTTGGGGCGGAAAGGTTTTCGAATGGTGACCGCGTGCCGGACGACGCTCAGTGGGTAGGCCCACTACGAGGTGGACCGACGATCTGGTTAAGGTCGCGGAAAAACGCTGGATGCGGGTAGCACAGGACCGATCGTTGTGGAGATCCTTGTGGGAGGCCTATGTCCAGCAGTGGGCGTCGTACGGCTGATATGATGATGATGATGATAGATAAATTACAGTTTGTTTCAGTAATTATTACCAGGTATTAATGATGATTTCAAATAAGAATAAGGTATGTGAACTGATGACGCCGTATGTAAAGTGCGGAATTATACTATTTACCTGCGATATTATACATACGAGAATAAAACTGTAAAGATATAGAATAAAACAGGTCAAGTCCACCTTAAACCAAATGGCTAGTAATGAGAGTAGAGGAAGCGAAATCACTAATTTTTGAACATTTTGTCTGTCTGTATGTATATTTGAGCACGGATCACGCAAAAACTACTCGACGGATTTTGATGACATTTTAGTATGGTAATAGCTAAATGTTATCGTCAACATTTAAGTTAAGTTTTTTTATTAATATTGTAGCATTTATAGCTCCTTTTAAAGACCGGCTTGTCTAACTGCAATACTTCAAGATACTAGGAGTAAGGTATGTGGTGCCAAAAGTCATTTGTACATAAATAAAAGCTATTGGAAGATAGTATTGCAGTATTAAAATTAGAAATGATCGGTATGTGTAGTTCAGGCAAATATACTCTGCCCCTAGGCGGTATACTATTTGTTGGTATTTATACTTTAAGCTTTGACATGAACGGAAACATCTAATTTTTCATATTCAGTTTTCCTAAAGAATACAGCATACGAAAAAAATGGATTCATGCTTGTAATAGGTAATAGGGCATCTTGGGCATCTTCAAGAACAAGTACTATATTTGCCATACATTTTGAGCCGTCTCAGTTTCAAAAATTATCTAACAATAGAAGAAGATTAGTTACCCATGCTGTGCCAACGTTATTCTTGAGTGATCCTCTTAGTTTATTATATAACTAGTTATGTTTCAAATAGATATTATCATGTAATATTATAACAGTTTAAGTTTATTACATTTAAATGTATTAATTTTAGGTTAAAGAATAAGTTGAAAAGGAAATACCTGCAAAAAGTGATGTAAGCAAATTGCAAAAAAATACAAATAATCAATCGGTCAAAGTAAAAATCTGAGAAATATCTATATTCACTATCGCTTTGTTAAAAATAATGTTTCAGAGAACCTCCTTTCCATTATGGTTATACGCGAAAGGGTCCACAGTGAATTCTATATATATAATAACACCTATTGTAAATATCTTTTAAATGCAATAAACTATTAAGTTTCAATTTGTATTTTATGGATATAGCCTTCGAAACTAACTGTTGTAACGTGTAATATCATCATTAATTTAATTTAATTTTTAATACATAATGTAGGAATACTAACGCAAAGTTAATAAATTCATTCATTGAACGAAACTGATTTATCGATATCGATATTCTCGTGCTATGTCATGTCACTTCTCACACAATGACATTCGTGTGTTTGAATAGAACGTTAACACACTATTTTAAGCACGTGTGCGTGTATTTTAAATATGTTTGTAGTATTATGCATGTGTGCGTTTGTAAACACGCAAAGAGTTTTTGTTCCTGTGTGCTGGCATTGAATGTAGTAGTAACCTCACCCCCCGCAAAAAATGGCAGAAAAATATGTACGAGAATTTGACTAATGGCTACTCCAGTCCTGTTTACTCTGAGCCTACAGTCTACAGGTCTATTACCTACATCTTCCAAAAAAGCTCCACGGTGCCGTGCCCAACTTAGGTAGGTACCACATAATTGGCGTGAGCACAGCAACCGAATTTCCGTCTCCCTGTTAGTCATGTACAGTAATATTGGGAGTTTGTCTTAATTGAATACTTACGTCTTCTTAAACTCAACTATCTTAACTTCAATCAAATGCCTACTATCTCGTAAATATTAACTACATTAGGACCGAGCGAGCTTTATTTGATGTCTTCCTAATGAAAAGAGTATTAAATCTCTCTCTTTAAACTGGGGGAATTTACGTATGGCTAAATCATCATTATCATAAAGCTCACCCGGTGCCTATTTAAATTATTAGATCTTTTGCACGTTTGATTTAATAATGGTGCTTCTTCTTATATAGTCCGAAAGCATATGCCTTCTTCGTCACTCTTCTCACACCAAGAAATTACTGCACGTTATACGGGTACGGCATGTCCATTAGTATATGTCGATGCTAGGAAAAATATACCTAATCTAAGTTGGGATATAGGCTGTGGGAAATTTTGTCAGATCCACAGAACACATATACTCTCTAATTCTAAATGTCATGTTATGTTATGTCATTTGACGATTTCCACGACCTACAAATTACAGAAGGTCGATCATTCGACTTGGTTATTAAACCGTCCCAATCATCTGGACGGAATAGATTTAGCAAAATTTTGAAGAGAAAAATGTTGCGAACGATTGTTACTCGAAATCAAGCCCTACATAATAGTCTAAAAAAGGCCATACGAAGTAATTTGACAAGATGTGTGAGTACTGAATTGGCAAGGAGGAAAAACATTAACAAGTAAGTGTATAATGCTAATTACTTATCCATGTTAATTAGAAACTACGCGAAAAATGTATAGAATATCTCTTAAAATCTCAAAATTTTCTGGAATATATTATATTATGGTCGTTATCAGTTTTCTGTATTAAGCGGTGCCAGTTGCATAACCAAAACGTCAGTCTTCGTTGCTAAATTGTCAGTGATACATTTGAAAGTACACCGGTAATTCCACGTGTGTTGAGTATCCTTTTTTAGTAGACTTAAAGACAGTCGGCAATTAGTGGAGTTAAGTGGAGTTAGTTTCCCTGATTAAGTCACATTATACTTTAATAACTGTAATGCCATGTTTTTAGATTGTTATCCTTATATGAAACCAAGAAAGTATTGACTTCGCAATGGACCATTCAGTTAAGAAATTACTCCAGTCTTCCACCTCACATAAAGGTGAATCTCCCAGCACTATCACCTACTATGGAAAGTGGATCAATCATCAGTTGGGAGAAAAAGGAGGGTGATAAACTCAATGAAGGTGATTATAATAGTGATAACTTTAGTGTGTTGTTGCCTAATAAATATAAAAAATCCTAATAAATCAATTGATTACATTGAGCTGTAATTAAAATATTGAAATACTCTTAAATATACAATCTACTGACCAACTAAGCAATGGTTGATAAGGTCAAAATGAGTCACATTCAACATATATAGATGTCATCTTGATAATGACAATTATGTAAACTATCTTACCAGTCACAATGGGTGGTAGGCAGTTGTGTATTGGGAGGGGAACCTTTCCTTTTTTCGGAACGGCAACGCGTATCAGTACTTTTTAGTAGATTTTTTATTATTTACAAATTATATTTTAAATTGGCGACTTTGAAAAACATTTCAAAAAATATGTTAACTAACAGAGTATTTATTTTGCTTGATAAAAACACAATATAATATCTTTCTGATTTACATCTTTTTTGAATTTCTTTTTTTGTGCTCGTTAATATTTTGTATAGTAACTATCTTCTGGTAATATTTGTCTTAATAATCAAAGGTAAAGACAATTAAACATCCTGTAGGAATTGTGTATTAATCATTGATGGATTAAAAAAAACTTAAATAGCAGTTATTACTAGGAAATATATGCAAGTGGTTTCTAATAAGAATTTATTTGAAAACAAATATACTCAGTGGATTTTGAAATTGGGAAAGATATTGGCCTCTATATATTGTGGAAAAATGTTTCTGTTGCAGTTGTTGAAGCTGCTGCAATTTAGGGACAATTAATAATCCAAATTATTTAAGTGGGTATAACTTTTCCATACATGCATTTTAGTACAGTTTCACTATAAAATAAGGTGAATTCAATACATATCCAGCCACTTTGGACAAATATGCTACCTATCATCGGTTCGGATCAAAGAAAAAGAGTAAACGGTAGTAATATTTTATATTTTTATTATAGGTGACCTCCTTTGTGAAATTGAAACTGATAAAGCGACTATGGGTTTTGAGACACCAGAAGAAGGTTTTTTGGCTAAAATCCTTATTCCAGCTGGTACAAAAGGGGTTCCAGTGGGCAAACTACTATGTATCATAGTGAATAACAAAGATGATGTTGCAGCATTTAGTAATTTCAAGGATGATTGTAAGTATCTGTTTAAGGTGTTCTAGTTGTAAGGTTCATTATCATTGTATCAATTAAATATGGGCACATGTATTATAAACATAATGCCAGTATCCAATGAATTAATTATCCAATATTCATAAAGTTATATCGTAAAATCTACCTTAATTTAGTGTTTAGTAACTTTGTAAAGCTTAACACTCATTGTTATCTAATAATATTACATTTTATATAATTATTTAAATCCTGATTACTAATCTTGTAGTAGTAAGTCAGTAAGTGACATTACAGATGTAACTTTCACAACTTTTTATATTTTATCACTCAGACCATATTAGACCAGAAGTATGGATGGATGATGTAATTTGAATATAGTGACACCTATATAAAATATACCTTTACAAAAGCGACAATTGCTTTCTTAATTTATACTTTTTTGTTTTAAGTTTGTAAATATAAATAATTTTAGCAACAAAATTTAAACATAATCAAAACACATCAATAACATTAATGGCAATAATTACTGTAGCAATAGGAGAGTATACACAATTTAGTTTAAACTAAGCTAAGAGCAACTTGCAACAGCATAACAAATTATCTGTTCACTACAAAAAGAAGATATGTCATTAGATTTCTGAGTTAACTCTTGGTTGTAGAGAATCTTGTGAAAATGTTAACCATTAATTTTATATTCAATCTGAATTATACTGGGGATTTAAAACTGGCGTATATCATAATTTATTATCTAGCCTGGCACCAAAGACTATTTTCATTCTTCTTACAATGAAAATAGCAGATTTCTCTTGTTTTTCTTAAAGTCTTCTGCTAATTATTTTGTTTACCTTAAACCTAAATTTTCCTAACTAGCCTCTGACCAAATACCTCATACAAGAGCTTCTTTTATATTAGCAGCAGCTGCCCCCGCCCCTGCGAAACCTGCCGCGCCCGCGCCCCCGGCCCCCGCCGCGGCACCTGCCCCGCCTCGCGCTCCTGCCGCGGCCCCCGCTGCTGCCAAGGCCACCCCTCCCGCAGCTGCTGGAGACAGAGTGTATGCCAGTCCGTTTGCTAAGCGACTTGCTGATATTAGAAAAGTCAGGCTTGGAGGTAAGTGTAAGCTTGGAGATTGTGGCAATTTTAGCAAGGCTTCTGTTACAGTAAATATTATAATAATATAAATCTAAGCATACAAACATATGCCCCTAACAGGATTTAAAGTCAGAGCCATTGATGCAGAAGGCAGGATAACTATCCTATCCAGTAGCTACTGTTTTACCAAAAAGTAATTATATTAATATTGTTGGTGAATAGAATTTATTAATGCTTTATATATAATATAAATATATACACTAAAAAGAAAAGTGGCCCAATGTCACTGCCCTTTGGCATGCCGCAATTGTTAGCATAGTTTTAATATATTTAGTTCTTACACTTCCGCGCACATTACATATCAGAATAAAACACTTTTTTACGGATTTTTGCGCATGTTTTATTTTATTTTATATTTAATCCTGACGTTTCGACTCCTTTACAGGAGCCGTGATCACAGGCTGACTAAGATGATGGTTGTCATGTATTTTTCTACTACCTTCACAATATTTTAATCGGGCACGTTCCTAATTATTAAATTATTTTATATAAATCAAGTTGTTTTATTTTATTTTTAACTAACTTTTAACTAAATAATGTTTTAAAATAAAATAAAACAACTTGATTTATATAAAATAATTTAATAATTAGGAACGTGCCCGATTAAAATATTGTGAAGGTAGTAGAAAAATACATGACAACCATCATCTTAGTCATCCTGTGATCACGGCTCCTGTAAAGGAGTCGAAACGTCAGGATTAAATATAAAATAAAATAAAACATGCGCAAAAATCCGTAAAAAAGTGTTTTATTCTGAAGCATAGTTTTAAGTTTATTATTATTGTCATTATAATTACTCTATATTTTATTTTTATTTTTTAAACCTTTTGAGGTTCAAATGATTTCAGTACACTTAACTGAGCTCTGCACTGTCACACTTGTAAACAAAATTCGTAATTGTTTTACCACTATCTTGGTAAAGATCATGCATAGAATTGTTTAAAGAGCTAAATGGGGTAGTGGTCAGCGCCTTTCCACCATGACTGAAAAGGTTAAGAAACTTGCCAGGGCCATTCATCGGGTGAGTGAGCCAAAAATTATGATTGCTGCTCTGTACTTTTCGGCTACATTAGCAGTCTTTAGAATTTAACCCTCGTGATAGGTTTTGGCCCATTCTCACTTTTTTTATCCATATCTTTGCCCTATTAGTGCAGACATGAAAAGGCTGATTATTAAGATCTATATGAATAGAGATTTAAGAGATTAGATTACACCATAACAATCTACAGGGCAGGGCTCAGGGCTGTACGGGTCATTGAAGAGTGGTGATCTGTCAGGTGCGACGGCTGGCGCCGCGCCCGCGTCGATGGCGGCGCCTGCACCGGCACCCGGGGCGACGTACGTCGACATACCGCTGTCTGGCATGAGAGAGACTATCGCCAAACGGCTATCCGCTGCCAAGCAGACTATCCCGCATTACCAGCTCAGCGTTACAGTGAATGTTGAGAAAACGCTTACGATGCGGAAACAGGTCAACGAAAAGTTAGCGGCTGAGAAATCTGATGTAAAGGTAAAAATGCTCGTACCATTCTAAAATTGAAGTGTTCTTGAGTAGAATTCGATATTTTTATTCCTCTAGATTTGTGTCATTATTGTATATTGCATGTTGATGTCTTTAAAATATCTCAAAGCCTGGTGTTAGTTTGACAAAAGAGTGAAGACCTGATATTATTTGCCAATGCTAAGATAGCAAAACTATCACAGAAATACAATTTAATTTATTTTCGATAGGGTATTTGACAGGTTTTACGAAAATATCGCAAATAGTTCGTTATAGCATAAAACATTTGCGATTGGATAAATTATTTGTTAATTTATCTATTTTCTTTAAAAATCATCATCAAAGTTTCAATGAAAAAAAGCCCGCCAAAACGCCAAAGATACTTTCTTGCATGTATGTTACTTGATGTCACTTGCTTGTTCACAAACTTTTAGCTGCCAAATCGTAATACCTACGTAAACTTAGACCGATATTAACTGTAAACAATAAGGTGACGTTACTCCGTCATTCTGTATCATTAGTGTATTTTCAATGAGGTGGTCGAACTAACATTATAGTAATATAAGTTATTTACGGGATTGTTACCGTGTAGTTTGTTTTTAGCCAGTTTTCGATATTTCAGCACTGTTACAAGCGCCAGTTGCTTCGTGATAATGGCGCTTGCAACAGTGCCGAAATATCAGAAACTCGCTAAAAACAAGGTACATGGCAACAATCCCGTAAATAACTTATATTACTATGAAGTGGTCGAATATGAATTTTAATTATTTTATTATTGGTTTCTTAAAATAATAATATGTATTTTTTTAATTATACGTGGGCTAAATTAGATTAAAAAAATTATACTATTAACTTAACAACAGTTTGATCTATATTTCTATTATAGTCAAACACCCTATTGAATGGAAAAGGAACATTAAAACGAAATATCATTTCCAGGTATCAGTGAACGACTTCATAATAAAAGCAATGGCTTCCGCGGCGAAGCGAGTGCCGACCGTGAACTCTCACTGGATGGAATCTTTTATCAGACAGTATGTTCATTTATCTTATCTTTATTATACATTTTTATAGAGCAGTTGTAGTGAGGAATACTTTTTACTTATCGTTAAAACAAACTGGACAGATTAAATAATCAGCTTAAATTGTTAAACACAGAAGCGTTATCACCTAATAAATCTATGTCTGCTAATAATACACATCGTGTATAGATTCAAATTAATAAAAAAAAATTTTCGCACTTCAGCTTGATAAAATTTTTGTTTGGAAAATAAATTATAAAACGCCTAGATTTTCTTCGTCTTCGTCTAATTCGTTTTCACTGCTTACGATTATTTGAATTAGTTATTGGGATGAGCAGTCACTCCAGCTTATATGTATTTATAAGGGATGGGGGATATTCATGATTCATCAACTCTTGTTGTGATACAAGTTCTACTGTTGAAGAGAGACACCGCTACAGATCGCGTACAGCGGCGTCCTCTTTAACAATATGACTTGCATCGCGCTTACACATCACAAACTGAAGCTATTGCCTTAAAAGAGTTATGCATATTACATATTATATAATATAAAAATCTAATACAAGTATATATACAGCTTGCAGTTAAATAAAACTAAAAAAATACTATCTCCTACATCCATAGATTTTCAAATGTGGACGTGAGCGTAGCAGTAGCCACTTCGACGGGTTTGATCACGCCTATAGTGTTCAACGCAGACTCGCGAGGTGTCCTTGAAATCTCGAAAGAAGTGAAGATTCTGGCGGGCAAGGCCAAGGAGGGTCGCCTACAACCCCAGGAGTACCAGGGCGGCACTATTACTGTATCAAATTTGGGAATGTTCGGTGAGTTATAGCACCATATATATTTATCTAGACTATATGAATTTCTTTATATAGTGATATAATTATATTCCTATATATGCAACCCTTAATGGTACAGTTTATAAAAATAAGGCTAATCATTTTATTTCAGGAATTACAGCGTTCAATGCAATCATCAACCCTCCACAGTCTTTAATTTTGGCGTGTGGCGGTATTCAAGAATTAGTCGTACCTGATAAAAACGACCCTCAAGGGTAATTTTTTTATTATATTTAACTGGTTAATAAAACAAAGGGTTAAATATTGAAAATGTGCCCCTCATTGACATTAATATTTACATTTATTTCACGTGACTGCTTGTCTGCACTTAGTGACACCCATTTATATGACCAACCACACTTATTCTGAGTTGACTGGAAGAGATCTCCTTTAGAGATAAGTCCACCCTGCAAACAATATTACCTACTTTTATATATTATTTATTTCTTATGTGCAATAAAGAATATAATAATAATATTTATGTAGTTTTAGGTGTCCATCTCTTTCTTTCATTGAGTGACCTTGAAAAATTACCTGATAACAGCAAATATTTTAAACTTTTCTTTCTCTAAAACTAATAGAGCTAAGAATGTGATTCAAACGCCAGACTGTAGACAATATTATGACAAATTTTACGCATATCTAACTTAATTATTTTACTTATAAAAAATATATTTTTTAATAGAAATATTATTTTCAAGGTCATTCAATGAAAGAAAGAAATAGACAGCTAAAATCTACATAAATATTAATGTCAATGAGTAACGTACTTAACAATATGATATTCACTACATTTGGCTCTGGGGGCACATTCTCAATACTTAACCTGCTATATACCCTTGACTACTAAGACAGAATAGAACATGGTTTCTGGTATTATATGGAAGTGCTTTGAATTGCTTGCACCATAAACATCCACAATTTGATAATCTTCCTTATTTGTAAGCAATCAGTGGGTTTTCTAATAAATTGTCTGGTTCCATGGATATCATAAGCACAACCGTCATACCCACAAAACTATTGTTGTCTGATTTTTTAAATTTAAAACATTAAATTTTTTAACTTTTAATTGTGAATGTTAGGTAAATGCATTTCTACATATAAAATATATTGCTTCTAATTTAAGTTTCATATTCTATTATTACAAAATTTTAAAATATTGCAGTTAAAAATAAGAAATATGTTATTTTAGTTTCCGGGCAGCGAAATTCATTACATTCACGGCGTCAGCAGACCACAGGGTGATCGACGGTGCGGTGGGTGCACAGTGGATGAAAGCCTTCAAGGAAAATCTAGAAGACCCCGCAAATATCATTCTGTGAACATTCTCTGCTCGCTCCTAGCGATTTGCTAAATGGACTAGCCTATATTGTTTGAATTTTTCTAATAAATAGGACGATTTGGGGTAGGGAGTCATCATAAGGTTAACATTTTTCACAACAATTTATCCGCTCCAGCCTCTGTACGGTGAGATATCATTTAGCCCAGTGAAAGTTTCTTCTATATTGCACAAAGTTCATATAAGTCGATGGGTAGTAAATATCATAGCACATAGTGCTACAAATGTCACTGCCAAAGATTTCGACTTTTTTTACCGAAGAGGAGTTGAAATAACCCAGTCTCCTATAAAGGACGTCTTATTTAATTTTAACACCAGTGGATTTTTAAGCTTTGATAAGGAAAGCTATAAATAAAGAATAGTAACTTGAGCACAGAACATGTTTGATACACATTTACACCTTTTTTGAGAAATTTTTCTTTTTAGTCAGATATTTAATGTTACCAACTTTTGTAAATATCCTGGTCTTTAAGTGGAATTTTTATGAACATAAACTGCCTAACCGCGGATCTTAATTCTAGTCTTGTTCCAGTTAGCAAATTGTGACGAGTTTACTATCTGATGTCTGTCTGAATTGCCTTCGATTGGCGCGAATCTGTTCCATTCATTAATATTGTTCTGATTCCGTGGACTACTGATAGTTCAATACGTTATGTGTGGTATTTTAAGATATGATTATTTATTCCTATTGCATAAGTTTTGGAATCGTTTCGTTCTGCTCGAAGGACCTTCAGCGGACATCATTAAGTAATCGATTATTTATTTAGTAAATTAAGGATCGAGTATATGATTTAGTAGCCAAAGGCATACTTGTGTATTTGAAATGCTTATTTCGGAATTGAAGGGTTTCTTCCCTTAATTCCAAAAAAAAGAAAACATTTTAGATATTGCTTATCAGGACTGCATCACATATGTATGTATTAATAAACATGGGATCGAAAGCATTTTATGTAACATTATTGTAGTTATTTTGGAGTAAAGATCTACACTTGCACTGTACATTTAAAAGTATGATTGATTAGAGATATCACAAGACAGCTTGATGAATATGTAAATACAACTTTATTATTTGGCATTAAATAATATCCACCTAATGATCGTTATAATATTTATTTGATAGTGCCAGATGATTTTATGAACGTTAGTTGAATATATTTTATTTACATAAACTCTTATTTCATTCATTCCCTTACCTGAAAATGATAAATAAACGACATTGTAAGAAGCTTAGATCAGTGTTATATATTTAGTTTTTGCACTGCCTCGCCTCTCACACATCGAAATAAAACGATTTTAACCGTGGCGACATAGGATATTCCAAGTACCACGCCTACGCCATAGAAACACCAGTTTTCCATCAATACTTGAAACCGGTCAAAAGGATTCTTACGACCTGTCAAATGCAGTATACCCCTTCAGGTAGCATGTGCCTACAAATTTTATTGTGATTTGGGACGGTCTTTGCAGAACATAGGCGCGTAATTAGTCTGCAGTGTGAACATACTTTTGAAGGTCCCGATCACTACATAAGATTTGTTTATAGACCACATAATAAACTACAAATCCTTGCTAGGGAACATTGGTCTGTGCCTATAATGCTACACCAGGCTATTGAGATCAGGAAATATTCTAATTTTAGTAAATAATATGGAGTTCAGAGCAGTGGCGGATTTACAAATTTTCAAGGTATAGGCTGTGAAGCTTTTGCCGCCCTTGCCTCCACAATTGTCAAATTGTCATGTCCTAGATTATTTTTACAATTCAACAACTTCGTTGGAATTGCACTTAAAATAATTTTTAGGTATATTTTTCTAAAGCTAGTGCGTGTTCAACACATAATACTCGATACATAAGATTAAAGTAGAATACCCTATTATGCACTAAATTCAAATTAAAATCACTAAATTATATACAAACCATGCAGTTCGCAGCCTCCAAAAAATATTAGGACTGGCTGTATGGGTTGACGGTAGGAAAGAAAAATACATTTTCTATAATTTCGCTCTTTACACTCATTCAAAGTGCGGGGAGAGGGCGCATTGGGCGCAAAGACCGATTACCGATTCGCCGCCCCAACCGATTAGTCGTTGGGGGCGACGAACTAGCTGTTTTACTCTAGAATATGGAAGATTGCTAAACGGATTCACGGAACGTACAATGACAAATGATAAGTGAGAAGGGAAAGTCGTCGGCAAAATTTGTTGCAGACTTCTATCTGTAAAACATCAGAAAACAGAATACAGAAAACCGTCATTCAGAAATCTTTTTGATTTCTGGTAGCAAAAAAAAAAAAAAAAAATCGTAACCAAATTTGCCGCCCCAAAAATCTGCCGCCCTAGGCTCAAGCCTACTCAGCCTGCTGGTAAATCCGCCACTGGTTCAGAGCGTACCTGCGTACCTGCTAGGAATCCCTTACTTAATAAAATGATATATCAAAACATATTGCGGGACCTAGTATATAAAAAATAAATGTAACATAGAGGTTCTTTTCGGAAAGTTCTCAACGTAGAGATAAAATAACGGATTAAAAAAAGGCAAAATAACAAAAGTTTATTTAATAAAAATTGGTACGTATGAGCAATAAAACGTTAGCACACTTGTGACGACCATAACCTTAGTCATCCTGTGCATACAGCTCAGCTCCTTTAAAGGAGTCACACCTTCAGACACAAATAATAGGAGAAGAAAATAATAATAAACGCTCAGTTTAGCCGCTTGGAATGGTTTTTATTTCGATTAGTGTAACATCAGCTATTGCTTAACCGATTCGTTGCTACATACAATTATCGGTTGATTTGCGCGAAAAATGAAGATACATTTATTCTGGGCAGATTTCCCTAAAACTTAATTTGAAGGAGATATCATTGATTTAAAAATGACACGGCTCCAGTGGCTAGCGCGACACGCAAAAGAAAGTGATGGCACGCCAGACGTGCCATCCACAACGAATCGGTTAATGAGCAATTTTAACAAGTTAAGTCTCGTTTTTAACTTTTTGCGTGCAAAAGGGTAGTTTAGACAAGAGCCGGGCGTGGCTCGATTTATAATATCAGAAAAGGTGAAAACGTGTTGGAGCTTACATTCGTACTTATTTATAGGGTCAAGGCCGAGGTAACTTCTAGTGTGGACTTTCATTATAATCCGAATTACGAAGAGAGGATATTATTTTACTAGTAACGGCATTAGGGGCCGTCCATTAATCACGTGATGTTTTTTTTGGCATTTTTGAAGCTCTACATCTGTGTTTACCGATCGCACAGCGATGACCGGGAGACGACTCGGCTCAAAGATTACCTCACAGACACGGCAGACTTGGCAACTGTGCGATATCCAGCGGCGGAGCTTGTTTTTCTGGGGGACTTCAACGCTCACCATAAAAAGTAGCTGTTCCCATACCAGAAAACTGACCATGTTGGGAGAGAAGCGTGCCCTAACGCTAAATCTTACTCAGCTTGTGGACCAAGCGACGCGAATACCAGATATTGCTAGCTACTCACCCAATTGTCTTGACTTATTGCTGACAACTGATCCACACACATTCAGTATCGGTCTTAGCTCCACTGGGGTCGTCCGACCATTGTGGGGTGAAATCCGTATCGATCTGCTCTCCTCCTCCTGAAACTGTCATCCTACCCGAATGGAAGTAAACAGTTCTAGTCCCTGTCGAAGTCAGTCGAAGTGAATTTCTGCCGTCCTATGGTTCCATCTTTGCTGAAACCTGACGGGTCACTGGCTCATTCTGCAACTGAAAAAGCAAGTTTATTTGCCTCTCTGTTTGCAAGCAGTTTTCGTCTAGACACCGGCTCTCAACAACCACCAAACATACCTCGATGTGATTCTTCAATGTCGGAGATCACAATTCATAATAAGCAGGTCCGTAGAGTCTTACTTGGTCTGGACGTGAATAAGGCCAGTGGTCCTGATGGTATACCAGCAAGAGTACTGAGGTATTGTGCACCCGAGTTGTCTCCTGTGCTAACACGCTTGTATCGCCTCTCTCTCAAAATAAGAACCGTACCAAAATCCTGCAGCGGTCGATCAGAGTAGTTATCGATGGCTGCTCCTCTGACTTAGTGGCTATTGATGCCGGAGTTCCTCAGTGGTCTGTTCACTCTGCGATACTTCTCCTGCTGCACATCAATGACCTGTTGATACCTGGAATTGTTGGGTATGCAGACGACAGTACTGTCGTAGAGAGATACCTGACTAATTCAAAAGCCAGCGTGGTATTGATGAGAGAGGCCATGGTTGAGCGAACGAATCAGAGGTTGAGCCACGTTTCCCAGTGGGGTGACAGTAACCTCGTCCATTTCAACGCCTCCAAAACGCAAGCGTGTATTTTCACTGCAAAAAGGAGTTCCTTCAACCTCACTCCTACTTTCCGAGCTACATCTGTACCTGTTACCGACAGCCTTGAGCTTTATGGCTTTATGGCAGTTGCATCGTCAGATCTCAACTTCGGCGCCAAAATCGAACTACAGAAGTAGTAAGCCGCTTTCGTTTTGTACGCGTTTGGCGAAAAAATAAATACACGTCACGCCGCCTTTCGGTTCAGAATCGCGCGTTTGCTGAAAAAATAAATACACGTGATATATTACTACACCCCCCCCTCCCCCCTTGTGATATATCGTGATTTTTTTATGGACCCCACCCCCCCCTATCAAGCCTCACGTGATTAATGGACAGCACCTTACGGCGAGTGGTTCAAAGATGGAATCCTAAACGTGGCGATGGTTTAAAAGTACGAGACGCTAAAAACTTTGCTGCCGAGCAAAATACAAAATTTTTCACTTCACTACAGAGCGAAAAAATTTTAGGTTTTTAACCATCGAAGAAAAAAAAAGTCAATGGAATTACAAATTTACCATCGCCCCTCAACATTAAGCCACGCCACTTATTTTTTTCTGGGCCCCTTAACGCCCCCCTCTAGGTCTCTGATGCCCACAAAGGGGCGTTATCGCCCACTTTGAAAAAGACTGGTATAGTTCATGTCATCAAAGAGAAATTCATATTGACTATATACTCTTTGCAGGAATCAGTCAAAGAGTATGTAATAAATGACTAAGGACTAAGATCTAAATTATATTTAATACATACAAAAAGTCACAGGATTTTTGCGAAACGGGATTAAATTAGGTATTTTATAAAATATGTATTTTCATCCCTTACAGAGCAGAAATTTTTAAGGGGAACAGTTATAAAATAACTCGTTTAGTTCTTGTTTTTCACGGAACGGGGAAAAATGTGGTTAGGTTAGGTGATAATGAAAATGAAAATGTGGTGATTTATACTTTTGCCTGTGACCAAAACTGTTTTACGCGTAGGTGGGATGCTTGGGTACGTCTTTCGTTTACTAATGTGTATTTACACTAATACAAGGGCTGCGCGAATGGATGTTTTTTTATTTCAATAAATTCTTCGTGGATATATTTTAGGCTACCATAAACTTGGATCATATCAAGTAATTTTATAAAGACATAATTTATCCAGTGATGACAGACACCACATCCGATGTATCCACTGAGGGTACTGAAGTAAAGAAACCAGTTAAGGAAATTCCAGTGGTACACGACCAGGGCTTCTTCCAGCACGATACTGGCGATGCATATGATGGCTATTTCGAAGCTAAGAAGAAAGATAGGGTTGCTAAAATGCATGGTAAGTATAAAACATCACAGCAATTTAATATCATAGTATTAGGGTAACTAGCTGTACCAGATTTGCTTTGCATCGCTCGTTTTTTGCCGATCATATAAGAAAACTAGCTTTCATAATATAGTATAATTTCATTAATTGTTACTTACAGAGATCCTAAATACGGATATATGACTTTTTTATGTGTTTGGTCATTGAGATCCCTTTAAGAGAATAGAATGAAGAAGTAAAGGACATATGTTATGTGTTGTCAATTAGTTAATCAATCAATATTAAGCATCATTATTAGTGTGCCTAATTAATCAAGATTGCTTAGCCATTTGTACGTTACCTATAAATGACAGAAGGGCCATAGACAAAAGCCTCATAAAACCCTGCGTCTCATCAAAATGGGGCTCATTAAAATATTGAAAAAAAGTAATAGGTACCTAGTAAAAGTTTGATTTTTATTTAGATAATATCACCAGTATTCTGCAATAAAACCTCTGACCACTCTGACAGTCTGTTCATCCTAACTTATCCTATTTGGTAAACAATCGTGGCACTCTTTTTTATTAAAAATGCAGCATTAAAAATCAACTGATAACTAGATTCAATAGGTTTCAGTCTATAATTACGATTTATTGTAATAGATTATTGACTTTGTTATTAATTTATTTTTAAATGGGCGATTTCGTTAAAAAGTTGTGCCAAGATTGTTTACCAAATAGGACAAGTTAGAATAAACAGATTTTGACAAAGGGCCATTCATGCCTGATAGTCATTGCTTTCTTAGCCAAAGTGTGTCAAAGGTTCTCTATAATTTAATGAACCGTGTCATTCTATTCGTCCCATTGATATAAGCATAGTCCACGTCATGGTCTAATTCGTGACAAGCGTCACTTTTATTTCTAACATTTTTTGTAGTGTCTATTTATATTCTTCATTCTGGGATAATGTACTTGATCGCCGTTATATAATAAAATAAAAAATAAAAAAGCATACTTGGGGATGCACATCGTCTCATTATTAGAAGTACCTACCTTTATACTAGGGTAACCGTCAATCCAACCGTGGTGATGTTAATTCAGTGATTTTAAGTCCCAGTTGTTTTGTTAACGTTTATAAAAACAGTAAATATTTACCAACTCCATCTGTTGACATTTTTACGGTATACTTTTTAAACACCGCGTTTTCTCCCATATTTCCCGCTTTCTCATATAGCCTATGTCTTATTCTGATCTCTATCTGCGAAACCTATAAATCCGACATTACCTTCTTTGTTAATCTATTACGTTACAGCTGTCGGTCTTCCATGTAACTAAATAAATATTACCATAAAGTTAAATTAATTTTTTTCTGTAGTTATTGCGTGAAATTGTAAGATCCAAACATCCATCTATCCTCACAATAATATAAGTAAGTGGATTATTGCTAAAAAAAATTATATAGAAAATTATGTCACTTTCCTTAAGTAATTTTATGAAAAAACACGCCGACTATGAGAATATGCGGCACAGCGTATCTCTAAAACAAATGTTTATTTTAATCTTTTTTGAAAAACACGATCGTAGGCAGCATTCAACTTCTTGTACAATGTTGTGTAAAAGATAGTTTCTATTTACGTATAGTCTCCTTGATGATAAGCAAATTTAGGTACGTTGATAAGAATTTAGGATTAGGTACTTACCTACTTCAACGCCAGGGTTTGAAAATAATTTTAAATATAACTTTTATTTATATTGTACTGTAACGGATTTTTATAGAACATTAAAGTTCTTTAACTTTTACATGAAAATTATTTAAATATCATCACTTACCGTTAAGGCAGCGCTCAAATAAAGCAAAACCGCTAGACAATTATTTCGTTTACTTTTGTTGAAAATAGATCACCAAGAAAAGCCCTTTTATTGTAACAAGGTAATACAGCATTATGCCCACTCTGTATATTAAATATTGGAATTTCTATTATCCGCTGAATAATTTCGGTGATTACCTACTTACATCCTAATTTACAAACGTTACCTCTTTATAATATTAGTATAGTTTGTTATGTTTTTGTAAGCGCTGCCTAAATTACTAGCTTGGAATCTTGTAGTTTGTAATAATTGTAATCGTTTGATAGCCATATCCGATGAAAATACAATAAATCTGTAGGTATCACAATGTAGGTACGTTACTACTTACATCTTTACTACCAATCTGCAAAAAAAAGTCTTAGACAGCATCCTATACATTGTTTTGGACCCAAGTATCTAAAGTAGTACTTGTGTTATGGGATGCATAAATAATGGCGATGCCACAACACCCAGACTCGAGCCAATATAGAAATGTTTTCTGCATTGACCAGGCCGTGGTTCGAACCACAGGAGCTCGGAGTGGTGTAACCATGAAAACCGGTATATGTGCCACTCGACCGCGGAGGTCAATAGAGTCGCTCGTGCAAAGATGTAGCCCCTTTAAATTGTTAAAACCATAAAAAAACGGCGCCTGGCTGTTAGGTCCAGGCACGTACATCACTGCGGAGGGCGATACGTATACGGGCGCTTGGGAAGCCGACCGTCTGGGATCCAACGAGGAAGTCACCATTCTATATAAGGACGGGGCTATGTTCGAAGGACCCTTCCGTGATTGGAGCTACAATGGCCGCGGCGGCAGGTACCAACCAAGAAATTAATATTTCTATCGATATATATGAGAATTGAGATTTTCTTTGTTATGGTCTTTTATTTACCAGAAATCACGAGAGATGTAGAATTCTAACCCTTGGGTAATCCGCTTGGCTCCGTTATGGTATTAACTGGGTTAATAGATTCTGTACTCCCATATTCCGGCTTATATAATTTAGGATCGCGAATTTGTCCGCCTGATCTACTGGAAGGGCTGAATATTCATAAAAGCGGTATTATGATTGTATCAGAAAAATATTCAGTTGTTAAATACACAATTGAAAGATTTCTATAATGAAACATCCAAATATCTAGTTGATATATGTGAAACCTATAACCAGTAATATGATGAATATTACATTTTATATAGTAAGCACAATATGATGAAATTGTTCTTAAAAATATCTGTAATGTTTGTACTTCTGTACGTAGGACTCTAGTTTTTATATTTTTCTTTTCGGTCTTCTACAGATTGTTTTTTGGAGAGTGTGCTCAGGAGCTACGTATACTCCTACCGCCATTACCATTCTTCCATCGGACATCCAGACGCACTGCGGGCTACCACCCCTTCTTGGTTGCTATTTATAATGCGCACAGCAAAGGATATATAATGCGCACAGCAAAGGAGTGGAATTCCCTCCTTGCGTCTGTATTTCCGAGTAGGTACTTATAACCCGTCTGTTTTTAAAGCCAGGGTGAATAGGCACCTTCTGGGTTAGCTCGTTCCATCGTGGATGCTGTCTATGCCCCCGGGATTGATTGGGATCAAGAGCGAACCCATTCTAAATAAATAATAAAATAACTAATTTTTTTTGTGGATCTCAGTGCTAATGCATAATGACAATCTTGTTTTAAAGTTCATAATATCTTTCATAAATATATTGTCCAGGTACTACTATCCAGATGGAAGTATTTTGAAGTGTGAGTTCTCGGATAATAGTCCCGTCGGGCCACTTTCCCTAGTGGATCCCAACGGACACATTTGGCTGGGAAAGGCGGATCAAGGATTTGGCTGGTTGAAACCGGTGAACCATTTCTACGATATGTTGGAGACTCGTGAAACTATTAAGGCGAAGAAACGGCACAAAACCAACCAGAAACAGTAACTTGGCTATCGGTGGAGAGATTTAAATAAATTACTCAACTGATGGATCGTACCCACTCTGCTCTAAATATAGTTTTCTTTTCTAAAGTTTTTATCTTTAGTGTATGTTACGGGAGTTTCAATTTACCTGTCCGGTTCAAAATTAATACCAATAATTTGCTGTCGTATGATTTTGAGACCTTTAGTTGCCTATATTAACTAATATTAATGGATTCATGCATAGGCAAGTTTGGCTTATTAGGAGTAATATTAATTATTCTTAACAAAATGCTGATTTTCTTTAGAATGTTTAGTTTTCAACGAGAATGCGTCTATAAAGTTGATCATGGACAGCAATCAACTAAATGACTTTTAGTAGAGTTAGTTGCTTTAGTTTTCTCGATTATTTTGAACTCAATGTTTTTAGCATCAGTCAGGTTTTTTTTAATAACAAATTAGTAGTTCACCGTCTCTAAGTACTCTACTTTTTTACGGCTAGAGGAATTCATTAAATGTTTGTGTCGTCACCGAGCCTTTCATTTAGCGTATCTGGGCAGTTACAATCATTAAAGTAAACACATTGGACAAGGCTGAGTGCGGACGGGGAGTGTTCGCCGGATTTAGTAACAAGCACTTGTAAAGCTGGCTTACACTAAATACGGAAGGAGAGCGATACTTATATTAAAATAATTTCTTAAATAATCGTCTACATTTACGTGCAAAATATTAGTAATAAGTTAAATTCAGTTAACCATTGCTATCAATAGTACTTGTGTCGGTAATTACGCTGTGACATACAACTTATGGTATCTTGCATATGAATGAGATGCGTTCGGTTGTTCCACGGATACTTCTGAAAAAATGTTTTTCAGTAGCTTATCTTTTGTTACTACTAGTACAATTCAACACGCTCGATAACGCATAAAGTTAAAAAATATATAAGGGTGTTTGGTTAATTGTTGGTTAATGCTGTAAAAATAAATGGATAGACTATATATTGCGTCTGAAGGAAACATTTCAGGAAAAGATGAAGTAACCAGATGGGTTATGTGATTTTGACAAAGCGCATTCCATTCATGCATTTCATCGAGGATGCCCGTAAAGTCTTATTAAAAATTTATAGCATTCTCACTTCACATGCCTTCAGTGTGCACTATCCCAACTGTTACAACTAGCTAAGCACAGTTAGTCGCTCCTCCGTTAAAATACACACTCCATGCGACACTTGAGCATTTGAACCCACTTATCTTAACGTATAGAGCACACAATCAGATGTAAATGCTTTTGACATAGCAATGTAACATGTTCTGTGTAAGACGGATATGTGGCCCTCTTTAGGTATAATATAAATAATAAATAACCTGTCTTAATTTATGGTTTAGCTTTCAACTTGAATGCAATTACAATATCACAACTCTGTAATCTACATTATCTTGATAAATTTACTACTTATTTATTTACAACTAAAACAATACTAAATAAACATTTATGCGTGAGTGAAGGTATGTTTTTAAATAAGCAAACTTTAGTACCCAAAGCTTTTAAGTTAACATTTTAAAGAACTTATTTTCGAAGTATCAAAGTATAAACGCGATAGTAATAACATTTCAAATATTTACGCTGATTAGCCTGTCCTTAAGTAAGCCCGAAAAGGCTTTTGTTATGCGTAGCATCACAGTTAAGTCTGTGCTTCTATTATGGCTACTAGGGTAACAGATAGAATAGATAGAAAAAAATATGATACATAAATAAGTAATGTAAAAAAACCGTAATTTTCACTCTAATATCTGTCCCTTTCGGGACACTCGGGTCACTCCTGCTCGGCCAAACTGGTCGACAAATTTTATACGCTAGATTTTAATCGAAAGTAACTTTAAAATATTGGAAAGACTATCTCTAAACCGTGTTATACAAAAAAGTCTAATTTAGATATTCACATTTTTTCCTTTTAATCGGAATGTGTGTGGAAAATGACACCACATTATACCATGGAATATGATTTTAAGACGACCGTAGCCCAACAGTTGAGGGCAACTCTAACCCAGGCGGACCTAGTTCGATCCTCGCCAATGTACTACGAACGTGGACCCACTCGTAACACAATCATTTAGCTTACCACGAAGGGTTAATGGGAATATCAATATGATTCTGTGATGGTCATGCTGTGAAAGTTGCGTATACCTAATGTAATACTTACAAGTCAAAAAAGTTAGTGCCTTTTGTTACTTATATTAAAATTCAATCAGACATAGAGGCAGACAGCCTGCCGCCGCCTACGTTCGCGGTTATGACATGATGTTTGTATTAACACAGAATAAAAGGCACCAGTTTTGGCCTCGACTGTACGCCTACTTGTTGCACTTCAATATCCGATTTAAGAAGACCCATAGATTTAACACAGCTGGCTCCTAAAGTTACGGCCGTGTTTTGTTGGGCAAGGGAGTGGAAGGTCAAACTATGGCGGTTTTTACGTGATGTTAGGAGCGGCGCGCTGCGTGACTCGAAGTCATGTATCTTGTTAAGCAATGCCGTAGGGTAATTAGCAATTCAGGGGATTATGACGAAGGACACTGATTTTGCAGGCTTATAGGTTGGTTTATTTTGTACAAAAAAAAAATAATCTTTTTGGGGGTTGACGCCTAATCTGGGCTTAATTGTATAGGTAGGTGCTGAATAAGTTGCATAAGATTAAAGATAAAAAAAATCTATTGACACAGAGTAGGCGAACTTTGATAGTTAATTCCATGTTAATTTAAATAATTACTCAACACGCTATCTAAGTCATAAAACAACCTCACGACAAATACGCAATCTTACTAAAAAAAAGGAAATCAAACTTACAAAAGAAATAGAAAAGCAGCTTGAAAAATGTAAAAAACAATTCAGTCTTTTTTATTTCATTAAACCGAATCAATCTTGCCGCGTCGGTGTCGGTCGCAATCACGTTCGATGATCGCGCCGGTTTTGAACCCGTGACCCTCGACTTCATTAGGTTCGGAGCTTTCACCGTGATGTTTTTGTTTTGCTCCAACGTGCCTCTATGGATTAACATGTTATCTTAGACATTAATTTTTATTAGTTATGCTTTTATTTTTGTTTCTAAGTTGACAAGCATTGGTTACTAGGTAAATGCTTGCTATATAAACGTATAGAGGTACTACTGAACTATTACTTTTATGAATAGTATTCTAGATGATTAGTTGTGGATGCTGTGATATGTTTATCGAGTTCTAGAGTCATTTTGAAAGAATCTAGTACGCGCACATGAAGTGACAACTCAGATAATAGATTTTCTGTGACAAGCCGTAAGATCGACTAATTTACTTACTGAATACGCGATTTTTATTTTTTTAATATTTAGTTTTTACGCTTTTACAGAATGATCATATGATTACAGCTCCTATTAAGGTGTCGAAACGATAGGTTTAAATATAAAAAAAAAAATAATCACGTCTTGGTCTTAAATCTAGCAAGTATGCTTTGAAGTGCATATTGTAATGATGGACGTACGCTGTCAGCAAATTTTTAATATTTTCCTAGTCAAGTAATTTTCAAATAATATAAAAAGTATTATTTTTGATACACCGTTTGAGATATAACAGATATTTAAATGCAAAATGAGTAATTTAATGATAAATTATTAGATAATGAACCGCCCACTAAATTTTTCTACCTATATCATGCTCTGTGGATCTCCACTCATAAAAAAATCTGACTTTCGGTAACATTGTTTCACCTGTCTGCAGTAATTATCATCATCAGTATTTGGCATGATTCGCTGTGAGAAGTTGTCTCTGGTAATATGGGCGGTTAAACCATCCGTTTGTTAATTATTTTCTATGAGTAGTATGAGTTTTTCAATATTTAAATACTTTTAAATAACAAACGTAAACATTAAAATACAAAAGTTTTTTACCATAATGTAAACTTGCACTCATTTTGTAAAATTTGTTATTTAAAAAACTAAATCTTTATTACATTTAATGATTCAAACCAAAAACACCGGCTTATCTCTAGGTATTTCTGATAAACGCACACAGTCATAGTTCCTCTATATTATTTTTAATCTACATACTTTCTTTGCTTTTAAGTATTACATCATTACCTAAGCATAAAGTTACAAATTGTGATATTATTGCTTTTAATAAAACTTCGTATTATGCGGTAATTCAGCCAAAAATAAACGTGAATCCACACATTAAGGCGTGGGTTATACTTTTGGACAGGACAAGAGCATAACATAAACATCTACTTTTTGGTTCACTGTTCTGACGTTTATTGTATTCGATATAGAATCATAGATTTTTATGTTTAATTTTTGTAGCGAATGCTTTCAGCCTTATTTTATGGTCAATTCGTTTGTTTGTGTTTAGAAATGTTCTGTTCTACAGACGAGCTTGAAGATTATGTAAATGATACTTTTACGTCTATTATAGCCTGACTACTGAATGGTTGCCAGCTTATCGGATGGTAATTGTAATTAAATTTATTGTTATTATGTCTTATTGCTCATTCAATAATATTAATAAATTCGTAATTATTATTGTATTTAAATTTTATGTGTTGCGATATATTATGTATTTGTCAATAGACAAGATTTATTTTAGCGATTAAATTAAATTTATAACAGCACATTTTACTTTTTAAATAACTTAAAAAATTATTTCTTTTCTGTTCACGTTATGGCCATCATTATTCGGTAATAAATACAAACTACACTACCAAGGGTATTGGCAAGCGGTATGGAAATACTATATTTTATTACTTTTTTTATAAATGAAAAAATAGTATTTGAGTTAAGAAATTGTTTATTTACTATGTGAATGTTTAATGCTGTCTCGTTAATACTTAAAATTATGTAATATGAACTCGTTACACAAGTATTTTACTAACTCTACCTAACTTTAATTTTGTTTAATGATTTTTATATTTTTTCAATGCTAGAGCAGCAGGCCAGACATCCAAAGGTTACGGATTCGAGTCCCGCCTGAGAATAACATGGGAGGCGAGTCAATTTTTTCTAGTAATTTTTTTTTATTTATCTCACTTTGTTTTTTAACAAAACGCCAACTCGCCACTGGTATGATCGACGTAGTGGACACTTTATTACCAAAAAATTTAAAGCATAGCCATTGCTTTAAATATTTTGGTAATAAAAAAGTAAATACTTCGTGTTCTATTAATGTTACGAATTTTATAGCTTGTGTTTTAGCACTTAATATCAATGAATTAGGTACGTATTTAATACTATTTAAATATAAACTCATATAATAAACCTTGCTCTAAAAGTGAACAATTTGCAATACAAGAAATATAATCAAATACAGTTTACCGAGTCAGGGATTTTCTCCATTTACTGAAAAAACTTCATTAATATCAGCTCGGCCTCACCGTCAGAGTAGTTTCCGATGCCGCGGCGGAGAGACGCGCGCGCCCGCGCCGCCGCGGCCTTTATCGCTTATCAGCCCTTATCACTTACTCATCGCAAAACCGATCAACTCGATACAACACGCGAATAATCACACCCGACCCAGATGAGCTCGTGGCGATCATGTATCGGAAAGTGCTGTGTTTGTGTGTGGTTTTCTTTTTGGGATATGTGGACGGTCAAGGTGAGTTTTTGTTTATACGCTATTATTTTGGCGCGCTTTACGCTATAACTTTAAGGAGCATTGTTAAACAATTCAAAAAAGTAAAGTACACATCAAAGTTGAGATTTACATGTACCTAGTAGGCGTATGTAAAAACGGACAGCACATCAACCTATCACAAATTGAAAAAAAATCTTAATTGATATTGAACTATATCTTGTAGCTGAAAATCGAATAGAGAAATTTTACAGTTTTGTTGAAGTTTGTACCTATGTTCATGTGCTTTTGATATACATGTAGCAAGTAATTTAAAAAGACAGCATGGCGTAGTGGCTAGCGCGTTTGGATTAGTTTGCTTGAGAAATTTGATGAAAAAAGGGCCGGTCGTTGGATAAATAAATAAATTGCGGATCACTTACAGGTATTTTTGTGCTATCTATACTAATAACCAATATTGGATATTTAAAACAAATATATTTTTGAAACAACATTATTACAAGCTTTTGATCATATGAACTTAGGTGCATAACCATAATACTAGTACTCTCGCACCGATTGGCCGTAAAAATAGGCACCATAGAGATAAAGCAATTTGATATTTTAAATACATATTGACGCTCGTATTTCACTTAAAATAGCGCCTAAAATTAAACAACAGATAACTGTTATTACCTAAACGTGATATGTGTTAACTCTATTCTGCTCTGATGTCATAAATGTGAACAACAGTCGTGTAAATGACACATTGTGGCATTAATATATTAAAATTTTCACCTTGATGCTTTACTGAATGCGTCATATTAGAAAAGGTGATTCTGATTGTACTGTAAACTAGTCAAGCCTTTATAAACAGAATTTTTTGTAATCGTAATTTGCTTACATTAAATTTACTTTATTATTAATATGAACAAAACATATTGTATACTTGGTTATGGCCGCGAATTCGTACGCATGGTGTTTGTAAGTAGGTATCTAGTATGGTTATTAAAGACAGCTTGTAACAAGCGTTTCAGAATGAAATAATTAAAGGACAGAAAACCATATATATGATATGTTATAATAATAACATATCTTACATACACATCAATAAACCTAGGCCAAAGTTAACATTTAAAGGCTTGTGTTATGCATACTAGAGTAACGGATACATATATACATATGATATATAAATAAGTAATATTCAATTCAAGTATGTAAGTAGTTATGTATTAATACACATGACTCAGGTACAAATTCTCGTATTCATCACACAAACATCTGTCCCTTCCGGAACTCGAACCCGGGACAGATTGGCTTGAAAGATGTGGTCACTCTTACTTAGCTAAACCAGACTTTAATAACACTGCCTTACCCGGGAATTTACCCCTAACCTTAGAGTCTAATATATAATTATTAAATAGAAAATACTCGTCTGGGGTGGCTTATTATTACACAGGTATTTTATTTTGACCTGAAAAACAAGATATTTATATAATTATCACTAAATTATCGCCATTATACATAATTGTTCGATTGACAGCTACATGAAGCTAAATACTCTCACATTTAGTTAACTTTATAACGTAAAAATCAACGTGACTGCGTTATTCAAAACTTCGTAAGATGAGTCAAGCAGACTTCTAAAACGAGTAGCATGGCGTCAGACAGGACCAATTAAAATAAAATAATTCTTATCTGAACACGGACGCGGACGTAACTTCAAAGATTTATTTTATGTCTTACCGTAACCAAAATAACTGGACCACGTGCCAACTATCACCTGTTACGGGCATTAGTTTAACTCAAATGGAAACATCCCAGTCGGGATTGACAATTTTATTTTTAGTAAGAGAAATGGTGGCGTCTTAACGAAGTGCTCTACACAAAACGTAGCTATTAAAGTTTGCGATAACATGCAGCTGAAAAAACATTTTTCAAGATAAGTGTTCACAGTGCATTATGAACGTTAACCTTCACTACTTTTGTTTAGGTTTATTAAAACGAAGATTATTTGTATTTTATTAAAAAAGGCAGCTAAACATTATTTTAATTTTCAATTTCAACAATACATACGTTTTATAAAAGTAAACAAATGTAATTGTCCTATTAGGTATATGTTATTTATTTACTATTTACGAGTACATTACTTTTACATGAATACTATTAAATGAATTGAAAGCCTTAAGTTATTTTGTTGTGTTAATGTCAATTGGCAATAAAAGACGATTTGATGAAACAATAAAAGATACTCTTTTAGTAAAATTTGCTATCTTTGTTTCCTCAATACCTCAAATCTTTATTTGATATAAGCTTTTACCCGCGGTTTCGTCAGCAATTTTTTTCCAAGAAAGAGTATCCTATGTTACTTCTAATACCTCCAAGAATATATGTACGAAGTTTCATGATGACCGCTTTAGTAGTTTTTGCGTGAAAGCATAACAAACAAACTTACATTCACATCTATAATATTAGTAGGGATAGTAAATTTTAAGCTTAGATGTCAAAAGAAAACAATTTATAGATGTGCTAGATGTAGCGTATTATAAATCTATAAAAGATATGTTTTTTTGAAATAAGAGTAACGGTAATCCCAAAAATTTTAAGAGGATGACTTCTGTGGGAGAATAATATCTTGACGCTCTTATTTTCCTATAGAAGTTCTTGTTTGTTGTTGTTGACTATTTACTATCTATAAATAGTCGAATTTGGCAACACGGTACTTAAAATGTCTATAATACTAGCACAATGAACGTTTCAAAGGTAATCTATAGATTCTCTTGGGAAAGATCTCCAACAATGAATGCCTCGACAAAATCATCGTTTTGTCTTCGATCTCTCTTTGTAGAGTCAATTAGATACGTTCGGTTCATTGCGGGCTAGAGTAAGTGGGTTGAATACGAAAGGGCAGGGCAACGGCGCGGTTCACCAAAAACAATGCACCGGTAACTATTTATATACATGCGTTGAATATAAATCGCCAAATGAGATAGTTTAATAACGAAGTTACTTTGAATTTATTTATGCATTAGTTAGTTTTCATTAAATCAATCAAAATATTTTTGGTTTGGAATAATAATAAATACTTAATATGAATGATTTTAAGCCGTGGTCACAGAATAACTATAATGTTAAGTGCCATTAGCAGTGTGGTGTCCGACAGAGGAGAATAACAAACTAAAGGGTGTCGTAAAATCACCGTACACTTGTCTAGACCACAGCAACGGCAACGGATTTCCAAAGGTTGCGGGTTCGATTCCCGCCTGAGAATTCACTTGTGACCCGAGTCGATTTTTTCTAGTATTTTTCTATTATAAAAATTTATCTTATAAGATCGCATTGAAAATGCATAAAATATATAAAAATTATATATTTTTTTATGAATATAACATATCTATGTATCATATATGTATGTCTATCCGTTAACCTAGTATTCATAACACAAGCATTACAGTGCTTACTGTGGGCTAGGCTAATTGGTGTGAATGTAAGTAATATTTATTTATTTACTACCAAACCTTGAAATAATGTTGACATTTCACCACGCATACATACATGTGTTTAATTTCAGAAAAAATGTTTGTAAATTATAAATGACTAACGACCCGCCCCGGCTTCGCACGAATGCAATGCTCTACTATATTATGCATGTATTATAGATATATAGACCTTCCTCTTGAATTATTAAAAAAAACCGCATCAAAATCCGTTGCGTAGTTTTAAATATTTAAGCATACATAGGGATATAGGGACAGAGAAAGCGACTTTGTTTTATACTATATAGTGATAGTGATAGTGATAGTGATAGTGATTCCGACCGTTTGGTATGAGGTATTCTGCATAGGCTTCATGAGTACTATTCGAATATAATTCAAGTAGGCGTATTTTTAAAGATAAAACCTGGAGACGTTTGTACAGAATAATACTGAAGTTCGCAGTCATCCTAATGCCACGGTCTAAAAGCCTTCATATCATCATCATCATCTTAGCCGTAAGACATCCACTGCTGAAGGAAAGCTTTCCCTATAAATGGGGAAGAATATCTGTAATCTTCGTGCTTGGCAGGCGGATTAGAGATTGATATCTCTTTTTATACTGTGGTATAAGACCATAATTAGGAAAACGGCTACAGCTCATTTTGTGGTCTAGACAAGTGTACGGTGATTTTACGACACCCTTTAGTTTGTTATTCTCCTCTGTCGGACACCACACTGCTAATGGCACTTAACATTATAGTTATTCTGTGACCACGGCTTAAAATCATTCATATTAAGTATTTATTATTATTCCAAACCAAAAATATTTTGATTGATTTAATGAAAACTAACTAATGCATAAATAAATTCAAAGTAACTTCGTTATTAAACTATCTCATTTGGCGATTTATATTCAACGCATGTATATAAATAGTTACCGGTGCATTGTTTTTGGTGAACCGCGCCGTTGCCCTGCCCTTTCGTATTCAACCCACTTACTCTAGCCCGCAATGAACCGAACGTATCTAATTGACTCTACAAAGCGAGATCGAAGACAAAACGATGATTTTGTCGAGGCATTCATTGTTGGAGATCTTTCCCAAGAGAATCTATAGATTACCTTTGAAACGTTCATTGTGCTAGTATTATAGACATTTTAAGTACCGTGTTGCCAAATTCGACTATTTATAGATAGTAAATAGTCAACAACAACAAACAAGAACTTCTATAGGAAAATAAGAGCGTCAAGATATTATTCTCCCACAGAAGTCATCCTCTTAAAATTTTTGGGATTACCGTTACTCTTATTTCAAAAAAACATATCTTTTATAGATTTCCAAAGGTTGCGGGTTCGATTCCCGCCTGAGAATTCACTTGTGACCCGAGTCGATTTTTTCTAGTATTTTTCTATTATAAAAATTTATCTTATAAGATCGCATTGAAAATGCATAAAATATATAAAAATTATAAAACTTAAATGGCTGTTTCATCTTAATCGATTGACCAAACATTTGTAAAAATGTTTCTTTCGAATACGAGAGGATGTTCCTCTCATTGATGAAACAACGCTGGCCTACAGCGTAAAATCAGGAAGGTACTAGAAAATTTCGACGAGTGTTCGCAAGGCTCGGTAGCTCAATTGGGAGAGCATTGGACCGGATTTCCAAAGGTTGCGGGTTCGATTCCCGCCTGAGAATTCACTTGTGACCCGAGTCGATTTTTTCTAGTATTTTTCTATTATAAAAATTTATCTTATAAGATCGCATTGAAAATGCATAAAATATATAAAAATTATAAAACTTAAATGGCTGTTTCATCTTAATCGATTGACCAAACATTTGTAAAAATGTTTCTTTCGAATACGAGAGGATGTTCCTCTCATTGATGAAACAACGCTGGCCTACAGCGTAAAATCAGGAAGGTACTAGAAAATTTCGACGAGTGTTCGCAAGGCTCGGTAGCTCAATTGGGAGAGCATTGGACCGGATGTCCAAAGGTTGCGGGTTCGATTCCCGCCTGAGAATTCACTTGTGACCCGAGTCGATTTTTTCTAGTATTTTTCTATTATAAAAATTTATCTTATAAGATCGCATTGAAAATGCATAAAATATATAAAAAAAATTATAAAACAAAAAATATATATAAACACCTATGACTCAGGTACAAATGCTCGTATTCATCATACACACATCTGCCCCTTCTGGGATTTGATCCCAGGACCGTCGGTGCGAAAGGCAAGATTTGCACCAAACGGTCGTCAAATGGTTAGCGTTATTTTAAGATAGTATTTAGTACGTTTTTCACGTTTTTCACTTTACAGTTAAATTAACGTAGAATATATATTTACCCACAAAAACTTTATTCAGTAATTAGTAAAAACTAATACCAGAAAACACTAGAAAAATATAACTAGTGTAATGACGCTAATAATTTCATTGATATAAGTTTAATTAATAAGCTTTTGCGTTAGTTTTTACATAAAACAAAAAATAACAACAATTTTTTTCCTAAACGCAAAGCGAGAAAATTAATACTTTCACATTAACGTTACTGATTTAATTTGTTTGGAAATTGAATAAATTACAACACGTTAAACTGTTGTTAACTCTGAAGATTAAGTGTGTTTTCGAAATTAACCTCTGACCGTAATTATCACTTCACGTCCAGTTAATGTCGATAGTTAGTAGAAAAAGTTAATTTAATGTAATTGCAGGGTGTTGGCAACCTTATCTGTAATCACATCAGTTGAGCAATATCCTATTAGCCCTAATATTAGACACGTGCTGTCCTTAACTAGATAGGTAATTATTACTTATGTTGTTGTATAAGAATAGCTTTCTATTTTTTGATGATTTGAGTAAGTGATTGAGGAATTGCTGAAAAAAAGCAATGCACGCATATCTTCTAATTTCCTGTAAATATTTGTGGATAACGTTGTTGATTGTTCAATTACTAAAATAATCTAGTGATGTGACTGTATATATGTAATCTCTTTGATCAGTTGTTGGTTGTTGTAAATAAATTAAAAAAAAAACTCTCTAGCCTCCCAAATCACGGAAGATAAAGTGGAGAAGAGTTTGTCTAATAATATCTTTTTATAAATTATTTAATTTAAATGAAATTTTGATTCTAGTGAGTGTTTTTTACATATGTAGTTTGAATTTATTTTTCACTTACAATTCTATTTTCCTTGAGCATTCCGCGATATTACCAATATTTGACAATCCGATGTGATGAAAATTGCTGAGCTTCTAAATCAGTATTCTTAAATAATTAGTTGTGAGATCTCTGAATAAGTAGAATAGCTTTTTTAGTTATGGTGTCTTAAAAGGCGACTAATGATACCTTAGGTAATCTTCACACACCTCCCGTAATGGTTCGTCACGGCAATCCGCCACTTAAAATTATCCTGGAGTCAATTATTTTCATAACAATGAAACCAGTGTTAATAGCTATGAATTACTTTTTTAAACAATCTGTAGGTATCTACGTAGTCCGTCATAGTGACAAACTGTGACTTAATAACTGACCCAATTCGCAAAACATATATTTCACCAAGGATACAATCAATTTATCAAGTTACCGACACGCGCATCGATGAATTGAACGACATTAGACGTTAATCTAGCGGACTCGTAATCTCGTTGACGCCCACACAAATTGTGTCAACACACTTCACACAGCAACGACTATTCAGTTGGTGGCCCATTATGTACTTATTTTAGCACCTAAAAGAGAACATATTAAATAATAGTAAAGTAGAGCTACATATACTAATAAGATTTATTATATAAGTATGAAGTTATTGATCTGGCAGAGATCGTTTTGAGCGATAAGACCTGTTGTAATACTGTTTTAAGTTATTTATTCAGTTATTTCCTTAATATGGTACTATCAAAAAAGTGTAATTGTATTGAAGGCTTTTTAGTGCTCTTGAATACAACTTTACAACTTTTCGTTTTTAATAATAGGATCACATTACGTGCCTTCAACATTAAAGAACATGTGTACAACTGTAATCGCTTGTTTATGACATAATGACAATAACAGAAGAACTGAATGCATCTGCGATTCGGAGTGTAACTGTTACTCGGAGTGTAACTTGCAATTACACTGTTATAAGTACTAAGGCGAAAGTTATGATAGTTTATTAGCCTGTTATATTGCAAAAATAATTTTGAACAGAGACGCCCGTCAACACAGGGTTACTGAAGCTCGTCCTGTGATTATGATTTTAAACAACTTTCGCAAGCGTTCATCATTGAATAGGTGACCAGAATTTTAGTTAGTTTCGACAATCTTCCCGGGTGTATCTACGTACAGTCGTTACCACATACAAATCTGCACTTAGTCACGACAATAATTAACTAAGTCCACATAGATAATTATTCTAGCAATGGTGTCTTTATCTATTTCAGGAAAGCACCTGAAGGGACAATAATAGCCTAATGATGACAAATAACTATTACCAATATAACTTATTTACTTACTTATAAATAAATGCTTTAATTATAATTATACGTTTGATTACAGCGGGGCAACAACTCCTCAATAAGCTAGCATGCATTGACCATGAGGAGTGTGGCGCGTGCTTGTCAGCCGCGCCTCATTGCCGTTGGTGCGCCGACCCCTACTACAGTTCTGCGGCCCCGAGATGCAACGACGATGAAAGGTTAGCATGCTAGACCTACAGTTTCAATAACTTCTCACCAAGCAAGGTACTCCGTGGCCCCGAACTACAACAAAGTTTGAGTACAGCAGTGTCGTTTCTCACATTGCTCGATAATAAAGACTTGTACGATTGTATGTTATTGGCGAATGTGGCGTTTGATATTTTCGGCAATATAATCGGAGGACTAATAATTTCACGAAAAATTATTCTTGCATTCTTCCTGCCTTCTTCGCAAGGTGTAAAGTGTATATATGAAATGAGTGTGTACATAGCGGGCGTCAATTTATTGGATTAACTTGCTAGCAATTATCACAAGGACTAAGTCGCTAGCTTTTTTGTAAGAAATCGGTTTTGTGGTTATAAGTAATATCACTAAATTTAATCTTATTAAAACATTTTTATTTAAGCAATTTACCGGCAAAGTATTAACGCAAAAGAATTAAAATATACATACAAGTAGAGCAGAGATGAGTTCAACCATGCGTTAAAGCTGTATTTCTTCACTTAAAATATGAAATGATATTTTTATAATATTATAAGGAAGGTTTACAGTCAAAGATTATTGATTTATGTGCTGTCCATCGTATCTAAGCAGTAATTCAAAGTATTAATAAAACAGACATGTATCTATGAAACATGTTGCATATTAAGTTGATTATTTAAATGTTGAAACATGCATCGCATAATATATTAACAACGGTAATGTAGGTAATGTATAATCTATCTAATGTATGTACTGTCTTTGCTTATATGATATTTAGAACACATGTCACAAAACCAAAATAACGTTGTAATTTTTTATTTTATTTTGTACGATCATGTTTTTGCAAAATCGCATCTCACTCTGCGGTACTTTTATGATAGACTGTAAAGCTATATAGTAAAAACAGTTTAAGGGACCGGCGAAATGATTTTAGATAAATACAAATAAATCTCATTTATATTTTAGTAAAAAATAAGTTTAAATAATAAGTTAATAGTTCTTATATCTCTCAAATTGTATAATTGCACAAATGCTTTCCTAGGTGATTTGGACGAATAAAAAAATCGCTATTATCGCTAGTCCTGGTACAAGTAGCATGTATTTTTTAACGTCGGGATCTAGGATATAAATAAAAAAACAAACAATAAAGCTATGAACATAAAAGATTATATATGTGGATTACATAAAATAAAAACATATAAAATAAACACATACATTTTGCTTATTTTTTATAGACTTCTTTAAGCAACAATAATTTTCAATACAAATTTATATCAATAATAAAATTTATTATGACGGTCAAATTAAATATTAAATCCAAACGCAGCTCTAGATGATGTATCAATCCAAACAACCAAAGGGCACATGTCCAACGTGCAATCGGTCGATTAAAACATGTTAAGAGTCGAAAGTACGCACGAGCCACGTCTTTAAAGAGCGCCGCTTTGACCTGATCTGTTCCCACGTTCGGAAGACTGGCTAATCAAGAGATGGTCAATGATTGATTATTGATTGTGCACCGAGGGATCAACGCTATTTAATAGGCATATTTCGACGCACGCTGCGTTAAGTAATTTTGTTGTTGCGGACTTTAGGAAGTACGCTTTATTAAATTTACTGGTGGCCTCGTAAAGGTTTCTCTATTTGTGATTTTGCTTTGACTATTTTCAATATTTACTACTTGGGCAAATAAAGAGAACTAATGCAGTCGAATGGATTTTGCTCTACCGTATGGTAGAGTTTTTCGTTAGGTTCATAGTATGGTTATAGAAATTACTGGCATTAAAAGAAAGTCGTATTATAGATTTGTCTCACTTTACTTTACTCACAGTAATAGGAGATAATGGAGTAACTGCAATAAATGGACTAACCCACAGTGAGTGGTAACACAGTAATTGAGTTTGTAATTCTTAAAATTATTAGCTATAACTAAACATACTTGGTATTCATAGCGTGATTGATTTTAGTGGATAAATACACTGAACGATGCTGTAAGTAAATCGCTATTGTGACTGTTTCTGATTTTCCTGTGTGGTTTAGCGTGGTTCGAAACTATATAGTTTCTGGGAATAATAGGTCTTTTCAACCTGTGAAGTTGGCGAAATATTCCTTCACATTTTTTAATGAATTTATGCACAATTATGTATGTAAGTAAATACTGGCTTTTCTATCAAGGGCCATTTCCGTAGTTTTCTAACATATGAATCACATATATTAAATTAGGATAAAAAATCTTACAAATAGAAGCTATTTATAAGATTTTTTATCTGGTTTTGGTTATCTAACGTTTTTATTCGTCGTATTTTTTAAAAATAAAATCATAATCACCTTTTGTTATTCTATTATACGAACTATGTACCAATTAAACAAAAAGTGCAAACATCACCTTAGAAAATCCACTTTCACAATCTCAGAATGGCGTCTACTGTTGGGCGGAGCCCTTTACGTGTACAGTACAGTTTACAAGCGTGCCTTCATTTTTGATGATTATGAGAAAACTCCTCGATTGAGCAATCTATAATTTACACAAATTCATTTCAAATAAGGTGAATTGGAGATCGCAGCTAAATATTATTAGTTGGAATACGTTACTACCCATTTTAGGCTCTTCGGGAGAGGTGTATGGTGATTATTATCAGTATGATTAGTCGCCTTCTATGACACCTTTAAGTGTGAAGTGGTGTCATTCTACTCTACGGGACACCACATTTAGGGTTAAACGCAAACTAAACTATTGGGTTCAGTTCTAACGCTTCGATTCACATTTATCACATTTTACGATCTAAGGCGACTGTATTAATGATGCCTAAACATTTTAGCCTCACAGCTAATGCGTATCCTGAAGTGCCACGGGGCAAGATCTCATGGCCACATTGCGAATAAAAAATTGCTTCGACTTACAAACAGCGCACAGCGCAATTAAATTACAACACTTTACATTCTCGTTTTTGAAGCATCCAAAAAGGCAACTGTCCAAAGCGTTTGATGTGAAACCACTTTTTCTATGATGCAGTGTTTTAAAATAAGTATGAAAAAATAATCAATATATTGAAGTAGTGGGAATAACTGATACTGGTTTTACAAATAACCATGTGTTCCTGCTGACTTTACCAGGAAGTCAAAGATAAAGTATACACGAAATAACTGAACGGATAGCGCGAGTGTATCTCGTAAACATAAGTGCATAAACGCTAAAATTAACTTACTAGAGCGAAAGTCCGACTGGAAATAGTTCTTTATCCTCAATTACCGCTTTACGGCTTTCTTTGACAGATTAATGTTTAATGGGGTACTGTGAATCTGATTTTTGAACATCTAAATATGCTGGAAAGTTCATTGAACTAATTTGTTTTCTAACTTTATAGGATTGAAAATGCAGTTTTACTAACTTTTTAGTATTGAAAATTCAGTAACACTTTTTACCTGTTCTTAAGAACGATTGACACAGGAGCCTAGCATCTTCAATTAGTTAGATAGAGAAATGAAAATGTAATCGTTATTGAAGACTTACACATTGCAAAAAATAAAAAAAAGGTTGACAATTAAAATCAAAAGTAACCTTGCGACCGATTTTTTATTACTTTATTAAAGAATCTCAAACATACACCTATGGAGTATTCAATTTATCAATCGTTGAACGTATAGTTACGAAAATTTGGAGTTATTTAATGGCCCATTACGAAGTAGGTACTCTTTAACTTGGCTGAATACACGTTAGGGTTATAATGTATAGTCCAAAACATTGTACCCACAATGTTTTAACAGAAAGGAGATTTCGCTTGCTTTTCCCGGTATACTTTGAAAAGTTCTTCATATTTTCCGAACTTTGCTTAAATACAATAGGGTATAACTCGTGGCACGTTTTTGCTCTAACTTAAGAATATTTACACTTAAGTGTCCCAAGAACGCGAAGGTATAAGGTATCTCCGAAGTATTGAAATCAAAATGAATACTATTTGAATCTAAGTATATTTTATCTAAGTATTTTTCATTTATTTTATCCGCCGACATGTGAGGAGTAAAATAATGATCAATGGTTTCGGAACGAATGGGGAATAAACATATAAACATAGATTTTTATTAATGTAAACAGATAGGGAGAAATAAAAGATCATTTAAAAATTGTTTATATAATAATCTTATGCCGAGAAATTTTAGTTTTTAGCAGTTGGATTTTTTATAAACTCACGCAAAAATAACAGAACAGATTTTAATTAAGCTTTTCAGTAATACTTATTCATTTATTTAGTTATATGGGAAAAGTAGGGAAAGCGGGTTGTTTAAAAACTATATACCATCGTAAATAATGTTTTTGAAATGTACTAATAAGATTGTTTTGAACTTTATATGCTGTGTGATGTCGAGTATTTAATGGCACACTAAAAGGCGACTAATAATACTTGAGCTTCTCACCAAAAACCTTTTGTATAACACAAAATGGGCAACCGTAATTTCTGAATTATGATATTTCAATTTGATGAGGACAAAATTTCCCATTTTGAGGAAGGCATTCGTTCATACAGTGGTCGTCTTTTGGCTTTCATAATGGTTTTGATTTTGGCTTTGATGATTTTTTTCGACTTCTCCCATAAATCGACTTTAATACAAGAGTTATATGATAAGATTTTCTTTTCTGTTCTAAATAGGCATGACTAAAAATCTACTTGTGCGAAACAGAGAGGTTTAGATAAAAAGAATTATCTCTTTTTTATTGCACTAAATGTAAACCTTAATAAAAAATAATTTTGTCATGTCATCATAAAGAATGAAAAACTAATTCATGTTTAATATTACCGCCCGTCAATAATAACACGCTATGGCGTATAATGATTTCTGGTGTGGCATTATGCCTCTACTTTCACCGAGAGTTGGAAATAACATTTTTTTTATTACTGTAGTTTGGTGCAAGGTGGTTGCAGTCAAGGTCTGATCCAGAGACCTTTGCAGCCCGTATGGGAGGTAGTAGCCAACCATAGTCTACAAGATGTACAACCTGATTCCCTAGACCACGTGGTGCAAATCCAGCCGCAAAATATACGACTCTCTTTGAAGCCGAGTAAGTCTGTAATGTTTTTTCTGTCTAGAAATTTCATCTAGTAAAATCAGCTTCCTTTTATTTTTATTGTTGTTTATATTATAGAGCTGGAAATCGGTACGAATGTTCGGAACACCATTATAAATGAAATGTAAAAAGTTCCCATCGATCACACATTTGTAAAAAAAAAATATTTAAGGCTAAAGTTCGCAAATATGGGCTTTTCGTGTTTCTTTAAACAGACCGTAAGTTTTATGATAAAAATAGGTCAGACAAAAATTGTAGACCATACAATTATCGATACCAATTTTCTCTACAATTTAGTGTGCAGCAGAACTGCATAGCCTTGTTCCACCGTCCCCATTTTTTTCATCGGACAATCAGATTTACAAATAGGAGCCACCGTTATATGGTCGATATACCAAAGAAACGAACTAAAAGTTTGGATCCGTCTTAAAGTCTATCGTCAAGTCTTCAAGCATCGTTTAGGCAAGCTCGTCACATCCTAGATTGTATCGTCGCTTACCATCAGTCGAGATAGTGGTCAAGCGCGGTATTCTATTCACGGTAAAAAAAATGGTTTAAAATAATGTATTCTTCATAATATGCACACGTTTCCACGCTACCTGGGAGGTAGTGTACTTGCCGCGTTTTTTAACCATGGTTTCCCCGGTAGGCCTATTCCACAATCTATTTTGACCCTGTTTAATTCAATACTATTTAAAAATATGTTAAAACTGCTACTATTGGAAATGATGAGTGTGAATTCTAAAAAATTAGGGAAAATTTACATGTTCATAATTATCTGTTAATTCTGCTTCCTCTTTTTCTTGTTCTTATTCGTCTTTTTGTACTTCTTCTTTGCTTGTTTTTCTACAACTAAATTGTTGTAACAGCGATGCATCGGATGTCTCCTCACTGATATCGTACGAATCTTCTTCTGTAGCCGATTCAACATTGGAGCACGACTGACCTTGACAACTGGTACATGCTAATGAACAAAACAATCCAACTTTTTCGCAGCCGCTTTTAGCGTTGCATCTATTTTAACAATTGCAAAAAATTGTATTGAGGAGTTTTTTCGGTGCAGGTGGAAATAAAGTCTGAATTGGTTTCAATTATTTATTATATTAACTTCCGATCCCCCCTCCTTTTGATTACAAAGCCCCACTTGAACTTGATAATATACCCGAAATAGATGTTGATTAGCAGAACCAGAGGTTGGAAGAAGACGAGCTAATTGCACTCGCTTTTTGTTACGAGTTTTTTTTTACAAAACACACGTATCAGAATTTATCTAAGCAGTTAATTTTATTTGGAACTCCATACACAAATAGAAGAAAGTGAATTTTGTTTTAAAAACTGCAGCACGTATACGAATAAAGCAGGTATACAAATCTTGATCAATGGGGACTTTTTTCATTTCATTTATAATGGTATCCCGAACATTCGTACCAATCTACCAATTGTGAGCTCTATGCAAATTTTTGTTAATCTACCCCTACTTTTTGGGCTTACCTTGACCAGGCTATTTTTTTTTTTATTCAATTGCATAATTCAAATATCAATTTAATGGTAATATTCAAACTTAGTGTTTTAAAGTAATATTTATTAACTCTATATTTAAAAACAAAAGTAACATATACAATTTGGCGACCGGTTTAGTCGAGGGGGAGTAGACCTTTACGATACCTGAAAGGAGCAGATAATTGTGTGATGATAATGACTCATGGGTATATATATTTCTATGACTTTAAGTTATTTACATTTCATATAGCCATATTTATTCATTTCCCTAGTATCCATAACAAAGCCTCACAGTGCTTTGGATAAGAGTGATTGGTTTGTATGTAACAAATATTATTATTATAAAACAGCCCGCAGGGAAAAAATATCAAACAAATGTACAGAAGAGAAAACAAACAATTTTTTCTGAAGCGAGACTTAACTCAAGATTATTTAAGTCGCAAAAAAATTCCATGATGATTTTATTTTTATTTATTGTTATTATTAATTACCTACGTTAAAATCTTTAACCAGTTAAAGCCGAGCAAATATTACAAGTTCTTATGTTTACTTCCTCGTTTCTTAAGGGAACACAAAGTTCTGAGGTCAAGCATCGTGTTTGAGGTTAAGCAGTGGTATTTCAACTACACGCTGTTTGACGTTCCACACATGCAGGCGATATAGTATGCTTCTAGGAGCAAGGGTCAGACGTATGAGGGAATATTGCTTAAGACAAGGTTTTTTGTTTTTTAATTTGTTTGGAAGGTTAAATGTTTGAATAATCCAAAAACTAGTTTATTTGTAAAAAAAAACTGATGTTACCTGTTTTTCAGTGTGGTTACAATAATAAACACTTGGTATTAGTTTTTTGTAGCAAGACTGATTGCCTTATTATTACAAATTTTGTGTAATATATGTACATCTTTGTTTTTTTAATATAAATAATATTTCTTACATTCACACCAATTAGCCTAGCCCAAAGTAAGCACTGTAAGGCTTGTTTTATGGATACCCTAGGGTAACGGATATACATACATAAATATGAAATATTCATAGAAAAATATATAAGTACCCATGATCCAAGTAAAAATGCTCGTATTCGTCACCATCTACTACTTCCGGGACTTCCCTTTCGGTCAGTGCTAAAGGTAGGATGGTAGCAAACGTCGTTGCTCCAAACAGTCGTCTATCTAAACACATTACATGCGAGTAAATAATTATTTGGTGGTACCTCATTTTCTGTTTGATAAATTTAATTTGTTTCCAGGAGAAACCAGAAAGGTGAAGTTCTCTTATCGACCGGCCAAAAATTACCCGTTGGATTTGTACTACTTGATGGATCTCACGTGGTCAATGAAGGACGATAAAGAAACTCTGGTCAATCTGGGTGACGCTCTCACTGTTACATTGCAGAATTTAACAGATAATTTTAGGTAAAATATTTTTATACGTGTTTCAGTTTCTAAATGGACTGCGGTTAGGGACTTCAAAGTATATTTATAAGACTAGGCTTTTCTGAAATTACTCGTATTATATTAAAAAACAATAGTTTACCTTCAATCTGAACCTTCAACATTTTAAAATTTGTTGTACGTGAAGTTTATTGCTTACAGGGTTGGATTCGGTAGCTTCGCTGATAAACCTCTGATGCCTTTCATCAGCGTTGATGAGAAACGATTGGCGAATCCTTGCGCGATGGAGGAGCAAGAGTGTGAAGCTACATATAACTACAGACACCATCTTTCGCTTACTGATCAGGTAAGCCTTTATTAGATCCCTGTTCACCGAGATAGGTGTTTAGTCAATTACCGAATACACGAAAGTACTTTTTAAGTATATCTGTTTGGCTTGTCTTTGGCATTAAATATCTATCCTTTATCTATTCTAATAAACTATTCTATTCTGAATAAACTAGGTCATTATATAATTAAGTTTATTATTAATCTTTTATTATTATGAAGTTACAACACACCGTTGCAACTATTGGTTGCACTAATCAAAATTAAGAACCATTTTAACATAGGTTCGGATACCTAAGATATTGTTGTTGGTAAGTCATAGAAATTTAATAACTCGATCTCGACTTCCATTGATATATGCATTGGTATTAAAATTAAAAATTAACAGGTACTTACTTAAGTTCCGTAAGTACCTAACTAACTTACCTTTACTATTGCCCTTGTATCTATGTAATATTATTATCCGATATTTCATCAGACTGGCCTTTTCCCCCTCAACAAAGCATAAAAATATTTTATGAAAAAGGTCAAAAGGTTAGAATAAAAAGTGTAGAAATTACACGTTTTTTATTAGTAACATACCTAGTGTTTATCTTTTCACGTCATTTAAGAAAACTCAAGTCATGACGATGAGTAGTCTGTTCAAGTGTCGTTATTTTTCGTAAGACTTTAATAGCTGCACCGTTCATTAGCAAGAAAAGTAACGGTTCATAACATATAGTTAAAGACCTCCATTGAATAATCAACTTTTTATAGCTTTGTTCAACACATCAAACGTATCTCGGATTTGATTCAAACATTTACGTCTACCTATTTTAGATGAGAGATTTTATAGAGAATGTGAATAAAAGCGCAGTGACTGCCAATTTGGATAATGCGGAAGGTCAGCTTGATGCGTTGGTGCAGGCTATCACATGTGGTGAGCGCATTGGATGGTCGGCACATAGCAGAAAGATTGTGATACTCCTAACTGATGGCTCAATACACACAGCGGGAGATGGGAAATTAGGTAAGTAAATGCTTTAATCTGTATAGTCCTACTCGCGGTAATTGAAGTAGCAATTTCACTGCGGGTGCCTGATTTGGGGCATGAATACTTCAGTGGTTCAGAAAATATTCTTGAATAGTTAAGCCGATTAATACTATACAACTTTTCTGTTTTACAAAATTATAATTTCATATGTTGAAGATTAGATAAAGATAACAAACAAAGTGGAATAATAAATTGTATTCTTTACAGCTGGTGCGACGAAGAGAAACGACGGTGAATGCCATTTAGATGATAACGGTTATTATACCGATTCAGTAATTTTCGACTACCCATCTTTAGAACAAGTATATAGACTTTTAGATAAGTACAAGGTATAATGCGTTTGTTCAGATAAAACTACAAATCTTTACCATTAATAATCTTCAGAGTAAACAAATTCTTTAACCGTTTGCTCATTAAAAACAGTACTCCATTTTAGTATATTTTTTAGGTAAATGTGATTTTCGCAGTGACTGATAGCGTGAAAACTTACTACGATAATGTCCATCAACTACTGGAAGACTTTACGTATGTTGCAAAATTAGAAAGTGATAGTTCCAATATTTTGAAATTAGTGAAAATGGGTTATGAAGATATCGTTAGTGTCGTCGATTTTGAAGACGATTCTAGCAGTGGTCCTGTGAAAGTGCAATACTACACCAACTGTGGAGTCAAGGGAGGCTCCTTTATGGAAGCTACCAGATGCACCGGTGTTGAGTATGGAATGACCCTTGACTACGAAGCTCATTTAACTTTGGATACTTGTCCAGAGTATAAAAAGGTTTGCTTGCGTTTACTGCATACAATTAAACAATCTGTCTCGTTTTTGTGTAAATTAAGACGGCTAGATTTAAATTAGAAGTTCCAATAAATAAAAGAAGTTCTGAAAAGATTTAATTCATTATTTTTGTACTAAAAAAGATATAGTTACTTAAATTCGCGCTTGAGCAGTGTAAGAGGCGGTCGTGTACACTGTTTTTGTTGTTTTTTCACCCGTACCCGTTATGCAATAATCACACTTAGCGTAGTAACTGACATATTAGTGTTTGCGTCTATAATCGTTTAATCAGTGCGCAGTATTAGTTAAATATTTTGTACAGTTTATGTGTGAGTGATAGTTCGCGAACTTGGCGGGGTGCCTTGCTTCCTCACCGCTACGATAAAGGACAGCTAAAAATAATTGCTTTCTCTGTCGCTCGTTCATTCATTGTGAGAGTGATTACCAAGTACTTTCTGCAATATGAAGTCTTGTTTGGCGTGTACCCACGATATTAGTAAAGATGATTCTTTGACTTGTACTAAATGCGATGGAGTTTACCATCTTTTATGTCTAAATTTAGACCAAGATAGAATTAACTCCGAGATAGTATCAAAATGGTTATGCCCAATGTGTATGTGCAAACAGCCCAAAGGAGATAACTCTGAATGTTTAGCTCGACCATCTACGCCAACGTCACAAGCGGAGATTTCTTTCAATATTACTCGACGTAAAGCGCCAAGCAAAGTGGATATTTTTACTTCTAACACAAGTGAGTACATACGGCGTACAGAACTGCGTGATTTACTCCGCGAAGAATTGACACAACTATTCAGGACCCATAAGACAGAATTAAACTCCACCCTGAATAAATTTTCGGAACAAATTTCGGATCTTAAATCGTCTGTTCAATATATGAGCGATAAATTCGACATAATTAATGAGGGCTTCCTTAAACAACAACAAGAAATTATTTTATTAAAACAAGAAAATTCGATTATGCGTGCAGAAATTGATAATCTTAACACTAAATTTAACCAGCTAGATCAGATGTCACGGAATTCGACCTTGGAAATGCATTGCGTCCCCGAAAAAAAGACCGAGAATGTAATACAAATAGTTAAACAGTTGGGGCGAATAGTTAACTGCAATTTTAATGATCAAGATATTATTTACTGCTCCCGTGTAGCTAAAATCAACCCCAAGAGCAATAGACCTCGTACAATTGTAGCCAAATTCAGTTCACCAAGATTACGTGACTCGATATTGTCGGCGGTTACTCGTTTGAATAAGCAACGAAGAGAAAATAAGTTGAATGCCACCGACTTTGGGTTTGCCGAGGATAAACCATCACCAGTGTTTGTCATGGAAAGTCTTTCCCCTGATAATAAGCTACTTCATATGGCGGCTCGCAAACGTGGAAAGGAGTTGCAGTATAAATTTGTATGGATTCGTGCTGGAAGAATTTTTATGAGGAAAAACGAAAACAGTCAAGCTATTTTTATTCGGAACACTCAGTGTCTTGATAAGTTATAGAAACTCTAAGGTACAGCGTAAATTATTTGATCTATTTGTGAACAGTAATTTATTCGAACACCTAATATTAATGACATATAAAAAGGAAAATTCAAATATTAATGATGTGCTGTGTGTATATGTGTGTATAAAAACAAAATTTGTGTTAAACATTCTGCGTTTTTTATATGCTCATAATTATAAGTTTCTTAAAATAAGGCTAACTAGTTTAATCGTACTGTGTAGTTCCTACCCCTACCGTGACTTCACCATACTTACAGTATATTGTGAAATAAGCGGCACTTACCGCTGGATTGAAAATTATAGTGGCGATAATTATAAACATATATTTGTTACTTTGCGGTTATTTTCTAAGGTTTTTGCTAATAATAAAACATATAATTTTATCAGCGGATTGATTTCAGTTTTGATAATCAAATGGACACAATTAATAGTAGTGGGATTACTTGAATTAATTTTTATTTATTTTTTTATAATAATCAAGTTAAGTTTATATTATGTATATATCAGACATATGCTGTTCAGGTACAAGATCCACCCGCAGGCGCGTTATGTGCCTGCAACATGTATATCACGTCATCATACAGGTTATTTGGTGTTTTTCTCTATTTCTTATGACATATATAGTTGTGGAATATATAGTGAATGTGGTCTCTGGTGTCATGCGTCTATTTGTAAGGTCAAATCAAGTAATCAATCAAACGCATTAAACACGGAGTTGGACAGTGGCATGACTGACAATGGTTGATCCTAAGACTATTTTAAATATTTTTTACCAAAACGTTAATGGTCTCAGAACTAAGTGCTCAGAGCTATATAATAGTATATTGTGTAACAACTTTGACATCATATTACTGACGGAGACGTGGCTCCAGAGTGACATTTATAATTCGGAATTGTGTGATCCCAGGTATGATGTTTTGAGAGTTGATCGCAACCTGGTCCAAACAAGAAAAAAGTCTGGGGGTGGTGTAATGGCATGTATCAGGACTGAGCTCAGCGCCCAGTGTTCATTCGAATTTTACACAAATGCGAATACTGAGCTGCTTTGTGTTTCTATACCTGCACACAGCTTAGGAACGAGTTCTAGTTTGCATATTATCTTAGTGTACATACCTCCCGAGGCACATAGTATCCCAGTGCAGTTAGAAGAAATTAAATCATTTGTCACAATGGTATGCCAACAGAAACCCAATGATACCTACCTATTGGTTGGCGATTTTAACCTTCCATGTATTATGTGGAGGGATGACCATTTTGAATTAACTGGTTGTACTGGGTTGGTTATGCAGGAAGCGGCGGTGGAGTTTATTGAACATATGTCATACTTGGGCCTCAGTCAATATAATTACATTCTAAATAAAAATAACCGCTGTCTCGATTTAGTATTCTGTAATGTGAACTCTTTGGTTACCCATAATTTATTGCCACTTATAATTGAAGATAAACATCATCCTGCTTTAAATGTGTGTATCACGGACCTTTTAATAGTACCTTTTAAAGAACTCTCCACACGACGTCGTAATTTCCACAAATGTGACTATCCAATTATTATTGATTACCTAAAAAAGATCAATTGGTATACTCTATTAAACGTTGAAACTATTGATGAGGCTATAAACAATTTCTATAATGAACTCGACGTATGTTTTGATAAATATATTCCACTTGAAAAGTCTAAAAGTTATAGAAGAAAGTACCCGATCTGGTATAGCTTATCTCTCATAAAAATAATCCGTGAAAAGACCAAAGTACACAAGAAGTGGAAACGCTATGAGAACCCTCGTGATTATGACGAGTTCGTCAAGCTTCGCGAACGTGAGCATCTCATGCAACGTAACTGCTATTCTAAATATTTGGGAAATATAGAAAAGGGTCTACGAAATAATCCAAAAGCATTTTGGTCTTACATCAAATCCAAAAGAGGGAGTTGTCAGTACCCGCAGCAGTTCACGTATGAGGGTGAAACGGTGACGGAGGGTCCAGCTATTTGTAAAAAATTTAATGACTTTTTTAATAAGATGTTTTCTAATCATACTACAGGTAATGCAACTGACCAAAACAATATGGCCCCGGTTTTAAGCTCTAACGTCATATCTAATGCAACTGTAACCGTAGACCAAGTTGAGAAACTATTAAAGAGTCTTGATATTAATAAAGGCGCTGGTTGCGATGGCATACCCCCAGTGTTTCTTTGTCGCTGCGCATCTGCATTAGCCTATCCAATTAGTATTTTATTTAATCTGTCTTTGACGAGTTGTGTCTGTCCTGTTAGTTGGAAAAGAGCTCACATCGTTCCTGTTCACAAAAAGGGGTCGAAAATGGAGATAAGCAATTACCGACCTATCTCTATATTAAATATATTGAGTAAATTACTGGAAAAAATTATATATAATATCATTTATGCCACAATATCAAATAATATCTCGCATCACCAACATGGATTTTTAAAGAGGAAGTCAACATTATCAAACTTAACTGAATTTTGTAATTATGTGTTGTGCGGGATGGAGGGGGGTGGGCAGGTTGACGTGGTCTACACTGATTTTGAGAAAGCTTTTGATCGCGTGGATCACGTCATCCTGTTGAACATACTCTTCAGGCTAGGTATCCGAGGAGATCTGCTCAGGTGGATTGAGTCCTACCTTATGAACCGGTCTCAGGCAGTTGTTATGGGTGGATTTAAATCAGATTACATTCATGTCCCGTCTGGAGTACCGCAAGGTTCGCATCTTGGCCCTTTGTTATATTGTGCATATATCTTTGATATTTGCGAATGTTTTCAGAATGCAAAACACCTGTTATATGCCGATGACAAAAAAATCTTTATGAAAGTTAAATCGCAGTCGGACTATGAACTAATACAGCGTGATCTTAATGCTCTGCATAGATATTACGAGAAAAACAATATAACAATAAATATCGAGAAATGTCAGATCATCAGTTTCACTCGCAAAAAACAGCCGAAGTTGTTTCCATATAACTTTGATGGAAAATCTATTGCGAGAACAGACATAATTAGAGATCTTGGCATATACCTGGATTCAAAAATGCTTTTTTCTATACACATCGATTATATTTCTAATAAGGCTTATCGTAATTTAGGATTTATTAAAAGAACATGTAAGTTTTTTAAAAACGTAGAAAGCCTTAAGACTTTATATTACGCATATTGCCGCAGCGTTCTGGAATACGTTAGTCCTGTATGGTCTCCACAGTATACAAAATACATACAAAAGTTGGAAAAAGTTCAGATAAAATTCGTAAAACATCTAAATTATAAAACACAGAAATATCATAAAAATTACCAAGATGATTGTCGCCACTATAATCTTTTATCTCTTCAGTCTCGTCGTGAAGTACTTGACATATGTCTTCTTTACGACATTTTAAACAATAATTTGGACACACCCAATCTTCTTGCTGAAATCGGTTTTTGTACACCTAAAACCCGTACTAGAATAACTCCTCTTCTCCTCATACCCAGATACCAAACCAACTACACAAAAAATGCTGTTTTGAATCGCCTACCTGCTTTATATAACAATAAATACAGATGTATTGATCTTTTCAATCTCAGTAAAAAGGAACTTAAAAGGGAATTACATAAAATTATTATGAATGACTGACAGCCGCCCGAGCTTTCTTTTGCATAAATTTTGAAGTGAATTGTTTAAGTTTAATTTTGTTTATATTCTTGGGGTTTATATTTTATATTGTTTAAATTATTTTTTCTTTTCTTTTAATAATTTCTTTGAATTAATAATAAAATTATCAACAGTGATCTTTGCCCTGATTACGTTAATCGGCCAGTAAGTCAGTTATTACCTTTACAATAGTCTTTGACAATTTAATTTTAGATAAATTTAGAATTGAATTATCATAAGCATTAATTGCAACTAATCATAGCTCGAATATTTTAGTTTTGTTGCTACTTCCTATTTATGTTTTAGCCTCATAAAATGTTATGAAACTCTGTAATTGGCTTAAGAGTTAAAATATCATAAGTTAGATAAGATACATATGTAAAAAAAGCTGTTGAGTTTCTGAATAAAACAATAATAAAAATGGTATCTTCATAATTTAGAACAACGTTTGCTGTTCCAGATGTTCCAAACGATACGTATTTCCGAAAGTCAGTTGGGTCAGGATTCCCTAAAATTGATGGTGGAACTCCAATGCGGCTGTGATTGTGAGGCTGACCAAATGAAAGATATGGCACTCTCGTGTCCAAGTAATTCGCACCTCGTATGTGGCGTCTGCCAGTGCAATCGTGGATGGTGAGCATTCATGAAATTAAGAACTATGCCTACAGAATTAGATTTTGACTAGAGATATAGTCGTCTAGATCTAATTATCGAAAGTGGTTTGATAATTATCCTTTGTCTTTTATCTCTGCCTAGGTCAGGCCCTCAATGTGACTGTTCAATAGAAGACGAGGCGGCTTCAGCGGCTCTGGTGGCGCAGTGTCGAGAGCCAAACGCCACTAGATCGATCGCGTGCTCAGGCGCTGGCGAATGCTTGTGTGGCAAGTGCGATTGCGACCGCGGCTACAGCGGCCGTTACTGCCAGTGCAAGGATTGTGAACGCAGCATGTAAGAATAAGTCTCTATTTACCCATGTATTTATGTAATAGTTTAGGACTTAATATAATATCAAATAAGAAATAGAATATAATTCAAAAAAGGGAAGCCTATATTATTTATAATTTAAGTATTAATACTTATAAATTTCGCCACATTATTAATGTCTCTGTTGTAATGATGACGTATTCCCGTGCTGGAGATAGTTTGCGAGGCACACCTGCTGAAAACAGCCTTGACTAAAATATAGTAAATATGAAGTCATGTCTAGGTTGGAATTGCGAGCTTACAAATCCACAGAAGCTGGGCGGTGTGTCGTGTAAATTCTCGGTAGTTACTCATACAATCGCCTTATTGCTGTAAAATTTCTTATAGGCGTTTTAACGCTGCGAGTAGTTTGACATAATTTACATCAACTAATGAAAAATAAGATAACATCTATTGATTAACTTAGTGGGTGTCGTACGTACTAAGTATACCATAAGCTAAAATATTGAAAATCTTAGAAATATACGTTTGTATGCTTATGTCCCAGTCAAATTAAGAAGTTCAACTAAGTCACATTGAAGTTAATTCAAAATGATTGTGTTCAAGTGAGAATGGAATTGAATGTGGTGGCGTCGGCCGAGGCACTTGCGTGTGCGGGCAGTGTTCTTGTGCCGAAGGGTGGCTAGGCGCAGCGTGTGATTGCCCCGCCGCTACTGATGCCTGCGTCGCACCCGGTAGCGACGTCATCTGTTCGGAGCATGGTGACTGCGTTTGTGGTAAGCAGTTTATCAGTAGGTACCATGCAAATGCATTCTTGCATAGAGTTTTGTCTCACTTGCTTTAGTGAGACAAAACTCGATTCAAGAATGCATTTGCATGCGTTACATGACACTATGCGTCTACATTTTAAAGGTATCGTGTATCTAGGGGTGGGTTGAATAATGAAAATATCCGTAAGTTTATGCTCAAATATCTCTAAATGTATGCTTAAACATTAGTAAGAGCTTTATACATTTTGCTAATATTTTCTAAAATAATATCTCTTAATAAAAAAATTGCAAAGGTACCATATCTAGGACTCAAAAAAAAAATATTGTTAGATGACTCTTTTTTGTTTCTCTAACATTATACCAATAATAATAAAAAGCGAAGTTTAATGAATTTAATACGCACATACTTAGTTTCTGAAATGGAGCTGTAACATCGAGTTTATATATAAAAAAAACGAACGCAAACTATTCATTCCATTGAATAACACGAAAGTGTAATAAAATAACGAAATTACTGAGTAACTTATTTATAATATGTAATTCAATTCTTTTATAGATGTACTTTTTTGAAACAACAACTAATACCATATCCGCTGTGTTGGTAGATTAAGATCATCGAGCACATACCCCAATAGAGTGGTAATATTGGGCTGTCCGCCTCCGCAACTGATTAGTGATATTTCACTTATAAATATTAACGCTCGCTCCCTCTAAAACAGTACATAACCAGTATTGGATCTGTGCGTACGTGTCTGCTTATTCCGATATTTAATTTAAATTAAATAGTTTCATAATGGCGTGCTGTTCTATTCGGTGGTGTGGAAAAACAGCAGGACTTCAAATTATAAAACCGACGGAATAACCTTTTATCGGTAAGTTATAGTTAAAAATTACTTTTTATAAAAAAATGTCACGGCTCAAGTTAAACTGGACAATCAAAGCGAAATGGTTGACGCACGTGTTCAGATGTCTATGCGTCCTGCTTCCACATAACGTAATTTCTCATTACGCCATCTCTTTCTAGTCTACGCTCTCAACACTAGTGTTGCATTCAAAGGATCAAGGGGTGTATCGATAAATAACATTATTGTAGCTTATTACATATTTTATTCAAACATAAAAGTAATTTTGAAATTATAATATTTGCATTAATGATCTAATTGAAAGTGTTGTGCATTATTGATTATGTAAATCTTGATCGATTATACCGATATATTAGGTATCTAGTGTAGTTAAAATAAACGTTTTTTATACTTTTTTGAATAAATCGGTTTGTAACAAAGAAATTGTTATTTTTTGTGTTAGCTTTTTGTAGCAATAAAAAGACATATGATGAGAAACAATCAGTCTAGGGTTTCTCAATTCTCGACCATATTTATTTCTCGGAGCATGAGAATATTCGACCACTATTTTCCGGGAATTCCCGGGTTGTCGAGAAATACGGAAATTTTTAAAAATATGTGTGATTTAAAAATAAATCTACGCTTTTTTTTGCAATATTCAACAACATTTATCAATCAACAACATTTATTTTTATTTTCATGTGACTTTAACTTAAGTAAGTATATAAAACTTTAATTAAGCGAAATAAACTCTAGCGAGATCTTTTTTCATTATTTCTAGAAACAATTTTAGGACTAAATAGTCTTTTTCTTTGGAAAAAACAAATAAAATATCTTCTAAAAACAATGTCATCATGACACCACAATAAAATTTAGTACCTTACATACTTATGTAACATGAAACGACAGTTTTTCAATTAGGTACAAACAAAGAACAATCAGACTAGCTTTATAATTACGAATAACAATAAGATACAGGTAATTTAGTTTAGTCCAACTTTTCAATATTTGTTATAAATGGAGTTTTTTCGTTACGTAAGTAAACATAACAACGTAATAAATAAATAAATAATCTTAGACTTATTACAATCGCATTTTAAAGTGGAAACTGCTTCAAAAGCTAGCCCACTATGTCTTGTTATTATATGGAAATAAGCCTTTAAAAATACGAGGGCATTTATATCATCATCTGACAATCGGTTTCGTATTTTCGTCACAAAGTTTCCAGACAAGGAGAAAACCCGTTCATTTTCTGTCTACGTAGGCTTTACTGACATAACAGCTTTATACAAGTTTTCCAGATTTTGGTGTTCTAAAATTTTTGACTTCGGTGTGTTCTAAAATGTTTGATGAAATATCTCGATTTCTCGACCAATGTTTTTTCGTCTCGAGTAAGGCAAAATTTTCTCGAGAATTCTCGGTTCGAGAACACTCGAAGAGAAACTCTAAATCAGTCAGAAGAATTAATACGTAGCTAATTCATTTTAAAAATCAGTAAACCTATGAATGGTTAATTATTATTTCATCTTTACTTTTAATACAACTAAATAAATGTAATTTGGTAATTGGTTTGGTTCTTGTTGAGGTGCACTTCAGCGGTTAATATCTTCTTATTTGATCACTAGCAGCATTTATAGACATTTATTTCCATAAGAGAACACGTTTGTATTATTCACTATTGCTATAATTACTGATGTATTGGCTATCGATATCGATGAACCTTATATACTTGGACACTACCACATCTCTAGAGTGATAGTTGACCTTAGGATAGCCAATCGCAGCTCAGTTAGAGCAGTGTGAGTGGTAGCGGCGAATAAGCGGAATTGTTTTCAAACAAAATAATTGACATTTCTACTCTATTGGGTTATGTGCTCGATGATTAAGATATTTTTAATTTATGTATCACACAACTGTAAATCTCTTGTATTTTGATACACACATTCTATACCTTTTCTAGGGAAATGTCAATGCATGGCGTCAGAAGCAGACGGAAAATATTCTGGAATGTTTTGTGAGACTTGTGCCACTTGTGAAAATCCCCTGTGCGCTAATGCCGAACCCTGCGTGAGCTGCCATCTCAACAACACCTGCACAGATCTTTGCACCATTGGTAATCTTAACTACACCGTCAGCGAACGGCTGACAGACGCTGGTAATTGATTTAACAGCTAAGGCTACTAACATATAGCTCGTAAGCGGCTGATCGCTTACAAGGGACTGGTAACCTATGGAAATTTGTGTCTTTTGAATATCAAAGATAACTTGTAATATTATATTTCTGATAGTTCAGGAGCGAGCGTAGGTCTATCATGCAGAATTCTAATCTTCAAAAGTGGTATATTTTGTATTTACATTTCGAATTCTAACGGCATTTTTTTTCAGAAAATAATTATTTTAAAGATACAATTAAATGTATTTAATACTAGTAAAATTATAAACCCAAAAAAGGGTGAATTATATATTTATAAGTAGATCCAAACTCATACATTTTGCTTCCTTCCATACGCGGGGCTTGGTGGCCCATGATATCAATCGATCATCGCATTTTCTTGCGTTAATCAGTTGAAACTTTTATTTGTTGCCTATTTGTGCTCATTGCAACGAAAACAGTCGTTATTATACAGGAGATAATATTACAAAGAAAGCACGTGTTTATGTAGGCTAATTATAATAGTTAGTGCGCGGCCGCCATTAGAGCTGAAAATGCGGCTCTATAACGACATCATTACTCTCTCCTGCGGCTTGTGGTTTTCAAGCTGCATGTTATCGGTCAGCTAATAACATTTAAAACGACTATAAAAAAATAAGTATCCTTTAAATATTTTGCTTTCTCAGACAATTTAGTATTTAACATAATTTAGAACAAAATAAAATAATTTAAATCTTACACTTCCGAGCACATTACAAATTTAAAGTAATTTTGTTTAAAAGAATAAAATTAATTTATTTTGTTATATACATGGGTTAAATTATGGTGACATGCTAGTCAACATTTTTCATTGATCAGGCACCATGAAAAGATTATAAAAATCAACTTCATAAATCTATTGTTTTGATTAATTTCTCTTATTTTGTTTTTACACTATTTGCACGCGTCATGCTTTTCAATGATCTTTTTTGCTGACTATAGATATAAATCTTCATTGGCATGCATACAACAACTTAACAAAGTTTCATCACAATCAGATCAATGGTTTCGGAACGCATAGGGAACAATCAAACATTGATTTCTATTTATATAGATAGAAGAAAATGAGGATGTCTTTTCTTATTTAATTTAACAGGCAATCACATCAAACATCAATGTTTCAAGCATCACATGTTAGCTTGCATGATGTGCCAAATATATCGTAATAAAATACTATTTGTTAGTGAGACCTAAAGAAAAATTCAGGTTCTTATAGATTTTCAAGCAGGTTAATAGCTTAAAACAAAAAGTATATAAGTTATTTAGTTAGTGCTGTCATGAACAGTCAAAATTGTGTTGGTTGTACTTATATCATTGTGATTACGCAGTATGTCAGAGAAATTTTGGAATTTATTAAAAACTATTTATGGCATCAATACGAAAGATGTTTAGCACAAGTGCATACTGAGATGCAAATTCAATTTGTGTTTTTAGAAGCGCTACAAAGCGGCGATATATCGTGCATCCTCCGCAGAGAAAATGAAGATGGAAAAGAATGCGAGTACAAGTATACTTATAGTGCCGCAACCAGTGCCATGGTTTCCATGGAGATCGTCATTAGGTCCATGGACTGTTATCAACCAACCAGTGCAAAAATAATGACCAGTGCCCTCGTTATAATGGCTTGCGTCGTAGCGGGCGGTTTAATCGCCATTCTTATCTTTAGAAGCGCTCAAATCATCTCTGACAGAAGAGCTTACGCGAAATTCGTGGAGGAAGCCCAAGAAAGTCGACTGCATATGCAAGAGCTTAATCCTTTGTATATTTCTCCTATAACAGAGTTTAAAATGCCTGAGGCATATAATAGAGAGAAGAACGATTGAAGTGAATTTGTGTTCAAAATTATATATTTAAGCACAGAATACTTAATAGCTGTAAGTGTAAATAACAAGAGGAATCGTAGGAATATAAGCTCTTTTACCATATTTAATGTTAAAGTTATTCCTTCTCTCTTATGTATTTATTTTTCACAAGCATTTCAATTTCCTCTGTCCGTAGTGCCATATGCAATAAAAAGTTACTTTAAATGCGATTCCTTAAAAAAGGGAATTTGTGAATTGTCAGATATTTTTTCTATTTAACTTAATTTTATAGAAAAGTACAAACATGCATTTGTCGAGTAATATAAGCATATAGGTAGTATCTATTTTTGTAAACTTTAGGCTTAGCATGTAACTTATGTATGACCCTTTATGCAAGTATGCGTCTTTTAAACGGGCCCATGAGTGTATACTGTCTAACTTTATTTTTCGTTATTGATATAATTACATCATAACGGCATAAGTCCCATTGCTACATACCTATAAGAAAGGGATATACCACTTCATATATTGGACTATAGATTTGACGTTTAAATTAGGTGACGGCCGCTTGGTGCGGCGGTAGGGGTCCTACTTGCCAATGGCCCTGGGGCATATGGTTGTGTGTTGAGCACAAGCATTTTTATTCCGAGTTATTGTTGTCTATATATACTTATTTGAGCATTCTATACGTTGTTTCTACCCACAGTTTACAAGCTCTGGTTAAATAGCAGTTACGAGTTGTCGAGACTTAATGGAATGGTTTTCATAATTGGTACGAAACAAATTAAGTTAGACGGTAGATCCACTGCCCAGGGACTTGTTCTTGATACGCTCGAGCCTGATTCGCATGCGAAGGTCTCTGTCGCAATGGATAGAATAAAATAGAAAGCACGTGACTTTTTTGCATGTTAACCAGTTTTGGGCATTTCCAATATAGGGCTAGGTAAGGGTTTATATATTTTTGACGAGGCTGCGTTGACTAATGCTAGGGTAAGCGGAATTGGACAGTTCGTCACAGCTGGTCACAAGTGGATGCAGCTTCATACTAAATGTACTTATAACGTCTATCCCTTAAAGCACGCTTAATGGAGGCGTAACTTTGTAGGGAGCTCTTAATGTTACCTTTCATATAAATTTTGTTATTATTTTATTAATATTCTACCATATTTGTTATTTTTGTATGAATGGCAGTATAACAAATATTGTGATAATTGTCTTTTCGTTAGGTAGTTATCATGAAACTAGTCGTTTGCAATTTAACTTACTTAATTATGTACTTAAATAAAATAACGTTTCATTTTACATGTTCCTGTATTTAATCTCCTTTTTAATAATAAGCTTACGTTTTATGAAGTTGAAATAAAAACACTTTCACGGAAATACTTTTATAATTTATTTATATTTTGTGTCAATTTTATTCTCATTTATGTGACTTTCATTAACAAAAAGATATTTTATAAAAATATATATCGCTCATAATTACCAATTTCGTTAGAAATGCTGACGTTACGACTCCTTTTCGGACGCAGTATCTTCAGGATGATAGCCTAATGGTAGTTAAAGTGGTTAATTTTCATATATAGATGCAGGAACTAAATAAGTGACTATCAACATTGGTTATTCTCATTATTCTTAGAGTAGAGTACATTTAATTCTTCCAACCCTCAAATTCTTTTCACTCTTTTAGTGTTATTTTTTTTGTAGATCATTAGGCAGAATTCTTTGTTTTTCATTATCTCATTCAAAGTCACTTTTACATGGCAATGACAATTCTGACTGATTATGACAGGCCTATTTTACTTTTTTTACTATGATGAAGACAACAATTTGTTCTGCCTAATAATCATCATAATAATCATCTTTAATTAAAAAAAAACCTCCAGTGTTCTTTATTTTATTACATTTCTAAATCAATATAAACAAGGTAAAAGTACCAGTGGACCTGGGAGACGCCATGCCTTATCACAGCGCCACCTGCCGGGCCCAAACTAGGAACCCGCACGAATGCACAAAAAATATCCAAATCGGTCTAGTCGTTTAAGAGGAGATTAGTGTCGAACACACTTAATGAGCTTTTTTTTGGTTAATGAAAAGTCACATAATTAAATTACGCTTAAAGTAATATTTAATATCACATGAATTGAATCACCCCAGCTTAAATATATTCCGCCAATATATTATATCAGTTTAAAATAAAACTTACAACATTAGTGGTAATCATTTGTACTCACATTGACAAATGTTTGTTTGAGTTTAAATTAAACTCGTTAATTTTGAGAATATTCTAAAAGACGGTATGGGTACACTACATCATACACTTTGTTAAGTATTAAGACTTAATAAATGTATATAAATTCGCTATAATCGTGATATCAATCTTAATTTCACTGAATACCATATTGATAATTAGTTTCATTCAATTTGATAATATGACAATATTCCATTTTTCTATCAGCCTGTTTTTGTTGGTTCATTTAAAAATAGAGTAAAAAAAAAAAACTATTTTAATGTCACTAAAATTGTATACATTCAACTTTTTTTTTGTCTCAATGAGAGGAACGACTCTTTGATATGACAATGACAAATCTCTTAAATTTACTTTTATAGATGGACGTTTTTTTATAATACAAAGGAAACATAACATTCTGCCTAGAACTCCTAATTATTTAAGTGTTAAAAAGTAAAATTACAGTTGTAGTAAATTATTATTCTCTTTATACTGTTTTTTTAATTAATCAATTTATATACAGAGAGTTAGAAAAAACTGAAATGATGTCAACTATCCAGAGGTGTTATGAATGTTAGTATGATTTATTTGAATCATGATCATTTATCATCTACAGTAATTTCAGTGTTTAATACCATATTTTTTACTCCCAATATATCCAAATATCATTTTTCTATGGGGAAATATTCATTTTTAAAGTACCTAAATTTAAGGCCCCTTTTATCTATAAGATATATGAAACTTAGGCTACATTAAAAACCCGTTATATACAAGTCTACAAAATATGTTTACAAATATCTGAATGCATTCAAAAGTATACAACGTCCTTTATATTATTTATACTAAAACTAAATACATATGTTAACATATTTTTAATATAATATCCAGTGCTTAATTTGACTGTATCAAATATTTTGTTAGAAATATTTATTCGAAACGACTAATTGTCGTTATTGAATATTATGTAGGTGATCTATTACTAGCACCCGTTTCACCATTCCCACTTAAGGTAGTTTAATGTATAACTTTTTCTATCGGAAGCAGTATTTGAAGACTTAATTATTCGTGGTGACTAAACGGTGATGTATTAGGTACCAAAACTCCTTGCATAACAAAGACGTATTGTCCAGAGATGATATGGTTACTACAGCAACACTCAGTCCTCACTAGAGCAAAAATATCTATACTATAAAAATCTGATTTAAATTTAAGATTATAAGAAGTAGTTTCCCCTTCGGATAAGACTCCGTAACCGGTTTTTGGAACTTGTCAAATCAGATTTCCTACTAGATTCCTATTATTTAGAAGATGTTATTTCTCTTCCTGATAGCTATTAAATTTGCTCTAGTGTGTACACTGGCGACCGAATTGAAATACCTATCCCCAATAGTAGTGTTTTGTTAGCTCGATATTTCTGTAATTAAAATAAAGTAGGTCTATATTTTATTGAGGATAGGTTATAGGGAATGGCCGTAAGAGATTCCCTTTCAAAGATTTGTCATGACAAGACTTAGCATATATTTACAAGAATTCAATTGTTTTATCAGACTTGTCGGTCATGTCGTTCAGGTGGCACAAGAGACATTGGTCGGGATTCGTGCTTTAGTGCAGTTCCGTTGGTAATAGGGGTATGCAGTGATGCCACAGGTGATGCCGCTTGCGAGTGCGGTACGGGCGCTGCGTCTGGGATCATCATATGGATGAAGTCGGCCACAACTTGGAATGGGACCAACCTGGAACAAATAAAGGATTTGAAATATTGCAGAGGCAAATGTTTTTTTTCTGCGCATATAACTTCGAGTTCTCCTTGTTTAGAAATACAATTAAAGTCATTTATTAGTGGTCGATTACACCTTCCTTTTTATTTCTCCACTGTTTGTGTATTACAGAAGAGTTAATATGATGATGAAATAAATCCCCACACACGATGTTATCTAAGAAACATGAGAAAAAAAATTATCGTCCGTCATCATCCATTTACTGCAATCGCAACTAAAAGATTGTTTTCCTAGAAACAGCACACACGCAACTTGTTATGTTATTATGTGTAATAGAAAAAAATATAATCAGAAGTTACGAATCTAAATTATACTAAATTGGTTAATACCATCTAAAGCACAGTGCTAATCGCAATATCCCAGGAATGAGAGCGAAGGGTTCGTTGGTGCGGATTGCTAGTACAACGCGGTCGGCGACATCGTTCGAACTCAGCTGAGGCAGGAACCTGAAGAGTAAATACGAAATGCATTAAGACTAATAACGAAACAAAATTGCTGTCACTTTAAAATTATCACCACAATCCTAATAGGTAGATACTTACATGTCTTTCCTAGGCCGTGAGACAAATGTTTTTATCATTAAAGGATATATCAATTGCAAACAATAATCTTTAATTTATGCAATTTTAACTTTGACTTTTTATATACGTTGTTACATTTATTATTAGTATTTCACATTTATTAATTTGGATAATTCATGAAATATAATTTTATAATAATTTGACATATCTAAGCTATAAACTACTGTTATAATTCTTGTATTTCTTATTAATATACTTACTAACTTTTGCACATTTGCGAACAGTTTAACATGTCCATGTTACCTTTACTCTTGATTTTTTAAAGTGTGTTTCTGGTAAATAAATTTAATTGACGCAAACATTATAAGGAAAATGAGCCATAGGCCACAAAGCTGAGCCAGAGCGGATTAGTGGAAGCTAACGAGTACAAATGTATTCGGGACCAACAATTAATAGCCTCCCGAAATGCGGAGGAACTTGAGACAATATGAAGAGGTTGTGTTTGCCTATAAATGTTTTTCACTATACTTTTAATTATAAACACTATTGTATATAATATGTGCGATGTGTGTTAAACCTTTGGCAGACCCAATAAAAAAAGGCCCGCTCATTAGATTTAAGAGCGACCTTTGTAAAAGTTAGTTAATCTCCTAAATCATAGGCTAAATGCGCCTAACCCAACCTTAACCTAGCGCAATTAAGCAAATACATTCTTTAAGTATACTACTACAACAGGAACAGATTTAATCTATCAGAATGCGTAGTTATTTAAAAGTCAGAGACTTTAAACTACACCGGTAGGTACGTTATGAGTAATTAAATCTTAAATCCAAATAACGTAATTGTTAATTTTCTTGCTGGACCACCTACGTTTTGCTCTTAATAATTATATAATGATTGACATTTTGCTTAGTTCGTAATGCATAACGAAGTAGGCCAAAACTATTTATTTTAGTTATTAGGCCAAAGTTATTTATTTTTTCTAACACTCCCCTTAACGGGAACTGAGTTAGTTATTTATCTCATATACACGGAAAATGGATTGAAGATCTAATCGACCATTTTAATTCAAGTTTAACAAAATAATTTTATAAATGCTACAACTGAAATGCCAATTAATAAACAAATTGTGGTGTTTGTATATCTAATATATTATTAAACTATTTTTGAATGAACCGATAGGTTATTAAATCCACTTTTGAAGTTTATATTCAAACAAAATTTCATATAAAGACTATTTCTTTAAAAATTTAAAGCAAGTGAATTTAAGTGAGAAGCCGGCTATTTATTTGACAGTTCCGTACCTTGAGTTGACATCGTCAAACATGCCTGTTGATCTTATGAAGAATGGACAAATGAGCGAAGTCCTAACTCCCTTTATGCCCTTATCCTGAAGTTCTAGCCTTAAGGATTCGTCAAAGCCGCAAGCTGCCGCTTTGGAGGAGCAGTAGTCTACCAGTTTCGAAACGCCCACATAACCAGCCATGGATGCGATAGTCACAATGTGGCCATCATTGTGCTCAATCATGGAAGGTAAGAAAGCTTTCACAGTCTGAAAAATTTTTAAGATTTTTATTTTGATATGAAAAGAAGATAATTGTTAGTGATTATAACAGCTATCTATTAAAAGATATTGATTTGTCATTAGAGAGTCAGTATTAACGAGTTTAGAATTTGCACCTAAGGCACTTTATATAGAAAGCCCAGTATTTCGGCGCAGTCTCAATAACAGTAAAAAACATGGTAGTTTTATATGAATTCAATGTATCATTATAATGGGTATAAATAATTTAAAAAAATTATTGAAATATCTAATCTTCTCATTACGAATTTTTTTTGTGATCCTACGAAAATAATTAAAGAGTTAATTAAAATCTTTTAGAGTCGTTGTAAATGTTTGTTGTAAAATAGCACCAACACTTCATACTTCACAGTGTCGTAAAAGGCGACTTATGATATTGGAGGTAATCGTAAACGTCCCCATAGGTCACAAAATGGGTAGCAGCTTTTTCCAAAAATTGGTCTTTTATTGAGATCTTCAACGCGTTTGCCAAGCATAACAGTTATGGCAAAACCCCCCATTTTTCGGGGGAGGCTTCCGTCTGGTAGTGGCCGTCATCCGGGTGAGATAATGATGAGATTATAAAAGTCGCGACTGACATGCGGTTTAGTGTATTTGTTGGATTTCTTTTTACATAATTTTATTTATACATAAATCAAATTCTTTTCTCATAGGTTATACGTTACTAGGTTTTTATTTGTGAGTATATCAGTAACTACTCTTAATTACAAATTCTGGTTTAGGTAAATTCTCTGATAGGCAAATAGCCAACAATACATTAAATACCAAAATTAGTTTGAATACAAAAAATGCAGTTAACCAATTATTTGTTTATATGTATTAGAATTGCCTACGAGAGTATTAGCTTATTGGAGATTTTACTTAAATGAGAATTTACCATTTAAAGAAGTTGCTCATATGTTCATAAAGGGTCATATCTCCTTGTAATAACTACATAGAGTTGTAATGATACTACTTTTGAATTCTGTCATGGAAAATGTATTGATAAAAAAATCATTACTAACAGGATTCATAGTATTGATCATGTTTCAACCACTCTCAGTCGTTGAGATACTTAGGCCCGGTCACTTACCCAAAAATGAGCCAAGATGTTGACATCAAAGGTCCTCTGGATGAGATGATCTGGCGTGTCCAGAAGGTACTGCCCCGAAACCACCCCCGCATTGTTAATGAGCAAAGTAATCTGAAAAATGTAAGTTTCAAATAAGCTGAATTTCTAATTTCTTCTGGCGGTTTTAGACTTCAGCAAAAAAATTCTAACCGTTTATCCTGTGAAATATTTTGGTACTTAGTAGAAAATTTATAGTATCTGAGGAAAATACATACCATAGTATGTCTATGGTACATGTGACATAAACTTTTACGCATGTTCATTTTTTTTCCAATTTATGAAATAACTATTACTAGAACTATCAAAACGCGATGCAAAATTGCTTATCGCTGATGCTAAGAGATGCGTGTGTGGTATATACTTTATACTATTATTTTTGTATCGCATGAAACAATGCTTATTGTTCCAAAGTACGCGTGAACAATGTATTGTTAAATATTTTAAAGCACACGCCTAAACACTGTTCACTATGAGACTTCGTTATTCTAAAGTTGTCATAATAATATGTTAGCTCTACATGTATAAACGAAAACATGAAAAATAAGAATCAAGGATGCAATTTTCGGCAAATTGTTTGATCTGGCACAAAAAAGTCCGATTTAGTTTGACACACAAAACGTCAGTGTAAGTTTTCAAATATGCAAACACTATTATAGCGTTTTACTTATAATAACTTAATTTTGCAGTATTAAGGAAAAAATTATAAAGATATTAATCTCTACTATATCAAAGAAGGACTTTGTGGGTTTGTTACCATATATAGTTACCATAGTTACCATAAGCCTAAGAATAACAGTTTTTATAATCAATTAACGATACAACATAGCAACGCGTGGCCGGGTTGTACCAGCAACGCGTGGCCGGGTTAGCTAGTACTAATAATATGAGACTACATCAAATAAATTGTTCTGAACCCAAGTTAAGTAGTTAAAGCTCTTGTGTTATAGAATTCAGAAACAACGACGGTACCACACCGCCCAGAACCGAGCCAATACAGAAAAGTTCGATTTCTGCATTGACCCGACCGGGATCAAACCCGGGACCTCGTAGTGGCGTTACCATGCAAACCGGTATGCGAGCCAATCGACTGCGGAGGTCATTAAAATCTATAAAGATATCCTATTCGTCCCTGTTATTGATTACAAGACATTAGTACATTACTTAGAAATTAGTATAGATAACTATGATTCAAAAAGTGATTCGACTGAAATAAAAATAAATAAGATATGATAATGAATAAGATGAGAAGAATGGAAACCTTGTATTAATAAGGGTAACTTCATCAAATATGACACATAATGATCATCAGTTTATTAATGACCCCACTACTGGGTCACTGAGTATCCACATGGATTAAAAAACATGCCACACCTCACCTTGATTGGCGTGTGATAACGACAACAGTTTCAACTGTAACCATGCCTTAACGTAAGACACGTTAAGGCTAAAGATAATCCTAATTATATTATGACAATACTTTGTGTGTGTGTTTGTTACCATATTGTCAGTAAAAGCCTAAGAATAACATTCATAACATTGAGTTATGACGGGATTTCCTATTATAAGCGAATGTTATCGGTAGTCAAAATTAACGCGAGCGAGTTAAATCTAGTTCAAGATAAAATTTATTTTGGCACCTATTTGAAAAGTTTCCTTTGCGATAGTAGCTTAACCTAAGCAATCGTAAGTCGAACGCGCTAATGACTGCGACATCGAAGTCCTAAAGATATGCACCTGCACTAAACGAATTTTACCTTATCATTGACAATTATCTCTTTTAGTTTGATATTGACAATGAGATTTACAACGTGTTTAGTAATTTTGCAGAGCTAGTTCTTGATTACTAGTGATCGTTGGTGATGAAACCGCATTGGGCAACGGTTCCCGCACCCGTTACTGACCTTCAATGTTTGTAACAAGCGTGACAATAGCCCAATACATTTTCAGTATACTACTATAAATGCAATTTGTAATAAAAACGTGTTGAATAGATACCGACATCAGCACAGCGCTCGGGTAACCATAAAAGAGGATCAATTTCGTGGGAAAATTTCAAATTAAATCATATCAAATAATTTTGTTTTGCAAGTAATATGGTACAAGCAATAGATATTAATACAGATAATCACCTACACCAAATATTTGGCAAGCAGAATTTATACACATCAAATCCAAGTTTTAATAACTAAATTCAAACCATTATTTTCAATTTCTACACCATCTATTCTGTCTCTTGTTGTGGTATAGTATAGCCTAGTATATAGTATAGTATTGTAATGTCACGGAGAAAATAAAACATAATGTCAAAAATATCAAAATATCATGCCCTAAATTCAAAGTATTCTCAAATTGAGTACAATCATTGGTCTATTAACATTTTTTTTCGTAAAAAGACATTGTTGGTAGCTCTCGTACATTCTTAGAGATGTGGTTGTAGATTAAAGTTTTTTCTACTTTACATGCTTCTACAGTTAGGAACCATAATTTAATTGGATCCCTCCGCGTATATAGACTACTGTGAAAAGATTGTGCAAACAAATGAGGATGCTTTTTTACAAAACTGCCTACTTCCATTATGTATATACAAACAGGTGTGACAGTAAATTATGTTCTTTAAAACGTGGACTACATCTATCTAAGCACCTTGCACTACACTAACTTCTAACACATTTTTTGGGATATAAAAGCTTTTTCCAAGTGACAAGAACCTTCTCATAATAGCAGAAAAAATACTATAGTAGAAATCATGAAGTAAAATTATAGTGGATATAATTTGTGAACAATCTGTCCCATTACAAAGATTTAACTACATCCCAGGCCGTTATTATTATATGGGAATAATAATAATATTACGGATTTCCAAATTAAAAAAGTAAGAAACGACATTTTGATATAGTCTTTGTTCCCTTAACAAAATATTTAACTTTTTAAAGATTTACTTTGTGAGTAATAATATAATTTATTAATCATTTCATACGAACCCTGCCAACGTCCTGGTGCACTTGTTTGGCGACTCTATAGATGTCCTCCTTCTTGGCTAGGTCCACGACGTAGCCACTGCACTGTCCACCTATACCCTTTACCAACTTAACGGTGTCTTCTACTCCTGAAACAATAGAAGAGAAAGATCATGAGTATAGAAAACATGGTGCTCTTTACTAACGCAATATTATGAAAAATAAATATTATTTACGAATATACAAATAACATACAAATTCCAAAAGTTTTCCAAACTCACATAGGGTGTAAGAATGTAGGGTAATATATATAGGCTTGATAGATTCTAATCTTTCCAGTCTAGTATTTATATATGTCAATTTATATTTATAAGAAATCGCTAGAAATGACTGAAATAAATATAAAAAAAAAATCAGCTATTTTCAGCTTATTTATTTATTTATTTAAGAACCTTCAAGATTAATATATAGTACATGTTTTTAGTTATAGAACATGATGAATAATAAATAATTAAAAAGCTTAACAATTTGTGACACCGTGCTTTTAAAACATAGTTTCCACAGATCAAAATCTATAATCTATTTACATATTCGACTAATATTTTTAAATGAAAATTATTTATCCTACCAAAAAAATGTCAGAACTTTACATAACAATACAAAATTCTTAAGACACGATTTGTTGATGTTTTTTTACGTACTAGATACATCCAGTCATGTTTACGAACTTTAAAACAAAACGCAAACACGCTATTTGTAAACATCGTTTTACGTAGATGTAAAATAAACGTAAGTTACGATAAACGATCTTTTGGTGCCAATGGTAGCGATCCTGCCTTTAACACCGACGCTCCTGGATATGAGTCCCGGAAAGGCCAGATGTTTGTGTGATGAATACGAGCATTTGTACCTGACTCATGCGGATTTATATATATTTATTTTTAATAATACATATTTGCGTCTCATATATGTATGAGTATATCTATCCGTTACCCTAAGATCCAAAACACAAGCCTTATTGTGCTAACTGTACTAGGATACTTGGTGTGAATGTAAAAATTATTATTTATTTATTTAAATCCTTATAACTTAAAGCCGCCACTGATACGACGACTCCGAAACTTAAAAACTTCTTGCTAGTGGTATGAAAAAGTTAATAAAGTCTAAAATATAAATTGGAAAAATATTAGCTTCTAACTTAAAATTTTGATATCATAAACGCGGAATAATATTGACAAAAAAAAATAAAAACTTCACCATAAAAACAAAGTTATTTACTAAATTATTATTATGTACCAAACCAGCACCAGTAGAACGCCAACCTGCTGTAATTCCATACCCTTCCTGAAGGGGGTCACTGACAATATTGGAAACATTATAAAGAGGGTCTTCATTAATACTTACTTTAAACCAGCCAGGAAGGTTAACCTTACTACCTGTCAAGTATAATATACCCCTCCAGGCAGCAGGTGTCTACAAAATTGATGGTGACTGTGGTCTCTCATATATCGGAAAAGCAAAGAGAAGTATAGAGACGCACGTGAAAGAACATGTAGCCGACATAATATAGGCGCGATAATAAGTCTGCAGTATGTGAGCATGTTTTCGAGGTGCCTAATCACTACCTTCGATTTAATAAACCTCAAATTCACGCATTCACGCAAAGTTTTCTTTCTTGAATGCTACACGAGGCTATTAAAATCAGGAAACATCCTAATGAAGGTTGGAGTGTTCTTTGGTTTAATGGCTAGGGAAAAATTCGTTTTGCTGCTAATTAAGAGAAATGTCTTAGCACCAAACGAGCGTAGCTCGTTCGCTCAGTTACTGGCATAAAAGACATGTTTCCATTGCCCTTTCGCTTTCATCTATCCTTTCATACATAGAAAAGGCCTGCGCCATACAATTGGAACAATAATAGGTAGGACATAGGACAAAAACATGTTTCTACGGCCCCCAATTTCAAATTTATGAACTGTTCTTATTTGAACATGAATATTTAACTAAAGTGTATTCAATAATCTATAATTAATGTCATAAAGGATTTTTTGCAATTCAGTCTAAAATTAATACATTTATGGTGTATTCTGCAGAATGAGGAACTATTTTTCTATTCTACGGTGTATTCTTTACTAAATAGGCAATGTATATTATATATATCATCTTTATATATATAATTCTTCTGTGAGTGTGAATGTCACTGAACTCCTCCTAAACGGCTGGACCGATTTGAATGAATTTTTTTGTGTGTGTTCAAGGGGATCTGAGAATGGTTTAGATTCACAAATCAGTCCGGCAGATGGCACTGCAGTCGGCACAGCAACGCGTGGCCGGGACAGCTAGTAATTACATAAAATATTCTTTATTGCACCAAAATAGTTTTACAATATAATGTAATATAAACTTATATCTAGGCAATGATGGATTCAGTGAATCTTTAATGGATGTATCATAAACATTACTCAATATAATTAAAATTCTGGATATATTATTAAAATTATTGGAGTATTTTCGACATCATAAAAGGTTATAAACTTTGACATAATTAATCCATTTTAGAGTGTCGACTATACTTAAATTATTGACTTCCTTCACAAATTACCCTCGGTTAATAGCGTTATTCTGGTCACCAATATTACAACACAAAAATAAAAATTTATAACTAGCTTTCATACAAAGCCGCGCGTGTAGATTTTTAGTTTTTAACACCATCTTCGTTTTACCTGTTCCTACTTGCAGAAGAAATTAAACTTTCGTCACTTAATACTTAGGTTTGAGGCGTTATACGTGTGAGATCGACAAATCATATAAACAAAGTTCAAACAACCTTGTTAGCGCGTTTCAGAAAGCAGTATTTAATAGGTAAATAGTAATAGCGCGAACTGTTGACACGATTCTGCGTGTTCCCAAGTTTTTAAATATCTCGCTTTCTTCACATTTTCCGCTTTTCCCGTAAAGACTTTTTGTTATTTAAGTTATATTACTGTAAAGTTACATCAATTTCCCTAGTTACATCATATTTATCTACAAGTACATACCTACTCAAGTAAATATCCATCCAACCTTAAAAACATTCCGGTTTATAATATGGGAAGGAAAAGTAATATAAAAATTGGAAAATTACATCACTTTCCTTTACTAAGTATAATTTACAAATCACAGTTATTTCTTTTTTTATTTACATGAATGTCGATTGTTTATGTATTTTTGTGACTATGATAAATCGAAAATATTAACTTGTATATTTATAAATAAACGTTTAAACTAATGCGGCGTGCCGCTCGCCTTCCTTGCTATCCGTGTTTACTATATTTTTTAAATAAAAGCGCAAAATCAAAACGACTTGCGCAAACAGTGTTGCATAAATAGTAGCTTATATCTTCATTTTTCTTAGATGATAAGCGAATATATTGGTAAGAATTCAAGACAAGGTGTCTACAAAATTCTACGCGATATAGCAAAAATATTTTTTTACACAACTTTTATTCTTATTTCCTACCTCTTTATAACATGAGTGTAAATAAAAACACAAAAAATCATCGGAAGCATATTTTATTGACTTTGTTTCATATTTTAACTAAATGCCGGGTAAGTATAAAAAAAATGAGTTTTATTCTGCAGTTACTTTTAAATCTAAATTTTAACTAACTTTATTAAATAAGATATTAAATTCAAGGGTTCTTAATACTTTTTGCCACAACTATTATAAATTGTGTTTAGTGGTGCCTAATTAATCTGACTCATTGAAACTGTAACGCTATTCAAAGAACGGATTAGTGACGACTAAAATAGAATCTGCAAAAGCTTTAATCTTCTGAAAGAGAAGAAAATATATAATTGACGTAATCAAGGCTCTTTAAAAAAGTAGACAAATATGGATGCAAGTGCATTTTCTTGGAATTATGGAATACAGTTATTCGACGTTTATAATGAAATCGCGATTATAATAATACGATAAGGTTTTACGATAACAATGAAAATAGCTCACTTGATATTTTCAAGTGCATTTTCTTGGAATTATGGAATACAGTTATTCGACATTTATGATGAAATCACGATAATAATAATACGATAAGGTTTTACGATAACAATGAAAATAGCTCACTTGATATTTTCAAGTGCATTTTCTTGGAATTATGGAATACAGTTAGTCGACATTTATGATGAAATCACGATAATAATAATACGATAAGGTTTTACGATAACAATGAAAATAGCTCACTTGATATTTTTTATATAAACTCAGCATATATATTATAAAAGCGACAATACAAATGTATGAAACAAAAACTGAGCTAAGATTAATTTGTTTTCGCTAAACTGTTATTTGAGTAAAGAAAAAAAATTAAACACAGAATAAACAACAATATAAATCTATGTTTGTTTAATATTCTAAGTACTCGCTACAGAATAAATAATAGTACTGGCACCGCAACGAATACATTAATAATTACTAGAAAGCTTTAGATGGATGTCTCAATCTCGATGATAAACTGAGGCGTAAGATTTGAGACGTGAAAATGCCATCGCGTTTGTGTTTCGTATGATAGAAGATAGATAGAGATAGATGCTAATGTGTGCTGTCTAGTGGCGTATATTACCTTAAATTTAGATCCAGTCGTTGATCTGAATTAAATAATTAAGCGTCACTGAAGAATTATTTGATTGATTTGGCTATTTGTTTATGGCAGTCCTATAAGATTTTGAGAAAGGAACAATGAATATATGCTGGGAAATCCGGTAAAAAACGGAAATGGATTTTTTATACGAACTCAAGACTACAAACTCATTTTGAATAGAAAAGCATTCAGTTGGCATTGAATTTAAACGCTGCGTTCATAACAGTAGTTTTTATTTCAGTTATTATCTACACTAATATTATAAAGAGGAAAGATTTGTATTTTTGTATGTTTGCAATGAATAAACTCAGAAACTACTAAGCCGATTTCAAAAATTCTTTCACCATTGGAAAGCTACATTCACGCTAAGTAACATAGGCTTATTTAATGCTAAAAAAATTTGAATCATTTTGTCCACCCGTGCGAAGCCGGGACGGGCCGCTAGTTATTCATATAATATTTAATAATCGTTTCTGATAAGCTCATAGTCACCATACTGGCCAGCAAAAGAATTGAGTTAACTTCAATCGTAGAGTTATTTATGAGATAATAAACGGGACCGTTACAGTTAGCGTTATTCACCAAAAATACTACATGAGGCCATAAAACAAAGAAGGTTGTAGTTCCGTGCTTTTGACCTGCGCGAAGGCTTTCGAGAGGCTTTCTATTTCTGATATCGGGCTCATTAATGACCGCGGATGCCGTTAGGTGATTTTTTGTATGATTTTCAATGTTAGGCGAGGAGCTAGTGACGTCTGTGAAGCCATTAACTCTATTGATTTAGTGTTATATTTTTAAGAAAAGATTTTTTTTTATTATTCATAGTTATATCCCAGCCTTGTCATTTTAACGGAAGATCATTAGTGTCGCTGTTATAGAAATCTGCAGCGTTTAACTAAAAGAAACGAAAATTTATAGCTATTGTGGGTTCGGATTCCTATTCTTTGAAAGCTGCCTCGAAATGTAACAGCTTATTATGCCGGAATGTAATTAATCAAAGCCATAACTAGTTCAGTTTACAGTAAATCAAACTTAATAACTTTGGCCTTATGCTATGGTAATAGAGATCATTTTATTTTTAGGATGTAATGCTGTCGATCATATTTTACGTTAGGAACCATTTAAAATGAATGTGTTTTATAAATTGCAACATATTTGAAATAAGTAAGTCAATAGTGTTTGAATAGTTATTTATTTATTATTTTACAATCTTGATTCTTTAGTATTACTTATTTTTAGATGCGTTGTTAGAATTTAAATTTATCAAAGTTTTTTGTTAAATTTATTTAATTATAAATTTGTTTTTTTTTTGTCATCAATAAACAATATACACCAAGTTATAATTATTGCATTTGTTATGTAAAATTTTGGCTCTTGAAATATATTATCATAGAAAGTAACGGGCACTGTGTGGCCCGAATGTGGGTACGAGTTGAATCTTGTTTTATAATACAACTTTCAACCACAAATCAGCATTCCAATATCTGTCTGATATTTCGAATAAAAAATATTATGTTGACTCTACAGAAATTATAACATATAGCTTGGCTATGTAAATATTTGAAGGCAGACCAGTGTCGGGTTAAAGTTAGCTTTTCTTCTTAGTCATTCAAATGAAAAGGGCAAATTATTACGTTCACCTGATTGCTTTTTCATCAGTTGCACGTCATGTATTATAAAAAGCTATATGAATATAACTATTCTTCAATGTCTTTGTTATATTATGAAAACAATATTTTCTTTCTAACTGTTAAACGATTTAAAATTAAAGACAAAATACTTCTGAAGCATACAGACGTTCGGGCCGCTCGCAAAATAGGCGCTCGCCGCGCGGCTAATCTATCCGTGCTAAGCGTCAGATTTTATCGTTACACGAAGGCGTCAGATTTAGTACCGTTACACGAAAGCGTTAGATTTAGTACCGTTACACGAAAGCGTCAGATTTAGTACCGTTACACGATACATATAGGAGTCAGCTGCCTCACTTTCACTCATGTCAGCGTGCGTGGCTGGCGTGGCTTTTTATCTCTTTTTAACGTGTTTTTCTGAAGTATCTATTCAACACAATCGCGAAGGGCGATTTATCAACGTTAACCTGTTAATTATTTCGATTTCCTTACAATAACACCGCGACAAGCAACTGTTCACGTTTTTTGCTTATAAGCCTGAGACAAATAGCTACCAACATAAGTGTTTGCACCGTCATTGTTTTTGATGTGATGCTCAATCATGTAATTATTGTTTGTACCTTTCATATATTTTTTACGTCTATACAATTTATTTTCATTTAAGACAAAACGGTAAAAAAGTATAGAATTTTGTACACGATTAGGTCATGATTTTGTAATATTAGGAATACATTGTGAAAGTGTCTCCAAACCATGAAAGTAACTTCTTATATAACGATATAATTTATTAAGACAGTTTTAGAATTTAAGACCGATGTTAGATTTTTAAGTTATGACAAGTGAAAATGAAATTTTACGAAAAATGCGAGTGTCACATGCGCACCGAAGGGGTTTTCCCACAAATTTTACAAACTTGTGGTTTCGTACATCATGGGAATCAAGGATCCAAGTTTTTCTGAAAATGTTTTAAGTTGCTTCCCCACAATCAGTCCAAAAACTTTTAATTGCAATATTGATGAGTACGAATTTACAGGATTGGTGCGTTAAAATAACTCAAATTCGCAAACTACTTATTAAAGCACAAAATAACACTATTAAGTAAAAGTGTAAACAAATTTATCTTTATATAAGAAAAATTGTAAAACATGGATACAAGTATACATGGCAAGGTTAATTTTCAAACAGCAATCGTAGAAAATAGTATTTGTTTTTCCAACGAAACGAGTAGGTATATTTTTTTATGTAAAAGGATCAAAATGGAATTCTTCTTACTTCTGCTATGTAACCTTGCTTTTTGCTGGACATCATGATTCCAGGTCACCGGGAAATACTCTCCTTGTTTTGATTTACTTGCACTTGCAAGGAGGTCGTCATATTCTTAATGTGTTGTGATTAAAAGAGTGCTGTAATAAGTTAGATTCCTCAAAGTAATAGAGTCTACTGCCAAAACGGGACAAACCTGTTAAATTATAATAGACAAATTGCGGCAGACACACATACCTATAATAATAACATGACTCGAGTTCTACAGACATTGTTTAAAAATATGAGCGCGCACTTTAAGTGAGTGTCGCGAGTCATTGGAGAATTGTCTACCAAATACAGCCTTGGGTATGCATATGGTACCACACCAAAAAAGTACAAAACGAAATTTAAGATCATTGCTTTGTCAGTCTGTATGTGTAACTGTCTGTATGTCAAGAATTTCAAAATTATTACGAATATCAAATATATTTATAGCCGGAGCGGTTCCTTGATATAAAAAAAATCTAAGACAGCCTAGTAAGGTAAGTTGTATACTGTATTATACTATTGGATAGTACAATACAGTATACAACTTACCCATGCTAAAAAGGATTTAGAGGTATAAATGTATGTAATGTAATATACGTTAGCTTATATACTAATTACAAATAGACACAACTTGTTTTAATGAAATAACATTAGGTAAATTTCTTATTTTATCCACAATTAGTCACTATGCTATATTGAAAATAAATGGTATGGTTATCAATAACAAAATAAAATTATATATAAAATAGTAAAACAAAAACCAAGTGAAGTATACTTTTATTACATTTGGTTTGGTGACCGTGGACTGCCCTATTCCGAATTTATGAACGAACACACGGAATACGTCAATTTGGTCATTGACTTGGTTGAGGATTCGGGATAATCGAGGGATAAAGGAATTGGCACCCATAACAGTGTTTGTGGAAACGCACCCTAACATATTAAGTTAAATGTTCTGTTTATTGCTGTAACTCTGTTGTATGTTGAAATAAAATGAAAAAATCCTATAAATAGGAAAAAGTAATATATACAATTACATTACAGTTAAGATTATAGTGAGAAACTTATAAATAAATTAGTAAATGTTTTAATTTAATTAATTTAGTAATCTTAATTCAACAGGGTATTATAGTCGGTGTTTGGATTCTTATATAGCCTAAGAATTTATAATGAACCGCCCAAAGCTAATTTTAATTAGCTTTACATAATAACTGTTATTTTTAAATATTTTATGGATGAGAGAGAGAGCTCATAGTAAAAAAGTTATTCGGTAATGATAAACGTATAACCGCTTTCAAACAATTAGGTTAGATTTCTTTGCGGTTGGTTGATACTAATATCAAGTGTTGAAGTTAGCGGGATATAACGCAACACTCCAGTCGGTTGAGATTTGTGTCACTGGCAATACTCGGACGCTCGCGCGAGGGAAATGCTTCCGTACGTATGTATAGACTTCAATTACGACAATATTGCGCTATAATTTCGTTCCAATCTGAAGTACGAAAGAGAGCATCGCTGTATCTAGTCATTTAATACAAAATAAAGAAAACTCTGTGTACTCTATACTCAATAATATTTTTTTAGTTTAATACTTCATCTAATCTCATAAAGAGCTTCAGTTTCTAAGGAATTGTAAGTTCCCTGTAAATGATCTTATCTTTCGGTCAGGCTGTCAATAGTTAAACAGTAATTAAGGCAGCAATAGACTGTGGGTGATTAATTACGAAGTATACACGTGCTAATAATGTAATATATTTGTGGTAGAGTCAGTGACTAGGTCTCATTAGATTTCGTTATTAAACTTTTGAGTATGCTGGATGAAAGTCTTTTACAGGACTGTGACACGCCTCTACTTTAATTTTCTTATATCTATACATATAAATAAAATTGTCGTGTCTGTTTTTAATATTGAAATATCCGTTTTTTAATACATGCATATGAATATATATACGGTACATACACCAAAATAACATTTTTTACATTTTTTGTCTGTCTGTCTGTCTGTTTGTTCCGGCTAATCTCTGAAATGGCTGGACCGATTTTGACGGGATTTTTATGGCAGGTAGCTGATGTAATAAGGAGTAACTTAGGCTGCTTTAATTTTAGAAAAAATCTTATTTTAGAAAAATAAAGTAATGTTGCAATGTTCCACGCGGACGAAGTCGCGGGCGGCCGCTAGTTATAAATAATAATAATAAGAGAATCAATAATACTGAAATCCGACATATATTCTATCGGTATCACCGATACCGATATTTAATAAAAACCTATTGCAGAATATACAGTTCTAAACAAAGATATGTGTTATTTTAAACAACAGTTTTTTTTTAGAATTTGGTCGTTGCGTGTGGGCGGTCGAACTATGTAAATGTATGTATGTAATAGATTGCGGACCCAATGTTTGTTGGACGTTCTTGACCGAGTGGTCTTGAACAGGTGATCCAATTCATCGAACACCGGGCGGTTGGCGGCGTCTAGTTGTGTAAACTTAAAAATGCGGTCTACCTTGACTTCTTGACAAATTTTGGATGTCATTAAATTTATCATAAATAGAATAGCTCTTTAACTTTTTTATTTTTTCTTTGTTACAGCTGTCATTCACACAAAGTGTGAGAGTTTCATAGGAGTTGATCAAAGTTCTATATCCAGTTAAATTTTGTGTTTTAACACTGACGATTTAATGAGAATAATGTCTGTTTTTTAAAAGAATCAGGATCATATTTACGTCTTTTAAATAGGACATGCTGTTAAAATATTAAACTTAGCAATAGATGATAAACATTTTTCTTTTAAGTTATTGTTTGACTTTTTTCTAAGAAGCTTCAGAAAGTTGTTTGAACTAACGATACGAATAAAAATAATATATATCTTTATGTTAAATCGGTCAAAATGATTTAGGAATTTGTTGACAGTATACATTCTCTATATCTATTTAAAAACAAGTAAGTGCTTTAAAAATATCACGATTTCAAAATGCAAGGTATATAAACTGATATCTTTTCCTGCGGTATCACGTCATTGGCCATAAAAATTATGAATATCATCACGGCTTAATCCTTTGAATAACAGCAACGATAAATAAAGTAAGACAGTTGTTCCGATCGTGTATTTGTGTTAATAACTTTTAAATTATGCTCACGTGTTAAAGATAACTATACCATTTATTTTACTCGAATTATTATTTAAGTATTTGAATTTAACTACCAAATACCGTAATTTACTTTTAATGATACCTTTGCTGCGTTATAACATATCCTTACTAATATTATAAATCGGAAAGTCAGTTTGTTTGTTTGTTTGTTCCGCTTTCACGCCGTAACTACTGAACCGATTGCTTTGAAATTTTGCAGACGTACAGATAAAAGTCTGGATTAAATAATAGGGTACTTTTTATCCTGGAAAAATTGATATTTCCGAGGAAAATAAAAAATATTGTTTGCTTGATGTATGGATTGTAGATGGCGCTGTGTGTCGTTTAAAACAAGGTAAAATATTGCAAACGAATATAAACATGTAAATTTAGAAGCTAAATGATACGATAATGAATCCCCGAAAATGAGGAATTCCCGAGGGATGACGTACAATTTGTTTTATCATCTAAATTGTTTTTTTTACATCTACTTATCCTGAAATCATTAAAGTATACTATCCAGCGTTACATCGCGCTTCTTAGATTTTTCCGTGGGAATGAGAAGTTTTCTTATAGTTGTGCTTTATACCGCAATATAACCGAATTCCACGCGGGCGAAGCCGCGGGCGGAAAGCTAGTAATAAATAAAGTAATTAAAGAACAAAAGTGGAAAATTTGGTGCACACTTATGGATGCGATTGGTCTACATATTATCCATCGACATACTATGATATATATAACACTTGTATGTTAATAAGGTAAATGTTTATCAAGCATTTATAGCAGACAAAGCTTGCTTGAAAAAAATGCTTGCAATATTTTTATCCTAGATGAAACATAAAATACAAGGACTAACAATTATTTTTAAAACTGATTTAAATTTTACTGTTTTGAATTCTTAAATATCTACTATCTATTTAGTTCTTACACTTCCGTGCACATTACACATCAGAATAAAACACTTTTTTACGGATTTTTGCGCATGTTTACAGGAGCCGTGATCACAGGAATGTGATCACGGCTCCTGTAAAGGAGTCGAAACGTCAGGATTAAATATAAAATAAAATAAAACATGAGCAAAAATCCGTAAAAAAGTGTTTTATTCTGATATCTACTATCTGTTAGAAATCGTTTTATGCGAAAGCCCATCCATATTATATTACATTTTTAATAGTCATAAAATAACTCTACCATGTCCATAGGAACTCTTAAACATAAATTAAACTATAACAGATCGTCTACTGTATGCCACTGGAGTTACTAAATCGTAATGATTATACCGCTCTCCTTTGCGTTTATATATATTACTAGCTGACCCGGTAACGCGTTGCTATGGTAACGTTAAAAGATACAATGGAAAAAGAGCGGACAGACAAACACACAAACAACAAATTTGTGTTCTTAGAGTATATATTAGCCTTTCTTCCATCTATCTTATAAAGAAGTTCTGTACTTTGTCTGCAATACGTTAAACTCAAGAAGATATGAAATTAAACCAAATGTTTTATAAGTATTCCCACGTTATGATAGATTGTCTGATACCACCCATTCCGTTGGTTACTCACGATGTGTCGCCGCAGTCGGTCAATGTGAACAAGTGCGTACTCTACTTGATGTTACCTTACAGCACCGCTTGATCGATGTCGTTTACATTTTAATACATGGTTTTGCCCAATTACGCAGCTGCGAAAACATACATTACAGTCGTGATTTATTGTGGACAGTAATGAGATAAGCAAGGAAAAGTCAAAATTAATGCGGTTTTTGTTGGTAATTTTACGAAAGTTGAAAGTTATGTAATAACGAAAGGGGTGAAAGCAATGATTGACTCAAACAAATTTTACATCGTGAAAGAGTTTAAAGTTTTCATAAACCCGAGCATAGGACTCATGTTAATATTCAGTAACTCGTCCCGCTTAAGAACCATATGGGACATAATGCTCATGATGGCTGTTGTTCTCATTCGACTTTAACTAAGTTGTGAGTTGTTATTCCATGTCATTTACGACAAATCATGTGATTTAGTACCATTGCAAAGAAATGTGTTAAGTAGCTTTAAATTCCATCTCGGGCTCCAAATAATATTATTTTAATTAAGTACTCTTGATTTTTTTTAATACCTTATTACTCTTAATGAAAATGAAAAAGTTATGACCAAAAAACATCAACTCTATAGGATTTCCCATTTAAACAAAAAAGTGCTCGCTTTTTGAAAGTTTTCATACTTATGGAATTTTAAGTCAATATTTTTTTTAAGTTACACGCTCCGCTCCAATATATGGTGCTCGCGAAGCTTTATGCTTAGCGACTGCATCGAACTATGTAGTTAAATTAGGGTGTTATAGCATTACTCATATGACATGGAACAATAGTTTACGAAGTTATATTACATTCTTATAAATGCAGGTTAACACGTTATAAGTATTGTGATTGGCGATATCTTGTTATTATCATGTTTCAGGACAATGCGATCGACGACCATGAATATTACGATGACGCTGTTTATTAATAAATTCACAACTGTATCAACATTTCGGCATCATCATTTCATTTATGAATATTTAACCAGCAGCAAATGATAGGTAACCTAAAAAGAAATAAAAATAAACTTCTTTAATCATTTTAAGTTCAAAAGTGTTGCGACCTCAGCGGTCGAATGGCTTGTACGTTGACTTATTTCATGGTATAGTAATTCCTGAGATTTCGTGTTCGATTCCAGACGGGGTCGTGGTAATGCCGTTTGTTTTAAATTTCTGTAACATGCGTATTTCAAGAACCTTGATTTGAACCTTGATTTGCTTGCGGCATTCACTTTAGCGTAGTTTCTTTTACGGTCATTCTCATTAGATAGAGGAGGCTGGACCCTTGTAGGCATCGACAGGCTTCTGAGAACGCTGTTTGTTCACTGACGGGCAACGATTAGTCCCATCGGAACCGACTTGACGACATAACGCCTTTCTTTTATCCACAACAGCTCGCGGGCAGGCATATCGCTTCAAAGGAGTGAGGTAGATTTATGAATAGCTCTTACCCCTTACTACTACTTCACTTATAGAATCGGACAATCGTAGATATAATATTATCTAATATTTATTCAACTATTTTAATTATCGAAAGATATAAATATTAATATCCACTTATTCGACGGTTAGTGCGACAGTGGTTCCTTCCTATGTACCAAAGGTCTCGGATTTGAATATAATCTTATCGAGGTGGATGAAAGAAGATTAACAAGGCAAATGTGCATGAGCAAGTCGGTAACGGCAGACCAAGGCGAACTTTCAGGGAATAAATAGAGGATGTCCTGAAAAAAGGTATAAAGTACCCTTAACCGACGAGCTTGTATGAAAAGGCTGATGGGAATCCAAGAAGCTAGAGATGTATGTCGGGATAGTGGTTAGTGGAAATCTATGATCTCTGCCTTCCCCTTCAGGAAAAGGGCGTGATTTTATGTATATATGTATTAATTACATACATATAATGTATCTGTTCCGTTATCGAGTAGTCATAGTACCATCTCTGCCTAATTTTGAACTAAATAATTGATGAGATGTCCGAAATCTATTGATTATTTAGTATTTTACGCACCGAGAAAATTTCGCATTGCGTGATAGATGAACATTAGGTATGAATGTATCGCCTACCAATTGAGATCTAATATCAATATTACTGTTACAGGTGCGCGTTGGTGTGCAGGGCAATTTCTTGGCTTTATTTCTCTATAATAACGAACGTGACTAATGACGTATTCGATCGCTGCGCGCGTGCTCATGTTTCTGTGCACTCAGATATATCGAGAGCAATCGAGATCCATATATCGATGCTGTAGGATATAAGTATGTCAAGTTTGAAACTTTGTACTCTTTTATACTATGTTGCACATTTTTTATAATTTTATGTCAACAATAAGTTAAGCAATAAGTTATTTTCAATATTTCAGCTGCGACATCTACATACCAACGCATGTGACATTGCAACGAATACAAATGTAAGTTTACACTTCTTATTAGCTATAAGATGGCGTTAGCTCCATAAAAGTGAATTTGTATGTATTTAAAAATATTTAATATATTTCAAAGTTGGACATACATCAGTTAGATCGCGATCCTATAACGATATCCTACAATTTCATATGTATTTATAGAGCAACTGAGCATTGTAATAAGGATTAAATGAATTATTGGAGTCTGAACAATACTGGAACAAAATTCTAAGTCCCGTTTATAGAAAAGAAAATTTATGGAGCTCAATGATCAATGAGAACTTAGGATATTTTTGTTATGATGCTTCCCATTCTTAAGTGTTCAAAATAGTATACTCGACAGCACATCAAGTTATACAAACTCACATATGAAATGATCACTATCACAATTGCAAAAGGTAGGTCAAAACGTCAAAGTGTACATATAGCCAATACAAGCTTTTAATTAGTAACATTCTTATTTTTTATTTATAAACTGATGCGTTTTTCGGTGTAAAAACGTCAAATATTAACCCTTTATATCTCTGTGTGACATTACTGTAACAAACCAAATAATTCCTAAGAATTTCTACTACACGCATTTTATCTATTTCAATGTGTCGTATCGGTAAAATAACTGTCTATGCATTTTAGTGCAATAGTCATGAACTAGATGGTTTTACTTGTGTCAAACTCGTACGGAATTCATTCCGCGCCAAGTTGTGACATTCGTTCATGAGTAAAATTTGCTAAATACAAATAAAATAAAAAATACACAACTGTTTTGAAAACTCTGGCGCAGCATTATGCTTTAATAAGTTTCAAGGCATTTCTTACATCCCAGGGGAATAGTATAGCACAGTGTAACATATCTCTAACACTCCCATTATTTTCTACATATCTAATAAAAAAAAGCGAAACAAAAAAATACGTGTTTTTACCTACCATAATAACAAGTAATTAAGAGAATATATGTTGTTGAGTTTTAAAAGGTTAATTATCATTTAAAAAAAGATATTTATAACCATTTTTTTACAATATGTTTGCGTGGTAGTTCATTATATTTTTGTGTGTGAAAATCGTGTGGCAGGTATACAGACAATATTTGTCTGCATCGCTGCTAATTCAATGTAGTAGTAATTGTTATGGCAAATGTACATACACAGGCTCTTTAAATTTTATATGTTGTTACTTTCATTAGGTATTAGGAGTCATGCTATAGGGTTATCAAGGAAATATTTATTTAGTCAATTTTATTAGAATTTACTGATTTCGATACCTTGAAGTAATCTGTGAATTAGTTTGTTTTAATTAGTTTGAACTAATTCATTGGACTTTTTGGCGGGAGCGGGAAGCGTCACGTTGGTGGTTTTGTTTCTCTTGTTGAAATTTGTGTTGTTGTGGTTTTGTGTGTAATAATGGTGTATTATTAACCACTAAGTGTTTGTGAACATACAAGAGTGTTGGGAAGTGTAACAAAGCAGCGGAAGTTGTCTTTTTCTGCTCTCTCAAGAAGTCCACGGGAGATTTAAAACCCCACACATTTACTGAAACCTAGGGAATAATATATTTTACTGTTGATTCATCATCATAAAATTAAGAAACTACTCAAGGACGGGCAATTGTATTTACTTGACACAGGCTAAATGCACAAATCGTGCAAGCCACAAATAAAGAAAACAAAAACTAATTCATTTCGTATAAATAAGTATATTTTGGAACAATTAATATATTTGTTTTTTAAGCAGAACTTGTTTTAATTATAGTCGTACGGGTTATTTTTAAATTTTTTGTTAAAGAATTGCTCAACAAGCAACTGATTTTATTTATTTTAAAACTGATAAAATGATGCAGTAGTATAATATAAAAGAGTTGTTTTATTAAATTTATATAGAATAAAAGGATGACTTAATTATTATGTTTTCAATTGGAGGATCAAAATTTAATTATATGTGAGACCAATAATAATATTGAATGCTACCGAGAACCGCGATTGCCGTCGCGTCACTACGACTTAGGTACGATTCAGACCGACCGGCCCGCATCGACTGGGCCCGGAATGGATGCGGATCCGTGCCGTATACGTGCTGCGACAGCCAACAGCGCCCGCGGCATGCGTAAACACCCTGAGCGCCCAGAAGTGCTGCTTGCATTACGCTGTGTAGACGCCATAGGATTATACCTTATTATTTAACTAACGTATTGTGTTGATATTTTAGCACGGCTTCTATAGCTTTAGTTATTGTTCTGAGCGTTCGACAGCCGCACGGCTACGAATTGACCCGACGCATACCGATGGAGTTGTCGCGGTCGCGGTATCCGTCGGAAGCCGCTCTTATCCGAACGGCGCTTACCGGAGCCGACGGGCCGTCGCGGAATGTATATATGGCAGAAATATGAACTGTAATTTCTTGTAATAAGTTTCAATTTCCTTGCGAGCCGGTCGGTCTGAATCGTACCTTACCCGTCGGTCGCGCCCCTGATCACGTGGCTTTTATACATTTTAAAAATATTTTTGCTTTACCATATCGCGAACGGATACATTCATTATCTATTATTTTTTTTTATTATAAAGTTTGTGAGTCTATTAACAAACTGTTATATAATTTATTTATGTTCTTTACCGGAACAAGTATTATATACCTGTTATGTTCATGGTCGAAATTAGTGGATGTGACATCTAAAATAATACTTTGTGACATGTTGTGCTTTTATTTAATTTTTTACATTCACAATGCAATATTTCTATAGGATATAAAATACGCTTGTAAAAAACAACTACGCCTCCGAGCCCTCAGGTGGGACAGGATTTTTGGTTTCTCGTTTATTCCTTTTATTAGCTTTTTATTAGTTTTTTAGTAATTTTTACGATAGGTGGGTGCAATCTCCTTGGGTCGTAACCAAACAATCTGAGCTTTAAAATTTGTGTTTTGATCTGGACTGAGTTCAACTTAGATAATATTAACTTAGATAATAATTTGGTTTCACAATCGAATCTGAAAACTAATAGCATTTACAGCCGACTAGCTTTACTGCAAAAAAGATGAAAACGTGTGACAAAGATTTAAATGCTTCATTTGGCCAAATTTTTAATAAAAAGAATTTTTGATACTCATGAAATTAAACTTATTATAAAACATTTTAATATTGTTTCTGTTCAGTTAAAATAATTTTACTACTGAGAACAAATTTTATGGAAATCGTATTAATACTGTGGATACAATATTTTTAGTCAACATGTAATTGAGTTAAATTAGTGTAAGATCAGTATCTATTTCCTTTTATTTTTAAATTTCTTCATAAATATTTTGATGCCATCAATATTACCTTTTTAATTCCAAATAAAAAAAATATATAAAAATAAACACTAACAAGGACATAACGAATTTTAATTGTATACATTTGTTATCTTGCTATTACCATTATTTGTAAAATAAATAATCTTTCATCTATGTATGTTTTTGTAATAAAAAACTTACAAAACTACTTTTGACATAAAAACAGCAACTACAACGTAATGTACGTTGCGATTAGCGATTTTTTATTCGGAATCAGAATTTTGTAAATGGCTGAAATAAATAAATAGTAAAATAAAAAAAAAACTGTGACATAAGTGTGTGAAAATATTCTGAGAAGCAGTGAGGGCCGTTTAATGGTTAATGCGTACCCATTTAGGCGACATTGTCGTGTGGACCACACACTGTGACAGGTCATCACTCCGCCATTCTAAGCTACATACCGTCAAATGTCACTGTCAGCAATGTCATCGATTGCCAAACCCATACAGGTTTTTACATGAAAAGTATACCTGTCACTTTCTCCTACTTGACATAAAACACAGATTTGAAAAACAAGTTAACACAAATAAAAATACAAATTCTATGCTTTATGCTTTTTGTTAGCAATATATCTCAGAATAATAAAAAAATACAAAAAGTTTAAAAGTCCTAACAGCCTTTTTTACCCTTAGAAAACACTCCTCAGAAGCCTTCTTGAGTATTGCACTGTTGAGTATTTGAACTCCTGTATACAATACCTAAGTAGTTTTCTCACTTATCATTTTACTTACTTATCATCGTGTATATGATATGTAAACCGTATTGAAAGAGTGCAAATTAAGCTGCTTAACATTGTATGTTATAGGTATGTCTTTGGTAGAAATTGTAAAAACTATGAGGTAAGTTACAAATTTTCACTTGATATCGCTAGAGTTGTGTCGTTAATGCTTTGACCTTATGTTACTAGTAGATAGATTGTGGCATGCACTTCTAAACTACCTCTTAGGTGGTGCCATGGGAGGTGGGTTTTTACGTTTCCTCAGATATTATTAAGTAATGGCTATTTCATGTTCGTGGACGGGCGCTGCCCGTCAAAACAGATAATTGTTGACTTTGTTGTAATCAAAGATGTAATTAAGTATAATCTGTTAGTTAAAAGACGTCCTAAATGGATGGAAAGGAAACAATGTTGCACGATTCAAAAGAACAGTGCATTTGAATAAAGTAATAATTATTTTATTACAGTTGCTCTCTGTGCGTCTGTGATAGAAATAATTCCCATAATTTTACAGTTGTCAGACAGTATGTCGAGATGGCGTTTTATTTTATTTATTTAATTATTTTAATTTTATCTTAATTATATAAAAATGTCTAAACTTGTCTAAATAGGGAATTGCACCTGTAGTTTCAACGCAGATTCAAATTATTACCTTCCTTGAAGTTCCGAGAAATAAGCGCTTATCTATAGTTTTGTTTAACGTTGTGTTACTTTTTTTATATCCGATTTCCATAACACAAGTGGGTTGAAACTTAACTGGAGATCGGAACGATGTATACTAATATTTATTATAAACAGAACTTATAGTTTATAATCACAGAGAAGCGAGAGCCAAACTGGCTCACTATTAAATATTTACATTTTTAAAGTCAGGTTAAAATTAAATTACACCACACAAATTGCTGTTTAAAAAGATAGTCTATGCCTTTGTAAGAACTTTAACACACAAACTTTGTCGGAGTGAGGGTCGAAGTGATCGCAAACAAAATTACCATATAAGGCATAAAACAATCATAGTAAGTTGCTAAAACCAACATATTCTACAGAAAAATTCCCATTAGTTCTGAGCTTACAATTAGTGTTTTTACAACTAAAAAAACTTATAGGCGTTTATTTAAGTTTTTAATTTTATTGTTTATAGTCTTTTGTTGAGTTGACAAACTACATGGCTTATCTCATTGACTTGGCCTTATACTTTCTATGATTTTATTACCAATCTTCATCCTAAAAACGATTTATCAAAGGTTTTTTTCCACAAAACTTGAAAATTTGAACACAATTAAAATTAGGTATTAAACAGTAATTGTTTTTCTTTATAGATTATTTTGAATTTTTATTTTCTATCAGCATAGTTAAAAAATTCTCTGACATATTTTTATTGGATATTATTTTTTTATATTATAAAAAACTGGCAGCAAGCCGGTTTGCAACTCTGTTTTTTTTTTTACTGACTAGTTTTTTTTTTTTGCTTACTATGTATAAACCTTCTCTGGCAAGCACACAACATACCGAAATATAAACAAAAATTAAAAAAAATAAACCATCTTCTATTTTTAGAGTTTTTGCTAGAGTAACGAACGGCAATTGATATATATAGACAAAACGTAGTTAACTATACCGATCTGACAACCTGCTTATGATAATTGATAAAACAAAGATTTTTTTAGGTACAACAAGGTTATTTTTTTCTAATGCAATATTAAACCAGTTGTATAAGGAAGAACAACTATAATATACCTGCGTAGCAGGTTATTTCATTTGCTGTAAATAATAAAGTAGTCAATATTATATTTTTATACTAACACTAGCTGACCCAGCCACGCGTTGCTGTGTTATAAATAAAAATAAAGCCTATTCTATCTTTTAAGTTAGATCAAATAACAGATAGTTACGATGTTAGATCAAAAACGGTTAAGTAGTTTAGGAGTCCATCGCGGCCAAACAACGTGACACGTAATTTATATATATTAAGACTAAATAAAAACTCATAAGCATTAGGGATTAAGGATAGGACTAAGTTGAAATCGATAGTAAAACTCAAGTCTCAACGTTTTGTATATTTTCAATCAATTTCGATATGGATAGACAATTATAATTGGACGAACTTTATCATCTAAAGTAGTAGTTTTATGATGCAATTATCGTTTACGTTTATGTCAAACAAAGAATCATTTGGACAATTCGTTAATCATCGATACGACATTGAAAACGATTTTAATGCAATATATCGATGATGTCTACAATATATCAAGGCCTGTTTCGAAGAGGACGTCTCCATAAACTCAACATCGACAACCAAAGACAATCGAGCAAGCAAAGAAGCTGTATTTGTAGAAACCTCTGCGCTTATTTGCTTTGACGTGTCACGGCTACAGATTTCCATACGCGGAAAGAAAATGTTAAACATCCAACTCAAAACGGCAGACAGAGAACAAAGGCAAAACCTGTGTTTGTACAAAATGAACACGAGACCCATAACTCATATGTGTGCAAGCTAATGACTTGAAAGGCCAAGGTTTATATGATATTTTCTAAGTTTCCTTTAAAAAGGTAAACATTTGGTATGGAAAGTCAATATTCAAGAGGAGAATGAACCAGTATTAAATTTCAAAACTTGGGTTTATGTTAACTTAAATATTTTGCGGTGATAATATTATTGAAATCTGAGAGATAAACAATTTATAATTTTAAATACTTAAATCTGTATTGGACGTCCGTCTTTTTAAACACGGACGTCCAATAGACTTTAGTCTATATTACTTTTGTTTTTATGAACTATTAATAAAAAGTTAAAACAAATTGCGTTTTAGTCAACAACCATTACAATATTTTTTTTTTATTTAAATGTATGTTTTGTTTATAACAAATTCATACAGATATATCGGTGTAGTTTTTTTTTTTGTAATGCTGTTGAAGTTTTTGTCAGAGACTCACTTCCTACTTGTAAGGTTGTGGATGTTTGAACCCTCTTAAACATTCTGTTTGTGCCTGGAGTCCAAAATTACTTAAAGTTTTAAGTTTCAGTTTTAGGGTGCCTCTTATCAACTTGATCTTCTCTTTAGTACCCGCGTTATTCTTTAAACGCTTGCTCATCATAAATTCATCAAACTTCGTGTAAGTTTATATATTTTTACTTAATTTGTTAAGTCTTAAGTTACTAATTAACTGGTAGAGAATACACTTATTGCAAAAAAGAATAATTAAATAGTGTACCTCGGGTATAGCATTTTTTTTATTGCATAACAATATATGAATTGTGAAAATGACATAAATAAAATAATTATCGCAGGCGAAGGAAATAGTATATATGCGCAACAGACCTTGTCTGTTAATTAAAAGGTTGAGGCCGATGCATTGCGTACGAAACGCTACATTCAAATCGAGTTTGCTACCGGTAGTACTTAAATCATAACCAGTGATATAATTATCGATATACTGTCATTTATTTTATATTTATATATTTATTGATTTTATATGAGAGTACCGATCTTGATATAATGTAAATACATAAGTTGTTTGATCCACCAGAGTGGTTTAGAGAATCGGTAGCCAAGTTGGCTAGGAGACGCGGCTGCTTTTTCTTGGATTAATTAACAATACACACAAGATACAATTTCACATGTATGGGGATTCTGGAGTTTATCATACTGCATAATCAATTCTAAGCCATTTTATTTACTTTCGGGTTCCAATTTAAATGTCTTGTAATGTTGGGTCTATTTGTTTTATAGTTTACAACCATGTCTAATATATATAGATACGCAATGCTCTATTCAAATCATTTACTTATTTGTTTTCAGAGTTGAATATATTCTTGCATTTGCTAAGCATATGATATATAAATTTCACAATAACGTGCTATCAGTCGGCTGCGGTGCTGTTAGATCCTTTTGTATAATAATTTATTGTGTCTGTTTATGGCCACGACTGTTCTATAGAAATTGATTTTCAATTTTAGGAGAATTGCCCACTACCTACGCAGTATACTGCGCGTTTCGAACAAAGACTCAATATTCATATGCTATAAATATTTGAAGATTTTCATAGTACTAAGTATTGAATTTAAAATCCTAACTCAAATACATTATCGTAATAGTGTTTGAATATCCAAAAACTTACTCTCAGGCCTTAGATCATGCGCGCGACTCAGATCATTCATCGTAGCGCTTCGCGTGGGAGTACATTGTGCGCGCACTGATGTCTGTTGCTTAAATTCGTGACTTATATAGAAACTGAAGTAATTTTAGAACATATTAATGCAATAATGCATAAAATAGCGTGTCTCATAAATTCACTTCGGACTATAACCCACTCTTTTGACTCGAAAATACTTTTTACTTAATAATTAATTTGTTTACTTTTGAACAGGTAATCTAAAAATCGACATTTATTAGACTGACTGAAGTTGATATATTCTTTGCTATAGTTATGTAATACTTAAACAAAAAATATTTATTTCAGCGTGTATTACCTATATAAATTATGATCTTTATTAACGTAAAGAACGCAGCTTCATTCTCAGATACAGTTGTAATAATAATTCCTTACACGCAAAGACACGAAGAATGATCCGATAACGTACCTAACCTTCTATCATCATTGACACAAAAGAAGACTATAATTTGATCTAACGTTGCAAACGCCACTCACTATGATCGTTTGTAATGGTCCATTAAAATCTACAAAAAGGTTGCATAATACTTATCGTGATGCATTTGTACCTAAACTTATAAGCAAAAAGACTACATACGTTATTCGGATTTTTAAAAAGTTAGTAAGTTTTTATTGTTTATGGTTTTCTATCTCTCTCGTAGTTCTCATTATATGAAAGACTGCCGAAGACAAACCAATTACTATATTTCAACTTGTGCTTTTGCTATTTGAACACAGTTAGAAATAAAACTGATAGATTGACTATTGTTAAAACATTTTTTTTGTATCCTATGTCTTTTTCTTCACCACAGACAACATGTGTGTAAACATTTTATAATGATCGGTTGAGTAGTTACGGCGTGAAAGCGTAACAGACAAACAAACTTTCGCAATTTTAATATAAGTTAATATATTTATTATAAGAAAACTAATTGTATTTTTTCCATTGTTTTCATATCTAGATGTAATGTAGGAAATATTTAAATAATAAATCATAACTGTACAATTCGCACCTTTAATACTATAGGGGCACAATTCGAAAAAGATGATTGTTGGAAAAACACCTTTAAAGACTTTTGAGCCCTTGTATTGTCACAAAATCGATCATAAGTAAATTAAACTATTGAAAGCAAAATCCTAAAACATCATAAGAGCATGTTCACTAAGCATGAAATATTAATCGCATAATTAATGTATCCTAGTAATAGTTTATTTTACTAATTTACTTATGATCGATTTTGTGACAATACAGGGGCTTAAAAATCATTAAAGGTGTTTTTCCAACAATTATCTTTTTCGAATTGTGCCCCTTTAGTATTAAAGGTGCGATTGTACTATATTTTTATTGAATAATAGATAAAACGAAAAACTTTACCTACCTACACTCAAAGCGAATAGTGTAAACTTAAATAAGTATCAAAAAGAGTTATTGCTTTTTAACTATCTAAATTAGACAATATTTCAGATTTTTATAATAAGAACTACAACCAATATTACATCAATGTTTAATAAAGCTATTCTTTGGAAAAAGATATATTGAATAATAAGGCTGACATAAATATCAATACGAAATAGTTTCACCATTAAAAAAAGTTACAGTAAACAAGAGTAAAGTAAATAAAAGAAAAACTCTACCAAGGTCGAACGGTGTAACTTTCGATTGAACACAATTTCTATTGCAATCGGTTTCCCCCACCAAAACGTAATGTTTTCAGATAAAGTGAAACTGGTTTTCTTAATAAATAGATAAATTTAATCTATATATATAAAAATGAAACCCGTTTTCCGTTGTCACGACATAACATGAAAACGGCTTGACCGATTTGGCTGATTTTTTTTTTGTAGTTTTCTAATACTCTGTACAAGGTTCTTACGGAAAAAAATATAAAGAAAATCTCTCAGAAAGATTGAAAAATATAACGTAACGAATGTCAACGTCATTCAATTTAAAACAAAAAATCTGTGGTAATCTGTGACACCACATCGATAACCGCGCTGACAAATGTCAACGTCATTCAATTCAAAGCTACGCTAAGGCGGTACGAAGTTCGCCGGATCATTATTATTATTAAATAAAGTAAATTTACGATCTACTAACGAGGCTGATAGGTCTGATTCTAAGCTATTACAGTGGATAATCCGACAAACGTTTTGCAAGGCAGGTGCGGACTATCGAATTTGTCGGATTAACTACCAAAGATCACCTATAATCAAGATTTTTTTGAAACAGAATCCCTTGTATTCTGACAAATGTGAGGCCGATCCGCTATCATATATTATGAAGTCAAATTCAACTGAGCTGAGCAATCAGAATTACGAGCGCGTACAAGTTGCAACCTATTCAATCATGCATTACCTATATTCATGAAGATTTGCCAAAATCATGTTTATGTATCCACCTACATTCAACAGTGATAGACATGTCGGATTATAGGGGGCGTCGCATTAGACAGGGGCCGGGTTACCGGGGGTCCACTGTAGTTAGTTTTATATTGATACTAGCTTTTACCCGCGGCTTCGTCTGCAATCTTTTTTTCAATTAAAAGTATCCTATGTTACTTCCAATACCTCCAAGAATATAAGTACGAAGTTTCATGATGATCGGTTTAGTAGTTTTTGCGTGAAAGCATAACAAACAAACTTACATTCACATTTATAATATTAGGGATGAATGTCAGTGAACGTTTGTTGCGAAAAATAAAATCAAACTTGGAAATGAGAAATTGACTGTAAATGATTTGAGGATTCATTTGAAAATTCGCAACACTTTTTGATACTATTGTGTTAAAATTATGATTAATTTGTTCGTGGTCTTTAAGTCATTTCGTAAATCTATCAGACAATTGGCACACTAAAAGTACGGTGTTTACCACTAGTCAATATCCTTTCATTTATTTCGTATACACTCGAGTTGCTTTTTAATGTACCTATACAAGTATTGTATATAACAAATAAAATTTTAGAACATAAGATAAAACCACTAATAAGCCCAAGACCTCAAAGGTAACACAAGAGTGTAAATCATTATTTATGATTGACAGTAAATGTTATGTTGTATTTGACTGCAATACTATGTTTGACGTTTATGTGCACATAACAAGAGTTCGACAGCTTATTCCATTTTTATTTCTGACTGGGTACCTGACGCGTTGTTACCACAGAAAATAATAGAAATAGTATTTAGTTCTTACACTTCCGCGCACAATACACATCAGAATAAAACACTTTTTTACGGATTTTTGCGCATGTTTTATTTTATTTTATATTTAATCCTGACGTTTCGACTCCTTTACAGGAGTCGTGATCACAGGATGACTAAGATGATCATCATCTTAGTCATTCTGTGATCTGTCATTGCCCCGGGCTTGACTAAGATGATGATGATCATCTTAGTCATCCTGTGATCACGACTCCTGTAAAGGAGTCGAAACGTCAGGATTAAATATAAAATAAAATAAAACATGCGCAAAAATCCGTAAAAAAGTGTTTTATTCTGAATAGAAATAGTGTTTGAAATTTGAAAATAACTATCTTATTGAAATCACTAGTTGAAATTGAAAAACATATAAAGGATAAGTAGAATTAGTATATTTTATTTTATTATTCGAGTGCTTTAAAGTAGCCAATACCTTTTGTTTGATATTTGTGTGATTGACTCCGAATGACATGTGCCATTTGCCGTTTACTACTATTTGTGTTTTATACACTGTCAATTGATGATAATGACTGATGAAACAATGCTGAATCAAAAAACAGCACTCTCTTATTTATACATACAGCATATGTATAAATAAGAGAGTGGTATGGAAGAATATAATTGACAAAGATAGAAAAAGGAATGCTTAGATGGTTTGGACATGTAGAGAGGATGGACAAAAGAAGATTGACAAGACAAATAGCGCAGAGCTTAGAGGCTCATTAGTGACAGCAAATTGGCGAAGAGTTACTTACTTCACACCTTTACTTCACACCTTAGCTCACCGCCGCAAAGTTGCCTGTCTATCGGTCTCCTACAGATTATATTTTGGAGAGTATGCTCAGGAGCAAAATATGCTCATACCGAAATCACCTTTCTTCCATCGGACATCCAGACGCACTGCGGGCTACCACCCTTTCTTGGTCGCTATTCCTGACTGTCGCACCAAGCGCTTCTCGACTTCTTTTATAATGAGCACAGCAAAGGAGTGGAACTCCCTCCCTGCGTCTGTATTTCCAAGTACTTATAATCCGTCTGTTTTTAAGGCTAGGGTGAATAGGCACCTTCTGGTTTAGCTCGTTCCATCGTGGATTCTGTCATTGCCCCGGGCTTGATTAGGATCAAGAGCGAACCAATTCTGAATAAATATATATATATATATATATATATATATGTGGCAAATGTGCATGGGCAAGTCGGTAAAGGCAGACCAAGGCTAACTTTCAGGGATCAAATAAAAGACGTTCTGAAAAAAGGCTGGGTCAAAAATACCCTTAATCCGAAAGGCTGATGAGACTTGAAGAAGCGAGAGATGTATGTCAGGATCATGATAAGTGGAAGGAAATCAGTGATATCTGCCTACAGGCATGATTGTATGTACATAAATATACTGACTTATTATCAGAAGTGTTACTAGCATCCACTATGACTTTAGGGTGTAAAGAATAAATGCTAATAATTCGCTAATGTTCAAGCAATAAGCTGTTAATATTTTATCGCATTCGAAATAACTGTACGGCAGCGCATAAAATACGAACAAGCAAATATGTAAGCAGTTCATAACATAAAATAGAAATAGCTGTATTTGTTCTATTACAATACAGTATATGTTTTCAACCAACGACGCAAAAAGAGGGATGTTATAAGTTTGACCGTTATGTGTGTGTGTGTCTGTGTATCTGTCCCTTAGCACAGGCTGTTCATCACTTGTTCAACTTAAACAGGTGAATCGATTACTTTATAATGGTTTTCCAACGGCGGTTCTTAAACTTGTTTTTTACAAATTGTTTCCACTATTTCAAGGTCATCTGTTCTTTTTTTAGCTGCTGTAGAAATATTAGACACATGATGGGTATAAATTAACTGACCTTTCTCGCTTATACAGGACTACAAACTATGTACGGTTGTTATGTATAATAATGAACAATACAAATAGCTTTTCTTTTTGGCGCTAGGGTGTTTTTCTTAATATTGAATTAAAATTTTAAAGCTTATTGTTTGGCTAGAATATTTTTTTTAAATACGACTTTATAGGTTCTTTCTTAATTTATTTTACATTCTTTTTCTTTATCTATATTAAGTGAAGAATAATGCTATTCGGAAACATACTGATTCGTTAGTTAAACTCGCTCTAATTCACAACGGATGCAACAAACTTGCTTAACTAGCAAACTGTATAAAACATTGACATTGACTATGCAGTGTTGTTTCGATAAAGATTTCGTACCCCTTTTAAAGTTATAACAATAATTGATCCACGTTTACAAATAAAATTATATAAAATCTAAACATTTGTTAATTTTAATTTGATAATATCTAGATAAATATTAACAAATGTTCGGATCAAAATGCATTGTGAAATGATAATACAATTGTTTTATTGTTTTTTTTAACAATTTACACTCTTAAAGTGACTATTATTATTTCTTAAACAAAAACTTTTTTTTTCTAAAGCCATTTAGCCTTTTGCTAAGCAAAAAAAAATATAAAGAATTTGTAGATAGGGTATACACACGATACATTACCTCTTTTCTCTATTTGAAGTATAACGACTACCAACCTTTATTTCTACATACATATTTTTTAAATACATAAACAGATTTTTAATACTTAAGAGATGGGAGGACAAGTTATATGAAATGGGCAATCATAATCAATTTTATAAATGTTCCTATTATAACGACAAGTCTATGCCCACTACAAACGCAAACATTATTGTGTAGAGTTACAAAGCCTCAAGACCTTTATGTATCGAGCTAATTAGTAAAGTTGTAGTTATCGTGACCGTGATATTTTTTTCCTCGCTTTTCATACAATCTTTTTATATATAATTCTTCTGTGAGTGTGTATGTCACAGAACTCCTCCTAAACGGCTGGACCGATTTGAATGATTTTTTTTGTGTGTGTTCAAGGGGATCTGAGAATGGTTTAGATTCACAAATTAGCCCGGCAGATGGTGCTGCAGTCGGCACAGCAACGCGTGGCCGGATCAGCTAGTATATTGTAAAAATTACCACCGGAAATGTTTTGGAGGTTTAGCATTGAATTGGAACCATTTTCCAATGTCCATTTTTCTACCAAAGTACCAGTCCGGACGTTATTATAATATTCAAAATACATAAATAATGTTTTAATATGAAATGAGGTGACTTTGACTATATTCAATGCACTATATCCACTTAAAATGAAATACATATTATAATTACATATTACCGAAATAAATGTTATTTAAATACCTACCTATGATGAGGAAATGTCACGAAAAGTAAAAGGTTTTTAGCACTAACTGTAAGTTAGTCGTGTGGTTACAAGACAGGAAATTAGCGGGGGAGTGGTAAACAGAATCGATGTGGTCGCCGCGCCCCGCCGGACAGCTGACGCAAGCGGTTTTGGCCTTAGGACGGAGTGGCCGCTAACTCTGGGCCACGCCGTTTCGACAGCACGAAGGGCAAATATTTGGATTTGATGGCAGAACCGCGATACTTCATGTCTTAAGTGCAGTTTCCATATTTGGCAATCGAAATATTATATTCGATCGTCTTTTATTTTTTTTAATCTAACACGAATTACATTTGAATTACTGTCGGAAAAGTTGTCCATGTAAGAGTAAGAGTTTTGATTGAATCAGTTGTTTGTTTACTATAGACAAAGATTTTTGCAAAGAGCACGATTCAAGATTTTTTTTTTCTCTGAAAGTAGAAACCGTATAGAGAAATGACTTTATAAATAGATTGAATTTCAGTAGGTAAATGCCGATCTTCTCAAAATGTATTTCACGATTACATTATTTTTAAAACTTTTGTAAAAGATCTTTATTTGAACTGCATAAATGAAAATGATCCATGTATTTTACACAAACGTGATCAGTACCCATTATATTGAAAGGAATTAGTTAAGATTAGAATTTACAAAAATAGGAATTCGAATAGGGATTAAACTATGATTAACACATTGACCGCCTTGTCAGTCACGGGTGACTGACACTGAAATACTCCACTGACTGACAAGGCTGTCAATGTGTTAAGTCCAGTCAGTAATGTTTATATTTTTGCACTGAAATGTCGTATTTCGACATAGGACAAAAACGACGTTCAGATTTTAAACATCTTAAGTTTTGTACAGAAAGTGGGAACTAATTACAGTGTTTTCATAAAACTCGTAATTCAGTTTAATTTTGCGAACACTCTTAGTAATAAGTAACGACAGCCATTTTGCAATACCTACTGCATACTATACTTATATCGATTTGCGTAGAGATAACACGAATGCGTGAGGCAGTAATGTTGAGAAATCATCTCCAATGTCTTCATTGTGAGCAAATGTAATAAACAAGCACTACGTGTCACAATATAAATTGTAAAAATATTTACAAATGCTGGAGTTATTTTATTCTATAGAATTTTACTGAGAAATACTTAATTTTTATACCTGTTAATTATGTATATACTTGCATTTCTTGTCATTCTGATCAATTCTTAGCTCTACAATAGGTGCGATGAGCATTTTGCAGATTTCAGTAAGAAGTTATAAAAATATATCAATGCACAGTTGAACTTATTAGTACAAGAAATGTAATAAAAAAATAAATTAATTTTATAAAAAAATAAAACGCACAACCAGTTCTTCAGTCGGGAACGCTTGCGCAAAATCTTTACCGCCGACACAAGCGGATTTTTTTTTGTAGTTTTCCATCATCATCAGGCTATCGATGTCCTAACTGCTGGCGCACAGGTCTTCGTTATGGATGACAACACTTATGGAGAATGGACCGTAAACCAACACGCTGGCCCCGTGAGGATTGATGAGTGCTAATATTGCTAATAGTCTTATGCCTTCCGAAGCACAAGGAAACTTTGGATTATAATTTCTTAATCACTCATCCGATGACGGATTTTTTCGTTACTTAGGATCAGTTTCACCAGTTCCTGATAGTTTCAGATAGTTATCTGGTATTTAACACTATCTAACAGATAAAGGTAGCATGTACCAGCAACTTTATCTGCCAGTTATTTCTATTCAAGATATGTGAAACCTAAAGGACATTGTGCACTTTGTATAGGTGGTTTGGCTTAACATGAACATGTATTTTAAACAGTATAACTATAATAGTTTGTAAGTTTACACCATCAGGCAACTACTTATCGTATTTGTTTTGTGTTCCTAAAATAATTCTTTTCGATTTGTTTAAGATAGTGACATTACAGACAATAAAACGACCATTTTCCTACATATCTATCTCTATAAATCCGAGTCCTAATTAACGAATTCTTATCTAAAAAGTGGGCAGGTGGAGACAAATTGTCCTGGTGCCTTGCCTAAAAACAAATGCCAAAGTAGTCTAAAAGATTGTTTAAAATGCTATTGACAGCTGCTACTATGCATCTACACGCAGAAGGTCACAGAGTATATGAATGACAGCGCCATGTTTTATAAATAATGTTTTTGTACGCATTTATAGTTGTTATTTTGTTTTTTAGGTTCGCGTAAAGCAAACTTATAAAATAATAACCATGATTTGGAGATATATCGCAAAAACTATTTAATAAAAAATAATTTACGAACTATTATTAAATTGATTTTATTCAGATTTAATTTGACAACTATATAATGACAACACCAGAATTGAAATGGAGACCAGTGAGGGCAGGAAATGACATATTATTTCCCTATTATGATAAGGGAATATCGATACAACTTTAAGGGCACCAAAATTCGTTTCAAAATAAATAAGAATTTATGGTTAAATTGTTTTTTGCTGAGCACCTAGTTCACGCCAAGCCAGTTTTGGACAATGTCCTTTGTAGTTTATCTTGGCATATAAGTTCCGCAAAGGCTATAAGGGACTTATCAGTAAGTGGTGAAACAGGCCCTTAAGTTCGGGAACCTTAAACCGAACGCCTAAGCAATGGCGCCTTGAAACGCTTCTAAGTACTTTATTATAATTATTACAATTAAATATTGTATACAATCAAACAAACGATACCAACCAAACGAGAAAATTAAGCGTTTGTGCCTTAAAGAAATTTCAGCAAAGACGCGCAACATTAAGGGATAATCGGAATTGTGATTGGTCGATTATTAAGAATAGGTATTAAGATAACGCATTATAAAGTTTCAGAGATATTCATGTAATTAGCTACAAACCGGCGGAGTCACAATATAATTTTGTTATTAATAATAATTAATTTTTCTTTTTAATAAACCTTTAACAAGTGGTTTGGGATATAGTAAGTTATAAAACCATAGTTTTAAATGTCAGCCATTCGGAAGCCTAAATCATTAATTATTTACTTAACAAGCTGACAAGTAACTATAAATTTTAAAAAGCTGTGCCACCAGTTCGCCAATTTAGACACGAAACCTTGTACTCAGAGGAACCGGGAAGAATCTGCAATGTCTGTTTTTTCTACCTATTTTTTTTAAACAGATTCGTCAATAGAAAGGTGATCTCGTTATACCAGTATAAGATTTAACAGATTGCACACGATATTTATTTATATTTAAAACACAAGGGGGTAAATGTAAAGCTCAATGTAACGCACGCAGCAAAAACCGCGTGTATTTTATAGAATACCAATGTATGCCTATTGATTGGAATATTCATAATTATTCATATTTAACGTGATTTAATGAGATCAGATTAAACAATCATTTTCGTTTAATTCCATAACTACATATCTCCTATATTTGGTCTCATTTAAAAAATAATAGCTATGACAACACGGATTAATTAACTAGTCTATGCTTTAGCATTTTTTATGGCTCTTTTAAACCTGTACGAGTACTGATACTGATAGGAATGTATAAAGTTCCTTCCTGAAAAATGTGTAAAGTTAAAATTGTATTAAATCTACAACAGTGAATTCAATCAATAGTCAGTGACAATTTATCCAACACATTATTATAGTGACATACCGCTTTTTAACATTAAGTAATTGGTATTATATATTATTATTAATCACATTTTTTGGATATTTACATTTAACTCAGTTCAACAGTGCCAAAGTACAAGTAGAGATTGCGAATGGTGTTTCGAAACTATCATATTTCTTATTTCCTTTAAGGTGAATATCATAACATGTCTCACGCTCGGGAGTACACCAGTGGTCCTATTTGTATGCAGAATATATAAAAAAACAGGCGTAATTCGCATGGGAGCCGGATTTGAGCGTTGCAAAAATACTACAGTGCTCAGCACAGCAGTTTTTAGACAATTGAAAACGAGATTAAATTTTATTCAAGTAAGTACCTCAGTGTGTATTTAATCACGCATAGTGGAACACATTGGCAATGCTTCTACGCCCGAATCTAATTTCTACCTGTAATCCGTCACCCTGACCAACCGAACGGCGCCGGGCGGCGGCGGCGTCGGTGGCGCTGCGCAGCGTGTAGCAGTGAGCGTTTCGCCTAAAGTTTTTTTATTAAGTTCGAACAAGTTTATACTACTCAATACAAAATAGGTATCCCTTTTTTTCAAAAAAACATAGCTTTTTGATTTTGCTTTTTTTACAAATGGGAAATGCCCACTGTCATAAAGACTAGTAACAAAATTTATAATAATACATTATTATACTTTTGCATAAATACTCTATTATAGAACCAGTTTTCGAAGATTAATCTAAATTTTATCTCTGCGTCACAACCACATATGCTAATGATATTTTACTAATGTTTGATGTGCCTGACGTATAACATAAACCGCAAAGACCTATAACGTCAAACTTTTCCAATCGATTTTCAGCTTGAAGTTAGTCTATCATAGTTCAATAATTTATTAGTTGCAATTGTGTTTAGATTAATGTGATTTAGATTAATGTGCTGTTAAAAACTTATGTTCCAAATTTAAATCTAAAAAACGTTTTCTGAAATAATTTTGATATTATAAGTTAAAGGCTGCCGAAGCCCATCGGACGAATCGTTGGTTTTAATCCAAACGAACTAGGTTCGACCCCCGCCGATGTACAACGTACGTGGAGCCACTTGTAACGTTGGTTAACGGGAATATTTATATGGAGTTTAACGAATTGCAAATATTCTTTCTGACGACCATTTGGTGTAACGGTAGCGATCTTGCCTTTCGCAACGACGGTGCTGGGTTCGAACCAGTTTATACGATGAATACGAGCATTTGTACCCGAGTCATGGATGTTTGTATATATTTCTATGAATATTACTTATTTATGCATGATATACCTATGTATGTCTATCTGTTACCCTAGTATCCATAACACAAGCTTTAAAGCGCTTACTTTGGGCAAGGTTAATTGGTGTGAATGTAGGAAATATTTATTTATTTATCTTTTTTATCCCGGTGAAGTTTACCGAGAGAAAATCGTTAAAACATATTTATAAATGAGTGATTCCTTTATAAATATATATTTTCAAATACATTGATTCTACCATGTCGAAGAATTAGGGACACCACATGCTGTCCAGCAGAGGAGAATACCCCCAACCCGTCATACTTAAGGGTGTCGCACACATGCCGTAGACCGGAAAATGGGTTACAGCGTTTTCCGAATAATGGTCATTTATTGCTATTTCCAGCCCTTGTGAGGAGATTATGGCGAAACCCTCCCAAGGGTCCGCTCCCTTTTTGGAAGAGCATTCTCTCCAACAATAGACTTTTTCGCCCAACATCGGCAGTATTCTAAAGTATTTATATTTGACCTTCATATGTTTTGTCTTATTAATTGTCAACTAAGTATCCGACAGACGTTCAAGTTGAGTCATGGTTTGGAATTTACACCTAAAATATTGTAAAATAATTCTTTAAGTTTGTCGGAATTGCCCAAAACTTTCATTTCATAAACCTTATTAAAACTACTACAAACATCTAAAAATTATAAACCAACCCCATCGTTTTAAAGCAATGTATTTACCCGAGGAAAGCGTCTTATGTTTTAATAACCAGAATTCATCAATTCTATTTGTGAGAAATTTAAAAATTTCATTGAGTTTTTATTTTGAATTAATATAACTGAAAAAAGTTACTAATACCTAAAATAATAATCGATACAAATGCGCAAATAAATTGTTTTTCAAAAACGCTCACATAAATATTCAACAAGTTTTTTTTAAACTCATTTCAATATGTATGCAGGCCATAAAATACGTACAATTGCTGTTACGTGCGCAGATATAATGCGGGTTAGGTACTGACCTTGCTTATTGATGTCCCATAATACGACTTTGCATCCAAGTCGGGCCAACCGTAGAGCTATCAGGCTGCCTAGCCCTCCTCCACCACCAGTCACTAAAGCAATATTCCCTTTCAAGTCTCTTTTAGGATACCCCACTACTGTCCTGTATATAGCTTGAATTACTGTACCTATACTGATTATCACAAACAACACTATGTCCAGTAATGACTGTAACAAAGTATACTTGTCCCTCATACACTCTGGAATCTCTCTTGTAAGAGGCCCCGGTCTCAACCCGTTGATATATTCTTGCGTGTCCACAGACATTTTGACTTGATTTTTCACTATAATATGTTATGACTTGATTTTTTCACTAAGCATGCCTCTGCAGCACAAAAACTAGAATTCGAAGAAAGATATTCTTCAGTACCTGTGAAAAGAAGAAAAAGTTTTTTAAGTACATAAACTGTGAATCCAAAGTAAACATATTCTGAAGTGTAAGTAAATTTGTGAAGCAGCCAAAGAAAATTGTTTCAGCAACTTCAATATCGGAAGTTTGTCATAAAAACACGCGACAATATGATTTTACTCTTTGCATTTCATATTTGCGGACTGACTGAAGACACAATTTTCCGTATTTATTCAATCAAGCATTGTCTTTACGATGTTTTTTTTTATACGATTAAATCCTTTTTGTGATTTCATGTTGAAGTGAATCGATATGAAATATTTATTTATTTTTATATTAGGTATTATATTTAATTTAAATAAAGGGAAAATAATGTGAATGTACTCGAAGAATAGTTGAATAGATCCAATGATGAACATTATGAAATATTGTTTTTATAATATATTGTTTTAAACTTTCATGGGTTTCAAGTTATTTACGGGATTTTTACCATGTACCTTGTTTTTGTTTTTATTGAGTTTCCGATATTTCGGCACTGTTGCAAGCGCCATGATCACGGAGCAACTGGCACTTGCAACAGTGCCGAAATATCGAAAACTGGCTAAAAACAAACTACATGGTAACAATCCCGTAAATAACTTATATTACTATAATTGTTTCTATAATGTTCATCATTGGACATAAATCGACATAATTTGTTGTTTGTCTACTACGTGCATAAGTAAGATAGATCAGTTAGTTTAATACGGATTATGCTACTAAGATCCCTATCGTAACTAACAATAGAGATGATGACCTTGAAACAGCTTAAACAAATTTTAATTTAATAGTTAAGCTCTAAGAACCATCCCTAGAATACCTCCTTAAAATAAAATTAAACACATCCAAATCTGTTCACCAGTTTAATTAGGAGTTACGGTACCACAGACAGACACGCACATATAGTGGTCAAACTTATAACACCCATTTTTGCGTTGGAGGCTACTTATACACACACGCGTCATCAAACAAAAGTATAAAGGCACATCAATTTGATTCAATCATACATTCGAAATCAGCTATCACTTTTTGGTTGAAATGTCAAAAAGTACATTCACCTGAGTCATTTACAAACTGGTTTTAAAAATCTCGAGCAGTTACTTTTAAGGCAGACTTCCAAGTATTCGGTACGAGTTACTTTCAAGATCAACGTGATCATTTAATCTGGAGCATGAAAAATACAATTATTTTGACCTAAACTTTGTAGTTCCGTTTGGTTTTAACTACGTAAACTAAGAGTTAAACCATATTGTATTGGTTACTATTGTAACTATTATACAATTACCTTTAATGGGATAGCGCGCAAAAATCTTTGCTTGAACTGACTCTTTTTAAACCTTATAGCCTTCGTTTTGCGCCGAGTGCATATTCAGAAAATAAATATAGTGACAAGGAACTTTAAGAAAGCATTTCCTATTGTTATATGTCCCACGGTCATGATGTAAATGTTTAAAGTATGACCTTTTCAGATTGGTGGCTTTTAAAGGGACTAACTTAAGAAAATTTGTCACCCAGGATGGCTACTTTAATTAGGTTGCTGCTAACTAACCACAGCAAAATTTTTAGTTTCTTATTAATGCCATTGCCCCGATTTCTCATATCATGAGACCATAACAATTCAGTTAAGAGACAATTAAATTACGGATTTGAAAAGAAGAAAGGCAAGGTTTTATTATTTTATAATAAAAATAGCGATCGCATTTGGTTATAACAATATAATTCTTGTGTGGCAATTGACGATTACTATTATTTTTTTAGTTATGTCTGATACATTATAATACATCACGTACACCAACAGCATAATCATAAGATACTAGCCTTCAATCAAATCTATGAATTCTGTTATATTAGGCTGAGTTAAATAAGATGTTCATTTAATTATAGTCCTATTTACTTTAGTTGTCTATATCGGGGATTGTCCCGCATAGTGGCATTTGATATATTGTATAGAATGTTTCTGTTACATTTATATTATTATTTTCGTTAGTATCTATTATTTTTGAGTATTTTCACCGATCAAGTAGAATATGCCCTCTAATATGCACTTATTTTAAGGGAAATAAGCTCTTTGTATCTTGTCTATTTAGGCTTATACATTAAATAAACAAATTGAACTCCGATATATTAACTAAAAGTCATGATATTAATGATTCAAATATGTGTCATTGTTTGTATTCTTTATCAATTTCGTTTTAGTCATATTGTGTTGTACTGCAAATCTCTGCACGACTGTGCTTGAACGCTTCCTGTAAACTAAGGTGGTTACAGGAAGCATTCTAGTATTATTAGCGTTACCAAATATGGTTTACCTATTGGCGATAAATAAAGATTTCACCAGAATTCCAGAACATTGTATTCTAGAATCTACTTTTAATAAGTCTAAAAAGAAACTTTAGACTTTTTCTAAAGTCTAAAAAAAGTCTAAAGTTTCTTTTTTAGGAAGGTCATTCAGTTTGACCTTCGCGAACGCAATATCGTTGGCTAAACTATATTTAGTATTATTTAAATTTTATTATAACAATAATAATAGTTTGTGTTAATCAATCACCTTGAGAATATATACATACGAAATTAAATTTAATGTTTCTTCATTGTACGCACATCTTGGCCACGCTTTGTTTAAGTTAGGTTACCTACTCTTGATAAGTAAATTATTCCTTCATCTTATCCAACCAACCAAAACCAATTTGTTTATCTAATTGTGCGTAATAGGCTCGCCAATTTCAAAAAATTTATTGATGATAATAGATATACTACGCTGAAGCTTTGATAGATATAATAGAAAAAATATATATAGGGTAAAAGCCGGATAGTTGTTTTTAACTTTCCACATATCATGCAATGGTTTTTGAATGTAGAACAAGATTCATGCAACCATATTTGAAACATCTTACATTAAATCCAATCTGATTTCGATCAAAACATTCTGCGCAATATTTCTGAATTAGCGTTTTTCTCTTTTAATATCTTTTCAGCGACTCTGATCGATTTTTTGCCTTTTTTTCTTTTGATTGGTTTTTGTTTCGTTCTAATGTGACGTGGAACCACGCTAGGTTTTCGCTTATACATACTTGCGAGGCATCTTGCTCACCTAGAATGAGTGCATAAAACAGTTGATTATTTATTTTATTTAAAACAAGTCACTATAAGTTGAAAAGAGCACCAAAAGAAAAGTAATTGTTTCTGCTCGTTACAGAATTTATAGTTACGGATAGTTGCCTTTATAGCAATTATCCGCAAAAGTAACAAGGGTGACTATCCTTTTTGATACGGATACTTGCCCTTTCTATTTACGAAAAAATAAAATCTATTTAACAATAAAACATAATGAACAGTGTAATTTAAACTCTAATGCATGTAAAAAAACAAAAAGTTTCACCGCGGAAGATTTTTGCTTAACGGAAAAAACACGTGCGCCTACTTTAACGGCTTATTTAAAACCTAGGTCAGCAGGGAGGACACTTCCAATCATAATCAACCGCTAATTCCACCAACATACCTAACATAGCGTATTCAAAACTGAGGCATGTATCCGTCTGAGGCAACTATCCGGCTTTTACCCTATACACGATTAAAATATAATTACCATAAAAAATTAAACTGCGTTATCAGTATCGACTACTGATACTATAGACCTAAGTTTAAGCGCAAAAAAAAACATGAACTAATTTATCCTTAAAAAACTTAAGAAATGGTCTATCTCAAATATTTACTACGACTTTACTATCTTATTGAATACGTACCTAACTTATACATAGGTATGTATCGGTGCGCAATGACCCAATCCTGGCGCGTGCAAACATAAAACCCCCGCCGCCGTGCCCCTGCCCCGCTGCGCCCCTCCCCGCTGCTCCCTTCCCCCGCACTAGGGGTGTCCACTTTGGAAAAAACATCGATGTTTTTCTCGATTCAATAAATCAGAACTGTACATCGATGTCTTTAAATGTATCGGGTGTAAACATCGATATTTTGTAGTCATCGAGTACTTTTTTAGGGTTCCATACCCAAAGGGTATAACTACTTGTCAAGCCACGGTAGTAATTGCCAGTCAACATCCCTCATCAGTCCCGGTAGCAATTGCTACCATATTCAAATTACCGTGTGGCCTGCTGTGTTTTTTAAATTACGATTTATTTTTGAGTTTTTTTTTTATCGTGAATAGGAAAGCGCTTGACCGCCATCACGCCTGATGGTAAGTGACGATGCGATCTAGGATGTTACGCGCTTGCCTAGAAGAAACCTATTCACTAGTGACTTGAAGACCCTAAATTGTATTTATCAGGCAAAGAGTTCCGCTCTTTAGCGGTGCGTATTACAAAATTGGAACTAAAAATTTTAGTGCGACTCTTTGGTTTATCAAACAAATAAAGGTGGTGCCTATTCGTAAGTCTGGTTGTCTGATGAAAAAATGGGGGCGGCGGGACAAGGCTGTGCAATTCTGCTGCACGCCCTCTGAAAAGTATCCTATAAAAAACGGATAGGCTAGCTAACTTCCGTCTATGTTCAAGGCCCTTCAGCTTATTATTAAAAAGTTCGTTATTGCCGATGAGTTTCTTCGCCTTCGACTCCAGCGTCTGGAGTTGATATTGGACGGAACCGTCCTAAAGATACACAGATCTTAATATTCCGTGGTGGATTCTTTATTAATCAGCTTTTTTGATTGGTCCTGGCTTAATTATTAAGCGAGAAATAGGCATTTTTATCTAAGAATCCGACATCGTTTTCATAATTCGCACAGTACTGGGACTGTTGAGAGGGGTAAGGCGCGCGGTAACGGACTGACAAGTGGATAAATGGAACCCTATTACTAAGATTTCGCTGTCCGATTGTCACCAGCCTGTATCTCATGCCAGTACACTATTGAATCATCAACTTTTCTTTTTTAATTAAACAAATAGGGAAAAAGATATTAGGCAAAATTTTAGTGGTTAAACTTGAGTTTTTATGAAATTCATTGGTAAGATATAAAATACGTGTGTAAAAAACAACTACGCCTCCAAGCCCTCAGATGGGATTTGAATTTATATCTTATAGAAATATTGCATTGTGAATGCAAAAAATTAAATTAAAAACATAATTATAGCTGGTTCCATCTTAATCGATTGTTTAATATTTGTAAAAATATTACTTTCGAAGTTGAAGGTAGTTAGCGTTCAACATTGGTGGAACGATACTAGCTCATAGTAGAAGTTGAAATACGTTTGTAAAATTCGACACCTTTGCTAGCGTCTCGGTAGCTCAGCGGTCAGAGCAGTCGCCCGGATGGCGAAAGGTCGTGGGTTCGAATCCCATCTGAGGGCTCGGAGGCGTAGTTGTTTCTTACACACGTATTTTATATCTTCTAGAAATATTGCATTGTAAATGCAAAAAACATCGATACATCGAGTATATCGAAAGCATTTCAAAACATTTAATAGATTCGATGCATGGCATTGTAAACATCGATGTTTTCAATGCATCGATGTATATCGAATATCCCTAACCCGCACCACTCTGCACGTGTATAATCCCGGCATTTTGAAATCACGTGACATGCGCAGTAGTGAATAATGTACCTAAACTTGCTACTGCGCATGTCACGTGATTTCATTTCATGTTCAACTGGAACGTAACCATTTCTTTGACCTTGACCTAATTACTTAGTTACCACTCGTCAGTCGGCCTGTGCGCATACGTTTTTGTGATCGATCAGTTACGCTCGTTAAATACATAATTAAATCATGACTTATCAGTTTACATCTCGTGAATATGTCATGATGGTTCGTGCTTATTTTTTGAGCGGTGAAAACGTGTCGGCGGCTTTATGGATGTACCAAGTGCTTATCAACGGCTCCTAGACCATGGCTCATTTTACGTGCCATCGCACGCGCAAGGACGAGGGAGACCGCAGATCTCTCAGAACTTATATGACGACGTGGTGACGTACTTTGAGGAAGATCCACGAAGAAGCACCCATGATGCTGCTCGACGATTTGGTATTAATCAATATTCGGCTTGGAAGATTATAAACTCGGCTGGTATGCATCCGTACCATTATCGTAAAGTTCAAGAACTTACGACCGTTGACCGAGAGCCGAGGATTACGTTTTGTCGTTGGGTAATAAGTAATCCAAACGCCAACGTGCTTTTCTCCAACGAGTGCCTTTTCACCAGAATAGGATTGTTTAACCATCATAATGAACATTGGTGGTCATACAGGAATCCTATGCTCACGCGAGAGCATTCGTTTCAACATAGGTTTAGTGTAAACGTTTGGCCGGCATATTGAACGATGAAATCATCGGTCCATATTTTATTGAGAGCCGACTCACGGGCGAAACCTATTTAAATCTACTCCGCACGATGGTTTCGACTATGTTGGATGACATTCCACTGGCGAACTTGAGAGGGTTGTGATTTCAACAAGACGGTGCACCTCCACATTACCATCGTGCTGTGAGAGAGTACCTCACCGAAGAGTTCGGTGACCGATGGATTGGCCGCGGCGGCCCGGTGCCGTGGCCCGCGCGCTCACCAGACCTTACACCTTTAGACTTTTTCCTATGGAGTGAAATAAAGCGTAGAGTGTATGTAAGTGAACCTGACACTATTGAAGTGCTAAAACAGCGAATAATAGACGCTTTTAATGAAGTGCAAATGCAAAGAAACGTATTAATTTCTTTAAAAGGAAATTTGTTAAAACGGGCTCGTGTGTGTGTTGAAAATGGAGGAGGACACTTTGAACAATTAATGAAATATTTGTAAGACAGTGACTTTAATGTGAACAGGTAATGTACATAACAATAATCTTTTTACATATGCTAATTCTAACTATGTTAATACGCCAAAATTACTCGTGAATAATTTAATGACCTATTTGCATTTTGGTTAATAAATTTTTGTATGTTATTTTGTTAACTTAATACCTATCTAAACGTAATTTTGTCGGTTCTACGCCCGATAAAGTATGAAAGAAAAGTTTGATTCATCAATTGAGTATTTACCTATCGGTGCATTTTTGGTTCTTGAGCGGGAGTGGGGCGGCTTGCTAGCATATATTCTACCTTATTGCAATGTATAGTAAGTTCATTTTCAGTTGAGATGGTGTGATACGTTTTCATTGACGGAAGTTCATTGAATACAATGTATTGTGTCTGTAAATTTGGCGATATTTTCCGCAATTTTAAAAACTGAATAACTTTACTATTATTACTAAAAAAAAAAAATCTCCGCATATTTATAATATTGATGCTTTCCTAAATTTGGCATTCCATTTTTTATGGTAATTAAAATTTATGGGTGTATATGTTACCGGAAATGTATGAAATCAAGGAATTGTATACAAATCCTAGGAAATGTGTACAATTCCGATATTATTTAGGAGATGTATAAAATATTGTTTGAAAAACTATTTAATGCATAGGTATCCTAGGAAATGTGTAAATTTCCTCGAATTTGTATATTATTCCTAAATCGTATTAGGAAATTTATAAAAAACATGCTTTCTGTATTATTATATATCTAAATTATTATAGCACTCATTGAGACAATCGGGTGACAGTCATACCGTGAAATATAATATGTTCATATTATGTAACTAATTAATGCTTCAAAAATCAACTATCTATTAACATTTAACGTAACACAAAATCAGCTTATATTATTCTTATAACCAAACCTTACCTAAAGCAATACCCTCCCCTCGTCCCGCTGTCCCCGCGTACCCATCAATATCTCAAATGTTTTACATTTCCGATTGCTATTTATGAAATATATAGATTTCCTAGGATGTATGTGTATAATATAATTTATTTCACACATTTCCGTGCGATTTTAGGAATTACATACATTTCCTAGGAATTGTATAAAATGACGGATTACATACATTTCCGTTAACATATACATAAAACAGAAAAACACTCAGTTACCGAAGGCCTTAGTGTAAGTTTGGCATTAAGCGAAAGCAAATAAGCTCTCAAATCGCTCTCCCAGAGTGTTATGAAAAAGAGCAGAACAAAAAGAAGCGGATAACTTTATCAGCTGTTGATCACACATCAGTTATTTGTAAGAAGTATTCATCTTTTCATCTTAAACTCGTTTTTGATAGTAAAATAAATTTTAAATAATTAAAACTAAAATATGTCAAATATTTTAGCATTTGTTTGTTTAAGTTCTCGCACATTCCAGCGTTTATTTCCTCGGATATGAGATACGACGAATTCGAAAAGATTCCATGACATAGACTAAGTGGAAGCCCGCTCCTTCACACATCCAACATCCAGCTGTGTCGCAATTTGCAACTCCGGCCGGTGAATGCAACTGCAGCATTGCACAAACCACTGCATGCCATAGCATAGCTTAAGGACGTCCCACAACTAGAAATATCAGTATCGAATACTTAATAAGGTCAGTACTAACAAGACTACACAAAACAAGAATTATATTTGGTGTAAAAAGATTCACAGATCAATATCATCATACTAAAAAGACCATGTGGTTTTAGTTTTTGTTACTCGTATATATCCAAATTAGCTGTGCCCCTGATATTGAGGATTTTACTTCATTGCACATAAAGTAGAAACAATTTCAACTTAATTAAATTATGAAGTAATACGATGGCTTCTAAAGTTTTATCCATAGGAAATCTTTTAAATATTAATAATGATGTTTCTTTCACACCTATTATCCTAGCGAAAGTAAGCACCGAAAGGCTTGCGTTATGGATACTAGGGTAGCAAATAGACAAAAAATAGTCGGGCGAAAGTTCAGAGGTAAAGTAGTGGGGTAGATCACTAAGGATACCAGAATCATCCCGATGAATCCCACGAATCTTAAAGTTATGATTTTTTTCATATTTTTATACAAATTTTGATTTACAAGAGGTTATTGGTCTCAAAACAAAACAGATGTTAAATGAAGTAATTGTTTTTTTATTTTCTCAATTAGGTGTATAAAATACTTTGTATAAACAAAAACAACTATAGATATATTTGATACCATTACAAAAAATAGCATTGAAATAAATGTCATAGAAGATATTTTCAAATAGGTACTTTGGGAAAACTTCCAAATTTTATCACTAATTTTGCTATGTAACTTTAATAGAAATATTATCTTTATAATCATAGTTAAATTTTGACTTTAAAGATAAGAAGTTCCTTAAATGCATTTTATAAAATACAGGCTTAGAACAGTTCAGCTTTAGCTTGTGATCTGGAACTTGAAAGGACAGCTTATTGGCCCGTTCGAACTACACAAATATTTAATTAGAGAGAGATGCAATTTTTCAATAAATATTTTAATCGATTATAAGTTAATGTAAAATAGTTAACGTGACGAAGCATGATATATACATTACTTCGCTATAGAGAATAGCGCTTCGAAACATACACATCACACACAAAAAACATACACGAATCACACTCGTGATTAGCTCTGTACATCCATTTGACCCTAATTTTAGTAACACTTAAAAATATAAATATAATACTCATAACCAACGTCCAAATGTACGTTTTTATCAGACAAACGTCTGCCCTTCCGGGATTCCAACCCGGACCGTTTGGCTTCGAAGGTAGAGTCATTCCCGCTCGGCCAAACCAGTCGTCAATATTAGAATTTCCTTATGAATTCTGGGTACTGTTATTGACAGTACGTTTTGGCGGACGTAGGAATCTATAAAAATATTTGGCAATATCTATTCCTACTCTTTACACTATATTTGTTAATACCTATATTTTTTTTTACTACTGTATAGAATTATGTATACCTAATGGCGAAATATGTTCGTCAATTTAAAAATCAATTCGTTTAACGTGTCGCGTTACGAATACGTATAACCTTTTTTTAATTTTTGTCACAAAATATATGTTTCACACAACGTTTAATGATTACTGTTTGAAAACAATTTTCAAATTGATGCAGATCAAAGTTCCTTAACTATTTATCTTGTCATTTTTGTCTAATGAAGCTTAATGACGGTTTGATGAACCTTCTTGTTGGTTTGACCTGCTGTTTTTATTGTTTATGTTAACCACAACGTCCTCTTTGTGTATGATAATTAAAACCAAACAATTGTCGTTGCTAGTGACTGACGGTGTTAGCAGAATTGATTCTTGCACTAGTGTAAACAAAACAGACTTTAAGGTGACTAACATTTTAATTCTGTAAAATCTCCATCGACGATGTTATGTCAATTTGATTTTTCCATTAGGAAATTTCTATTCCGATAACATTGTAGCTATTAACCAATCTTATCTATAAATGATGTGGCCAATATGTAAATAATAATTTGTAAAACTAATCAATTATAGCGAACATTTGCTCATCAATGCAGGCGTCATATTATTGTGTTTAGTCTACTATTTTATAAGCAACAACTGATTAATCTTAAATAGAAATTCTTGTCCAAGATATATGCAGTTGAAGGTCAATCGTTTCTTTTACCGACATAGTATTACTCATTATATGAATATATTGTCCAATATGTTTATCGCTTATTGTCAGCTCATACGAAGAAGTGAATATAATTTTACACTAACATTAACGAATCTCGTACAAACATACGAAATAGGCAATAAAATAATAAAAAAAATAAAAGAGCGTCAGAGGTGCATCGTGATTTTTATTTACTTTATGGATGTATTAAGTAATATGATGAAAGAAAAACCGATTGTAAACGAGTTTTCATGATTAAGTTAAGGTCTTTTCAAAATTAATACGTATCTGCATACTTTAAATATAAATTGGGCGGGTTTTTTACATACTTTTCTACGTATGTATATTGTTTTGTATATTTTTTATGATAAAAAACCATGTGGATCTCAAATAACTTAATCTACTTCTTCAAATATAGCTGTCTACTTCGGGGCTATCAGTAGACTCAACCGTTCGGTGCACCGGTAGCGATCCTGCCTTTCACACCGAAGGTCCTGGGTTCGTGGCCCGGAACGGCAGATGTTTGTGTGATGAATACAAACATATGTACCTGAAACCATGGGTATTTTTATATTATATATTCCCTGTCACAGTGTTTGACCGCGATGAACTCCGAAACTATTCGACGGATTTTTATTTTGCTGGATTTATTCCGACTTAGGACATAGGATAGGTTTTATTTTAATTTAAAACACAGCAATGCGTGGCTGGGTCAGCTAGTATTTCCATAAATTTTTAATATCTAATTATCGTATATGTATGTTTATCCGTATCACAAGCCTTACAGTGCTTACTTTGGATTAGGCTAACTGGTATGAGTGTGGGAAATATTATTATTATATCTACTACAACGAAGGTGACAGAAATTACACAACATATAATCTTGTTGTTATTATTGCTTTCCACTGATCAATGAGGTTATTTAATATCTAATTAAAGTTAATAGTAACACTAGCTAAACAAAAAAAACAAAATTTAAAAAACGTTCATTGATTACCCCTTTTATTCACTGTATCTTCATAATATCAACATTGTGTTAAATTGTTATATGGATGTAGCTTTCAGAAATAAAAAAAACTAAGCTTATTTCTCATGATGTGATATAATTCAAAGGCCGTTCGCTAACCAACCGAAGGGGAAATTCTACAATAAATTTATTTATTAATTTTGAAAACCAACAGGTTACATAAAAAAGGCACTTATCAGTAATAGGCTAATTTTAGGTTTCCCTCTTCGATCATATATATGATCGAAGGTTTCCCTTAACTAATAATAAGTACAAAGTTGTTATTAATATTAATAAAATAAAAACTATAACAATGTGCGAAGTTACAATGAATAAGAAAAGTAATACAAGAAAAAAATATATACACTTATTTTGCAATTACTAGCGACCGGAGTACATATCTAACCTTTTTTATGTTAAAAACTGGGTGGTATATTATTAATCAATTATATTAATAAATATTTCCCTCAATATACTCTTAGTACAATAAAATCAAAAACGAAGGAAAAAAACACAATGTAACACACAAAGCAATGCTAAAATTCGACAAGGCTTCCAGAATAAATAGCACTAAGGAGTTAGACATAAAGCCAGAATGAAATAGGGGAGTGGAGAGTGCCAATGAATCGAATGCTTAAAAACATTTCAATTATTTATTTATTACTTATTTTACATATTTCTAACATTGGATCATGGACAATTATGTTGTTTCGCATGACAATAAAAAGATAATGATGTTTGCGAAGCAGAGTAATTACTGTAGCCAACGCGACCAAGCGACCTTTACCACCAATTGCCTTATTTACTTTGTACTTCGACCATAAGTTAAGATCGAGGTAGGCAATCTTCATTTATAATTATTAGGCTCTTACAATAAGCACATAACATGTAATTATTATTGCTAGAAAACAATCAGTGGTGGCGTGTCACTAAGAATCAAGCAACTTTGTATATTACTCGTTTCGAGACACTGACATAAATAACAATCGCTATTCTGGAAAGAGGAAGCTTAGATATCAGCTGATTTGTATAGTCGATGAACACAAATCAAATGTGCCCAATGCTGGACTGCAAACGTACGTCTCAGAGCAAAATTACACCTTCGGGTCGCTGAAGACGGCAGCAGACTTACTTCACGAAGACTTGTATTCGCTAGGATGCCGAAAGTAGTACATCAAATTCTATATGAGTAACAAAAACATAGTTCTTTGATCTTTCATCACTTTCTATGCAGTATATTTAACACTATGAATATTTTGGCAAATAGCTGTAAGCAAAATCAACCTACAGGGGAAACCCCCGAAAGCAGCGTATAAGATACGGCTCAGCTTACTTTCGAAATCTGACTACGGCTATCATAATCAATATCTCATCTGATATCTCATTGTCTAATGTCATGAGTGCCTGATGTGATGGGCAATGGGTGACCTTGGATTAGAGCGATTAGAAAAACGGGAATGGTACTATGCCCTATGTAACTGACCACTGACTGACTTATAAGTAAGTCAGTGGTTGAAAACTTTTCGATCCGTTGAAGATATATTCGGTTGGATTTTAAAAAACTTACAATAGCATGGCCATTTCATAGGAATATAAGCTCACAGTGCCTCGAAGCCTCGTAGTGATCAAATAGTTTCCAATAAAATCAAAGTTAATAGTATTTATTAAAATTAAGCGGCATTACAATATGCTCTGTTAATAATAAGTTCCAAGTTCCAAGTGAATCATGATACCACAACTCTATTGTATTTCTTTGCAGCTAAATTCATAATAAGTTACCTGCCTTTGGTCCAGCTTTCGACCTAAGTAAAACTAGACCTTTAAAAAATATTCACTTATTTGTTTCCACTCGGCTCTTAACCCCTTGACGCCCAGCTATGTGGTAAATGTGTTCTTTCTCTCTCTATCAGGGAAAAATATCATTCAATCAAAAAGAACCACTACCAAAGCCGTAATAAGGATTAAATCAGACTGCGCGCTATAGAGCATTATATAATGCTCGCGGATTTTAGGTATCGTTGTCGCGCGCATGATATAATGCTCTCGGGTTTTAAGGAGTTAAATGGTCTTCCTTTGGGTTTCGTGTGTGTAGTTCCATGTATTTTCATACAAGCTGTACGGAACACATTTTCTCAATATACCCCCAATACCTAATTTAAACTTTATTGGACAGTCTAGTATAAAAGTAGCATTAGGTACTTTAAAATAGCTTGTAAATGTAACAGTTTTGTATCTGCATTTCAGAATATAACTATAAATGTATTGAGTTTACAAAGCTTATTTCACTTTTGGCTTTTACATTATGAAGCCTGTGTTATTATTCTATGAAGAAAATTTCCTCAATTACTTCGCCAAGAGTTTTTCTTATGTTATATAGGATAACGAGAAAGGATATAAAGTATATATACTTGCTATATAGCAATAAAGATTATAAATCTGATCAGGATTCTTATTAACATATTTTTAACCTTAAAAACATATCTATACTAATATCATAAAGAGGAAAGATTTGTATGTTTGCAATGAATAAACTCAAAAACTACTACGCCGATTTCAAAAATTCTTTCATCATTGAAAGCTACTCACTTTGGGTAACAAAGGCTATGCTAGAAAAAGTTTAAAGAATTTTGTACACCCGTGCGAAGCCGGGACGGGCCGCTAGTGAAATATAAACTAATGACAAACATAGTGGAGTTCTATATAAATTAAGTAACTTTAACACTACCGCAAGGCAGCTTGTGGTTGCGGTTATCAATATGAATAAGTATCTGTAAATATAAATAAAAATAATTATTTTTTTATAATCAACTTAGAGCCTGGTATGAATGATTACTGCCACGTTGCTTGAATATGATTATGACTCTATGTTACATGCTCAGTACCAGCTACTTGCTAAGACATTTTGGGGCTTCATTATTATCTTTATTTTTTACTAGCTATTTGAGACGTACTTTTCAACGCTCATATTTGCGAACCATATATAAATCTTCTTTGGCACAACAACTTACCAAACTTTCGTCTCAATCCATCGACTACTTTTTGTTTGTTTTTTGAGAGTTTTTGCGAACGGCAGGCTATTAGGTTATATATAGAATAAAATTTTATTATATTAAATGCTACCACATTGGCTGGCCTCGACATTAGACAACTTAAACAAACTAGTTAGGAATGGTTACAACAAAAAACATACAGCGAATGCACAATTCTCGTTTATTCATAATATAAAAAGAGTGATTTATGATTATTATGTATTTTTAATGATGCCGGTGTTTTTTAAGAAACATGTTTAGTAAGAAATATTATTATTTTTAATATATTTACCATTTCTACCGTGATTTGTTAGATACCACAAACTAAAATATATGGATACATTATTAATAATATAGAAACAATGTGCTGAACCACCTATGCTCTGACAAGGTGTGTTTAATCAACACGATGAAAGTGCTTGTGAGCATAAACAATGCTAACTACATCAGCAGATTTAAACAGTTTTGCTGTATATTTTAAATAGAAAATATAACATTAGGTTACCGAACTACTTTGATATTTTTTTGGTTGTGGTCATTAAGTTTTTGCTGGGCCGAATATATCACATTGAATATTCAACACATATTTCATATATTTGCAAAAAGCAAGAACACATTTAATAGCCTTGGTGTAAATCGAAATTTAATGAAAATTTTTAGAAATCATCGAACATGATTTCTTGCATTACATGAAAATATAAGTTTTATGCAAAATATGAGTGTATCGCTCGGCAGGAATTGTTTTGTCGTATGCGACTTAACCCTTTACTGCACATACCACATTTTCTCTTCTCAGTTGGTATACAAAGTTAAAACATACGTTTTGACGCTGTGTTGCAGTACTACAAGTGTACAACGACCATCAAAGCGTAAGTCAGAGTTGGTGAGTGAACTCCAAGCAAAAAAGAAAAAGGGCAACGCGCAACATGTCCCCCCAAAGGATGTTCGGAAGGACCAATGTGGACATTGGCCAATATGGGCTGACAAAAGAATCAGGTGCAAGTTGCCCAATTGTAAAGGATATACCCAAACACTGTGTGAAAAGTGTGGTGTAGGATTGTGCTATAACAAGAGCAATAATTGTTTTAAACAATTTCACATCCAATGACGCAATGTTGCATATCTGCATCATACCTGTTTTTTTTTAAATAAATGTGATAAAAGATTTTTTTTTACGTATTTTTCCCATTTCATATGCTATTTTTAGATAAAATTCAAGAACTTGCATTATAAAGGGTTAAGTTATAATCGACTATTAAGAGGCAAGAAATCGATATTCCATATTTTTTAATCGATTTTCCCCGGTACTTTCACACCTATATTATTATTTTTTTATATAAATTGGTTTTTGTAGTAAAGTTTCCTATAGCATATTTATTTTCGTTATAATACAAATGACTATTACTACTAATAGTCATTAGTAGTACTATCTAACCACTAAAGTGAATGAATAAAAATATAAAGCCCTGACAGGGTTAAAACATTATGCATACAATTATAGCGATTGTATTTTTTTTAATTTATTCATCTCTTTGACAAAATAAATACAGGTTTTTACAATAATAGCAACAAAAAATCACTAAGGTTTAACTCTGTGCTATCATTAATAGCATAGGGAAGCAATTCAAGTGGTGAAAGAATATTTCAAATAAATCCGGCGGTTAAGATTTGTCTCCACAGCAAACACAATGTATTATTAATATCCTGATAAGATGTCGATTACCATATCACAAACGCGAATATCGATTTACGTTTGTTATAAAGTGTTATATCTCATTTACACGCTACAATAACCATACATACTAACTCACACAAGTAAGAATGGAACAAAGAGTTGTTGAATTTTCATTTTAATGACCTGCATAGTATCACGGGTAACAACACGATAGTAGGTAACTATAAAGGTATAAAATATAGACATGTTAAGCACTACAACACGAACAACTTAGTTCAGTCAGGCTTGATAATTGATTACTCACAAAAGTAAAGCATTCGTGATAAGTATAACAATAACCATTTTTATACTGCAAAAACATCAAATTAAATCATAATCTTGGTCGATTAATATCGTTTGTTTGGTCCGGCGCATTGTGTTAACACTGCAATGTAAACAACACCTCGAAGAATTTAAACTAGTTTTACTACTTAAACTACGTGCCTTAAAAATACGCCGCACCGTCGTAATCACACAACAATTGATCAATTTCAATGAAATAGATATATATATACACCTATTTATTAAAATAATGTAAGTAATATAACTCAGAAACAGTGGAAATCTTGATTTCAAATTAACACAATTGCTTGCGGTATCGGCGCATTGAACTGTAACAAGAAAAGAGGATCCACGTAAACTTACTTTCAGTTTCAAGGTGAATGCAATTAATTTCAATTTAGTTCGTATTCAATTTAACTCTTAATATAGGTACTAAACACAGAAAAAAATGCTTACTATGCACATGCATCATGCAAGGCAAAATTTAATGCAAGTGACAAAACGGTAGGTATTTCACATTTGTAATGAATTATCATCATTATTATATGAGTATATCAGTCCGCTGCTACACATATTGTTACTAAAATTCAAATTACTTAAAAAAATAGAACATCAAATGATTCCTTTCACAGTTTTCACTTTTTTCACTTCTTCTTCACTTGTATCAATATAACGGTATGTGATTGTATCATATTGAATGATGATTCTTCTTGACTTCGACAAGTCTATTTATAACCGGTTGGCAATAGCCGAAGGCGAAGGTCAGTTGATGGTTACAATCTATATCTTCTAAATTTGATTTCTGTATTAAAACTCTAATACGCTTGAAAGTTTAAATTTAAATAACATTGCGCTTCCTCTGCTTATCAATCTTCATATTTTCGGTGTTAATTGTCATAAAATAGTCATTTAATTTAATTTCATGGTTATAGGGGTAAACATAGGACATGCTTCTATAACAGCTCAATGAAGGTAGAAATCGTAAACTCCATCTACAAAATGGTGGTTATTATTTTTATTTATTAATACATAAAATTTTAGATAAAAATAATATGAAACTGCCTTGTTTCCTAATAGAATGAGAAACCTCCAAAATGATGCTAATGAAGAAAAATTTTTGCTAATCGTTCGATAATTATTTATTCAAAGTCAATCAAATATAGAAAAAAGCAACGTCAATACAGTGTCTTCTGTTTCAGTCTCTGATTCGAAATAAGTAGAATAATGATGAGTTCAGAAGACATACTAAATTAAACGAATTATAAAAAATCCCAGTGGGTCATTAGTGAAAGTACCTGCCAAGGGAGAAAGCGCGCCAACACCGTAGGCAGCACGAGATTGCCGAAAACTGACCGACAAGACGCCAAGTAAGGTTCCCACAACCATACATCGTTCTGGACATCAACTTCACTTTTATTTTTATACAATTAGAACGAGAAAAACTATATAAGACAAGAAAACTTCAAAAGAAAAAAGTCCACATATTTCTTATTCAATAAAAATGATTGATGTTCGTTAAAAAAGAATTGTCTACCGTCAAAAATCTTTATACATATATAAAAATTCCATGTCACAAGTTCTGTCACAGTGTTTGACCGCGATGAACTCCGATACTACTCAACTGATTTTCATGTTTTTTTTTTTCATTTTGCTGTATTTTCATTTACATATTTTTTATCCCATAAGCCGAAATTTATTAATTTATTAACCATTAGTTATCAATATAAGAAAAATCGTTTAAAGAATTTGTGAAGGTCACTGAATGGATAATTAGCCTTCGATTTTTTGGTAAGAGGCACAGGGTCATGTGTTTTGTTGCTATTTTATTAATATGTGGTGGCAGCAAATCGACAATAATAAGTTAAGTTAGTTAATTTACATTTTTTAATACGTTTATGAACAGAGTAGAAACAAAAAACCGATCAAATCGGTCTTTATGTCAGTTTATAATAGTTAGTGCCTACTTGGACAAATCATTACTTATGTATTAACTTTAATAAAAAGTAGTTTAAAATGTAATATTATGAATAATATTTATTCAGTGGTGACACATAGAAAATAAACTGCTGATGGTTATATCCAAAATTTATTTTGAAGATAAAATTTGGTCTAGTTTATGTACGTTAACTACAAAATATTTTTTGTTTTTTTGTTACGTTTCGAAAATTATAATTCAGCGATGCTGAGATAGTAACAGTTTTTGAGAGAATATTTATTATACCGTGTATATTTTAAAGAGAGATAAAGATCCAACACCGACGAAGTTTTTTGCTCATAAATTGTTGATCATAACTTTTAAATACTCAAGTGCTAAGTCCAATTTGGATAATTAAAAGTTATAGAATGATATATTTATTTTGATGCTTTTATAGATTAATTATCAAATTATTATAACGGAATAAAATAATTATAACGGATTTTTTTTGTGACAACTTTAAGAGAGTTGTTTTATTGTGTTACATTTTAGAGAATTTTCTAACTTTAAGTGGTCGCATCATCGAGGAATAATGTTTTTCTGTTTAATTAGAAGCACCTTTTATTACAACTTTGTTATTGTGAAAAAATGTGTTATTCGCGCAATTATTTGTCTTTGTTACAGATTCGAACCTGTGCATATTTTTAGCACTAATGTCTAGCTAACCATCCGTGAAAGTTTTATTTCGAATAAAGCGTCGAAAATGTTAGTGACATTTAAAGCCATATACAGCATAAATGTGTTTATTGATTAGGTTATAAGCAACAGACCGGAAAGACAACTTTTTATCTTGGAAGATACTTGGTTCCTGACACACTACGTTTAAAGTCATATTTCGAGGGCGAAGTGCCGATAACACCTAACTGCTAAATTCTAAATAATACACAAACTGAAAAAAACGTTTAATTTCTTGACAAGTTAAAAATTAGTTAAAAAAATTGTTTAAAACTATTAATAAGTAAAAAAAATGCGCTTGCAACTGAAAATACTCTTAGGAAATTTTATTAAAACATGCAAATAACGAATTTTAATTCGAAATGACAAATAAGTTAATTTCTCGACGAATTTCAGTTAGGAGGTCTTCACTTCGCCGTCGATTTTATATTTCAATCGTATCATTTAAAATGACTGAACTGGTTTACTTTAAGTACCGACGTGTCATTTTTCTTGGATTGATTAACCCCAGTAAAAAGATTCTTATCGTAAAAATTTTCTATAAAGTCGGAATAATACTTGTACATAATTTATGAAGTGTTGTATACAGAATGCGGTTTCTATAGATATCAATTGAAGGCAGCAATTATATATTTGATAGAATACATAAAGCATAAAGTATCGCAACTTGAGATGATCGCGGTGAGCTAAGCACAGACCGGACGGCCTCGGTGTTTCAAAACCGAGCTGTGCCCGCGCCGACTCGACGTGGTTAATTCGGAAGGACATTCCTATATAAGCATACTAGTTTCTCGGTTAGGTTAAGCTAAGATCGATAGTATACCATCGTCAATGATAACTCGGAATATATGTTGAATGATAATATTATATCCGAGTGTTGTTATTCGATAAATTTTGTGCTCGTTTGTCTATATTGATATAACACGTAACTTTGAAAACACAATTATTAATATACATTCCAGTTTTTTCTTATATTTAATCAGTTGCGCATTTAACTGCCATATTTTATATTCATCAGTTAAAAAATATTCATAATCAGTGTAGATATAATTTAAAGTCTATTAACGTCTGGATATATTTTCCAGCGATAACAAATATTAAAATAATTAATAATAATTACAAAATTCTTGCTCATGTCTCATTGTAAAATTCGCATAGAATTTATGCTGTCTATCAAAATTTATGCTGTCTATCAAAATTTATGCACGTACTGTACATAATTTTTTATAGCAATAAGATATATACACCGTAGAACCATGTCACACTAAATTAGCCGAAAGCAAAGAGACAACAGTATAGAAATATAAAAATTGATGTAATATGACACGGTCTTTATTGTTCGTAACAGTACTATACATTGTTAAACGATTTTTGAAGATTAGTGATCTTCAAAATTCGGCTAGGCTAACCACAGGCCCTCATCTGAATAGTATTATATTATAACAGTGCCATCTAATAAGAAAATAAAAGAAAAGTAATTCGTTTATTCGGGTTAATAAGATTCTTTTCAATAATCCGTAGGTTTTTAAGGAGTTTTCAGATTATTGTTGCGTGATAACATTATGCATGTAGGCAGATAAAGCAGGCGACTATATTATTTTGTCGGTTTTTCGTAAGACACACGACCATAAGTTATATATTGTGTACATCGCGTATACTTTCTAATAATAGTTAAAATAGTCCATGTACTCTTAGCTATAGATGATCATGATTTATGTTTTACTAAAGTATATTATTAGCAGTTAAATATTACTACATTCATATTATTACAGTTCATGATAGCAACCCTTTAAAAGACCCTTTAGAGAAAGCAGTATGTCTGAAATATTTAGTAGAGTAGCTTTAATAGTAATGTAAGTGAAGACCTTTATAAATTTAAACAACCAAATTAAGGTCATAAATATTTTTGTTTTCTTTGAATATGTCCCATTAAATAATAGAGTATATTTACCGAAGTAGGTAGGTATTCCGGCATAATTGCAAAACAAACCAATAAATTAAATATGTAATTAACCTAGGTACTACAGATAACATGACATATTATAATCTAAACTGTAGTTTGCTTTTCATTAGTGTTATCAATATTGTGTAGGAATCACTTAGGCGATTATGTAAAGTAACTACATACTTATTTTGTATTATGTGGATTTTTTTTCTTAAATAGTGTTCATAGGCTAAGGTCGTACTCACTATACGACATCTATTGACATTGATATGTATGACAACGAAAATGACAATAGGCACGCTTTTTTGTGCATTTTCATTTTATACTTCAGCCTGTTAGATTTTTTATGAAAAACAATTGTACTGCAGACAGCGCATGAAGCTAAACGTCCTTAAAACAAAATGATCTCTAGTACATTACCAATAGGTAAGTTTAAACGTTAAAGCGAATAGCTTAATGATCATTACATACGTTGTATATTATAATGTTGAATACATTCTTATAATACTAGATTACAATATGGCCTTTACAATTTTTTGATATATTAATGAATATATTAAACCTATTGACATTAACAATTAGAATAGGTAAATCCAAAAGTTTGACGTAGAGCAGTGTATGTCATAAGGAAAAATAGACGAACTTTTAAATTGACCTTTTTTAACATGATTGATTGATTCCGAAGTCTATAGATTTAAAGTTAACAGAGTTGTATTTAAGTTTATTGTTATGTATCTTATTATTATAACTAAATTTAATACCATTCTCAGCGAAAAATAAAGAGTACATGCACACTGGCAGTAACTTACGTATTTTTGTAGTTATTAGTGCTTTGGATAAATAAGGCTTGGGTTTTTATTAAATACAACCGTATGGAAAAAAGATTAACAGGTGGTAATAGCATTATCCCTGTAAATTTATTAAGTAAGTATCAAGCTCTGACGAATAACGAAAATGACGCCAATACCTCCGTAACTACCTATTTGTAAAAATTACATAAGCATCAGCATTTTAACATTGCTGGTTTTAACATTGGTGTGAAAAGGGGTTGAAACTTTGTATGAAAACTCTACTACTTTTAAAGTTGAAATTCTAAAAACTATCTAATGAGTCTTTTGATAAGAATATACGTGCATTTACTTCGTCTTTGCTATTAATACTATACTCAAGTGTGTGGGTGAATTAGAGAGAAATAAGTGGACATGTAGTTCAATGTTTTAGAAAACTAAACCGTATAAAGGAGTTTTATTTAGTATTCAATGAAAAAAATGATCGTGAGTAACTATTAATGTAAGATTAAAAAATAATGTTTAACCTCACACATGTCATAACAATGTGTCCAAAAAGGACAAGTTGACTGGCTAACCACCGTGCGAGAAAATCTTCTATAATATCAAACAGGTTCAAGGCAGGCTTTTTAAAAGTAGCCATTAAAAAAAATGTTTATCTTATTAAATTTCGTTCGTCAAATTAACAATTTATTGACATTGATTGATTTCAGTTTATTTCTATAACTCTTCGTCATTATATTTAAACGAATTATTTAAATTAAATTTACAAAAAATTGCAAGTAATATTTGAAAATCAAAAATTTATGTCTATTATTTTTTAATTATTGTCATTAAAACATAGACATTAATTTCTTATTAACGCAGTGTAAGGAAATATATTATATCAAGCTGGTTTTGGTGGGCTTTCCAAAAGCATCAGTTTCATGAATTTGATTGATGATTGAAGTCAGTTCATCGTTTTAAATTAACACTTCATTAATATTAATTTGATTTAAGTTTATTGATGTGATAACGTCTTTTAAATCGATGAACGCTAGCTGCACGCACGAAAAAGTGTCACGTTCCGCCTGCCGAGCGTGCAAGCGAGAACGCGGAACAAGCGAAAGCGGGGAACGAACAGCCTAAGCGTTCAGCTTGTGTCGCATCTATCTCTCTTCCACTCCATCGGCTGATTTGTCCGAGTAGAAGAGATACAGCGGCAGCACACAACCTACACGTGAACTGTTTTATCAACTGTTTCTAAAGTTAGGTGAAAAGTTAAAGTGGTTTCCATTGTTTATTTCAACAAAAAAAAAATCAGTCAACTCCTTTGTATTGTACAAAATAATGATAATTCAGCGATAATTATTCAATTCAATTCATAAACGTATGCAATTTTTCATCTGTTTTCTTATGACGTTACCACATAAAATTATCGTCAGTAAACCGACTTTACAGAAAACCAATTTTTTATTTTGCCTTAAGTTATTAATAATGCACCAGTGAACTTTTTATTGAGAGCACTGTTTACATCTCTCAAACGAGCTACTTCTGTTGAATTTAAAAACTAATGAGGTATCATCTGCAAATAGTACTATCTCAAACATTTTTTGTTATATGAGGGAAAGTCATTCATATGTATAAATAATAAATATTATCGATCAGGGTCCATTAAGGACCCAATATCGATCCCTGGAGCACACCCATAGTGATTGGTGCTCTACCAGACCTAGCCTTGTCAATTACTACTGTTTGGTACGGTCTGATGATAGATTTGATATAATGTGATATGTACTATTACTACTACTGAAATTAAAAGCAACTTTTATATTTAAATTTTATTGAAAAAGTATTTTATGCTGAACATTGTTGAAGTAATTGTAATATTTTCTTAATTTTTTTAATCGAAATGAACACAACACTGGACATTCTTAACTTCTTTATGAAAAAAACTATATATTACACTTTTTTGGTTTAATTAGATTAAATAGAATTTCAATTAATCCGTCAAATGTCGATCGCACATGCGATTCGGATTACGGATTTGGGTACTTACAATCTTTTGAAACTGAAAGCCGAAAGCCTTGCCGTACACTCTTATGTACGCTCAACGCTTGACGACAGGTCGTGAAATGTGAATGTCGTTGGTATGTCAACTTCAAATAAGTATTTCTCGCTAACGTGATAAGTTTTTCCTGAACGTTTCATAGCAATTACTCGGTTATTGGATATTGTGCGGTGTAAGACCGTGAAAAATTATTACCAATTATCCGTAAACAATAAAATAATTCAGCCTTTTCCCCTTTATACCATCACAATTTCTTTCTACATGTATCGTAAAGTTATTCTGTAAATTAACACTCACCTTAGTGTCCAAGTGATCATGAAATTGTCTTATAATATGCGTGCATTTTTTCTATTAGATCTACTAACTGAATGTCAGCGATGAAACTTTCTTTATCTCACTATACCGTTGTACATGACATGAGTTTTATTAATAGAAAATATAAATCTCACGATTAAAACGTATATATCATGTTGGAAAAACGAGTTGCAGAATGCAGTTCTGTAACATGTGTTTCTTAAAACGAAACGTTCTGTTTTCTGTATTAACCAAATTAACTTCATCAGACGAAATTCAAACCAGAGTAAAAGCCGCGGGAAAAAAGAATACTATCAAATATAATTTAAAAAATACTAGAGAGGTGTTAGTTTTAGAAAAGGAATCATAAAAAAATGTAATTTAAATCCAGATAGATTTAAGATAATTGAATTAGAGCAATAAGCTGGAATTACCCAAGATAAAAATGAAAAAAAATCATAAAAATCCTTATTCAAGATTTACTCTACATTTGCTATTACTCTCTCTACTATTATCTTTAGTATATATTTTCTTTGAACCTTGTTTATACCCTACTTCTTTTTTAATAAAGCCATGTCTTTTATTAAATAGTTAATGCAGTTTTATGCGACCTTATGTTAACATTAAAAACTTGGAAGGTCTGATTTTAAAGAATAGAAGTAAGGTTATAAAAAATAAATGATGGGAAAGAAAATCTATTTTTTTATATGTGAGCTATTATTACGATTTATGTCAGACCATTGCATATACGCAAGAAGCAGTAGACTCAGATGTGTGTGGAAGAATATTCATGTGTTTTTTATTAAAAAAAATTGAAATTTTTGACAATGTTTATGTAAATTTCAAAGAGCATTTCATGAAAAAGCGTAAATAATGTTCAATTTGATATTTAACATCACCATAACTAGGTATTCATTTCTCCAAATAAATTAATGAGTTCAGACCAATACGCGGATGACTTTGTTCGGGATTTTTAATATATTTTTCTTTAGTATTTTAACTTGGATTTAAAGATATGAGAAAGATATTTGAACGATTGTTACCTTTTTATTTCTTAACGACTAATTTAATAATTTGCATTGTTCTTGATTAAATATAAATCTATCTATGTGACGATTCCCATGATTTTTCATGATGACAAATAATAAGTTTATTTGTCATTATTAAACTTTTTAAAGCTGATTAATCTCATGGATTTACTATTATAAAGCACCATCTTCTTTAAATGAATTAAGTATTATTCTGGTTATAAATTATATAAATCGATGTAAGATAAAAGTATATACATATTCGCACATATAATACGCGCATTTCATCAGCTGTTTTTGTTATTGAAACATCAGGAATAAATATTCATTACATTTCGGTTCTATGGAATTAACTTGAAAAATGATTTGTAACTGTTACTGTAGTAACTATAAAAAATCAAGATAATTTAACTCTAGAGCAAAGAGAGGGTCTCCTTGAAATACTTTCAAACTAACGAAGTCTACGCGAAAACCGTTTGCCCAACGCGTATCAACATTTGATTATCGTCACCGTATCCGTAGTTAAGGTACACAACTCACCTAATTGTCGCCTATCATTAATTCACACAATTCGGGGGTCGATAATTGAGACTTTTCCACCGTGGTAACACTACGTTCCGTTTACTTCTGGACGAAGTAACGAAACGAACGCGGAACTGTATTTTTTTCCTAATTTTTTTGGCAGCGTTCGAGTTTGCCGGCTCGGCTTGACGTAAGCGCGGCGCGGGTGAGACGAGAGGCAGAGATCGACTGAGCGCACGGCAGGTTGCGCGCGCACGCTGCGACCCTTGCAGGCGACCTTCACGCCCGGTGGTTTCGGGGTGACTCCAACAACAATGAAGTTGAAGACAGACAAGCAATAAGACTTTCTGGTCGTTGTCATTTTTTGTTAATATAAGTGATAGCGTGTTATCGGTCGTCGGGACGGCCCTCGCACTTGGCTGTTAATTACTTATAAAAATGCTTTTAAAGACGCATCGGTAATACAGTAGTCGTACATATTCTTATTAGACGCATAAGAAATAGCCCATTTTGAATAATTTTGATGAGAGTCAATTTTCACAACAAATTATATTTCTGCATAACATTGAGGCTAAATATTTTTATATCCATTTTAATTTTTCACATTTCAGAATTTCGTACCTCAAATTACAAAATTTAACCCTTATAGTAACCACTTCGTCTGTCTGTATGTCAAGAAGCTTCATCTCAAGAATGTTTGAAGATATCAAGTTCAAATTAGTGTCAAATATTTACTTTGGAGTTCCATCGTAGCTATAAAAAATAATATATTATTTGAACGCAGTGAAAACAAAACGATTATTACGTATTTTGACACTCGCATATAAATATAAAGTACAAAATAAAAGTTCAATTCTTTCTTAATTTATTAATATGAGTGGTTTTCAAGAATCTTCAAGATCCTTGTTATGGATGAACTATTATATAAAATTGTAGAGAACCCTCAATACATGAGCAACTCTCACTTATGATTTCTCCTTTTTTTAGTGAATAGGCAGGCGCTTAACCACTATCTTGCCTGATGATAAGCGACGATGCGATCTAGGATTTGATGCGCTTGCCTAGCCTAGAAGATTCACTCAGTGACCTAAAGTCCTCTAAATTGTATTTGTCAGGCAACACAGACACAGGCAATGAGTTTCACTCCTTAGCGGTATGTATCATAAAATTGGAACCAAAACGTTTAATTCAACTCTTTGGTATATGAACTAAAATGGTGGCGCCTCTTTGTAAGTCTAGTTGTCCGATGAAAAAGTGAGAACTTCTTCTGATTTCATTAAGCTCATATATAGATTTACATGCGCTTAATAAAAGCACTACCTATTGTAGAAATATTAATTGATCAAAATAAAGATGGCGAAATAATATTTTCCCTATAACGTACTTCATTTAATTAAATAATTATTTTCTGAAAAGTTGAATGAGGTTTGACATTAGTTCAACAATCCTTACTTATATTATAAATCGGGAAGTGAGTTTGTTTGTTTGTTTGTTTGTTCCGCTTTCACGCCGTAACTACTGAACCGATTGCTTTGAAATTTTGCAGACGTAAAGATAAAAGTCCGGATTAAATAATAGGGTACTTTTTATCTAGGAAAAATTGATATTCCCGAGGAAAAACAAAAATATTGTTTGCTTGATGGATGGATTGTAGATGGCGCTGTGTGTCGTTTAAAACAAGGTAAAATATTGCATACGAATATAAACATGTAAATTTAGAAGCTAAATGATACGATAATGAATCCCCGAAAATGAGTAATTCCCGAGAGATGACATACAATTTGTTTTATCGTCTAAACTGTTTTTTTTACATCTACTTATATGTTGCAAACGAATATGATCATGTAAATTTTGAAGCTAAATGATACGAAAATGAATCCTCGAAAATGAAGAATTCTCGAGGGATGACGTACAATTTGTTTTATCGTCTAAATTGTTTTTTTTACATCTACTTATCCTGAAATCACTAAAGTCAACGAATTACTAATTGGTATAAGTATTAGTTACGTTATTTAGTCCTTGAGGTATGCGATAGATGGCGCTGGGTGTTTTTTAAAACATGGTAACGATGTGTTTTTTAAAATACATAAGAAGTGGAATGGAAGCTTGGAAAAACATTGTTTTTCGCATGGTCAGCTCTATGTAGCGTGTTCCCGGGTTTCCAGTGCCCAAAATCTGCATGTTTTTGCTCCACAAGGGAAAACATATAATATAGTGTACCATTCAGTTTTGGTTTAACAACTAATTGTATCCAGCCTTACATGGCGCTTCTTAGATTTTTCCGTGGGAATGAGAAGTTTTCTTATAGTTGTGCTTTATACCGCAATATAACCGAATTCCACGCGGGCGAAGCCGCGGGCGGAAAGCTAGTAACTCTATAAATACGAATTTGTTACAATTTTTTTTATACAAGCGAAGTTTTCTAGTACCTATTCATAAGCATAACTGCATTTCACAACATTTTATATGTTGATTTTATTTAATCGTTTAAAAATATAGGAAAATTAAGTATACCATAAGTTTAATCTATATTTTTAATAATTTACTTTAGATAGAAACACTTCTTTTCCTTTGTCTTAATCACAGAAACGTCTCTTTGGCATGACAATGCTTACTGATTTTGACAAGTCTTATATCCGCCTGTAGATCGTCTATCATTTTAGAATATGATAAATACAAAATGGAATATTAACAAGAGAATTTACGTTTTATTTTTGTTTCTGTTTTTTAATTTGTTTTTTCAAAAAAAAACAACAGTTTTATTTTATTTATGACCTTTTCAGGTGCTTATTTGTTAAATTGTAATATTCCGTAACATATACTCGTGGTTTACAATTAACCTCTACTTACTTATCATATCGTCATTTCATGCATGGTAGACGTACTTAAATAGTTAATAGGGATTGTCGGTAATGTATAATAAAAAACGTAGGTAGTGTAGGATCGGTTTATGATATACACGGAAGTGCACTAATATCGTGGCGTACAAAACCAAGAGAGCGTAAAGTGCAATGAGAGATACAGTTATTAAATCCAACTCGTATGTTTAGAGACAAATTAACGATATAATTCTATTGGCGAAGTTTAGAAAGTTAACATTTATAATTGTGTTTTTATTTAGAATATCGTAATATTACTCTAGATGGTGTTATGCAGGCGCCTGACTGTTTTAGAACATAACATATAAGTTAAAAAATTTGCATTTTTTATTTATAATTAAAACTTTAGATAAAAATACCTGGAATAATAAATAATTGTAAAGCATGTACCAAATTTTAGTTACCATGACAAAATTCTGCTATTTCGGAAACTAATCTAGAGCTTTGGTTATTATTGTTTTATAGTGAAAAAGGTAAAATAAAAAGAGAAACTCACACTTATAAGTGGATCTATTAATTGATATTATACTAAAGTATTTTTGATAAAAAAGAAAACTATTCTAACTCATAATTATTGTTAAAAAAGTTACACTATTGCCTTCGTGAACAGTCATTAACACAATAAAAATACAGCATACTATAATTTAAGGTCTGAATTATTATTACACTTTAGCGCTTTTCAACTGCTGTAATATAATCCCAATATGTGTATGTTTTGACAGCAAAAAAATAAATGTCAATTTTACATTAAACAATTAAGAACTTATCCACTGTTCGACTTACATATTATGTTGTCTGAACTACTTTTGTGTTCTAGATAAAGTACACGTACTAAGTAATATACATACGCAGACTACTATTAAAATCATTTCAAAATATAGAAATGGGTCGTATTTTTCAATGCAGAGACACGAAAGCAGCGTAACAGGACCGACCGTTTCTCACTTAAGTAATAAATACAGAATCAAAGAATAAAACCAGATAATGAGACGCCTTTCGTTGTAAACTGTTAGATAAATGTAGACCTGAGTTGGAGTATGAGCTATAGTTAGTTTTGGACTGGGTCTTTATTCAAGATGGTTGTAGAAATTTAGGTCATTGACTTAGCCTAACTATAGCCTTGCCTAATATTTTTTTTCCTATTTAGGACAAGAAATCTGGATGACCATAAATTTTATGGAGCTACTTTAAAAAAAATTGTATGGTTTATAAAAAATAAATGTTTCCAATTTTTTAATATATAAAATGTTTGCATCTGAAAGAACATATCAGAATCTTATTCCGTCACTAGCATTTCTTTAGTTTTAAATATTCTTTCAAGATTTTTTTTATGACTCTATACAGTGGACATTAACTTTATTGTACACCAAAATACAAATAAAGAGAGCACAACAAAGACTATAAATAAAAACGCCCGTGAGCCATCTTATCGCTTAACGCGATTTCTAGCAGACAACCTTTAGATGGAGCCAGACATCGTTATGTACCGGGTGGTTTGCTTTGGTGGTATTAAGTTTATTTCATAGTTGATTATACCGTCATTTTGTAATAAAAAACTATTAGTTCAGCAAAGTTCTGGAAACTTTATTGAATGGAACCTAATGATATACAGCAAATTCAAAGAGGAACACAACAATTTGAATGGAAAACTACATGTCCTTTAGATTTGCCCTGTGTAAAGATCTGGGATATTAGGTCGCGAACTAAGGTCCGTATCATATATTACACTAACAAACAAAGACGTGGCTAACTCATATCAAGACTCATTTATTACGTGGGTTACGTAAACAACGATCACAGATAACTGCAACTTTGCATTATAAATTGCACACTTGCACAATGCACACTGCAGATGCAGTAAAATAACCATGTTTGTAGGTGAAATATTGTTTGTTTATGTTACAAATGTGAACATTAGACAATGAGAACGTAATAAGTAAAATATAATTTTATATTTTTATACAAATATATGCCAAAATGTAATGGATGATCTTTTGAAGAAAAAAGACCGCGTTGTATAATCTTAATCAAAGTTTTTTTTTTTTAAACTTAGTAGGCTGACAAATTTTTACTTAAAGGTAATGGTACTAAAATAATTACAATTTAATAAACCTCAAGTATATATTAGCATTTGAATGAGTACTTTATAAGCCATGTCTTCTGTCAACCGGGCTAAACCCCGTACCGTTATTCTACTAAAGCTTTAACCACTAATGAATTTCAGTTATCTTATATATTGTTAACTACGATTTTTTACTACTTTTTATTTCCTATGCCCCTTTATCATGGACTAGTCGCCTGTCCCGACGTTGTTTAGGTTAAACATAATGTATACGAGCATTTCTCAAAAAAAAGACCACTGATATCAAAAAACCGTCAAATATTAAAACTTTGTCAGTTGGACCATTCTAATTAAATTCAGATTGTAAATGTTTTTGAAATCATTGTAGAATGTTTAATTATTCTGTATTTAAAGATATTAATAAGAAAAATGCTAAATTATAAAAGAGGGTGCAATACCAGTTCTGTTTTTGTTACCGCGATTTAGCGAATTATATCAAACATTCTGAGAATTGTTACATTATGATATATTAATTTTCCCTTATGTAGGACTTCTTTATTACTAATAAATAATAATAAAACACCAAAACCTAAGGCGGAACTATATGAAGCAAATATTTTGTTTTTCTTACCAGTGGCGAATAAATAAAGTTAAAAGTTGTTTTCTAGAGTAAATTAGTGAGAATACAACTGTTTCTTTGTTATATTTATTAACATACGGATTAGGTACTTTCAATAACACAATTTCTTATGTTATTAAGCAAACCAATGAAACAGAATTTCCTATAATACACTTTAATATCTTGAGACAGTAATAAAAAAAAATCAGCGATAACAAAATCGGAATTGTAAGGCTTAGACCAGACAGTCAAGTAAATAATACAATTTTACGGAACGTAAGTACGAGTTTAATTATAAAAAAAAATTGTTTTCCATAACAATGCTAACAAAATTAAACATAATGGCAACAAAATTAATTTCACTTTATTTTCTCATTAACGTGAATAACCCGCTGACCTATCCTATTGGTTATTGCTCGCGCAATGGTACGATGCGATTTCGTCGCGCGATCGTACGAATCGATCAATCAAAATTATCGATTTTAATCAATTGAAAATCGCATTGCACCATATCGCGCTGGCTATGGATAATTAGAGCAGAGAAATAATAAAAATAAAATCATTTATTAAGACCCTAATCAGATGGATCAATAATATCTAATCAAACACTTTTTAAGTATCATGCCTATGCATGATACCTAAAAAGTCGCATCCTATGATGCCACTGCACTTTTGTGCAAAAGGTAAAAATTTTATCACAAATAGAAAAATAATTCAGAAGCTAACCGATATTATAACTATATATCCTAAATCTTTAGTCTTAAATCTCTTTCATTAGTATTAACCTCTTTGAGAACAAGTAGTTACTTAAAATGTTAATAAACTCTATTATAAATATTAGGAATTTATGTGACTTAGGTAAATATAGGTATAAAGTTTTAATGTGAATTATTACTATTTACATAACAATAATTAGACGACGTACAATAATAAAAAAATCTAAAATGACGTTACAGTAATATTACAGTAATCAGTCGGTATATTTCAGTCTCAATGTTGCAAATCTTATCACAAAATAGGAATAAATCTAAATAATTATTGAGAAACTTTTACTTACTTGTAGCCTGTTTTTTCATCCCAAATAATAGCACTTTGACACATGTCAACTTAAGTCATAGAAGGATATACGCAGCTTTAATACTATAGGGGCACAATTCGAAAAACATGATTGTTGGAAAAACACCTTTAAAGATTTTTGAGCCCATGTATTGTCATAAAATCGGTCATAAATAAATTATGAAAATAAACTAGTACTAGGATAAATTTAATATGCTAGAAATATTTCATGCTTAGTGAACATGCTCTTATGATGTTTTATGATTTTGCTTTCAATAGTTTAATTTACTTATGACCGATTTTGTGACAATACAGGGGCTCAAAAATCTTTAAAGGTGTTTTTCCTACAATCATGTTTTTCGAATTGTGGCCCTATAGTATTAAAGCTGCGATATTATTGTTTCTATCAACGAAATTTTACAATGAAATTAGGTTGTATTGCCATATTATTATACGTCATTAGGAAGGACCTACAGGAAATGAAATTAGCAATCAAATTCATTTGCAAGAGTCAAAATGGTATCTGGAATAAAAAACAGTGTTAAGTTGCACTTTAAACTATTCTGATTGTGACATAATATTGCAAATAACACATTCATCCTCTGGGTATTGGTCATAAATAGAAGTTTTTTTGCAAGTTTTGCACCAGAAAAACTTGCTTTTCAGTAGGAATTGTATGTCCTCCCTTGTCATTTTTAATAACAAGTGACTCAAATAGTGCTCCTTGTTGCCTGGGTTTTGGCAGCCATAACATATTTCTGTTAGTATATAGTAAGTTTCAGGCCATGGCCACACACTATTTTTTCCAAGAAAATTTTTAAAGACTCTTTTAGTGATAACTGTCAATATCAAAATAGATTACCATTTTGTTTGTAGACACACTTGACCTTAACCTGAAATATTAAACAAAAATCTATAAGAGATAGAGAAATAAGGAGAGCTTCATTCCTCGTGTTCAAGGCAAAAATTACATAAATAATCAAAACAATTTTGACCCTCTGAACATGTTGTACAGAAAATATTTTTACAATTCATACATTTGACTTGTCTACTAATCACAGTAGATTTTTTACATTTATGGCATACAATTTGGCGTGATACTACATAGCGCAAGGACTTTCTCACTAACTTGTCATTAGTAGAAGAATTTGAAATTTGACTTGTGGAAGTATTATTAGATGTTAGTGATGAGCATGGGCCTGTAGAAACATTATTGTTAGTCAATATATTAATTTTGTCGAATTTATTCTTTTGCATTAAGTCGTATTTGTCTTGAGGCGCATGTTTCAACAAATCTATGTTATCGATACATATAACCGGTAAATCATTAATGTCTACTATTTCTAACTCTTTGTTTGCCTCTCGAATATCATTAATTTCAAGATCTTGTTCGTCTGTCGGTTTTTTCACAAGGTCATCTTTACTATTAATCATCTTCTGTTTTTCTTCATCTGTCGGTATAATGTCATGTGCTTCTTCATTATCTTGCCTGTTTGTGAGTATATTTACTGGTGAATGTTGAGGAAGACCTTTCTCTGCGTCAGCATTTTTAATATTTAGAGTAAAGTATGGTACATTTTCAAAAGTATGAAGCGCCAGATCAAAACAAGTACACAAAAGCAACTTAATATGCGATGTTTAATTTGTTTCATGTTACGGACACAAGATTTGGTGAATGTTCATTGTACCCTTAATGGGTTTAAGATTTATCGGTAAAAGGTCTTTAGTGGTGTCAATCTCTGCGTCAGTTATGTAATATACACGTACAACTTTCTAAAATTTCGTCAGGATAACAAATACATCAGAAGCATCTCTTATATCTTGTTGGTAACTAACCCTTTTATCTAGAAATCGCTTTACTACCCCTCCTATTGAATCCGCTACACCTTTTCCGTGCCCTCTTTCAAAAAACGACCAGGAAATATCAATTTGATAAAATGATGAAAAATATGAAATTAAGTAAAAAATATTTTTTTGTCGATACTGGCTGCAAGGTCCATCTGAAAAAACATGGACTGTTTTGATTTTCGGAACTAAACTCTTAGCTAAATCTATTATAGGTTTCAGATGCGCCCATATAGCATGTGGCTGATGAACTGTTGAGGGAGATACCGTACAAAAAGAAATTTGTTTGCCTTTTAAAAAGAGAACTCCTGTATGTAGGGTCACTTGTGTTTTAGATGCACCAAAATGCATTGATTGGACTTCTTCTGATAACTTGCATTCATAATTTTGCGAAAAGTCGCAGTGTATACCCACTTCATCGTCTTTTAAATTATTAATACAAGTATTGTAATATTTTGTTTGATGCGACCAATTATAACAATGTTTTTTAAAAGACGGTAAATCTGCCTCAAATGTTTTAATAAAATCAGTCACTGGTCCTTTTTTGAATGCTTTAACAGTTTTTTTAGTTTTAACTTCTCTTTCTCCATCTTTAGTAGTGTTTTTATAGACATGATCTTGAACCTCCCACGTAAACCAGGTTATATCGTTGGATACTTCCAAATCATATGCCAAATTAAGACTATTACAGTTATTGCATTTACCGTGCATACATTCAAAAGCATCAACATTGCAAGCAATTCTTGATAAAAGGTCAGTAGTGTTAATTATTTTAAGAACCTTATGACTCATTAGTGCTCTCAATTTGAACCACATGTTTGCATGCTTAATACACTGACAAGTATTTCGTTTTGATATTGTAGGTGTTAAAACGTAAAATGGTTTCAATCGACAAAATGTCGAAAATCCGGCCAAGAGTCCGGTATTTGTCTTATTTTGTTCTTCTCTATATTTCTGATATAAAGCTCGTAGTGTGTCATTCATAAATCTTATTTGTTGTCTGTCCTTTCTAAAAGTTTTGCATTCACGTTTTCCAGCTGTAGCCCTGCTAACGTCATCACGATGAAAAAATTGTATAATAGAATTCCTAAGTTTGGCATCTTTATTCTTCTTAGTTTTATCTCTAACTCGTATACCAATGGTTTTAGAAATGTGTGTTACAGTTTTGTTATTTTGTGTGAATTCATTTTTCGCTACCTTTTTTATGATATTTCTTTCTTTGTTGCTTTGACACTTTTTGTAAGATACTTTTAAAGAGATTTCAAGAACTTCAGCCCTAGTTTTCATTTTATTTAGCTCTATTTCGTAATTCTGTTTCGCAACATTTTGTTGTTTTTGAGCTCTATACAATGTTTTTCGCATAGTTTCATAACTTCGTTTATAATAATTTATTCGACTTTGAGCTTCAAGGTACTTGATTTTCCATTTGTTTTTTAATTTGTGTACATTGGAAATGGACTTAACCATTGATGATTTGGACTCAGCTGCCATCACAGTCGTCGCTGAAGTGCTCGCTGCATTATGAAGATTGTTAGTTTTATTTTCCTTTTGACGTGATAACGTCTTATAAATTGGTTGCGGCTGGGAGTCACTTATGAAAAAGTGTAACGCTCGGTAACGTTACGATGAGTCACCGAACGAGAGAGAGGCCCGCCGAATGCCTTGCGTCTCTCTCCCACTCAACTATGATCGGTCTGCCGCGCGCATTGTGCAATTTAATTATATTCATATCAATAAATATTCTACCGAGAAAAAGACGTTGTCACGTAAAATCTTCGCCCGTAAAACCGACTTTACAGGCAAAAAAAAAAAAAAAAAAAAAAAAAAAAAAAAAAAAAAAAAAAACCGACTTTTTTCTTTCGTTTTTCTTCGCGCCATTGACGTCTCTTCGACTTTTTCTCCTCTTCTGTCATCTCTGACACTTTTTTATACTTGTATTTGGATTTGATACGTTCTAAATTTTTTTTCTTATTTCTTCTAATTTTTCTGGGTTTTCTTTTAATCTTTCCCTATATCGCCTCATTTTTTCGGCTGCTGACAATGGCATTTTGAGAACTGCAACAATATTTATATTTAGATAGGTTACGAAAACGCAGGGTTCGCCGATTGAAATTTTTATGGGACATCCAAAAACGAGATTTAAATAGCTTTTATTTTTAAAACTGTAAGAATATTAAGAAGAATACCAAATACATTGAATCTTATTGCGTTCAGGTACATATTACAAATAAAACATCCATAAGGTTTCTTGAGCGAAATACAGTTGAACTACGATTGGATTTTTAACAAAAAAAATGGGACGCATAAATTTTCATACATTTCAATTTTTGTAGTTGTTAAATAATTGCATTTAATTAATAAATAATGTGGTTCTAAGGTATCTAGTATTTTTTTTAAATAAATAAATATACTAGGAACTATTGAAAAAAATTTGGAATCAACAAAATTATTAAAATAAAAAAAAACTTCCGTTAAACCTACGGGACACGACCAAACTTAGAAATGGTCTTTTTTTTGAGAAATGCTCATACATCATTTTAATACGTAGCATGTATTGACTCTACGATAATATATCCATCTGCCATGCCGTGTGCCGTATATATAGCTGTGTGGCTCCGACAAAATAAATTATGCCTTTCCGGTTAGAGCGCCGTATCGATCTATGCTGGTTCAGAGACTCCCTCATGGGAGATACCGTCCATCTAGAAAACCACTATAGTAGCTCGCTACTCTTTGCTTTAAGGTCCATCTAAGAATCTCACCCTCCAAAACCCCGAAGCGTTGTTGAGGTCATCTGCGACTAACATCCATCATACATCTAATAAAAAGAATAGAACACATTCAAGGGGCCATAATATATCCTTAATATTAAAGGTACTCATCATACCCCTCCCGTAGACCACACAATAGGGAGCAGCGTTGTCCAAATTATGGTCTTTCACCGGATCTCCAACCTGCTTGCCAAGCGTGGAAATTTTTGGTAAACCATGTTTTTCCATAATCAATTATCGTTAAAAACTGCATTTTTTAAAAATTCGGTAATAACAGAAAATGCCTACCCTACGCAATCAAGTTTACAAAATCTGAACCTTCTATATACTGATATTATACAGCCTAGCTAGCCCGGTCACGCGTTGCTGGTATAACCCGGCCACGCGTTGCTGGTATGGTAACAAACACATAAAGTATTGTCATAATATAATGCATGATAATATTAGTATGGTAAAGATAGACGACTTCTAATGGCTCGCATACTGTTTTCACAGTAACGCCACTCCGAGGTAACGGGTTCGATCCACGGCAGTGTCAATGTATGTAACGAAATTTTCTATATTAGCTCGGGTCCGGTATAGTATTGTCATTGTTTCTGAACTCCATAACTCAAGTGCTTTGACTACTAAACTTGAGTGCAGAAAATTGTATACGATTTTGTCTAATATATTTATATTTAGGTATTTATAGACAAAATATGTATAACGGCCCATCATCACCCGTCAAAAAAACAGCATGCATTCACTCCATTATATCGTATTGCCAATTTCGCCTTCAGCGCTACGGATACGGACACATTTAATTATATGCTTTGAAATGCCCAAAAGCTTGCTGGAAAAAACTCATGGATAGATGGAAGCTCGCGTTTTATCAATTGCATTTTCATTAGTATGAAATGGGCGAAATCGAATGAAAGATAGGCGAAAATGTAGCCAGCGGCGTTGTTTTTCTTTATTTTACAAGCATTCTAATTTCAAAATAGTTTTTGATAGAACATAAAGGTATAAATAGTAACTGGATATGACATTACAAAGTGTCACGGAATGCTAGTAAAATAAAGAAAAACAACGCCGCTGGCTACATTTTCGCCCATCACCACTACATAAACTGCTCGTAATTTGTGGTTAACAATTACACTTGAATCGCCTCTAACTGTGCGGGGCTAGCGTAATTGTCGCAAGCGCCGCATTATTTTCATTACCACTAGAAAATTAGGTCACATCATATAAGCGACACTTCAAGTTGATTTCAAGTCAGAACATAAATTATTCTTAGATATAAATATGTTATATTACTTTTTTTAATGACTGCATTTATGACCATTATATCATAACAAAAACGGTTTAGTGATCAATTTAAGTAACCCAACTGTCCTTGTCAGATTGTTTGACAAATATCAGTATCAATAATACTAAAATAAACCTCTTTTTTCAGTATTTTTATCATAGAAAAGAAGCTTCTTTTCATAGCTCAATTATCGATTAGAATCATTTCATTTCTTGTGTTATAATTTGAAAATGTTTCTAATAGGTTTTGAATAATCAAAAATATTTTTTGGATAGTTTAAAAACTGTCTGTTAAATCAATAATTTTATATCATAAATAAATGAAATGTAGGTAAACTCTATCAACTTACTCTAGGGAGCAGTTATAAGTAAAATGATTTGCTGGTAAAAGTAACATGGATTATGAAAATGGTAATTATTCATATATGGACTTTACGAAACACGTTGATTCAATAAGTAACTTTAAGATGGCACCAAATTCTAATGTATTTATGTGGTCATTAAGAGAGAGCGACAGCTTTAAAGACAATCTATTGATATTACTGCAATATTGCTATCTTACAAAAGAAACGAATACCTACAGCGCAATATGTCCTCTGAAGCATGACCCGATCTCAACAGCGGATCAGTAACAGATAAGATACAGTAAGACCAAACTTAAAGAGTGGCATGACCACACTTGGCCACATTATGTGAAGAATGCATTTTGTAAGTATATTTCAAGGTTCTAAAACCATCAATCAAATGAAAAATGGTAATTGATTTTTGATTGAGAAGTCTGTATTTAACCGAGCAGCTGACGGAGTTCGATCCTCGCCGATGTACTATGAACGTACACATAGCACTTATTTATACACTCTTTTGCACACGCAAGGGATAATTAATAATGTATTTTTCGCATAATTTCTAAACATGCAGTGAGAAAGTACACAATTTAATTTATTACTATAATAGATACTCGATAGTTGTAAACATTGCATATGTGTGATGTGCAGCTAATAAAATTCATTATAAACCATTTCGAAAGGCACATTTTAAACAAACCTTTTGTATTCCAATAAGTGGTACATTCTATATACATTATAGTTATCTTACTACGTAGGTACGTAAATACAACAAGATTGTGTGTCCACCTCAATCTATCAGATGTTCTATCCATTCCATCCATACTCTCCATTAATTAATAAAATAAAGTCACAAATATTTTTTGTTTTCTGTAGCATAAGCTACAGATACCCGGTGCTCAGTTATCTATATATCAATAAATACGTAAATCAAAAGAATGGTACCCCTTTTAGAGGAAATTACGTGGACTGCACAGTTAAAGATTATATGGAGAAGGAGTGCAGAAAGTTCATATAATATGCATTAGAAATATATAAGTTTATGCTTAGGCAAAAACTATTTGGATAAAAAGTATAATCTAGTATAATATATTTAAAATACAAATCAATAATCAACAACTGTGTTGTGACCCTAATTCCAATTTTAGAAACCAGATATTGTGCAACTTAAACGAATTTATCGATAATTGCAATACTCTTGTAGGTATTTGAGCAAAACCTTACTTAGAAAATTGGTACTTATATATTTAAAAAAAGTTATACTTGAAAAAAAAAAGTAAATTTCTTGTGGGGCGAAATCAAAAGTAGGTAGCTGTCTACGATAAGATTTGTGAATAAACGCCAACCTAAAATTTGTCGTAGTAGCGGCTAAGCATTCCACAGCATACTCTTTGTCCACAGCATTCCGTGTGAAAAGTAGAGATTTAGTTAAGAATACAAAAGCAAGCAAGTAACGCAATAAAAGCGTCTTCAAGGGAGAATTCTGTAACTACAACAATAATTTATTTAACTGACTACTTTGAGAGCATGCTTTCAAAACTGTTAAAGCACTACACACAGCAAGCATCTGTAGCACTGCTTTGCTAATTTTCCGCTAGAGGGCAAACCATGCTACTAATTTGCATTACATAGATTTCCACAACTTCTTCAATATTTCCATGTTTCATCTATAATCATTGCGGAGCAGGCAATATAACTACTATATTAAAATTAATTAGATCAATTCAATTAAAATTTTTAGGAGCTTTAAATTTTATTAAGAAAAGATATCAACGCAATATTTGTTAAAAGTAACGTACTTTAATTTTCAAACAAGCAATGCAATGTCTCTGTAACGCAATGCAACTAATACAATGTATGACAAAGTAAAGTTAATTACCCATGTTACCGAGGGATGTAATTGGGCGTAATTAGTAATTAAGTATTATTGACTATTGTAACACTAATGTGCCTATAATGTGCTCAGAACTGTCCATACAGGCGGAACTAAGTGTCATATATTACAAATTGCACTACAGAAGAAAATTATATGTTTTGGAAACAAGTATGTTTTGGGCGTGTGTCGCCTGTGTTAATGCGTCTTTATCGGTCTTTTAACAGATCTGCCATAAGTCATGAGTTAAGGAAAATTATCGTATTACTACGACAGGTCGCATTTAAAGAGATTGATTTAAAACATTTGATATAAAACCACAGTAGAGCAAGTGCTTTCAAAACAATGAACTAGAATTTTTATATTTTTGTATATTTTTTCAATGCTATCTTATAAAAATATGCTATTAAAATCAATATAATTTGTCTTATAATGAACTTAAACTGAAAATACAACTTTTTTATCCGATTACGCTACATCCCCATATCTAATCTATGGCCACGTTCAAAGGATATTAGGACCTTTAACATCTTTACTATCCTGCAATAAAGAAAAAAATATTTCCTATTAATTTCATAAGCTCTTATCAATATTCTGAACCTGTTTTTGTTTTTCGTTAGCAATACCTATCCATATTCCAACCTTATTATAGCTCATGTATAAACTATAACGTAATCGTTCGTAAGTAACAATAAAAATCTATCTTTGACTTAAGGAACAGGAACTTTTTATTGTATTCATCATATTGTACTTATATTATGCAATCAGAATTCCGCAACCTCCGATCAATCTATACCATAATTACCGTAGTATCCTCAGTATTGACTAACGCTTCGATGCCGATTATCGGCGCGTGCGGCCTCTACTGACGAGAACTTTACGCATAAAGAATACAAAGCGAAATATAATCAATCCTTAGAGGCTTGTGCGAGTGTCCGCAGACGCATAACGATAGGATTGTCACATTTCTATTTTAAAAGTAGTGTAAAAAATTGGTGATCTCTTAGTTTTTGTATACCTTAACAATTTGAAAGCTTTTAGCGGATTCCAGCGTACGCCTGAGTACGAGTGATAGATTTTTCAATAAACAAACAATAGAAATATTATACAACATCGTTACATAGTTTGAATTCCAGCCTATTCCAAAGATGATCCTAGATAAGCAGATAAATATATCAATTACAAAAATCTCGCTTTCTAGATTTGACGTTCGTTTCGTGCAACGTGCCTTTCGCACCGACACGGTCCTGGGCTCGAGTCGTGGAAGAGGAAATATAAATAAATCATATATGTATGTCAATCATTTACCCCATTATAATAGGTTAGTTTACCAGCCCTAGGTTTTTTTAATATTCCAGACACCCGTAGAGCATTCTGCTACATCTTATCTAATTTCCACGCTGGTCACCTGCGGATGCGTTTTCCCAACATAACAACAAGAGTTAAAAGCCCTAGGCTTTTAACTCTTGCCTATTTACTCTACCCTCTAGTATATAGACTATTTTACAGCAGCCGCTAAATTTTCGTAGCGTTTTAACTGTGTTTAGATCCCAATTTTCCTAGCAAATAACTTGTTATTTGTTAGGAAAATTGGGCTCCACGATTACTCGGAGTAAATTCATTCTACACGAATCCGAGAAGTATTAATAAGTTCAAGAATTAATTAATTTGCATACGAAATAATGCTTTAAAAGAATTCCAATAAATCAAAGGAATCAAAGTTGGATCTGGACAATTTTCAGTCATCAGTCAGCAAACTCGACAACGGACGATAACTAATTACCTGCGACTTCGTTCGCGTGATCTTTCAATTGGATCCAAACATCCAGACTCACAAACTTTCTCCTATATAATATTAGGGTAAGTTTATAAGTAGGATAGTAAAATTACTTTTATTAATTGAAATTTATAATTAAGCGTTGTAAGTAACATCAAGTAACTATACGAACCATGTATAATTTTTAGACCACACCAGTCACTCTAGTGAGCCTTTCTAATTTTAAATGGATCCCAAGATATAGGCAGATAGCTATTACCTATTATTTTAATCAAAACTGTTGTGGAGTGAAGCCATGAAGTATGAATATGGCTTGACTCGCACTATGGTAGCTTTACCACGGTCAATAAGATGAATATTCACATTTCGTTTTATACTATGTCAATAAAAAACAGTCTCAGTATATAACGACAACCCTACCTACTGTTCTTGGAACTTACAACTATAAACTTCTGTTTGCGCAGTAAAACATAATGTGGCACCTAACTTTGTTTAAACAAACGATTTTCACAGACCCTTTCAATGCCGCTCGTAAAATCTAATTTATATATCGTCGGCGAAGTGCCAAGACCTCCTAACTGAAATTCATCGCGAAATTCATTTTTTTGTGATTTCGAACTAAAATTCGTTACTTGCATGTTTTAATGAAATTTCTCAGCGTATTTTCAGTTGCAAGCGCATCATGTTAAATAATAAATAAACAAATCTTTAACTAATTATTAACTTGTCAAGAAATTAAACGTTTTTTCAGCTTGTGTATTATTTTGAAATTAGCAGTTAGGTGTTATTGGCACTTCGCCGACGATATGCAATATGGCAAATTTTCCTCATTTTCAAATTTCAAAAATTCAAATTCAAAATTTCTGTATTTTATTTGAGGTTGTAGATGACAAGGGTTTGGGTGCCTCCATTAAGGTAATAATAACCTGTGTTAGAAGGAACCCGCTCTTTCTTTCGGCGTTATTATAGTGCTAAATTAATACCATGTCTGCCAATCCAAATCCATAACACCTATCAAATACTTAGAGATAACGATAGTGGTTAATTCGTCCAAATTTACCTATTAATGTGAAAGTCTTGTTAATACATATTGACAGGAGCTTTGATAAGATACAAACTTTCGTCTCTTTTACCTCAAAAAATAACGTTTGAGTGAAGTAGTCTTAGCAACTAAAACTAACGGGGTAATTCTCTAACGCACAAAGTATTAGCAATACCGTAATAGGAATGCTTACACGTAGGGATATTGATAACATTGATCACAAGAGTATAGCTGTTGCCATAACCACTGCCACTGCTAAACAAAATTATACCGTTATATGAGAAAGCTGTGATTGTAGACCGCCGGAGCAGTAGTCCCTCTGACCGGTGCACGCGCATACAACGCGCGCTAGTTACGGGTGGATTAAAAATATTTATATTGTGGCATTTATTATTGAAATAAAATTCAGGATAATCTTCTGTAATTAATTAGGTACGTAAGATTTTTTATTTGCCAAATAAATAAGTGATTGCCTAATCTTGCGGGGAAAACGGTTTTAAATATTATAATTTTAATTTTCTCGGATAATTTTTAACATAAAAAATTAGTAGATAATTACCAAATTCTTCCATTTATTTTTGTGCTTTCTAGAGTTAATCCATGCAATTTTTTTTTATTTCATTGGTTACAAAATATATAAAAGACCGATAGATAATACTGTACATATTGGGTATAGCATTCTTGCTATACCCAATATGTACAGTATTATCACCATTATTAAAATCATTCTATTATTTTGTTGTTTTTTACCTAGTTTATTAATTTCGGTCGTCGTATAATAATTGACCTTAAACCTGGTGTCGATGAGCAGTTAGATAAACAACTTTCATTCACCAACTCTCTATCCAATTATTGTGACAATTTGCAAATAGATTCTTAACTTCGAAAGGTGTTTGATGGGTGCTGAATGTGAAAAGAATATATGTGATTTCAATTTATATATAAAAAAACCCCTGACACAGTGTTTGGCTGCGATAAACACCGAAACTAAACCGATTTTTTATGTTTTTTTTATTCATTTTGCTGGATTCATTGCGACTTAGGATATAGGATAAGTTTCATTTTAATTTATAATAAATAACACAGCAACGCGTTACCGGGTCAGCAATATATAATTATGATTAAGCTGTTCTTAAATCAGTCAGTCAAATTAAAAGATGAAGGGTTTATAAGGTCACATATGTGGTTTATATTATATTTAAACATTGTAGTTCTAAATCATAACGTTTGCAAGAATAATATCACAGAACAGCCATTACCGAATAATTCGAATTTTCGACACAGTTAATGACACCTAAGAACTAGTCGTAATTATGGCGGTATTGCAATTTAGACTGGCTTTGTAAATCGTTAGGTTTAACTGTTGCAATTTGCAATCTAATATGACTACAAAGTCATAAGTAGTAATAGATACGATCCCATTTGGTGAAGGGAAACTCATATTTTCGTGGTACTAGAGCGAAAACATTCTATTAGAGCTTAGCCGTAAATAAAGCTTAGACAAATCTTAATATGTAATTTTTTTAAATATTTATAGTACGTTTCACATAGCGTATGAAATTTCTAGAGATGTAGAATAATGATTAACAAATAATTTAATGAACGTTAACCGACACAGGTAAACAAATCGAATCGAAAATCGAAAGGTTCTGTTTTTGGCGACAAATATATGGTTCCCACCAATAAAAAGCGACTAAAGTTATAGGATTAAATGTTTCAACTTATATGTTTCATATTAAAAAAAAGAGAGCAATCGCATGGGTAGTAACAATCATACAACGTTGAAACACAATTTTACAAAATAAAACTAATATAAATTCAAAATACAATTAAAGTGATTATTGGCAAACAAATCGGAGCAATCATCTAGCGCTTCTATCTAGGACAATAAAACCTACGTAATCGATTGTAGAAGTTAACCTTACTCTGCATAACAACCAATAGGTTTTTATTGCACGAAGATAGAACTCTATCCATAACTATTGACCTATTTAGAAATGACTTTTCTTTGTTGCGCGTAGTACAATCGCAAAGTTCTGAACAGTTAATATTTCTTACATTACCATCAATTAGCCTAGCCCAAAGTAAGCACTGTAAGGCTTGTGTTATGGATAGACATATATATATATACAATACATAGATATGAAAAATATATGTATATACAATGTGTCCCGTCACCAATGTCGGAGCCTTTAATGGTGTGATAAGGCATTTTTTATCGACAAATTGCCCCTTAAATTTGGTTTTTCTCAAAAAGCCAATAATTAAAAAATACACAAAAAAGAATGTATTTGCTTTTCTTTAATTATTTGTTTTCTTTTATTATTCCATGACAATTAAAACATGATGGCTGTGTAACTGTTGTCTACATGTTTAGCTATCAAATGACACCTTTTAAATGTTGATAGGACATTTACATGAGTAATGGTGGTCGAATTAGTATGAGAGCCCAGGTCTTGGTTACCAAGAAAACAAAATGGCGGCCGTAAGAGAAAAACAAAATTTGAGGGGCAATTTGTCGATAAAAATGCCATTTTTCACACCATTAAAGGTTCCGACACTGGTGACGGGACACATTGTATATGACTCAGGTACAAATGTTTGTATACATAATACAAACATCTGCCCCTTCCGGATCTCGAATGCAAGACCGTCAGTTCGAAAGGCAGGATCGCTACTGTAACAAACGATCATAGTTATAATCAGTTTCATACATCAAAGCAGTTTATGCGATATTATACATTACCAATACATCAGTATTTGTTTAGAAATTCATATTAGTATTTTCAAAAATAAATCAACTTCTTTAATTGAAATCGGCGACCTATATTTCACTTGAAAATATGTAAAAAATGGGTTTTCTTTTTACCGTAATGGAGATACACTCGGCGTCAAAAAAATCGCACCTCTAAGAAAATCACGTTCAAATGGCATTAACTCTGGATATGCACATGCAGTCGTATTAATTATAATTTTATTTAAAAGGTTACTTAATTAACTTAATAAAAAAACATTATTTTTCATTATCAAATAAAACCTAAAGCAACAAATAAAGGGTCACAAAAATTCTAAGGAAATTTTGCTGCTCGGGAGAGTCGCGAGTTGCGCTAACTTTGTGGGTATAAAGAGGTCAACACGGGTTCAATGTGGGTCATTCGCTATTAAACCGTTGAAGGGGACACACGCACTGATTTTACTGAAGAAAGAACATCTGGAAAATGGACACTACAGCTGATGAGGCCGCTCAAGTGGTTGCACTACTGCAAGCAGGGGTGCGGCAGTGTGATGTCGCCCGGCAACTGAATCTGAGCCGTTTTTCGGTTCGTAGAGTCTACCAGCGCTTTTTAGAGACCGGTGGCTATATCCGGCGACATGGGTCCGGTAGACGTCGCTGCACTTCGGAAAGAGACGACCGGTTCGTTGTGTCGTACTCTTTGAGAAATCGCTTCTCAAACGCTGTTCAGCTGCAACAGGAGCTCCAGGCAGTTCGCAGACGCACCGTGAGTGTATCCACGGTTAGAAGAAGACTGAAGGAGAAGAACATAGCAGCCCGCAGAGCTGCTACAGGTCCAAAATTGACTGCAGCGCACCGACGAGCCCGCTTGCAGTTTGCTCGCGACCACGTCGATTGGACCATTGAGCAGTGGGGAGCTGTTCTCTTCTCAGACGAGACACGAGTGTGTCTTTTCTGCAACGACCGACGAAGAAGAGTATACCGGAGGCAGGGTGAACGTTTCGCTCAAGCCTGCATCCAGGAGACGGTGGAATATGGAGGCGGATCCTGCATGTTCTGGGGCGGTATGTCGGCTGCCGGCAAAACCGACCTGGTCTGCGTCTCCCGGACCGGAGGTGCTCGCGGACAAGGGTCGCTGACTGCGCGCCGCTATATCACAGAGATCCTGGATGTGCATGTGGTCCCTTTTGCCGAATCTTTTGGCGAGGGGTTCACATTAATGCACGACAACGCTCGCGCACACACTGCAGCCATCGTGAACGACTTCCTGCGGAGGTCCCAAATTCCTGTGATGCAGTGGCCAGCGAGAAGTCCTGATCTGAATCCGATAGAGCACCTCTGGGACCATCTTAAACGTAAGGTTCGATCTCGGGATCCGGCTCCTTCGACTCTAGAGGAACTCCAAACCGCGGTGATTGAAGAATGGGGTCTTATCCCTCAAGAAGAGCTCCTGAAGTTGGTGAGGTCTATGAGGGACCGTATGGAAGCCGTCATCAGGGCAAGGGGGGGTAACACTAGATTTTGAGTTAATTTTAAGACACTTTTTGTACATTTTTTTTGTAAATTATCGATTATTAATTAGGACTTAATTAAGATTTTTTATTATTTTTCAAATTTTTATGCTTTTTGTATAATTTTAATTAAAAAAAAGATTGCACTTAATTGTTGTTTGATGCTCCTTTTTGTTACCTTTCTAATGATACCTAACACTATCCTCTATATAAGGTTTAGGAATTTTTGAATAAGATTTTTATAAGGTGCGATTTTTTTGACGCCGAGTTTAGTTAGATGTACTGTATAAAATAATGTTTGTATCTCCCAATACTGAATAAATAATCATTGAGCGTTTTCCATTTAGAAAAAAAAGTCGACGCTGTGTTGCACTGTGTCAACTTTATATGTGTGTGTGTGTGTGTGTGTGTGTGTGTGTGTGTGCGCGCGCGCGCAGGTTTTTGCTATAGTATGGTCGACACAGTGCAACACAGTGTCGACAATTTTGTCTTATTGGAAAACATTCATTGTTTTAAATATGTTAAGGTTAAATATTCTACTATTCTTCTAACCTGTACGCGCCAATTAAAGGATATCCAGTGTGAATTACGTAAATACATTATTAGAAGAAATAACAACTGTAAATCCAATAATTAACAAAAGGAAACTAATATCTACCGTAGCAATCGACAATAAAATCAACGACGTCCGTCTTAACATACAACATTCCAACAATGTATAAGAGGTGCACTTTTACAATATGTGATTTATTGCAGTTCAACAAGGACTCAAACCACACGTTTCCCAATCATGTTGGAAGGTACAAAAATAAACGTGAACACTCAAATGACGACTGTATTCAACTTAGCCAAAGATACTGTGCTGTTCCTTGTTCTGTCCTGCTACTACATCCTGGAGTCTATATTTTGGACCTTAGTGCCTAATAGCATAAGGCCTATGAAAAGTCTTAAAGGAGATGTGGTTTTGGTCACCGGTGGAGGAGGCGGAGTGGGGCGGCATCTAGCGCTTAAGTTGGCAAGGCTGGGTGCCAAGGTTGTCGTTTGGGATATAAGTATTGAAGGTATGTTCATAAACTACTGTGGGTTTCTATTTATGGCGGCCGTGTACCTTCTAAATATGTACCCGATGTTTATGCCAATTAAGTTGACACAGATTTGTACATGTGGTCTTAACTTTAAAACTTTTAACCGCAAACACGCTTATGACCAGACTAGGTACACTTTGTTACAAATAAATAAATTGTAAAAACTTAACTTCATGCCCTTAATCTCCGAAATCAGTTGTCGATCGCAGCATAAATACCATATAGACGAAATATATCAACCATTATTTTAATTAGGGCTACTTACATGGTCAGCAATGGTTAAAAAAAATTACCCTTAAGGGAATGAAAAAAGATGGGCACTTTGTATAATAACTCCACCATTTTTTAACCTAGATACTCGAAACTAAGTTCTAAGACTTTTGGTAAGAAAAAGTATACGTTGCTGGAAATGCTTTTTCTCATTTACTGAGACTGGGTCCAATAAGCTCATAAAGTATTGCCGGTATTATACCCTTTAATTGTCTTAATAAAGATATCTTAAATGTCGATTATACTTAAACACCGTTGTCGTCTAATATTTACCAACAGTTAAATATTAGTATTAGTATAGTGAACGAATACATAAATCTTCAATTAGGGCGTTATTTTTTCCATATACGATGTATTATACTAGCCCAATATATTATTCAACAAGCGCAACAATTTGCCTTTCTGCATAAAGTATATATGTAATATAATCAATAAAACCCTTAAAACAAACCTATTTACGGCACTGACTCCGTAAGTAGAACATAGTTCTGATGTAAATTATGCAAAATATTATGTACAGTAAACAGCACATCACCATCTATCAACTGTCAAATTCCTTTTTTCTAGTTTCACCTTTAAGTCTAACATATACAGTTCAACGTCTAATAGAAAAAAAAATACAGTTTGTGGTAAGTGGACGTGCAAATTCTGAACCTAGGAACTTTAGGCTAAAATGTATATTTCAGGGCTGCAGAAGACATGTCAATCTGTTACGGAGGAGGGTTACGAAATAAAGAGCTACGTAGTCGACCTCGTGGACAGAGCTGCAGTTTACGCCACCGCAGAAAAAGTTAAAAAAGAGGTATTGTTTAGTGAGTTTGCGATATAACAGGGTACAGTCAGCAGCACATCAACGTGCACAGACATGAGAATTATCCTTAATTCAGTTTTAACATAAAATTTTAGAAATACGAAGTTCAATAAACTAATGATACTGCCTCGTTATCAACTAGACAATATCTTTGCTCGGTACTGTGGTAAATGGGGATATATCTTATATCCCTCTTCTCTATCAGTGGTATTTATTAAGTTGTATATAATTTAATTAATTAATTTTTAAATATCGATTGGTGGTTAATGTGCAATCAAATTATCTTAAATGTATACAGTATTATTCTCGAGGTTCTATCTCAATGTATCTCTAAAAACCAACAAAGCGAATATTAATTTTAACGCATTATTTTTTCGCTTAAATGTGCGTTATTTTATTAAATTTTGGACAAATTTAAGCGGCCATGCACCATCTTACCTATTACTCATTCACCGATAGATCAAGTAAAACTAAGCGTGTGTGTTACAGTCAGTTAAGACAATAAGCATGATGATGAATGGCCACCTTTGCAGGAATTATTTAGCATAATGTGTACAAAGAGTGTTTTGACAGTGTTTATCGGAAAACAGTCATCCTCGTTATCCTGTTATTGTCACAAGAGCCGGGCACGACCTTCTCTTTTTAACAAAACACCGTAAGGAACAAACCAACCACAACCCACCACACGGGTCCAAAGCAGATTAGTGATTGTTTATGACACACATAATTGGATCCAGCGACTTGTGGAAGTGTCGTCCGAAAATAAAAAAATTTTTGGTACCCATTCGATGACCGTACCCTGAAAATGTTAGTTTACCTCCGTGATTTTACGTTTAACGCGTAAACCATTGCGCCGGCGAGTTTCAATAAAAGTAGTTTATTGTTTATTTTAGGTGGGCAAGGTTGATGTCCTGATAAACAACGCTGGCACGGTGTTCGGCTACACACTTCTAGAGCTCTCCGACGCTGCCATCGAAACCACATACAAAGTCAACATTCTTTCACATTATTGGGTGAGAACTCTTAAAACGTCTTCATTCCTGATCTATACCAAAACCGCTTTCAAAATGAACTTTCATACCATACCACGATCACGAGCGCCATAGTTACTAACGTCATGCTCGGTGATGCTACGCCTGTGGTTTTTGGAGCCATATTTATGAAATTTAATGAAGATGCCTGGGGGCCTACCGCGTACCATAAACTATTCTCGCAATTCAAGACCTCAACAAAACTTATTTTATTATTCGTACCATGCCGAGACAACCTATTTTTAATGACATTAGCAGCGTAAAGTTTAATTCCAAGTCTTTATCATACTGAGTCGTAAACCTATGTCGTACATTGATTTTTTTAAATAGGCTATATAACACTAAGCGTTCATTCGCTTAAAGCTAGCGATTCCAATGCGAGTCAGTTTTAGATAATTCATAATACAAAATAAAGCTATACAGTTTAGGAACCAACAGGTAAATACATGCTTTTTATACAATAAGAAAATTTTACAATGCGTATAATTAAACCGAATTACTTCGCATTAGAAACGTTGGAATAAAGTTAATGGCAGGCTACTGTTTAAAATCAAACAATATAAAATGATTTGTCAAATCATTATGTATCAGTGAAACAATGGCAACTGTGTCTCTTTCATGCTTGGCACCACGCTGCCTTCCGATACACTCTTTGTTCCAGTTCGACAATCCTGACCTGATGCTATAAGATCATTTGATGTTTACAGCTAGTAATAGCTCTCATGCCCTCATTTTACCATTTTGTGTCTACAAAAACGCGGCAGTTAACTAATCTTTTACTTTTAAATAAAACAATTTTTCATCGGCTACTAGCGCATATTTTACATTTAATCCTAACGTTTAGTCTGCGCTAGTATCCGATAAAAAATCTTTAAAATAAATGTGTGATTTGCACGGAAGTATGGGGACAAAATTATCTTTAATTGTTTAAATTATTAAATAAAGTTGTATTCCGCAAAGTAACAATTATGAAGAGTTAGAGATATACATTTTTTACATTATTTATAGGAATGAAGCACTTCCAAAACGTATGTAAGAATTTTTCCCGTTAATTACTAGTTTTCTAAAGTCACGGCGTTGGTTTCAGACGGTAAAGTCATTCTTGCCTGACATGATCAACTCAGGAAAAGGCCATATCGTGACTGTGGGCTCAGTGGCGGGCCTGCTGGGGACTTATCGTTGCACCGATTACAGCGCCACCAAGTTTGCGACCGTCGGCTTCCATGAGAGCCTATTCACGGAACTTCGGGTTAGTACTCCAGGAGTTTATGCTTTATTTTAATTTGTTGATTTCGTAATGTATCATTTGTATCTTTCCCGTAGTACACCTCGATCTGTTCAGAATTTAACTGGAGGATGCCCCAGAATATAAATAGTTTAAATATTAAAGCGAAGTTTTTACAATAATTCATAATGGCTGCGGCAACAAAGGCAATCCTTCTTATGCTTATATTTATAGGTCCCAATTTCGATACTTAGAAGATGTATATGTTTGTGTTGAGTATAGGCATTTGTTTTGAAGTCATAATAATTGTAATATCATATCCGTTATTAATTATCCAGAATGAGGGTTCCATTCTGCTTAGTTCTGAAATTTTAAAATAGTTCTCCGGAAACTTTTGTGACTTTATTATCTTTTGAAATCAATTAATTTTAGGCTCACGGACACAACACAATCCACGCGACACTGGTGTGCCCATCTTACATAAACACAGGCATGTTTGACGGCGCGACGCCGCGGTTGGTGCCCATGCTTGAACCGGACTATGTGGCAGAGACCATGATTGACTCTATCCGTAAGAATGAGGTCAATTGCGTTATGCCCGGCTCCGTCAGATACCTCCTACCTCTCAAGTGGTAAGCATATTCTGCACTTTGTAGCGTTATCAGTAAAAAAAAAATCATCTGCTTATTTATAACAAATAAGGTTTAAAAAAAACCCTCAAAATTAACCGTTGTTGAAGGTAAATTTTTTTAGCCTGCGGTTTAGTTACTTTTAAAGGGTTTAAAAGTTAAAACAATTTAAAATAGCGTTGACATTCTAAAAGTATTTAAGCTTCAAAAGCGGTGCCTAAGAATTATTTTTAATATAGACGGAAGAACAAGTTGCCGGCCAATATTTGCTAGTGAAGGAATTCTAACCATCACATGCATTTATATATTAGAGATAAGTATCTTCGTAAAAAAAACATTGCTATCTTTTTCCCCAACAGGAGCGCCTCAAAAATTTAAGACCACACAATAGATTAGCACCACCCAGTAAAAAACTCAATTTCATACACTCAGGCCCCTTTGCAATGGCTGTGAAAATTTATAATAAAATCCCCGAAATAATAAAAAATGAAAATAACACATTTAAATTTAAGAAAGTATTAAAATCATATTTGGTTAAAAAAGGTTTTTATTCGTTGCAAGAGTTTTTTGATCGCAAATAGCTCTAAATTATTTTTTTTGTTTGTTCAAATCCTAATTTAAGTTTTAATTTGTAACTTTTCTTATTTTGCTGTTCACTGATCTCAAACTGAAATGTTATTTAGTTATTTAATTATAGTTTAATGTTACTTAAAATTTTTGTTAGATTTTAGTTATCTATATTAGTTACTCCTATTTTTATTATCATTCTTAATAAATCTATTATGATGTTGCGACACTCTGACAGGGTTCATGTTCGGTTCTGTTATTTTTGTAATTTTATCTTTGTATACCACATGAGTGCAATAAAAACATTTGAATTTGAAAAAAAAAATTTATGTCAATTACGTGTCATCCATATTGACATCAGTTTTGCCCAAATAAAAAATATATTTTTGTCTGGAGAAACTACGATTTTTTTTTTATAGTATTTTTCTATTATAATAATTTATCTTACGATTATAAACTTCTGTAAATTGAGTATATTTTTCTTTCTCCTGTCGAGAACAAGTAGCTGATACAAATTTTTTTGGATAATATATTCAATTTTCGACCTTATAAGTTTATTGTATAGCCAAAAAATCTATACCAAAATGCTATGACTCCAAAGTGTATTCGCATTATGCATTTTATAATTTATTTATTTTTTATTTCAGCCTTCTCCCCGCAAAAATGTGCTGGGATTTGATGCATCGAGTTATGAAGGGCCCGCAATCCATGATGGGATTCGTTGCGAAACCAAAAATTTCGTAATAGTAGCGATTATTTTGCTTTCGACGAATTTAGTAAATATTTTTAAACATATTTATGATAGTAAAAATCTATTTATATAGCAATTCCCTAACTACTTAACTGATTTTGATGTTTTTTTTTTTCAATTTGCTGCATTCATTCCGACTAAGGACATAGGATATGTTTCATTTTAATTGAAAATAAAAAGAATGCCACATATTATAATAACTGAACCACAACAACGGTTGGCCGAGTCAGCTAGGAGACAATAAAAATATTGACTACGATCTAGATTTAAAAAACTTCAAGACTAAAATATAAATTAATTTACTTTACCAAATTAGGGAATAAACTGGATTGTAAAAATAAGAGAGATAATAATAAGATAAATTAGGTTGAGTTATTTACTTTAAAGATAGTAAGAAATAAATTAAATTTTTCCAAAACTATTTCACAATAAATAAATTATTATCATTAATAGAATTCTTTTTATTTCATAAATAAATAAGTGTGACTAGTTTCCACATACCATCACAATTTATTACCTTAAAATTAATATCACAAGTGATCAAAATAAATCATAGAAATAATCCAACCCCTGACCTAGTTCCCATATAGCAACACCGGTACCAAACTCACGCGCTAAGTCCAGTCGTCTCTGTATGGAATATAGTGTTGGGTAAAATATCTTTTTTGCACCTTGGGATGTTCTGAAATAAAAATATTGGTCATTATACCAACACACAATCACGTATGTTAATTATAAATACATGACGAGCCATCATTCATTAAATTCTGCAGATTTGTAAGATATACTTTAATGGCCAAGAGCAGGCGCCCTAATCGCAACTAAAGATAAAAGACTTATTGATGGCTGTTATCTGATTTGCTTCAAGTCATTGTCACCAATTTTTATTACAATATACAGTGGACCTCCGGTAATCCAACGAACGTTTTGCAGGGCAGTGTCAGACTATCGAATTTGTTGGATTATAGAGTACTTCCTAAGATATAGACCAGAATTTTTTGAAATAGAAATGTTCGTAATCACACAAATTACAGATCAAAATGATAATATTCTATCTGAACTAGTAAACAATGAATGCACGCTAGTCCGCTCCCCTATAATATGTAGTCAAATTCAATTTTCAATTAAAAACTGAGCAGTCAGAATTAAAACACTTGTTGACCACAAAGCAGTGTAATGGTGGCGCATACAAATTGTTCAATCATGCATTACCTACATAAGAGAAGATTTGCCAACATAAAGTTTGTGTACATACAATCCACAGTGATTGGCATGTCGGATTACAGGCTGTCGGATTACTGTATAAGCTTTAAGTTATGTTATTAATTATTTGCTTAACCTTACCGAATTTCAATATAATTCTCAGCTGTATTGTTATTGTAAGATAGAGCTTGATTATTCTTTGCATTCTTTAATAATTCTATGTACTCTGTACCAACAATTGGTCCACCACCATTTGCTGTATATGAATTCCCATAGAAATTGAGACCAAGTAATATTTTAGACCTCTTTGAGGGACTCTCTTCATTATCTATAAGTTTTTCGACACAGAGCCTCATCCAATATAATGGCGCATTTGGTCCTAGAAATAGCAAATAATCAGATAATAAGTACAGTTTCTTCATAGCTGATGTAGTACAGTCAATCTGCAATTTTTGCTCCGAAAAATGACAAACCGGGATTTGACGATGCGAATCGTTAGGGGGGCAAGTAATAAACTTAATGTCAGATTTCCGAAGTCCTCCCTCCTGCTGTTTTTGAGAAAATCAAAAAAAAAAATTAAATGCATTTATCTCAGCAAATATAAGTGCTAGTGACCCGTTCTTTTTTTTTAATTAAAGGGGACACTGAGTGCTACATTTTTTTTTATTGAAGTGACGTCATCCGACTTGAAATGCAAAAGCTAGGTGGCGCTAAAGTTTCAAAAAAGTGGTTTTTTGCTATTTCATTATGAAAAAACATTTTTTTTGCAATAATGATAATGAGAAAATTGTTTGTCACAAAATTAGCTACAACTTTTGTTTAAAACTTTTATTCATAAAACTTACCGTTTCCAAGCTGAAGCTTGTCGAAGTGTACAAATCGTACATTATGTGCCTTGGTATAGTGTGTTTGTCACACAATTCATGGATAGATCAATAAACTGTAATTTTTTTAAATTTTAAACTTTGTTTAACAATAGTTTTTTTTTTCAAATATATGAAAGAAAATGTAGTCCTCAGTGTCCTCTTTAATTTAAAAAACAAAACGGGTCGCTAGCACTTATACTTCCTGAGATAAATGCATTTCAATATTTTTTATATTTTCTCAAAAACAGCAGGAGGGAGGACTTCGGAAATCTGGCATTAAGTTTATTACTTGCCCCACTAACGATTTGCGTCGTCAAATCCGGGTTTGTCATTTTTCTGAGTTCGATTTTTTTTCTCACATATTGACTGTGCTAATGGTATAATGGTTTGTGATTTAATATAGCATTCCTGATACTATTATTACATAAGTGACATTGATTGTCAATTTAAAATTTGTATTTATTACAGTTTTCTAAAACAAAAAGTGATTTCTTTTCAATTATTTTTGATAATCTTACTTGGCCTCATGTACAGTCACAGTACATCAAGCTGTATGCTTTGAAATTCAGAGTAACCTTATGCCTTTGTAATAGCACAAGTTAATTATTAAAAACTTTGGCTATACTTTGTGCATATGTAGTGGATTGGTTAAAGGTCTTTTTACACCCAGTCTAACATAACCAAATAAATAAATACATATATATTTATTTACTTACTTTGGACTGGATATAAAAAGATCCTTAAGAAAGCCGCAACATATGTGTACACAATGTGGTATACATATACACTATGTTTACCTGGTTTTTGTGGACTTGAAAAGTCATATGTCATAACAGATACAGCTTCCACATAAGGATAAATATCATTAAATGCTTGAATAAAGAATTCATCAGTAGGATAACCTCGGAATGGTGGGTACACTAAAATCAACTTCAAGTCATCTTCATTCATTTCTAGTCCTGCAGATGAAACATTAATAATTCATTTATTATGTACTAGTATGACTAAGCACATGCTTTGTTTAACATTTAACAGAAACTTGTGGCATACATTCTAAAAACTAAGGGTAGATTACATTGATGAAACAGAGAAATATTTAAAAAAATGTGGCACGTTTTAACTTTTTTTTTTTTATTAGATCTGGTATTAAAAATCACAATTCCTTCCCATTATCAGTGTGATTACCTGCTCATTTTAACAATTGCTTAATTAACAATGATTACAACTTACCAAACTGCTGTATGAACTTCACAGATTTATCTACATATTTCCCAATTTGTGATAGTATTTCAAGAACAACTCCAACAAATTTCCATTGTTTACATATTTTCTTGATTTCTTCTATCAATGCCTTTTGTTCAGTGTGAGCTGTGGGCTCCATAAAAAAAGCCTTCAGATCCGAAGGCTGCCAGTTTTCAAAAAGTATTCTAGGCAAGACTGAAATAAATACAAAAAATCTTTTTTGATATGGTTGGTTTTAAGAATCTGACAAACATTAATTAATATCTGTTGCTATTAAAATTATTTTATATCCCAATATCAAAGTTCAAAAACTCAACAAATATGATTTACTTCTCAGTTTGTTAGATAACCCTTTCTGATGGACAGATTTCATCCAAGCATGGTCTACATCATGTAGTCCTGATACTATGTATATGTTTGAAGATTGCCTTTTAACTTGCAGCCACACTGGCGAAATATAGTTGAATTTTGGTGCCCATGTTTTAGCCACATCATAACCTTTGTTATTCCACTAAAATATAAAAGTTCAATTAATTTCAACAACTTCATGTTACAGAATATTTTAATCAGCTATTTATTGTGAAATAAAGTAATTAGCCTATTAATTTCAGAGTATAACCAATTTTTTTAAAAATGAAACCATCAACATTATTTAGCAACTTACAGGTGTAACATAGCCTAGAACCGAATTTCTAAAATTCCTCGTAGAGATATCTTGGTGGTATGTGGCATGGTATTTAATAATATCCTTTGCAAGGGGAGTCTCATTTACTAATTTGCGATCTAAAACATTATTTTTTCGGGGCCCATCTTGAGCTTTTACGCCTTTCTGACCCTTTTTATCGGACGGTGGAGAGAGCGTTGCTAGACAAACATTGAGTAAGAAAATTATTTGTAGAGTTGTTTTGATACATTTCATTTTTCGCAACAACACACGACTTTGCAACCGAAATCGCCACTGCAATTCTATAATCAACAAAACGACCAGCAATAAGTCACAGATTAGGTATCAATCAGTTACTATCTCAGAGTAAACAGGACTGGAGTAGCCTTTGCCTAACATTACCCCTCTGCCAAATGCACAAGCATCGGAATCCTGTGCGTTATATAAAACTAGTTGAGCCGCCATTTTAAAACCACAATAATCAGAACGTCTTACCGTGCAGAGCTCCCACGAAAATGCCTGCCTGTGCTGTTTTCTACTGTAAAAAAAATTCGAAAATATCTAGTATGCAAAAAGATGGTGTCACCTTTCATTTGTAAGCATAATTTTTAGGTTTTGATTATTATTTAATTCATAATTTCATGTTTTAGCAGACTACAATTTCAAATTTCGCGCTCAAAGTTCGTTTGATGACGTCACGGCTGCACTCCCCACAAGACTACCTAGGGTTGACCATTATCGCATTTCAATTAATTAAGACAAAAATTAGAAAAAGTTTGTTGGTAATTAATAACTGTAATTTTGTATTAATTAATTACCAATTATAATTTCGTTTTAACAATGTACGTTGCGTGTTTATTTTTAGTTTAGTATTAAGTACATACCTACACTTTTGCGGCTGCTTGAAGCCTATTCTTTGCCACACAACATGGAAATATAAAATAATAAATAAAATAATTAATTAAAATAATAATCAAACTATTTGTCCTTTTATTCATGCTGGGCGGCGCTCATAAACATTAAGAGTACTAATGCTGTATATACTTCCAGTGTCCCTGACTTCATAAAAAAGACACGGTTAAAAGGGTACCATCGTCTAACCAGCACACCCGATCATTTCCGAGAAACCAAAATTTTTTTTCGAGCCACAGGACAAATTGTTTTTATTTTGTAATCAGCAACCCTTATTAATTTGTACAATATTAATTTGCACACTAGTGATGTCAACTTCATCGATATTGTGATTTTACGAGTGAGTAATGAATGAATGAATGCAAGTAACATACTTAAATTGGAAATATGTATTTTTAATTTAAATCTATATGTCGCAGGGAAATTTTATAATTCCGCAGTTTACATTCGGCGTCATCAGTTTAAAAAACACACCCTATTCTTAGTTCTTTTTCTTAACGATAATAAAACACAGCTTAGATAAATTACAGTTTGTTTCGGCTTTTATTACCAGGTATTAATGATGAATAAGGTACCTATGTGATTTTAAACTGATGACGCCGTATGTAATGTGCGGAATTATACTATTTACCGGCGATATTATACATACGAGAATAAAACTGTAAAGATATAGAATAAAACAGGTCAAGTCCACCTTAAACCAAATGGCTAGTAATGAGAGTAGAGGAAGCGAAATCACTAATTTTTGAACATTTTGTCTGTCTGTATGTATGTTTGAGCACGCATCACCCAAAAACTACGCGACGGATTTCGATGACATTTTAGTATGGTAATAGCTAAATGTCATCGTCAACATTTAAGTTAAGTTTTTTATTAATATTGTAGCATTTATAGCTCCTTTTAAAAACCGGCTTGTCCAACTGCAATACTTCAAGATACTAGGAGTAAAGTATGTGGTACCAAAAGTCATTTGTACATAAATGAAAGCTATTGGAAGATAGTATTGCAGTATTAAAATTAGAAATGATCGGTATGTGTAGTTCAGGCAAATATACTCTGCCCCTAGGCGGTATACTAATTGTTGGTATTTATACTTTAAGCTTTGATATGCCCGGAAACATCTAATTTTTCATATTCAGTTTTCCTAAAGAATACAGCATACGAAAAAAATGGATTCATGCTTGTAATAGGTAATAGGGCATCTTGGGCATCTTCAAGAACAAGTACTATATGTTCCATACATTTTGAGCCGTCTCAGTTTCAAAAATTATCTAACAACAGAAGAAGATTAGTTGCCCATGCTGTGCCAACGTTATTGTTGAATGATCCTCTTTGTTTATTATATAACTAGTTATGTTTCAAATAGATATTAACATGTTATATTATAACAGTTTTAGTTTATTACATTTAAATGTATTAATTTAAGGTTAAAGAATAAGTTGAAAAGGAAATACCTGCAAAAGGTGATGTAAGCAAATCGCAAAAAATACAAATAATCAATCGGTCAAAGTAAAAATCTGAGAAAACTAACTATATTCACTATCGCTTTGTTAAAAATAATGCTTCAGTGTTCCTCCTTTCCATTATGGTTATACGCGAAAGGGTCCACAGTGAATTGTATATATATAATAACACCTATTGTAAATATCTTTTAAATAAAAAATAAAAAAATAAAAAATGTTTATTTCGTTACCAAGTATTACAATTATTAACCGGGGTGGGTTCCCTCTATTAAGTGTTTAACACCTGTACCAGAAGGAACCACTCTTCCAAAACATATTGTTTATTATGGTAAGGTCATTATATTACTAAATAACTAAGTTACACTTATACATGGTTCTAATATTCTTACTATAAATAAAGATAAAGATAAGCGGTGTGTGTGTTTATGTGTATGTATGTGATGTGTGTGTGTGTGTGTGTGCGTGTGTGTGTGTGTGTGTGTGTGTTGGAGAGAGAGAGTGTGAGTGTGTATCTGTCTATCATTGATAAGAGTGTTGTGCAAAATGGTTTGGTTCCAAATAAGGTAAGTATTTACTAAATTTTTAATAGGCTCTCAGTTTCTATATATCCCAGAGTCTTAAACCATACCGTTAGCTTGAGCTTGCATTCCCTGGTAGTCAATGGATAAATATTTAAAATTTTGTTGATGTGGTTGTAGATGATAGACGCAAGGTGCAGATATTGGTTTCTAGCAAAACTTGTGTTAGTACGCTGGACCAAAGCCACAGTGTCTTTTCTTCTCCGATTTATAATGCTAGGATTGTATGACAGTGATGTATGTTTCTTTATGACAGCATGTAAAATAAATAATTTACGTACAGTTAACAGGTCTGAAAGAGAGTAAAGTAGTTCAGTTGAAATGCAATAAACTATTAAGTTTCAATTTGTATTTTATGGATATAGCCTTCGAAACTGACTGTTGTAGCGTGTAATATCATCATTAATTTAATTAAATTTTTAAATACATATTGTAGGAATACTAACGCAAAGTTAATACATTCATTCATTGAACGAAACTGATTTATCGATATCGATATTCTCGTGCTATGACATGTCACTTCTCACACAATGACATTCGTGTGTTTGAATAGAACGTTAACACACTATTTTAAGCACGTGTGCGTGTATTTTAAATATGTTTGTCGTATTATGCATGTGTGCGTTTGTAAACACGCAAAGAGTTTTTGTTCCTGTGTGCTGGCATTGAATGTAGTAGTAACCTCACCCCCCGCAAAAAATGGCAGAAAAATATGTACGAGATATTGACTAATGGCTACTCCAGTCCTGTTTACTCTGAGGTTACTATATATAATTTTGATTTCTTATGTCACTTTTTAAGTACGGCTATCCCTTTTATACATGTGGTATATGTTTTTCTTAGCTTTTTTTGGCGGGAGCTCGAAGTATCACCTTAATGGTTTTGGTTTTCTTGTAAAATATTATATTATGGTTTATATTAGTGTGTAATGATGGTGGTTTATTAACCACTGAGTGTTTCTGAATATGCATGAGTGTTAGAAAGTGAAACAAAACAGTGGAAGGTGTCTTTTCGCGCTCTCTCAAAAGGCCACGAGGAAGTTTCAGCAAAACCCCACATCTTTACTGAAACCTAGGAAATTACTCAAGAGCTGGCAATTATACTTACTTGACACTGGCTAAATGCACAAATCGTGCAAGCCACAAATAAAGAATAAATAAATGTTTTTCTTAACGGAAGGGCAAAGGCTACAAAGCCTCAGCAGCCTAGTATTCAGTAATTTCTTTTTCAATCAGAAGATGATTAATGATGATGAGAGTTGAATTGTGAGTTTAAGATGTTAAGGTTGTGGGGTTTTACTAAAACCTCCTCGTGGACTTCTTGAGAAAGCGTGAAAAGACATCTTCCATGACACTCGCGCATGTTTATAAACACTTAGTGGTTAATAATCCACCATTATTACCTACATAATCATATTTTCCACAATACCAAATCTAACAACATAACCAACACCACCAAAGTAACTCCGCCAGAAACTCTTAAGTACCCTGCTCTGTATGTATCACATATTACTGATTGTAATATAATCAGTTAAGATTTTAATTTTACAGACTTGGCTATTTCCATTTTAGTCTATTACAAAAATATATTTTCTGATAAGTAAATAACAGAAAATATATTTTTGTAATTTATACATTCACAAATTTTAATTATATATTCGGGAGTATTAAAATTTAGGCAACAGGACGTGCACTGCAATATTCAACACATTAACGCAAGGATTAGCTCCTGCCAGTATGAATTGTCCAATATCGTTTTGCCAAGAAGCAATGCAGACGAAAATGAGTTCTACGCTTAGTAAACAAAGGCGAAAATCATTTTGGCTAGTTTTGCCGGCCGCGACATGTGAGGGCCACGTCCATTGTTCCCGATTATACGAACGCTCTCACTTGTTTAAGTGAACAAAAGAGATAGAAGACTGTTTATTTCGAACTTCTTTTCATTGATAGCGGACCAGATGGTATTTTATAAAATAATATTTTAACCAAGAGCATAAAGTACACTATTGTTTAATACTTAGGTATTGTACTCTTGTTTGTAATCGTACTACTATACTATTATAATAACAACTACATTATTTTTGGTAACGTAAGTAAACAATACTTTATGCATAAAAAAATGACACTAAAAAAATAATTTTTCTACATTCACACTAACATTAACCTAGCCCAAAGTAAGCACTTTGAGGCTTGTGTTATGGATACTAGGATAACGGATAGACATACATATATCATACATAAATAAGTAATATTCATAGAAATATTCATGGAATCAGGTACAAATGCTCGAATTCATCATACAAACATCTGCCCCTTCCGGGATTCGAACCCAGGGCCGTCGGTGCGAAAGGCGGGATCGCTACCGTTGCATCAAACGATCGTCAAGTCTAAAAGAAAACATATATCCATTTAAACCACCGAATTGTATGTACAATGAAAGATTAACACAGTACTTCATTAAATATCAGTAATATTCTGAGCCACAATCTGTATCTGTATGGGTTTTTTCAGGATTATCTTTTCTTAATTGATTTTAAACTGTATGTTTTTGGAAACTTCAGGTGAAAATCGCATAGACTTGACTGTGCCTAATATTAAAAACTGGAGTTTAAAAATAATATTAAAATGTTTAAAAATGTTTTCAAATTTAGTTACATTAATAATGTCCTTCAATGTTTTGTTTTTTTTATTATGTAAATTGTCTTCCATTTGTCTTGGAAAAGAATTAATTTAACGACGGTTGTAATTTATCTACAGAATTTCATACTCACTCGCCAAATAAACGTTATATATATCTTGATATCATTAATTGAAATGTGTCGAGTTATTATTTATTTATTAAATAGAAAACCAACAACTATATCACCAACACAATTGGTTGTACATGTAGGTCCTATTATAAAATTAATAACAGGTCTCTAAAATTATAAATATATCAAATCATTACGACAAACAGTTCATCATCAGAAATCCTACCAAATACCAAATTGAAATGTAACGATAACAGAGATACAAAGTTTTAATAATATTTATTTTAAAATAAAAGTGCTCTAAATTTTAAAGGTACAAAAACAGAAGTTCTAAGTCAATAATATAGTCAAGACCTATTTTTTGTATGAAAAACAGTTCGTCACACGGTGGGTTGAAAATCGCGTTGCATGGACATAGCAACTAAAATTTACAAAATGTTTTTTTTTGTTAGAAATAGGTTTCGTCGATTGTTAATATCATAAAAAATGTCATCTGAGATGATTTGGTTCAAATACGAACCAGTATTAATTTTTCGAAAAATATTTTGTAGGAAGCTGACATGAAAAATGTGAATATCTCCGGTATCGCAAGGTTGGCCGTTATATCCTTCCACACGGGTTTAGTACTAATTATTCCTGATTTTTTGATATACTTCTGCGATTTTTTTTTTAAATCGTCAAAGTTTGCATTTCTTTTCCTTTCAGCTCTTGACTGAATTAGATGGTTCAATGCTTTCCAAATGTGTTCTTATACCATTTTATTGTTCTTCAAGCCACAAAAATAAATGATAGATTTATAAAATAAGGCAAGAATAGATAAAACAAAAATAATATATAATAAATTTAATTTCAACTACTAATGACTAACTATCCATATAGCTTTTCTTACGGTGAAGACATTAGCTGATTGGTCATTTGTTAGTCACTTTCTCATCAGTAAATAACTGTTAACTCATCAGTATTAATGCCTAATAGCTGATTAGTTAATGACTTAACCATAACATTGAGCAATTTGACTTGACTGAGCTAGAATGGTGTTCCTTCAACCTTCTGAAATCTTTATTTCGGGCTTTTGAAGCTTCCTCTGAAAGAGTTCCAATTGGTACCTACTACTGCATTTGCGGCAATTATGTCTCCGCCATGGATGAATATTTTATGGACGGTTGACGACATATAATACCACTCGTACAGTTCCACATACTTTTCAGCAGTAGTTTTCGTGTATTCTTTGAATTATGTCATATCTACAAGCTCCCCGAAAGTGATTACCTGTAGAATAGCAGCAAACCTACTAATCAGTTTTTCGTGTAGTTCAGTGATTGCTGCAGTTTTATCAGAAAACTCAAAAAATCTTCTTGCTGTGTTTCCATCGTTAGTTGTACCTGATGCTTGCTTGACTGTGTCTATTAAAAGATTTAGTTCGTCTTTAAAATGATCTTGAATTTGTTTTTTCCTTGTCTGGTTGGTACTGGTTGTTGCATAGGTACAGTCCACAGTACATCACCGTCAATTTTGTCCATTCGATTTATGCTTAAAGTCTTGTTAGACTATGTGTTCTCTGTGTTACATAGTTCAATATTCCGTAAGTACATTAAAGTTACAGAGTCAACCAACTTATTTTACTTAGTAAAAGTTTATTTTAAATATATATATATGAATAGATCCCAAAATCCATAACCCTCAAAATATGTAGAATCTTTTATGTAATGCAGCTTTACAGCAGACGTGTTAGCTTTGCAGCCGAAGTGTTAGCTTTGCAGCCTGTGGTGAACACGTAGGCCCCCCCTTACCTTATGCCGTCATAAAGAAAGAAAGTAATCGCTTGCGAATGAATAGCGACATTGATAACTCAGTGCCTCTGCAGAAACCGAATACAAGAGCCGCACGATGGCTCCGCCGCGACTTTCCTATTTTTACGCGCTTGTGATCCTTTTTTTAGGTAAAATGTTACAGTAGTCACATACAACCTACTTGCTTAATTCAAGAACATAAAAATAGTGATAATATTCGAAAAATTAAAATATTTGTTCCACTGATCATATTTTGTTAAGGATAGATGTGAATTTTGAAGTGATTTTTTTCAATTCAACTTTTTCAGGAGTGCAATGTAAGCATGTGAGCAAAAGGAGTTTAAGCAGTAATGTAAAATGTCATGTCACCGGCAGATTTTTCAGGTGCTTGGTTACTATACCTACATATTTTTATCAATATAGTATATTTTAATTACAATAATAGTATCGATAGCATACTGACTGATTTACTTAATAAGAAGCTCATCAGTACCTACGGTGGTTGGCGCTTTCCGCTTCCGCCTAAAAGGATTCGGATGTTGTTTGAGCAGTAACTAAAAACTTGATGCTAAAAACGACTCTCAGTGTAGAAGTTACCGCTTTATTAGCGATTAATAACCTCCTAATTTGAAGTCGGTTAAAAACACTTTATTTTAAGAATACTAATTTAAGCGTAATAGTTACCTAAAACTTGTTACATATTTGAGTTATTATCGTGAAACCATTAACATTTATAAAGGAAATCAAAACTTGTATTTCATTATGAGCGTATTCATGTCCTCTCATGTGATGTGCACGTACAGTAGTGGATGTATACCAGTGCAGAAGCAGTCGCGACCAATGACTTCAAGTGTTTTACGAAGTAGTTAGAGATATAACCTATATTTGGTCACAAATCCGATGACCAAGGCTTTCGAATAAAATTGCTTAACCTCGGCAAGCTAAAGCTCTTCAAATACTTAAAACTTAGAATTCGGCGTCCTGACAGTTGAAATCATTATACATATCGTTTTTTTAGTCTAATTAACTTTAAAGATACTCATATTTTTTAACAAACTTTGTTTATTATCATTATTATTTTATAGAAATCATAAAAATTTTGGTAAGTATGTAATATTTTTGCGAAGAATGAAAGCCTGAGAATGAGAATCATATTTAATCTTTTTCATTAAAAAACCTTCATATTGTTAAACCGACGTCATGTTTTATTATAATATAGTCTAAAAACAAGAATAAATCATTTAAACTAGGCAATCTTTGCAAAATCTTGGTTCGCCGTGATAAACACCAACGCTACATCAACCTGCCTAAAGCTCTCAAATCTTCTCAGTTGATTTTCAACCTAAAGTTAAATGTATAGCATTCATAGTTGATAATAAATATTAAGAGAAATGTTGTAATTTCGTGATCTGTCGGCCTGACGTACTTTCGCCAAAACGTATACGCCCTATATAGCACATACATTGTAAATACACTTATCGTACACCCATCCAATACAAATTATTAAGTTTTTAATGTGATAACAAGAAAACATTATGGGAAGACTTATATTTGTGTTTTATTATTGTGTCAATCAACATCAAAGTTTTTCATTGATACTAGTGATATATTTATATAAAAGAAGTGTATCAAATACGCAAAAATTAAACTTGAAAAGTAACTCGAATTTAAATCAAAATTTCTCTTACAATCTTGCTAATGCAATTTTTCATAAATTATTTCATAGATTTTCAATAGGTTCATCTTATTCAATAGGATCTTCAAAGACTAGTAAATATATTCAACGCTGCAATTTAAGAGACTAGGTTCGTCGTTGCAAGTTTATAATATTCAACTGATTAAACAATCAAAACATAGGTTATAGAGGTAGGACATGGACACAACCGCAATTATCTTGTTCTTCAGAATTCATTATAAATGTGTCTCTGTTCCAATTTTTATTTTATTTTGTTCTAATAAGAGCAAGTTGGGTTTGTTCCTTATTTTTCTATATTTTCGTAGAACAGACTGGAAATCAATTTATTTCAATTTACTATTTATATCTTATAGAAATATTGCATTGTAAATGCAAAAAATTAAATTAAAAACATAATTTACTATTTATTCAATTAAAATAATATTTTTCTAAATTATACCCTAGCCGTGAAAAAACGTCCGTAGCATTAAACAAAAAGCGTAAGATTTTAATGTTATGATATTTATGTAATAAAGGTGTTAAGATATTTTTTTAAGTACTTTCTTTGCTTTTTATCGATAAAAAAATCGTAATAAAAATGTATACCCGAATAATTATTTTCTTTATACCTCGAATAGAACTTGAAATTCATATTTTTATAATAACTTCGTTTCTATCCGGTGGCCCACGATGCCACACGACTTTTTTTCTAAACTTTAATTACATGTTAATTTATTATGAAATCAAAAACTGTTTTATTTATAAAGCAAATAGTAAAACATTGGTGTTATTAAAAAAATAATTTATACCATTTTATTTTTATTTTTGTGGCTCCGTTGTTTCTAGAATATGGGAAATAGGAGGGCGCCTATAGATTATCCGTTTAACTAGAATCTGGCTTACGATGATGATGAATGAGAGACAAGAAGGCGACAATTAAAGTAGTCATGCGATATGCTGATGTTTCAGCAGTTTAAATGATATAAGTCAAAACTGCCAGTATATTACTTACATTTGTTATCATCAGTCCAGTGACACACGGCATTAAGTAAGCAGAGGCATAAAAACTATTAAACAAAAACACACGCATCGATCATTTTTCTAACTGGATAGTGAAATCGCTTCACACATTGCTTATTGTATACGACTAATTCCGAAAGAAGAAGAAAAGTCTGTTGTTTTATAGACTTCTATCTTTTACCCGCGGCTTTACCCGCATTTTTTTTCAATAAAAAGTATCCTATGTTACTTCTAATACCTCCAAGAACATATGAAGTTTCATGATGATCGGTTTAGTAGTTTTTGCGTGAAAACATAACAAACAAACTTACATTCACATTTATAATATTAGTAGGGATTAAATTTTGTGGAAGGCGAGACACACATATATAAAATTTTGTTGTATTCTCTTAGTCCACTCTCGAAACCTACCGAGAAAGTTTTGGACGTGTGCGTTGAGTCCGTCACAAAATCAGTTAAATTTTGGTCCAAAAGTCGGTCGGGTGCGCAATCGTTAAATAATTGAAGTTTCTGGATGAAACGTGTTAAAACATAATTAAATTTTGCATTTTGACTATTTTTTATGACCATGGAAATCACATAACATAAACGCCAACTTGTGTTTCCTACTCCTCTCTTGCCGTTTGTTTTGTGTCCACTCGTTTCTGGAATGGTATCCCTGATTCTATTTGTAGATCTCCCATTAAGGTCAAGTTCAAAAAGAAAATTCTCACATATTTATGTATGTAACTTTAAGCATATTCTTGCATTATATGAATAATCTTAGTGAATTTGTAGTTCACTAGATTACTATCCGTGGTGTAATGAGTTTTTGTTAATCGTTTTTCCCACAGTTGACTGGAAGAGAATTTTACTAACATTAAATCCACTTTTTATAAATAAAGAATAAAAAAACCGCTATGTGTACTTATATGTCATACTTCTTTAGTGTATCTAAACAAAGATAACTAAAAATTTCCTTCCGTGTGTACTCTTTGTTTGTGAAAAGAAAGATAAATTTATATAGTGATCAGTAAGAAGCATCAAATTATGTAAGAATAATAATAATTTATATTATAAACAAATAAAAAGAATACATACCGACAGTTAACCTCAAATCAATAAGCGCATTGTTTATAAAGTTTATATAATAAAAACCATTTTTTAAATAAAATTGTTATAATGTTATCTTAATATATATAAATTACATGTCACGTTGTTTGTCCGCGATGGACTCCTAAACTACTTAACCGATTTTGATCAAACTTCGCAACTATCTGTTATTTGATCTAACTTAAAAGATAGGATAGGTTTTATTTTAATTTAACACAGCAACGCGTGGCTGGTTCAGCTAGTTATATAATATAAAATTGTTATTATAATCTTAATATATATAAATTACGTGTCACGTTGTTTGTCCGCGATCGACTCCTAAACTACTTAACCGATCTAACTTAAAAGATAGGATAGCTTTTATTTTAATTTATAACACAGCAACGCGTGGCTGGGTCAGCTAGTATTATATCAATTATTGTTAACCGCCATATATAATTTAAAATCACACACACACAAACACATTCATAAATATTTGAGTAACTACCTTACGGTATGTCAGGAAATACAAGCACGTTTTCAAAATCAAAAAACCGTTTCATGTTATGAGAACATCTTAGGGACATATCATATAATCTAGAACTTTCTGACATCGTTGTCCACTAATCTGCGGCTGCATTGAAATAGGTAGCGTCGCTCTTAAAAATGCTTTGTGTTCAGTCACAGTATCAAAATCGAGTGGCTTAACAACTTTAACATGCCTCTTTGATCTCTCTCTCTCTCTCTGTCTAACTCTCTACGCTCATTTTCTTTCATTAATTAGTGCAATGTAGCTTTTGAAGAGCGGTTAAACCGCCAATTACTATAAAAAAAAACTTTTGTTGTCAATCAAGTTATCGTCGGCACCTTCAATTGGAGTGCCTATTTCTAAACCCCTTTTTTATAAAGTATAAAAAGTTATATATAAGGGGTATAATATTACTTGGAACTCTAAGAATAGCAATAGGTATGTATTAATTTAAATATTTTTTAAATTTCGTAGTCAAAGTGAAACCTTATTAGTAGAAATCTGAGGTCTGGTAGCGTAACTAACATCGGACCAGCTTGCAAATTCTATACGAGTGACAACGCTAACACTTTTACTGGGGACATGACGAGAAAATTGTATGCTTTGGAGTTCAACCATAATAAGTGTGTCTAATGCAAAGTAGATTGCCGTTACTTTGCACACAACGAACGCTCGGATTTATATTATTACTTGACTTGTCATTTAATTATAGTTTTTGCGCAAGTAAGCCTGCGGAACCTGGCAGTTCGGTACAGTCGAAAATAAACCGTGGCTGCTCACCACACAGAGGGATATAAACAAAAAAAAACAATGTGCCTCTTTCACGCCTAAAAAATAATTATAAAAATACTTTTCAATCTACATAAGCTAACTATTCTATAGAACTTATTTTTTTTTATAGAATTATACATAAAAATACTCGTATTACGATCCAATCAACAAACATCTAGCTATTAAATTCACCTGTTTAAATATTTTTATTCTGTTTTAAATTTATTTTTTTACATTTACATTTATTTTATATCTTATATTTTTATTATAAAACTGAAGACATAAAAACAATCTTCAGGAATATTCTTCAATTATTTCCTTCAGATTCACTATCACTGCCTTTAGAGATATTAACTTTTTATATCTGATATAATGCCTAATTATCAGCCTTTAGGAGACCATTGTTGGTCTCTTCTTTAGAGCATCATAAGGAGCGGCTTCCCAGGTTCTGGCAATCTTTACCAAGTTTTGGTCCACCTAGTGGGAGTCCTCACCATGCCGCGACCATTTCTTAATCCCGCTCGAAAACCTATCTTTTCCAGCGACTGTTATCATTTCTGCGAGCAATGTGAATTGTCAGATTGCCATTTCAGCTTAGCGACTTGAACATGCGTATGTCCTCTCATTAGTTACGATTTGTTTCACGCACAGAATCCTAGCATAGAACATAGAACAACTACGTATCAGTGTCGTACATCATCACTGGCAACACGCAATGCCCGAACACCTTAGTCTTTGAGCCGAGCAATATCTCACAACTTCTCGAAAAATTTAATTGAATATTCGTCGACAACTTCAAGGGTATCTTTCCCAACAGTCACCGATATGCGTTCGACATGGACATTTTACATAAACTTCGTCTTGTCCATGTTAATTTTTATACCCTCACCTATTAGGAAACTCTAAAGAGGTCGCTATAATGGTACACACATACTGCACCGAATCTTCAATTATATCTATATCAACGGCAAAATGAAGTTCAGGTATTACGTTTACAAATAATGCATATTATACAGAACACTTTCTTACTTTTACCTAAAGTTGAATAAAAATTCAAACAGAAATGTGCTGAATTATCTACACCTGTTTTTCCTGCACTCTTTAAAACATAAAGTAATTATTTTACATTGCAAAATGACTACAATACAAATGTTATAAAACTGCTAAAAAGCTTGAGGGAAATGAAAATTCAGAATTTCTAGTAATAAATTCACCAGATATGTAACCACGAACTTTAAAAAAAAGGCGATTACATTGAGTGATTAAAATGTGTGTCAGTGGGTAAAGAAAGCATTTTAGCCACTGAAATGCATTCGGACGTAACTTCCGGGGCATGCATAACGCACGCGGCAGTGGCGCCGCGCACACAGGCAGGAAACGCAGGAAACTTTGAGGGTAATGACCCCTCGACTTTCGCCGCAACCTTGACTGAGCGACGCGAGCAGCAGTGCTTCGCATCGTTTCCTAGTGTGCCTCGAGAAATTTACTTTCGCTGTTTATTTGATCGGTGTGAATTACGTATGCCTTTTTCGTGACAAGTCACAATTTATATTTAAAACATTTAATTAAATCTCAGTCTCAGAACAAGCTTACACAGTAAGGACGCCAAAACAATAATGGGATTATATGTCAAAGTTAAAAACAAGAAATAACTATAAAGCTAGACGCAATACTTTCACTTTTTGTCGCTGGAGACAGCTCAGTATTTTAAAAAACCCATTTAGTTAATAACATACTTATACGCGTGAAAGATATAATCCTGTTTTACTGCAGATCAACTGGTAAAAACAAGCTCTATAATGTACTAATATAACTAAAGATATTTCAGGTGGGGAAAGGCTAAGAGCTATAAGTAGAAAACATTAGCTTAGTAAAGCTTAAAATATAGTAATATTAGTAGATTAGCTTTGTGGATCTGGATACTACTGAAAAAAATAGATTTTTAGTTTGAATGATATCATCATTTTTATATCTAACTAGCGGCCCGTCCCGGCTTCGCACGGGTGGAGAAAATTCTTTAAATTGTTTCTAGCATTAAATATACCTAGCCTATGTTACTAAGCGTGAATGTAGCTTTCCAATGGTGAAAGAATTTTTGAAATCGGCTTAGTAGTTTTTGAGTTTATTCATTGCAAACATAGAAAAACACAAAAATGCAAATCTTTCCTCTTTAGTGTAGATGAAATTTTTACTACATAATAATTAAACTTGAATCCAGAGTCGTGCAGGTGTTTATTAGTTTTATTCAGCTTTCCTCATATTTTGTATATAACACATTGTTAAAATGTGGACACGTTTTAATTTTATAAAATCAAAATGTTTAGGCTATGCGTCTATAGGTATGTGTTGATCGTTCAAATGCTGCGAGGTTGTATAGAACATACGTGAAAACAATATACCTGCCTTTAATGTCTTCTAATTGGATAAAATAACTTGTCATTTTGTTTTACTTAAAGTATTTCTTCACTAATAGTTATTTCATTACAGAAACCCGGATCGGTTGGAAAAATCCATGTGGACGATTGAAGAATGCGCCAAATACTATCTGTGCGTAGATGGCGAAGTTTACGAGTTCCGCTGTTCAGAAGGTCTGCTTTTTGACGTCAACAGACAGAAATGTGATAAAGCGCTGAATGTGTACAACTGTGACATCGCAACAGGTTTGTCCATTGTAATGGTGAATTTACTCTTAACACCCATCAAAAAAGTAGTTATCAAGCAATACACTTTGACGTTTGGACCTACCTACCTTATGGCATTTCCATTTTTTTTCTAGAAATTCTAATTCCGAAGCCGCTGCTCGAACAAGCGAGTTGTGCAAACGAGACTCACTTGGGATGCGCAGACGGCGCCTGCGTCCCCGCCGAGTACTTCTGCGATGGATCCAGTGACTGCAATGACTCATCTGACGAGGTTTTTATACAACTTGTTTGGTGTTTAAACAAAAAGCCCCCTAAAACCATAACCATAGATTATGGTTTCTACTTTCGACAACCATAGTTCTTAACAGCGCAGGGGTTTAGAGACAACGATATGCGACAGTGGTCGATATCTCATTTACACCACCGCTTTAACACTTCGCTAGTAGTACGGGTAGAATTACGGGTGCAGTTCAGGCCCTGAACAATGATCTGTTGCATGATTGTGTTCAGATAGGTAGTCTCGTGTATGAAAAACCAAAGTCTAGCTGTTTGCTTAAAAGAATTAGTCGGAATTTTTACATATCCTTTCAGGATATCCTCAGGGAACCCACTTAGGACAAATCTTATGTTTATTCTATATTAACGATAGACATGAATTAATATAATATTCTCATACCTTATTGTTCCCAGAAGAGACTAAAATCTTTAAAATAGTTTAAATTAATTAAGTTTATCAAAACAATAAACTATGGAATCTTTAATCTAATCTTCTTAATATATATAAATTACGTGTCACGTTGTTTGTCCGCGATGGACTCTTAAAATACTTAACCGATTTTGATCAAACTTCGTAACTATCTGTTATTTGATCTAACTTAATAGATAGGATAGGTTTTATTTTAATTTATAACACAGCAACGCGTGGCCAGGTCAGCTAGTACTTCTATATATTCTTTATATCTTGGTTATATAAATAGTGTATTTAAAACCCTTCCCAAATTCTATGACATATAAGATATTATGCTTCTCTCTTGCTAGATCTATACTTTACTTTCGATCAGCGGTTTAGAATACGCTGTATCTACATAAACCAAATAGAAAAATCCCAAAAGAAGTAGAAGAAGGAAACTTACAAAATATTCATAAATCATCATTATCGGAATCAAACTTTTTCTTGAGGGCCATAAACATAAACTTTTAAAATCTAAAATGAATTCCTCATCATCCTCTCGTTTATCTCATTAGCCTCTATCTTTTTTAACATACAATATCGTAGACAACATAAACATAAGCAACACCTTTTAGCCTAGTAGGTATTTTTTTTTTTAAATTGCGCCCTTAGCGTTAACTTTTTTCTTTTCGCCTTTGGTGAATTTTACTTACAATTACGATTCTCCAGAAACTTGTAAGAACTCTATTTGTCAATCAATACCAATATCGCACTTTGTACATACCCAAATATTTTATAAACTGAGAAAAAACTATTGTTATTCCTGATTCCCATTTATATTCTGAATCTAAAACGTATTATAAAATATCGCCCCTGGGTCCACATGAGACCCATGTCGAATCTGCGTTTCCTAACAAGGCAACCTAGACAGCGTAATCGCTTAAAACCACTGTTCCAAGAAGATTCTATCAAGTTGTAGACAACAACTGATGCTTATTGAAATTAAACAAAATTATCACTTTTTTATCTTGACCTATGTATGACTCAAGCGCGTTGATGTCTTTTGTTAAGCGAGAATGTTGAGATACTATTAAATTAAAATGAATCGTAATGAGATTATTTTATTTGGATTTTTTTCTTAATTATGATTTCAAGTCATACCAGGCTCATAAAATATTTTATAAAATGTACTAACAAGATAGTGTGGTGTCTGTTGGATATAGAGTAGAATAGCACCAAACCTCAACACTTCTTTCTGTTGAGAAGATGATTAAACAGCCCATGTGTTATTCTGATGTCTTGCTGTTAACAAGTAAACGATAATTAAATAGTTTTTAAAAACCCGCTGTCCCTTTATTTTTGTGCCTTTCGTAGGCATGTCAAGAGATGGCGCTGCTAGGTTAATTCTGTTTTCTAAAAGGCACTAATAAAACAAGTTTTTATATAATATATCTTCAACACAAAAGTTAGGTCATAAGATTTTAATTTATTCTGAAAATAGGCACTGAAAAAATGGGGAAGGCATTTTAAAAAACAAAATTATATGTATGCGAAACCGTGCAACTAAGCTAGTATGATTTTGATTAAATTTTAATAAATAATTATAAGTGAGGTCTAAATATGAATTGTACCGAATTCGGAAAGGAGTTTGCGTAATTTAGTTAAGTAATTTAACGTGCATTTGCACGTACTTAGTGATGGTCGATTGTTCCAAATAAATTATTATTCTAATATTTTTTCGGTTATGTTTGAATGAAAGTAACTGGCAACCTGTTAAACCAGATTTTTTTTTTCATTATCAATGCTGTCTTATATAACATGAGCTATAGCTCAATTTAAAGAGCAGTAGACCGTACATCCAAAGGTTACGGGTTCAAGTCCCACCTGATAATAACAAGCGAGCAGAGTCGATATATATAACAAAGAAATATGACAAGGACAAATTTAACTTTTCTCAAATGTCAGACCATTGAGGCAAGTTGAATTTTTCTCGTAATAATTTCTTTAGATATAAAATCTAGCGATAAATGCTTAAATAACAAGAAAATATTACAAAAATGTTACTTCTTCATTATATTCGATATTTGTTAAACTATTACTTCGATGTTATAAATAGATAGTACTTAACATTAAGAAACGACGTATGTGTCAGCTTAAGAAATACTTAGAAAAATTCGACGCATCTCTCAGGTCTTAATAGCTCAACTGGAAGAGTACTAGCCCGAATAGCGAGAGGATATGGGCTCATGTACTGTCTTTTTTCTTGAAATAACTTCTTATCATTTAAAAGTTTAGCGGTTAAGTACTTTAATAGCTTAAATATATTATATAGTAATTGAGTTTTATATCAATAAATAAGAAAATAAACAGTACGTAACAAACAAGAAAGTATAATCGCGAGCTTTATATATGAATGAGTGAGTGACACCTAAAAAAATACGCAGTGCAGTGTTCTTGTGTTGCAAGCCGTTTATTTTTTTTAATTTGTACGGTATTTGTTTCTAACCTAAGTTACAATTAATCAACTTATTTATTACGTTTACTTATGCATTATAAATGTGTTAAATAAATCAATTATAACGTTTGATGCTTTAGCATTAAACGTAATAAATTAAAATCATGAAGTTATACAAAATATTACAAACGGATCAAAGCGATAATGTTCATCTTTAGTTTTATGAATCTTTAGATAGTTGGACTTTGGGCAAGCAGAACTTCCGATGCTCTGAATGATTTCAGTAGGATGAATCCGTATAAAACTAACTTGATTTTTTATTCTAATGATTATTTCAATCGATTAATTATATTCATTCGAAATATTCTAATAGGACATTGTTCCAATCAACTTGAACAGTAGTTAAAACCTAGCTATTCGGATGATCTTATCAACATAACGTAATTATTCTTAAGCATGATTCAGTACAGTAAAGGCAGTACTTGTTGTTTCTGTCCGTCCGTCACAGATTTCCTATATTAAAATATTAATATTATTATATTTAATGAATTTGAATTTTAAGAACACAATTCTGGCCCAATGAAAAATTCAATTAAAACTATCAAAGTTCTATTAAATTTCAGCCAACATAACTAACAACTATGCATAGTTTCATTGTTATTAGAAAACTGTATTAGTGGTGGAAATAAAATTACTTAGTGTTTTATATTAAGTGTTGCAGAGGAAGACTTGTGGAAATAATAATCTATTTCATAGATTTTTTTATAATAGTTCAAATAAATAGAATTTAGATATTGTTACGTATGACGGAGGGCTGTGAAGTAGATAATAATATTATTTGATTTTCCAATACCAAGAGCTCGTAACGTTCGTTCTCAACTCTTCATCCAAAGGTTGTAAGCTTTTTTTAAATTATATTAACAATGCGTGGAACACATTTTTAGTACTCCCGTTAACTTTGCATGTGGTAAGGTATATGCTAGTGGTACGAATAGACCCACGTCCGTAGTGCATCGGCGAGGATAGAACTTAGCCCTCTTGGATTACAGTTGGATTACGGGCTACAGTCGCCTTAAAGTTAGCAAGTTATTAGCAATTATCTCTTAGTTTATATCCCTTTTGATGCGTAGAGTAAATATAAGGACCGTTAAACATCATTCATTGCACTAAATGCGAAAGAAAATTGCGGATACAGCCACTTTGTTTTTAGGTAAGTAACTTTATGCTGGAATTATTGCTTAGATGTAAGTATTCTTATTACAATAAATACATAATTTGTAAAAATGTACATATTTTCACAAGTGTTGTTAATGTCCCCATTCGATTACACAACATTACTCGCATTAAGGAGTAGGTTTGAAAAAACATACATTGATTACTTGCATCAGTGACTCTTACCTCCACGCACCGCACTGTTATATCACTACTGCCAGCAATAACTATACTCGTAAAAATATTCCGCGGTAATTAGCTTTGTGCTCAGGAAACTAATTTAATTTCTACTACTTAAATCAGTTCTTCGTTATGAGTTATGACGTAGTGTCAAAATCCATATATTCTATCAAATAGTTTTCGTAGTAATTTGTTAATCCTTGCTAAGGACTAGCTGACCCAGTAACGCCTTGCTATGGTAACGTTAATTGATACAATGGAAAAAAGCGGGGAAAAGAGCGGACAGACAAACACACAAACAACAAATTTGTGTTCTTAGATTATGGACTAGCTGATCCGGTAACGCGTTGCTATGGTAACGCGTATACAATGGAAAAAGAGCGGGGGGGGAAAAAGCGGACAACAAACACACTAACAACAAATTTGTGTTCTTAGAGTATATATTAGCTCTTAATAAATTTTACGACCGCTGTATACCTCAATAGAGCCTTGTCTGTTGAGGTCAAACTGCTTTTGGCGTAAAGCACAATTAAAGACAAATATACAATGTGTCCCGTAACCAGTGTCGGAGCCTTTAATGGTGTTAAATATGGCATTTTTTATCAAATAATTATCCCTCAAATTTTGTTTATCTCTTACGGCCGCCATTTTGTTTTCTTGGTAACCAAGACCCAGGTCTTAGTCTTGGTCAGGAGAGCCCAGGCTCTCATAGTAATTCGACCACCACTACTCATGTAAATGTCCTATCAACATTAAAAAAGGTGTCGTTTGATAGCTAAACACGAAGACAACAGTTCCACAGCCATCATGTTTCAATTGTCATGTAATAAAAAATAGAAAAAATAATGAAAGAAAAGCATATAATTTTTTTTTTGCTTTTTGAAAAAAACCAAATTTGTTGATAAAACTTGCCATATTTCACACCATTAAAGACTCCGACACTGGTGACGGGACACATTATATATAGCTAGTTTGAAATTTTCAATCGTGGTCGTGACAATCTGAGTAATGAATTTCGATATGGTTGCCCGTCCATCACTTTAATTTAAAAAAAAAACGATATGAGCCTTATGTTTACAACAGACATTCATATTACTTACCATGAGATTCGGATATTATTAGACAAGGGTATGAGTTAAATAAGTATAATAAAGTTAAGACAAATATTTCGGTGCTCTCGGGGATCCCACACATTTGCCTGACAAGCTCAACGTCACTCTGTGTCTTACCAAGTGACGCAGTACCTGAGCGCAGTACAGATTCGACGAAATGGACTCAAAATTATTGTCGGACATAAGTATTGCATATGAGTTAATATTTGAGAGTTAGTCTGAATTTTAAATTTTAACTCAAACGCGATTTAAATTTTGCATATATGAAAACCACGCAGCCAAAAGATTTTTTTAAAAGGAAATCCAAAACTTATTATGAGATCCGATCTGGCACCTTTTGACTTTATTTGTTTCCAAAAATAAGAACCAACTACGAGGGCAACGATTTTCCTCACCAGAAGAATCTGTCGAAGAGTATAAAAAACATGTTTCTAAGATGAACACAGAGGAATGACATAAATAATTAAATTTAAAATTGGTTTATTCGAATAAACAATAAATTCATAATTTTACATTCATAATTTTTTCTTATTCATTTTTAATGCGCCCTACATATTTAAATAATAACGATACGACTTAGAAATGTCATTGGATTATGTTAGAAATTAGCTTGTATTTACGATACGTCTGCAGCGTCAGCAGTATTTCCATGCGAGTAAAAGTTACCTCACAAGTGTTCTATCCGGTTTTTTAGCTGTATAAGCTTCTTAAGTAGTTATTAATTGTGTGAATGTGAAAATCGCGCAGCAGTTAGTTATATTTATCCAAAATAAACACTAGAAATTCACAATGAACAAGTACATAAAAGCTGATTATATTTATGGACTTAAAAGTATCAGATAGATTCAGACTACAGTAATTTAAGTTTAAAGTGGCATAGTTTTTAAGAAATACAGCGCGCATACCTCAGATTAAGTATAAATGAGTGATAATTATTACAAAGCGCTAAAAGTCACCGCTCTTACTCATGTTATCATTCTATAACCCCAGGGCTGGTGTGACGGCAACTACGACCCGAATGGCGCGACGCCCTGTGACACATACCAGTGTGAGCTACCTGAGTGCTTCTGCACCAAGAATGGCACTGAGACACCGGGCAGTCTTGTGCCTATGCAGGTCCAACGTAGTTTATACTAATATTAAAATATATACACTCATATTGATCTTCTTTAAAATGAAGATACTTTATTCGGTTTACTTTCATTTTCAAAAAACTTTCAAGATAATAAAACTTCCACAATATAGAATTGCCTTATGCATAAGTAATGTCCAATCCAAGGTGATAAAATCATTTCCTGTGCGAGTTTACATAGAAAGATTACTATTACAATAATATGTAATAACAACTCAATTCATTGTATATATAAGTATATATTTTCTTTTGTTTATTTATTAGTTAATCAGACATCAACTAAATGGAAAATTACATAACCCTTATATTTTAATTTCAAATAGATAATATAGTACATCATATTCATAAAATATAACTGATAAAAATATAAAGTTTTAGCCACACATTTACATTTACACCTAATCAATAATTGCTCACGGTCGAAACTGTTAAGTTCAAGAATAAAGATGTAGATACACCCTTTGTACACTATCAATTTATTATCTAACCTCACCCACAAGGTCTATGAACTATCTCACAACAATGACCGATCATTCAACAGACTCCACAAATGATAACGGTGACATTTCACGGACCGGTAAACCACGAGAATTGGGACATTTACACCAAGCACCTGTTCACTCCAGAAAAGAAGAATCCCAATGGGTGTTCAGTGAAGGCAACCTTCTTCGTATCTCACTCTTACTCAAACTACAGGCACGTGCAAAAATTGTGGAACGACGGCCACGAGATTGCTGTTAACTCAATAACGTAAGTCTTAGATTTGTCGATATGGTCAAATAGAGCACATTGCATCATTAAGGTACTCCCAGACCAACTTTACACCTACGTACTTTTCCGTTATTAACCTTGTTGATATGCTGTATAGAAAAGGTTGTCTACTTTCCCTGACAGATCCCTCTTAAATCTCTCACACTTTCCCTTTCTACATCATACTTTATACTAAACTAATTAGCTACGGGTATTATGTGTATTTATCTTTCTTTTTTCTGAATTAAATCTCACAGAAATAGAGGACCCGAAGAATGGTGGTCAAGAAACGCGACAATCGAGGATTGGTTTGATGAAATGGTGGGACAGGCTAACGTCATCCATAGGTTCGCCAGAGTTCGTATGGAGGATTTCCGGTAAGCAGCGCACAAACAATATAGTATAAGAGCCAAATGGTAACCTCAGTTCTTTGACAATAACGTTATAAGTGTAAGATTTTTTCCAGTAGTAAGCTTATTTACCGCCTGAGATTTGATTGTCTGTCATAAAAAAATCGTACTTTTGGTAATGATAAAAAAAAATTTAAGAATAAGTAAAAGTAAAACTTTCTTTCTGTTGTCAAAAGTACACAGCTAAACTAATTTGCCACGCGTTAATAACGGTCTATTTATATTTCTAGACAGCAATTTTGATAGCCTTCTAGTTCATATACCGAAAGTATAGAAGTATTATTATCATTTAAAATATATCTTACACTAAATTATGAAGACGTAATTTTATGATGTATGAGCTGATTATCCACAAAGGACTTTCTAGATAATCTCCGACGACTATACTAATATGTATATACCATACTAATATATACTAATAATACCAATATTCATATACCCATATAACTTAACACAATATTGTTTAGACAAGTAATTTCGATTTTACAATCTTGTTTGGTGGCAAGGATGGCGTTCGTGTAATATAGTACCCGCGCGGCGGCGCCGCGCCACCGGCAGTAGCGTGGTCGGTCGGCCTGATTTGACTATTATGTGATTATTTTCAATAAAAAACATCGGTTATCATTTACATGTAAAAAAAATCAGCAATATTTATTTATTTATTTTATTACATATAAGACCAACTACTATAACGACGCACAGTTATTTTAGGTTAATAGAGAAAGCGAGATGTTTCAAAACTTATTATTATGGTGATCATGTCATCAGATAGCGCCATTAGCAAAATACTATTTTCTAAAACGCCATAACAATATTATTTAAATTGTTTAACTTTGTCGACCTCGCCCCACGCACAAAAGTTAAGTGACAAATATTATTTCTTCTATTCTGCGTGTGAAATAGGAAAAATCTACTACAGATAAGTTAGAAAATTTAGAAATGTTATTTAATTATTCTGGCTTCACGCCTTTTCACTGAAGGAAACTTTTAACTTTTACAGATTATTAAAACGCGTTTGCTGTCATATTCCTAAAAATGCTGCGTTCGTTTCATATAAATTGCTAAATAAATTAATTATTTAATTTGTAAATAAAATGGGTTTGGTTTGCTAAGGTTAAATAGTTTGTGGTATCCTTAATTTACATATCGCTTGTAAGAAAATAATAAAGACTTTATGTTTTTATTTACCGAATTTGTGACATTAAAATATTTTTTTTTAACATTTACGTTATTGTAAATTCACATTTTTTAAATATTTCTACCAAACAACCACCTTCGTTGACTCGTATTTTTGTATACAAGCTTCAAAGTAAAGACGCAGCAGTTCAGCCACAGTCGAATGAAAACACATTTAAAAAATTTCATCGGTTTAAAGGGATTTTATAATAAACTCACACTCTTAATTATATTTTACAGGGGCCTTCGCGTTCCCTTCTTGTCAGTAGGTTGGAACCGACAATTCCTGATGATGCAAGAGTTTGGCTTCGTGTATGACTCTACCGTGGTGGCACCCCTGGTCGACCCACCGTATTGGCCTTACACTTTGGACTACAAGATGCCTCACAAATGCAGTGGTAAATGGCTTATATTGACGACCGTAGCGACAACATCTTGCCTTTCTCACCGACGATCCTGGGTTCGAGTCCTGGAAGGGGCAGATGTTTGCGTGATGAATACGAGCATTATATTTCTAACCGTTACCCTATTATCCATAACACAAGCCTTACAGTGCTTACTTTGAGCTAGGCTAATTGGTGTGAATGTAAGATAGATTTATTATAGGTAAATAAATAAAAATAATTATTACTTCCTTACTGCTACTGAATATAAAAATATGTATTTACGTCCTGCTTTATTAAAATTATCAATAACACATATTAAGTACCTACCTATGCATGAAATGAAGTATCAAAAATTCAATTAACACAACAAATAGTTTAAGATAACATTATTAATTTGGTAGTGCTAATTAAAGGTTGTGGATTGGATAATTTACAGTAATAGAAACATGCCATAGGTCGGATTTCTGAATATAACAACATCTCGCATCTGCAATTGCCGCATTCTCAGGTTGCATCATGTCATTTGTCGCAAACAATGGCGCATCTTGCACTTACTTGGTGCAATCTGTGGTTGAGCCCAACCAGGAACTTGTTCTAACAGTTACTGATTTATCTAAACATATTTCACACGCTCCACTTACCATCTACGTGTATGGCTCACTAACACCTCTGAGCTTGTATCTGATACGAAATCAAGCTCGTCCAGATAAAAAATAAGCAGGAATGCCTAAACTGTTAGAAAAATACACTCTAAAAAATAAAAATATTAGTTAAAGTTTGGGCTTGGCGCTACGATAGCCTTTGTCCAATTCAGTCCGCGTCCAGAAGACAAAGCGTATAGTAAGTTCATGTGCAGTCGATGTACTGCTGCTAACATAATAAATAATAATAAATAAATATTTCCTACATTCACACCAATTAGCCTAGCCCAAAGTAAGCACTATAAGGCTTGTGTTATGGATACTAGGGTAACAGATAGATATACATATATGATACATAGATAAGTAATATTCATAGAAATATATATAAACACCCATGACTCAGGTACAAATGCTCGTATTCATCATAAAAACATCTGCCCCTTCCGGGATTCAAACCCAGGACCGTCGGTGCGAAAGGCAGGATCGCTACCGTTGCACCAAACGGTCGTCAAAAAAAATTTTACAAAAATACATTATGTTATGTAAAAGGGTGTTTATTGTACATTATTATGTGGAGAAAAATCGGCTAGTTATTAGACGAACAAAAGGACCTAGCATAAAACATATTGTTCTAATTTTATTTGATTGCACCGACATCGTTATTAACTACAAGATCACATCTTATGGCGTTTTAATCAAAGTTGCTTATAAAATATGTTGTTTGGTATTTTCGTAGTAAACAACCAGTACTGTCCCACGAGAAGTTATCCAGGACTTTGGGAGATGGTCATGAACCCACTAGCCAACGGCAACAGCACTTGCCCTACACTAGACCTCTGTCCCAACAAACTTGGACGTGGCGACGTATACACGATGCTTATGAACAACTTCAAGAGGCATTATCTGACTAACAGGGCGCCTTTCGGCATACATTTAAGTTCAACTTGGCTGAAGTCCAACGAAGACTACTTGTTTGAATTTAAGGTAGGCACTATATAAATCAAGCATCTTATTTCCAAGTATATTGCTTTAAAAATCTTTAAACAATTTGTCACATATTCCACATTAGTTTGTTTTACACTTGCAATTAATTAAATACTTTTTATTTCGCTTTATATTATTGTAACAATTATAAAATCGTGGATACACGCATAGAGTAAACGGTAATATGGTAGTGCCCACTTTTAATGTTTTGTCTCTGTGCTAGTACTCTTAACTACTCTTAACCTTTATATTTAAACAAGACTCTTAATAGCTACCAGAATAGTTAGTAGATACTATAAATTACTAGGTACTTTACTTGACACATGTACAGTCAAAACCAATAATAAAGTAGGGTACCCCATAGAACTATGTCACAGTACGTTATTTGATTTCTTCCTTACATCAGTTTATTTGCTATATATATTTAATATATATTTAATTAGTCCCGACTGCACTTGTATCTTATGACTGCATACGAATAAAGTCAAAATGTTTTTTGCGCCTGCCCGCTGCCCGTATTAGCCACACCCTTGTGTTTATTACTGGTAATTGCAAACTCTTCACTAATCGCGTGATGTGAGGAAATATAATGCTTTGTAAATAAATTTTAAACTTATTAGTAACGAAGACAATTGTACGGCTAGATCGCAATCAAGAAAATTTTCGTCTCGTCTGCATGCAGTCTTTGCGTTCCCGCACATGACCAATTATGAAAGATTTTTTTTTCACCGAAGTTTTGATCGACTCAACACACGTCCTAAACTTTGTTGGTAGCTGCCGAGTGAAGTGCACGACATGAATTTCAGAGGATCATTATGAGTCATTAAAAGTCACGGACAATCGGACGTGTGGTTTAATCGGTCACAAAATTGGTCAGTGTGGGTTAACCAAAAAATAAGTGTGGGTTTTAACTGCCTCCCCTTATGTAAGCATCAAATATGTCTTCCAAATCCTTTCTATTTTCTTTTCAGAGATTTATGAATGAAATTTTAAGGCTACCAGACGTCTACTTCGTTACAAATTCTCAAGCTATCGAATGGATTAAGAGACCAACTCCTGTAATTCAACTGAAAAATTTCCATCTTTGGCAATGTCAACATCATCGCTTTGAGGAGAACGAAGTCGCATGCACTCAGCCAAGGACCTGTAAACTACCCTCCAAGATCCTTGCTCACGATAGATATATGATAACGTGCACAGAATGTCCAAAATCATATCCTTGGATAAGAAATGAATTTGGTGTAGAGTGAATTTAATGAATTTACACGTATTTTAGCTGGATTTTCACTAGGGCATTGCTTTTATGTTGATACTAGTTTAGAGTTAAAGACCCGAGATTCCATACCTTCAAAAGCTTCAAGCAGTTGCAAGCTATAACTATAATTGAGACTCCCTGGCATGGCAAAGAAGAAGTAAATGTGCCTAAATTGTTAAAATATGTCATGTTAAGTATCAAAATTATAACCTCTTAAAGGCCTAAGGGCATCCCATTGTATCAATGATTTTGCCATATCAGCACAAAGTGCTGCTGCATTGTTTTTTAAATCTTTATTATAGGTAGGTATGCCACACAATTCCTTGTAGCACTCTTTTTTTAATAGTCTATCAAAAATACTATTAAACCACATTGTGCAACCATAATGTTCCATGTGGCAACATCCTCAAAAATAAATGAGATTTAAATGGAGTTTATTATTGAGGACTCAAATTTACTATTACGGTTAAGTAATTTATCCTAAAGTCTAATTTTTATTGCATTCTGGTATTTTTAGTATTCAAAAGTCAAGCTGCTTATAATTATATTTAAATATGTTCTAGTGGACATCCAGACAAATAATGTATTGAAATAGTTACCATTTTGTAAATTATTATAAAATTAAGTAGAATTGAAATTTAGTTTATAATTTTTTGATATTATATTAATTCAATATCTTAAACCCATTTCTAAATGATAGTTGTATAACAAAAAGTGCAATAATTTATGATTTAAGAAATTTAAGTCAAAACTATTTCTAATGTAAATTAAGTAATAATAATAAAGATTTGCCATTCCTTGATATAAAAAGTTTTCTGTATGTATTCAAGGAAATAAAGTCAAAGGAATTTCTTTGCAGTACCAACCATATGTACTAAATACCTGTGTACCTATATTTTTATTTTTTGGAAAACATTTAGTAAATTTTACAAAAAATAAAACTGTTTTATTGTTCTTAAAGTGTAATTACAGTAATAGCTTATATAATAGAATGATACAACTAATTCTGCTAACACTATCCTTCTTGTGTTATGAAAGGATTAGGTATTGCTTCCATGCCATCCATAGGACAGATCAAAACCACTGAAGTACCTCGGCATACAACCAAACCAAGCGCTCTTGTGTCATCAAGAAGTTTATATGGGTCATCTGGGTCTAAATAAGAAAAAAATAATTATTATGCTGGTGTAATAAGACAGTTATTGAAAATTACAAAACATAGATAACCTAATAATTAAGTTCACTTTGTGTAATTTACTTACTTAAATGCATTTAGTTACACTAAGTTAGTTTGAGTTAAAGATTAAGCAATAAGTAGTAATACAAACCTCTAAGAAATTCTGTGGTATTATCCAATACAAGATTTAACAGAGGATCATAACCCTTAAGAATCCCTGCTGCTTCGCGGCCTCCGGCGAATTTTACGCGAATACTTTTTTCTAAATACTTGCTCAAGTCGAGAATAGACTCTTTTCTTCGTTTCTCCTTGTTGTCTCCAGCACCCTGACTACTCTAAAAGTAAATAACACAAACATTGAGATAATAGCAAGTTATTACATATACAGGATTTTTTAGGAGGATTTGAAGCTAGTAGGAAACTTTACTTTGGTTTTTTCTCCTCCCTCCTTAGTGGCCATAGCTTTTTATAATATTTCAATAGTAAATGAACTGTTCAAATACCTAATTAATTATTCTAAATCGGCAAACACAAAAGTAAGGTTATTATTGTCACAGATTAACCACCCAGATGAAAACCAACCTAGGAGCGACCGAGATACAAACGATATACAAAAAAACAAAGAGTGATTTTAAGTACAGGTTTTTGTTGTTTTCCTATAAGAATACGCAAAGGGTATAAAACTCCTACAACCTAATCATTGGATATTTATTTTCTTAATTAAATAATGATAAATTATGATGATAGTTAATTAATAACTAATAAATGATCAATGGATAATAAAGGAATAGTCAAATAATGTTTTCCCTAAATTTCAGTGAAGAAGTGGAATTTTATTGAAGTCTCCTCGTGGACTTGTGGAGAGAGCGTGAAAAGCCACCTTCCACTGTTTTGTTTCACTTGCCAACACTTGTTCATGTTCACAATCACTTGGTTCACCACCGTTATAAAATATTTATATCCTTCATAAGACAGTGGCGCTTTGCACTCTCGCCAAAAAGCTAATCTCCTATTCTTGCCAAATCATCCCCGAAGTCTCAAGTGGGACTAAGCAGAAAACAACGTTAGAAAAAGGTCAAAATTCGTAAAACATTTTTGATTGTTTTTGACAAACCTTGATTTACAGGAGATTATTACTCAGACAGATGTCAACTAATTAATTCCATGTACTTTACCACCCGCATATTTGTATACAGTAAAGACTTTTTTATGCTTTTTAATTTACTTTTGAAGGGATTAAGATTTTGATTATCTATTAACTTCGATTTGTAGATATTCATTTAAATAGAACTTTTACCGCTGTAGGTGTTGTCATCTATTACTTATAACTAGCCGCATGTAACTTTAGGGTTGTACGAAACGTGGAGGGGATAGCTGCACATGGGTACTGTCGCGCACACAACACCGATTAGTAGATTAATTAGGTACTTTATTAATAATAGCAAAATAATGTTAATTAGAGTATTTTAATGTACTATTAAATAGTAAATCTAGCGGTGAACAAACTGTGGAGGTCAGCTGCTATTTGAGTAATGTATTTAATTAATGTTCAAGTGTGCCAGAGTTCTGTTGTCAAATTAAAATTTATTTATGTTATGTAATATCAAAACAAAAACATAAAATGAGACAGTTTTGTGTTTATAAGAGACTGAAGCCTACACTAGGCACTACCTAAATCTGCTGCTTGAAAGGATGGGCTTCCCTCTTGGCGATATTCTTTTATTTTGCGTAAGCATTCGATACGTTGCAAACGTATATTTGAAACACGGGAAGAGATATGTAGATGAATTATAATTAATTACTTTGTTCTTTTATTTTATATTAGGTTAGGTTAAATAGGTTTTCAATTTCATTGTAGTTTTTAGTTTGCAGCCAACTTCGTAATTTTTGCTTGCATGAATATGATGACAAGGCGTGGAAATTAAGAATTTTATTAATTTTATTATAAATATGTGCGGATTGTACTGTAAACTGCCTCTTAGCGTAAGCAGTTCTTACATGGGCTACACGAGCTACGTTCAAAATTCTTCTTTTATTTTGTGTATTTAAATTTAGTGGATGGTTTTTATGTACTTTTAAAAGGGCGTGTAGGATATATAGTTTTCTAACAGATAGGAGGCCACATTCAGAATATAGACTGTCGGTTGGAAACCTATAAGGTTTGAAGAATGTTACCTTCAACAAAGATCTTTGTGCCCGTTCCAATTCCAAAAATTTTATTTTCGTGGCTCCTCCCCAGATCGGGATGCATGCATATATGCACCTTTTTTATTACTCATTGATCGAAGTTATCAATATCTGTGGCGGGTTTTGATCTGGAGCGTTTTTTGCCTGGTGTTCTAATATTATTAATCTCATATTAAATCGGAACTGTTGGCTTCAGTCACTTCAGTGGAGATTTTACTTACTGTTGCTATGAACGTTTTTGTAGATTCAGATCTCCTTTTTTAAATTTTCCCTAAGTCACTTATTAATATCATATTTCCCGCTTGAATAACTTCTGCATTTGTTTTATTTGACTAAAATCTACAGGCTTGCTGGCCGGATCGAGTAAAATACTCGTAACTTCGCCAATTTCAATTAGGATTTGTTTCAACTAATCAATGAAGTCATTAGATTCAATTTTCAAAAAACAATGCACTTCATACACGAATTTCCGTGCTTGTCTTCTCAAAACAATATTTCTTCTCGGCATTTTCACTTTTTAAAAACTTACAAGTAACAAACACTTTAGAACGCTACTATACAATAGTATTGCGCGGGGCGTCGTATAAGGGCCAATCGACACAACGCACGCCTGCCCTTTACCCTGTATCCCCCCAAGACAACTTATTTTTTCCTTCTGCGCAATAACGGACAGCGCTAGAGTTTCGTGCCACGATTATTACGTTTCGAAGTTTTAGAACGAAAACGTCAGTCTGCTGTCAATCTCTATGAATGAGAGTTAGTGGAATTGAAAAATAAACTTTCGCTTATTATATGTGAATAATAATTTTATCTTCAATATAATCCAATAATTGAATAGATTAACGTATTAGTGAATTTTGACTCCTGCTAGATGTTCAACTTCTGTCCAGGGTCTTATCGGTATTAGGAAACATTCACAGTTATCGCAACAAATGCTAGATCAATGCGCTCTTCAGTGAGCTACATTTTATCTCACGCGCCTGGAGAATCCGTAATGTCGCATCCAGATTACGGGCAACATGCCCAACATCATGCCTGCCTCTTAGTGCTGGTAAAAGGCATAGGTGGCATGTTAAAAAACTTCAACAAACTATGGGAGCGTATACAAAAAGTAAATAACATAAAAGTTACTGGTATGTATTATATTTGTTATTAATATTAACTTGTTGATCACTGATGGTATTTTGAGGCTTCATCCACAGCTAATTACAGAAATTTAAACTGCTGTAATGTTATAATTATAGACTAGTAAAAGATACTTATTACCTTATTCAAGCTACTCACATATAACAGTGTTACTACACAGTTATTAAAAAAGTTATATTATTGTCTATAATTATAATACTACAGCAGCTCATATTTCTGTAATTAGATGTGAATCAAATATGATGTAACAATGAATTTTAAAAACATGAGTTCTTATAGGTACTTGCTGTAAAAAATTTTTGTCCTGTATAATTGAAATTTAACATACAAGTGTTATGTTAATGTCATGTAATTTGTAAATATATATTACAGTAGAAGACCAGGCCATGTGTTGCTGTGGCTTAGTTATTATAATTTGGAATATTTTATTTTTACTATAAATTAAAATGAAACCAATCGTATTTCCTAGGTCGGAACAAATCCAGTAAAATGAAAAAAAAGTCATCAAAATCCATTGAGTAGTTTTAGAGTTTATCGCTGTCAAACACTGTAATAGGAAATATTGAAATATACAGATATAGGGATTATATTAATGAAATTTTACTTATCTTACATTATTAGATTCTTCTGGGCAAGTGAGAGATATTTGGGTTAGATATGTTCGAGACTATCCTGTTGAAAATAATGATTGGGGAGACTTCCAAACCCACCGGTAAGTTACTAAGATATTAGGCATAGGGATTTTTATTTAACTTTAAACTGGACTTTTGCAGTTCAAACTAAACTTCACATTTCTTCAAAATATAATGTTATGGAAAACTGAAATACCATAAAGATATTTTTAACAGTGCCTTATAAATAATCCTTAACTATAACAAGGGCCAAAAAAATTTTGTAAAAAAAATTTAAAATCATATTATCCAAATATTATGTATTTTTCGGTACAACAAAACATATTTCGTATCAGTTTTTATCACCCACAATTGATCCATAGTATGACATTTATTGTATATTTCAAAAAATAGAAAATCAATTTGTCTCTATATTCTCTGTAAAACATATCTTTTAAATTTATAATTTTTATATATTTTATGCATTTTCAATGCGATCTTATAAGATAAATTATTATAATAGAAAAATACTAGAAAAAATCGACTCGGGTCAATATCGGGTCAATCCCGAGTCGATTTTTTCTAGTATTTTTCTATTATAATAATTTATCTTATAAGATCGCATTGAAAATGCATAAAATATATAAAAATTATAAATTTAACATGGCTGTTTCATCTTAATCGATTGACCAAACATTTGTAAAAATGTTTCTTTCGAATACGAGAGGATGTTCCTCTCATTGATGAAACAACGCTGGCCTACAGCGTAAAATCAGGAATGTACTAGAAAATTTCGACGAGTGTTCGCAAGGCTCGGTAGCTCAATTGGGAGAGCATTGGACCGGATTTCCAAAGGTTGCGGGTTCGATTCCCGCCTGAGATTCACTTGTGACCCGAGTCGATTTTTTCTAGTATTTTTCTATTATAATAATATATCTTTTAAAGCTCATAAGACAACCATGAGTTTTGAACCATACTGGATACAATAAATTTATAGTTTCAGGCTTTCATATTGCCCAAAAACTTAGTCACAACTTCTTAGTAAGATATCAAAGTTTTCTTTTCTTTTGTATAAATTGTTGCATCGAAGTTAGAATTGAAAATTAATTTACAAATACCAGACCCAAAAGAACTACCTTCTTTCAGTGCAGGTCATGATAAATTATTCTAAAAAAATATAAATCAAATGTTTGGGATAGCCATTTTATTAAGCCCAACTTAATGTGAAGTGGTGGATTATTAGGATCTTTTAAGTTTTATTATTAAAATGTTCTTGTTGGGAGTGGTAAGTTTTTATTAGGGACCATTGTTTTTTGGATCAATGATGATCATTTGCTCTGCTATCCCACTCACAAATAAAACATGGAAACTTTGTTAATACCTTTAGTTGACCAAGGAGTGTGGAGGCAGTATAGGTTAAACATTGCAATGTGAGGTTATATTAACTGGAAGAAAACAGCCATCTAATTTATCAGAACTAGATAGTTCTGATAAATTACACAGCTTATAACACTTGATTTTATTGCCAACCTTATAACAGTAGACTTATTGCCTACTGAATGATATTTAAATAATAAAAATATTTTTCATACCTCTTGAATAATAAAATATATTTTTGTTCAATATTAAAAGATAGGTAATTGGTGGGTGATACAACTTCCTTATTATTACTTTTGGAATGAGCACACCAAACAACATAAGGATTATAAGATAAAGTATGCCTATAAAAAAATCTAATAAAATATCTAATAAAATCCTATAAAACCACATCTCTGAACCCTGAAGCCTATTTCGTGTCATAGAAACAATAATAAATAAATACAGCTTTAGGATTGGTCAAAGTTTAAAAAAAATTTTTTCATTGATAGTCTATGTAATTATTCTGTAACTACTAATTATATATTGGATATTTTAACTGAGGCATTTCTACAGTAATTCATATTTGAGTCAGTTCATATTCTGCCAATCCTAATGAAATATTCTTTTAACTCTTCAAATATTTTTGCAGACGTCTTTTGGGATTGATAACACTCAGTAAATTCACCAATCAAATTGAATTGAATGAAGTGTGCAGAGTCCATGAGTCCTTGAAGGTCAAATATACCAACACTCTCTATGATTCAAGGGCTTTTATGTTTGGACCGATTAGCAAAAAACCAGAACAGGAGCCAGAAACCTACAGCATGTTTGAAGATGACAAGACTTCTAAAGAAAGCAGTAGTCTGGGAGAAAAGTAAGAATATATACAGCAATAATAAATAGAGATGTTATTTTGTCTAGATGCCATATAATTATAATACCGGGAAGCCAAAATAATTGATTTTTTTAAAGTAAGACAAGTCATACTTTATTTAGATAATAAATAGAGTACATATTTATATAACACTAGATACACAAAAGATACAATATTTAAAATGTCTCATTGATCAATATTTAAAATCAGTGCAACATCAATACTTTACTCTCTCAATTTAAAAATAACATTATTAAAATTGCTATTTAACACATCACAATAATACAAACATATAGGTAATAGAAATAGTTGGTTCCATTCACATTTTTTGATTAGATTACTTAATAAAGTGTTACATAACTATTTTATTATTTGCTCAAAAATAGAACTTTAATTTTATAAATTCATGTATACAATTTAAATATAATAATTTTGTGACCGTTAATTGTGACTACTATTCAACATACCTACTCATATTTTGGGCCTTCCTTAAGATTAGTAGAAGCCCACCTATATAACTATCACAATACTGTAGCACTTTAGAACTCTAACATATAGCTAATTATTATATTTATATTTTTTTATATTTATAGAAAAAAATATAAACTATAAATAATAATTAAAATTAAACATTTTGTATTCAGGTTTTCACTGCCCAGTGACCAAGCTGATAGTCTTTCTTCAGCAGAAAGCTACCCACATTCTTCATCATCTGCCACATCTTATCCAATACAAGAGGAGAATTTCACAACACCTTCCAATTTTAAAACACATGCAATGTTCTACAGCGAAAATGATCCTGTTCCTGATTTAGAACAGAATGTAGCTGATTTGATCAACTCTCTATTTTGGGTGGTTGAATCTAAAAGATTAGAAAGGTCAAGAGAGAAACCGGAAAAAGTCTCATTACTATTGGCTCCATTTGAGAAGAAGGACTTTGTAGGCAAGCGTTTTCTTTGTATCTTAAAATTGTATAAAAAATAATATACCATACACCTCATTAAGGGTAAGAATAACACATACCATGCACGCATGATGGTAACATAGTGAGTCTTCACAGTTCGATGGGATTCAATGGAGCAATGTTGCCATTACTCACCGTGTAACATATTTGAATGATAAGGTTATATAATTCCACATGTTAAGTACTTAAGTATTATATTTGTTCAGGTCTTGACATGGAGTCACGAAATAATAAGAAACGCTGCATGGGACGCGTTACCAAAAACATTGCAGATTTAACGCTACAATCTGGACTAATAGCAGACAGTCTTAGTTTGTATCATAATGCTGCAGAAATACTTAAATCTGTCAATGATTGGCTATGGCTGGCAGCAGCGAAAGAAGGTATTTAATTCAAATTTTGTAACTTAAATGCCAAGAATAACAAAATCAAAAAATATTTAATTATTAATTTTGTATGTTGCAGGATTGTGTGCTGCATCTGCAATTCTCCTGTATCCAAATTTACGAAATCCAACACCTTTACAAAGAAATGCTAGTTTACAAGAAAGTTCGCCTAATAAAACTAAATCTCTGTCGTTATTCCAAACAAATGTTGACCCATTTCGGAAATACAAACTTACTTCATCTCCGCTCAGATCGTCGAAAACCTCCAGTCCAGTTAATCCTCCTAGTGAATTGACTCCATCATCGTCAGAGAGCGTAGAGACCTCTTCGAGACAATCAGAAACTGACAATGCTGACACAGAATCTTTAGCATCTTCAAGTGACATAGAATACCAAAGTCAAAAATCCTTTTATATGTCTGACCAATCCTCAATTCCCAGACAACCTTCTCAAATCAATAACCAATATTTATTAAACGGCGAAGAAATTGCTGAGAAGTATCGCAAGGCAATCATACACTATAGTAAATATCAAAACGCTGGTATAATTGAGACTGAAGCTTGTTTCAAAGCGGCTAGAATAGCAGTAGAACAAAATAATAGTCTCCACGCATCGAGCTTCCTACAAAACGTTATATTTATCAATCTCACTTTGAGTGAACAAGAAAAAATTCAAAGATTCGACACACTCGCCGAACTATACAAAGAAATTGGTAAGTATATCGCAGTGTGTTAACTGATTATATTTTGATTATGTGGTCTTACTCTCTCTCTCTCTCTTACAAGTTATTTAAGCGACTTAACTTTCGGAGTGTTGCTAAAATCAGCCCCCTCTTTCCCACTGAGCACTCTGGGCATTTGCCCAGGGCCCCGTGATCGTTAGGGGTCCCCTAGTTCCTGCCAGAGCACTAAAGGAATACCGACATTTATTACTGAAAAACTTATTTAATTACAGTAAATCGAACCTCAATTCGGGACTATATTATCGACTTGCTTATTAGCTTTTGCATGTGCGAAGCTACTCTACTCTCGCCCAAAAAAAGGGTATCCAATTTCAGCACGATTAAGATTATCTATTCTACTATTGACTGTCAATAAAAATCTGAAATCTTGTTTATCTACTTTCTTTGTCTATTCTAGTTATTAAAAAGTGTTCTGTCAAAGTCATAGAGGCTCCATTATTCTTATATGCCCAGGGCCTCCAATAGGTTAAAGAACGTCCTGGCTAAAATATTAATATTTAAATAAAATTTTAAGGTTTCTTGCGCAAAGCAGCATTTTGTCAGCGTTTGGCAGCTACCCGTCAAGTGAGCCCCAACAATCCGAATCCAGACTGGCAACGGTGCTACTACCTGATGCTACACAGCTTTCCTGGCCACAGACTAAGTTTGGACCCAAACTATGTAATACAACATCAAGTTGGTACGAATTCTGAGCAATGTAAAATGTTACTTAAGACAATTTTATTTTATACATCTAATATCTCACTCCTGATCTATATTATAGATTTTTGTTACTTAATGTTTTAAATTAGTAAACCTAATGCAAAATCATAAAGCACACATAATAATCTGCTATTCTAAAAACGAATGATGAATTATTAAAAATACAATAAGCCACTTTTTATAATCAACCATGTCAACACGAAAAAAACTAAAAAAGTATCAAAGTTGCTACTTTTAGCCCAATATATTAACTAGGGAATGCGATCCGCATTTCGAGCTATTTTACGAGATCGATTACGGTAAATAATCTAGGCGAGATTGCCGTTTACTCGACGTGCGGGGTCAAATTTTGCTTTTGGTATCAAACAGTGTTCAGCCTGAGAGGCCATTTAAAGCTGCTGGATATATAGCAAATAAAAATAGATTTATGTCGGACAGCTCTAAAACTATTCTTAGACTTTTAAGAAACTATTTTAAAAATCACCCTAGAGCTAGACTTTTAAGTGGACGATTTTAACACCCTCTCGGGTACTCTTTTGTTTGTGTTAATTTCCAAAGAGAAATAAAAAACGGGGAATTGTTGAGTTTACCTACTAGTAATAATAAGTAAATATTTATAAAGATTTTTTTTCGTAAATGTTGTTTCTTACTCTTATTTAATCCCATAACACGCTAAGTAATTTAAAAGCTGTTATATTTTTCCGAAAAATAAAAATAGTTTTTCGTACTTGAGATCTTTGTTCATGGTGAGGTCACGCAAAACAGAAATTTCAAGTGCCATGAGAACTTGAGAACTAGTAGTACATACTACAACAGCTACAATACTACAACAGTACATACACACGTGCGTTTCCCGCTGGTCTACTGCGCTACGACAAAATTTATTTTAGAAAATAATCGGAGACAATATGGATACATGTTGCATATATTTTTGTTTATCCATCCATTGGTAATAGCGGCTAAAATTCCATAATAACAGTTCGGGCTTATGATTTTCACTTCGCCGTTGGATCTTAAGTTATATTACACACCGAATAATATTTGAGTCACATCAGTAATAATAAGAGATAATATATGAAATACTTGTTTGTGTACATATTATTATCTCTCGTTATTCTATTTTAATAAAATAAAAAGAATTCGTCCATACGATAAAAGACAGAAATATAATATTTGATGTTTTCACCAGGATGGCCAGCGTTACAAATCCAACTATTGCAGGAGTTAGTGGTAGCCGCTCGCCGAATGGGTCACCCGGCGCTTGCCACCAGGCATATGACTTTTCTGTTGCAAACCATGTGGCCGCATCTCTCCCGCCAAGAGCATAGTGACCTGGCAATACAGTTACAGGTTACGTATCTTATAAACAATAGTAATAGTCGCTATTTGGATCGGTTACCAAACATATAACTTAATTGCAGAGTATATCATAAGGAATTTTAATGTTCTTAAAATTCTTATAATTTATTTTATTCAGATTTCAACCACAACCAACTGCTATCAGACACAAATAATCTATTTATAATAAAATAAATATATACTAAGGAAAATGCATTACGCATACCGCGCCGTGGTGCGGGTAGCGCAGTTATGTGGGACTCTCCTCCATTCCCCCACTCAGCCTATTTTCTGGTTTTCACCGCAGGTCGGTCTGTATCCCTACAGTGTTTTCATTTGTACGGAAAGCCTGTGCCTCCAGCATCAAGGATAGGAAAGAAAGAAAGATTTTTTATTAACCAACACGCATATAATATAGTATACAAAAAAAGGAATGATCAGAGACAGCCAATCGGGACTCTGCTACAGTATAATTTCATTACGCTGTGACACATTACACACTGTATCGACGCTGGTATTCTAGCAAGGCCTAGAAAAGGTAACGTCGATTACATTAATAATAATATTTTTCACGTACTCACTAATTAGCCTGGCCCAACACTAAGGTTAGTGTTATGGACACTAGGGTAACAAATAAACATTTTCATAAACAGCTCGTATTCATCACACAAACATCTGCCCCTTCCGGCACTCGAACCCAGGACCTTCGGTGCGTAAGGCAGGATCGCTACCGCTGCACCAAACGGTCGTCAAAAGGCTGATAATTATAAAATCGTCGAATACTCGTGTTTTGTCCAGGCCCTATCAGCACAGTGTGAAGGAGGACCCGTCCCCCTCGTGTTGGAGACGGGCGAGGTAATCCCCCCCGCGAATCTGACACACGTGCCCCGTTGCTCGGCGTTCCAGCCGCGTCCACCGCCTGCCCCCCGCGCCCCCCTCCTCCTCAAGTGCAAGCCGCAACAGGGGCCTTTCATTTTCACGCCCATACATTTCGGCAGTTTGGAGAGGAAAGCAAAGAAAGATGAAGGAAAAATGGGTGAGTTCAACAGCTATTCTTTTGTATCGTTAGACATTTACTGATGATGTTGTAACAATATAACAGTAAGAATGTGTCTTTCAGTATCACTAATAATTTATTTAATTAATTCTAATAACAGCAGATGAGCTTTGTATGTCGTAAAATTGATTGTCTTAATATGGTTTTCCTTATATTGCATAGTCCTTATTATTTGTTTTCCTACTTAATTCTAATTATATATAGTTGTTGGAATGCTTTGTTTGTGGGCACAGACTGATTTTTAGTTTTAATTTTTTATTCCTGTCATGGGCCAGCTGGAAGAAATTTCAATCTAAAATAAGTTGTGCCCTTATCAGTTTATGAAAAATTAATCTCGGTGTTGTGAATTATTTTTATGATGGTCTTGTGTTTGTTTTTACAGAATACCTTTGGGTAGAAGATGATATATGTGAAGTTCAAATGAAACTCACTAACCCACTGCCATTTGAACTCAAAGTGTCAAACATGAGATTGCTCACATCCGGCGTTGTATTCGAGTCAATCCCAGAAACTATATTACTGCCTCCAGATTCTCCCACAACAGTTAACCTTCATGGCACACCTAAAGAAGTAGGCGAGTTACAAATACTTGGTTACTCAACGCATACTTTGGGAGTTAAATCAAATTGTAGGCTCAAGAATATGCCGACACCGAATAAGTTTCTGGCTTCATATACAATAGAAGTTATTCCAAGCTTGCCAACTATTACTATAGAAACCTCTGTGGTTCCCTCTGGCAGTGTCAGTTTGTCAAGTTTGGAAAATGTTGGTAGCACCACAAATATTACTCTTTACAATGGTGAGAGCACTGAATGCGTTATGAAGATAACTAACACCAGTAATGTCCCCATTGAATATCTTGATATAGCTATTCAGGTAAGCTCTTAGTTTCTTGTAAAAATACCTTACGCGATCACTTACATTTAATATTTTGTTGCTTAACTAGCGACCCGCCCCGGCTTCGCACGGATGCAATGCTCTACTATATTATGCATGTATTATACATATAAACCTTCCTTTTGTATATCTTTATTAATAAAAAAAAAACCGCATCAAAATCCGTTTCGTAGTTTTAAAGATTTAAGCATACATAGGGACATAGGGACAGAGAAAGCGACTTTGTTTTATACTATGTAGTGATTGATATTTTTGGATATTTGCATACCAGGATTACCAAACGTATTTTTGCTTATTCTATTTGATTATCTGCTAAAGCACTAACAAGCTTCTTTCTGACTTCAGTCGTATGTGTACAAAGCTCTTTTCCTTTATAATACAAAGAGTGGAATTTCCAGCTTACGTCTGCAATTTCAAGAGCATGTAACCCGAAAGCGAATGTGTCAAAGTTTATGGGCAGACATAAACTTTAATGCTAGGGTATTTTCATTCATAAGGAGCTTTTTATCCATATGTATATTTTAGTTGCTTATTATGCTTTTTACTATCACTTTCTCCCCTCGATAAACAAAGTACTATTTCTGCTTACAGTCTAATATGGAAAGCCAGTTGCAATCAAAAGTATTCCAATTTTCTAATGAAGAAGTCCAAGCTCAACTGCCGATTCCTCCGAACGAGACAGCCACAATCAATATGAAGTTATACGGAGAAGCTGATTTCTTAGACCTGGGAGGAGTGGGGGGCGACAACCTATTTCCCAACAGCTTGACATCTAACTACCCATCCAGAGTGGGATCTCCAGTTCCGAATGTGCAGTCATCATTGCCAACTCAAAGTTCTAACGCTCAGACCTCACTGAGCAGTGGCTTGATACCTAATAGGACTTCTGGCAGTTTTAGGTAACGCTTATCACTTTATACTTGCTCTACTTGTATCTCTACTTGTCTAATTATAACATGTGAGTGAAGTATAGATCTTACCTAAGATTATGTTATATTATACTCAGAAATATAATTAATAATTGTAATAAATAAATAACACATAACTACATTGATCTAGTCCCAATATAGGCTATTACTTGTATGAAGTAAATCAAAAAACGACGACGGCACCACAAACACCCAGACTCGAAAGTTCCTTTTCTACATTGTATCCAATTTAGAGATGTAAACGCTGAAAAGTTGCGTCGAAAGTCAACCACTGAGTTAGTTAAAAAAGAAGTTTTGAAAATAAAATGATATTTTCTCATACTATAAGATTAACCTCTTTTACTATAAGATTTTATATTATTGTGAAAATTTATCCTATACTGGAAATTACGATTGCTTTGAAATAGTATTAAAAAACTGATATAAAAAAAGGAAATGGCCGCCACACCTGTTCCTTTTTAAATGTTATAATGTGTTTTTTAAAGCAAAATTTATAAGTATTGATAAAAGTCACTTCAAGTATGTTTCAAACCCTTGTCAAGCCGAGTTGGAGGCCCTTACCCACCTTGGTGACCAACACTCCTTATTGTCTTATCAAAGTAAGACTTATATACTGCTAGCATCAACCACTTATGCAATGAAATCTAAAAAAAAATAATTATTGCATTAAATTAGACCTGTCAATAATTTGAGCAAAAATAAAGCGGGAGACCACATTTCTAATTGGTAAGTCGAAGTCAATATGTTTTTAGGGAAGGGACTCCAAACCTTCAATGACGTTTACGGATCAATTTATTAATTTAGATTTAATATTTACTTTTTCTAATAATATAACAGATTTGTTCTTTGTTTGACTCATTCTAAGATTTTTTTTATATTCAAGTGGAACTTGATACATCTTATTTTCCCTATCACTGATTTAGGACTTTTGAATTATCACAAATTATTACACCGTTCATGCCAATATAAACAATACATGATAAAATAATTTATTAAGAGAAGAATGTACCTGTTGGAATGGCTGAGGTTGGGTTTGAGTATGTGATCCCTTTTTAATTCCGAATTTCCGTGTTCCCTGAGTAATCCTATTGAATCTTTTGATTTTAGTAGTGATAAGTATACAAAACAATTTTTTAAATTAAATGGATTCGGATATGATTGATCACTAGTTGTATGCCTGACGTTGAATTTCAAAACTATTGTCACAGCTTCTCAGGGTCTTATTTATCACATATTCTTACAGCTCACTTACATTAAGTACTCATTTAAACAGTTTTAAGCTTTAAGTAGTTCTTCGCGCATTTTCTGTCATGTTGTTAAAATTATAGTAAATAAGATTGTGTCTTGAATTTTAATAAACACAATATTCTATGCATGTAAAAACAAAGTTAATGCAAGGGCTATGAATAACTTTAATAATAGTAGTTTATGATACTGTTGCATAATAAGGGTTCTTATAACATGAGTGTGTTTTAAAAAAACGAGCCGTAGGCGAGTTTTTTTATAGTATCACACGAGTGTTATAAGACCAAGTTATGTACAGTGTCATACACTACTTTATCTACTCTCATATTATAATACGTAAAACAATATTGCAAACAAAACCAAACTTTGTTTAAATATTGAAAGATTTTTTAAATGTCAAATGTTGGCGCCAAGGTGCAAACATCGATTGCGCATGCGTGTTGCGTCGTCGAGTAGAGGTTCAACCTCCTTGGTCCAGCTGGAGGTTGTATAGGTGTATCGTTATGATTAAAAAGTTATATTATGTTACAGGTGTCCATACAAGACCTGCATCGTAATTAAACTTTTTTTTTATTATTTTTGGCCTGTATGTAATGTTTGTCATAAGCATTTTGTTTTCAGTTTTAGAATCTTTGTATTATAGTATCAGAGTAGATAAAATCATATTATTTAATTCACACATACATAATAGGCACGGCATTCTCCCGCAAGGAAGGCAGAGATCATTCTTTCCTACTACTGCGATCCTTGCATATCTCTTTGGCTCCCTCTACTTTCTTAACAGTCTTCCTCATACATGATCGTCGAATTTACGTACCCTTGACTTGGCCCTTCTTTGAAATGCCTCCAATTTGCTTATAGAAGACTAACAAGAAACTGCTAGATTTCCGAATCTTCGTATTAAAATGCATGCCAACATTTCATTTCACATGATTAAGTTTTTTCTTTTGTTTCATTTAGATCCAGTAATTCGCATACGACGAGCTGGTCTGCACCGATATCTGTTATGCCGCCATCCAGAGGCAGGCAGGTGGAAACACAAGTAAGAACATCAATTTCTAGAGATAAGTCTTCATTATTTATGCAACCTTTTTAATTGCAACAATGCATTTTTCTATTTTATTATCTATGCTGTTGGATAAGAAATAAAATATCCATTAGTAAAGTCTTTTTTCGTTATCCCCGAGGCATAGTAGATGGAAGGCGTAATGGGTCCCCGTATCAAGTCGGAAAATGCATATATTATCTATATAATGCTGTTCCTTTTACTCGTTTAGGTACGATACTTTTTAAATCATTGAAATCGGTCCATTGGTTGCGAAGATATTACACATTTTGTACAAGCCAACCGTGGAGCGGCCGAATAGCTTATGTGACGTCACGATTACCTTTCCACCCGCGCGCGCGCTCTCCGCCATTCATTTATTAAGATTCCCTCGATCTGCGCGGTGGTGTTGTGGTTTTGCAGTTTTTAAGTGAAAATATGCCGGATTATAAGTATCGTATAATATAAAATGTACTAATACTTCAATTAGTACACCTGAAAACCTGTTTTTCAATGTGCCAAAGGACTCAAAAGTGCGCAAAAAATGGTGTACTGTCATGAAGAGGGATGACAAAATTCCGCTTTCGTGCCAAGCTTCAAGATTTTAGTGCGAGGATCATTTTGATGTAAATACCTCCCAACCCACCATTACCTTGTATACAACACAACAATTGTATACCAACTTTTATCATCATTACTCGTGTGGTAAACAAGTGGGTAGGTAACTTAGTAAGACTTGTTTACGAATGTTAAAAAAAATACAGTATTATGTATATTTCAATGAGTAAATGAATTATGAAAAGGGTAAGTAGTGAAGTTTCTAATAACCCTTCCTCGGGTAAAAACCAGGGTCGCACTCAGGTCTAACTACAATAAAATGTGCCGTTCCCGGGAATATTCCTCGAAGTTCCCCGAAACATAGGGGAATATTCCCGCCTTGGGGAATATATATATATATATATATATATATCTATACATGGAATTAAACTGTAGCCAAAGTGAATTCTGTACATTGAATATTTTTTTTAATAATCGCGTTAGGAGGGCTCCATACACACAATAGAAACCAAAAACATTGTTATTGAATTTCTTGTCTGTCTGTCTGTTGTACGCTTTCCATGTGAAAACAGTTAGACGTATTTAAATAAAACTTTTTGCATTCGAGTGTCCTTCTGCCTCTTCAACATAATTTTGTACAATAATCACGCCTTGACCCCAAGGGACTAGAAAGACCACAAGTGAAGATTGTATGGAGAAGTAAGTTTTCTTGCTGCTATCACCACGAAACTTGCTGTAAATATAGTAGGTACTAAGATTATAATAAATAAACCGGATTTAAGAAAGTAGTACCTACCTAGAAATAATACTAGGACTTAACAAAGCGATTTCGTTTATTCATAGCTCAAAATTACGTGTCCAAAGAATGTATGTACATTCCTGTCAAATGAAGTATTTAAGTCTAATTTTATTTATGGTACATAATATTTTTGAACAGTTAAGTTTCTACATACTCATCTACATAACAATGTTAAAATAACGGCGTAGGTAGTTACAACTAGGGATGTTGCGGATGCATTATTTTTCACATCCGCGGATGCGGATGCGGATTTTAAGAGGCTCACATCCGCGGAAGCGGATGCGGATGCGGAACTGTACAAAAAACCTAAGTTTTGGTTTGGTAGAGTAAAAAGCAGTAATATTTATTCTTTCTTTATCTATACATTAAAAATAAAATTGTAGTGTCGGTTTGTAATATTGAAATAACCGTTTTTTACATGCATATGAATATATATACGGTACATACACCAAAATAACATGTTTTACAATTTTTGTCTGTCTGTCTGTCAGTGTGTTCGGGCTAAACTCTAAAATGGCTAGACCGGTTTTGACGAGACTTTTCTTGGCAGGTAGCTGATGTAGTAAGGACTAACATAGGCTACTTTTATATTTTTTAATATTTTATTTTAGAAAAAAAAATTAATATTGCCATGTCCAAGTACTGTCCAGTACCGCGCTCAACTCTCACCACTTCTCCCACCAACTAATCAATGCTGCCTATCGCGCGGGCTCAGACCGCGCGAACGGGCTATTGCTGATTTTTAATAAAAAAATATATTGCAAATTATAATAACTGTGCCACGGCAACGTGTGGCCGGGTCAGGTAGTTTAATAATAAAGTAGTAAGTGAATTACCATTACTGATTAATTGTTATATTAATGAAATTTAAATATGGAGCATTATATTTGAGATTGCTACGTCCATGCTTAAACTCGTTAAACCAATTGTAAATAGTGGCACGAGATGGGGCTTCATTAAGAAATGCTAATCGCAGCCTATCATAGCTTTGTTGTTGAGTAAGCCCACAACGAAAGTCATAATAAACCATTAACCGAAAGTTTTCTCGCGTTAGGTTCATTTTCAGTTTAACAAGAGTTTTAGATTTGCCGTCAATTCACAAAAACAAATGACAAATGAATGCAATATACTACATTAGGTTACCAAAGAGTCCAAAAATTTAAATTCAAAAAAAGTTGTCATTCGCAATGTTTCTAACTGGTCAGTTCTAAACATTTTTAGTGCCTACCCACGTATCATCTTTAATCTTTTACTCGTTCGACACGCGCTACTCGCCGGCCCCTCCCCTTTCTTTCTTGTCGCATCCGCATCCGCATCAGCTCCGCATCGATTTATACGGATGCGGATGCAGATGCGGATGTCTAAATCGATGCGGATGTTCCGCATATGCGGATGCGTAACCTAACCTAACGCGAGAAAACTTTCGTTCAATAATTTATTATGACTTTCGTTATGGGTTAACTCAATAACAAAGCTATGATAGGCTACGAATAGCATTTTTTAATGAAGCCCCATCTCGTGCCACTATTTAAAATTGATTTAACGAGTTTAAACGTGGACGTATCAATCTCAATGATGATCCGCGTGAAGGACGTCCTTTAACAGCGACTACTGAAGATAACATCAGTACTGTGCGACGCATGATAGAAGATGATAAGAGAGTGACCTATCAGCAGATACGGGCAAGCCTAGGCATTGGTATGAGTCAAGTTCAAAAAATATTACACGAACATTTAGGCGTCAAGAAGCTTTGTACCATATGGATTCCCCATACTTTAACCGACGGCCAGAAACACCTTCGCATGGACTGGTGTCGGCAAATGTTAGATAAGTTCAACGGTGGTGACTCAAATGCTGTATTTGACATCGTAACAGGTGATGAAAGCTGGATATATTGCTATGAACCCAAAACCAAAAGACAATCAGCTCAGTGGGTGTTTCCTTTTGAGGATCGGCCAACTAAGGTAAAGAAAGGTAGAAGTCAAGGAAAAAAGATGATTGCCTCATTCTTTGGTCGGAAGGGTCATTTCGCGGCAGTTGTGTTAGAAGATAGAAGGACAGTTACTGCAGACTGGTATGTCAATCGCTGTTTGCCTGTTGTTTTAGAAAAAAATCGACAGCAGCGCCCTCGAAGCAGGATCCTCCTTCACCACGACAATGCTTCAGCGCACTCTGCAGAACGGACTGTTGAATATTTGACTATGGCAGGTGTCGAGATAATGAGTCATCCACCATACAGTCCTGACCTGGCGCCCTGCGAATTTTATTTATTCCCAAGAACTAAACATAAAATTCGAGTTATTCGCTTTACGAGCCCTGAAGATGCGGTGAAAGCGTACGAAAATGCTAAAGAAGAGACCCCTAAGGACGAATGGGCCCACTGCTTTTCTCAGTGGTTCCCTCGAATGCGACGATGTGTAGAGAGGAACGGAGATTACTTCGAAAAACAATAAAAGTATTGGCAACTTCCTTCATTAAGCCGTTTTTATTTTTCTAAACATTTTCCGTGTTACCTGAGTTAATCTTCAGATTAACAGAAACACGAAAGACATCGTGGCTTCTCGAACAATATCTCTAAGTACCGAAAGAGCGAAGAAAATGAGAATGACAGATTTCCTGGAAACAGAACGGAACTACTAGATTCAGGTTACAGGACGTCAGTCCTGTTTAATTAGTAATCTTACCATGATGCTCGATTCATAAAGTGATGTTGAGAAGAGTCAGGAAACACCAGAAATTGTCAGCCCTGACACAATTCACAAGAAGGAGTTACTAACTTTTCGTAATAAAAATAAATAAAATAAAAAGAGTCCGCTTAAATGTTGGAATGTTAATTAAAGTGAGTTCAAACTGTTACCTAAAAAAGCACGCAAATTCTTGTTAGCGCCACCAGCCAGTATTCCAAGTGAACAGTTATTTAGTAGCGCAGGATTAATACACGAACCCTTGCGAAACAGACTGGAGTCCGAAATGGCGGCCATTCTACTTTTCATTTAATATAATGCTCCAATATTTTAATTTCATTACTAAAACAATAAATCAATAATAGTAATTCACTCATTACTTTATTATTAAACTAGCTGAACCGGCCACACGTTGCCGTGGCTCAGTTATTATAATTTGTTTTTATTAAAAATCAGCAATAGCCCGCTCGCGCGTTCTGAACCCGCGCAATAGGCAGCCCTTGTGATATTGTTTCATTGGTGGGAGAAGTGGTGGGAGGCGCCCGACGTGACGGCACAGTGGTGGCATGTGCGTGAGTTGCGGGCGGTACTGGACAGTACTTGGACATGGCAATATTACTTTATTTTTCTATTTTTTTTTTTTTTTTAAAAGTAGCCTAACGTACTTCCTTATTACATCAGCTACCTGCCAATAAAAGTCCCGTCAAAACCGGTCCAGCTATTTTAGAGTTTGGCCCGAACAAACAGACAGACAAAAATTGTAAAACGTTATTTTGGTGTATGCACCGTATATATATTCATATGCATGTAGTAAAAAACGGTTATTTCAATATTACAAATCGACACTCCAATTTTATTTATATGTATAGATAAAGAAAGGATAAATATTACTGCTTTTTACCCTACCAAACCAACACTTAAGTTTTTTGTACAGTTCCGCATCCGCATCCGCTTCCGCGGATGTGAGCCTCCTAAAATCCGCATCCGCATCCGCGGATGTGAAAAAAATTACATCCGCAACATCCCTAGTTACAACAACAAACACAACTGCCCTGGCTGAGTACCCTAAACCTTTTGGGTATTTTATAGGCTAGTCCAAGTACGTGTACCTACCTACTTATAATCTTGCAGTTCTAATTAGGTTGATAATGAGATTTGCCTAGCTCTGAGTTTAGACCACGAATTTCAGAGCTAGACAAGTTTAAATGATTACTAGGATAATGAAATACCATGAAGGTATCCACTTAAGGTAGATTATCGGATTGCGCTTGCTGAAAACCGATATCTACCTTATTTCTTATATTATATTAACAACCTTCTAATATTAAACAAATAAAATCACTTATTAATCGATTGGGTATAAACTGGTGACGTTACGCTCCCTGTTGGACGAATATCGCAAACAGAATAAAACCGCGCAGTGGTTCGGCGGCATGCGCTGGGTCATTGTGACGTCATCGCATGCGTTCGCGCGGTCTGTGAACCTCGTTTGGTATTTTGCTCATAACTTTGTCAATTTTGGTCGTAGAACAAAAATTTTTGCACTTCATGTTTTAGTTTCTCAATCTCTATAGAACTGCATTCATAACATAAAACGTGACTGGTCCCCATTGCGCGCTAAGCGTTTGGCCTAAGATTATGGAGGTAATGCTACTTCAACAAATGCCAGTCATAGGATGGGTGACCAAAAAATTTAATACCTTGAACTTATCCATGCTACGGGAATACATTAAATACTAGTTACTTTGTTAAACCAATAGGCTTTAAACCATTGTATTTAGAAAAGCCAATTCTTGAAACAACGTTTTCGTCGATAGGAAAGATCTGTACAACCATTGTCAAGATTGATGGAGGAGAAGGGATAGAAAGGTGCACAAAATCATTCTTATTGATGGAAAACATTCTAGGGAGAATAGCCCATAACCCATAAGATTTAAAATATGCCTGTAAAAAACAATCACATCTCCGAGCCGTCAGGTGGGATCGGAATCCACGACCTTTCGCTATCCGGGCGACTGCTTACAGGCGTATTTTAAATCTAATAGAAATGTAATTACAGCCCATAACCCGCTTATGCGTGCGGTGTGGATTGTCGGGTGCTAACAATTGTTAATGCAAGAGAGAGCAAGGGTTAAAAGGTTCTCTATTCAGCACGGACAAGTTTGAGATAATTTTTTTTTCACACATTCGATAACCAGCGCTAAAGTTGCTCAGTAACTAACTTATAGTGATAATGTTTCAGGTCATAATACGATACTCTGGCGGAGTAGGCAGGGAGCTTCACTGTAGACAATCTACCCTTCAAATTAATTTAGAGCTGTTACCTAGTGTGTCTATCACACATTGGGATGTGTTACCAGCAGAAATGTAAGTGTTGATAAAATTATAATCGAATATTTAAATAAGCATATATATGTATACGCGTATATATTAGTTCAACTCAATTGTATATTATATAGCATTGATACAATTTCTTTCGAGGCGATAGTCTCCAGGAAAATAAAAAACTCTAAAAGTAAATCTAAAATATTATACTTAATATTGAACTAATAAATAAATTATTTTATTATTAGGGTAATTATATGTGTTATTAGTTTAGAATAAAAAAGCTCTGCATATCATAATCCCTAATCGAGACTAAGCTACCCCAAACAAAAATCCAGAACTGCTACTACCCTCAATTTTATATAGCATTGATACAATTCCTTTCGAGGTAATAGTCTTCAGGAAGTTAAAAACTCTAACCATAAAAATTCACGCGTGGGAAATCTCAAATATACTTAATATTGAAGTAATAAAACTTTTTCTTTTATTAATAGGGCAATTAAACCCTTAATTCGACGTCGTGCAGTATACTTCCCGTTTAATTACAAAAAATCTCCGTCGCAAACTAGTCCATATATCTAGAGTTCTGGGTGCTGTAATTGTAACAGGAAATTGAAATAGGTAGATTTTTTAATATATTTTTTCTAAGGCCCCTACAAGCTAAGAACCAAAATTATTAACAATTTTACAAATTTAAAAAAAATCGTCGAATTCAGGGTTAAAATTATGTATTATCAGTTTAGAGCAAAAAAGCTCTGCATATCATGATCCCTAATCGAGACTAAGCAACCCCAAACCAAAATCCTATAACTGCTACTACCCTCTAAGTTCCCCAGTTCATCACAGATAGGCCTATGGATAAAAAACCGTAGGAGAATAGGCTTCACCAATGCAGAATCAATTGTTTAGTGCTAACGACTCCAGATATAAACGGGATCAACGGCATAAAGTTCCTTCAGCGCGGAAAAGCTGAGATAGTAAGATTTTGGTACAGCATCCGATGACCGGCTTGCGAAAGTTCCTCTCAAATATGGCTTACTTAATCGTTTGCATATATTATACGGTTAGTAAGTCTTGTTTGTGATATGACTTACTTACGCGAATTTAGAATAATAATTTAAACGAAACTAACTTATTTTTCATAAAGATCACTTCAAAACTCATCACACGTCAAAGACGTTTTCTCTTCGTATGATGTGTTCCTTATAAAGTAGTACCATGAGAGGCTAGTTATCGTCCACCATTTATTTAAATTTTAGCCCATCACAACTATACTTAGTCCTTGATGTGACTAATCTGACGTCAGAAGAGATGGACTTCCACTACACACCGACGAAGCACATCCTCATTGAGAGTAAGGAGTCGTGCCGCGTGCCAGTACCACTCGACAGGTGTCCCTTTAATTCTACCAACAAAACGGAAGAAAATAATGCACAAGGTCAGTCAATATTAATATACTTTAGTAGCTGGTTGTCTATTTTAAATACCAATTAGCCTAACCCAAAGTAAGCATATAAGGCTTTTGTTATGGATACTAGGATAACGGATAGACATACATACATGATACGAAAATAAGTAGTATTTTTAGAAATATATATAAATACCCATGACACAAGATGATAATGATGGACTATTTGACGTATGCATTGATTCTGTGTTATATATACGTTTGTAACTTTATACAATTAAAAATTATCGAAAAATTTAATCAAAGGCATAAGAGTAAGTTTTTAAACGTGCAACCGTTTTTAAAGAACTTTGCGATAGTAAAGTTTGCATATTTGAAAAAATACACTCAGCACATTTTTGATTGTGTATGGAAACTTTACGGGTGTACCCACGCTTACACACTTCCTTCGACATTTCGCGATCGCTCCATCTACTTCTGTCACAAAAAAACCTCTCGCCATGGGGACTGACGAACCAAACTGACTGGCTAACAAGAATATGATGTTTAAACCTAGACATCAAAACACGCAAGTTCTTATAGGTCTACGTCAAACATTTTTTGAAAAAGTAAAGTTCTTAACTCTGCATCTCTTTTAATAGAGCTATCGAGACCTTTTTTGTTCGAAAGTTCAATGGAATGCGCTTCTTCTCTTTTGCATAGCAAGAAGTATAAGGTCTTGTCTGAACTGATGTTTGGTGCAATTTGATGTTTTTGTCCAGTAAAAATTACTTTAGATACAAATAATCAGGTAAACGCTTAAACAATAAAAACTGTATTGAATACAGTATCTGTCACGATGGCGAGTAATTAACTACACTACACATGTGTTTTTAAATATTAGTTTTAATTATTTATAGTGAGTGGGACTACTGAATATACCAAATGAGACAATTTTAAAAATCTTATTAATAATTTCAAGACGTGGCAGAATGCAAGTCCACTATGACCGGGTCTTCGGGCAACAGCCTGGAGTTGATGTGTTCTGAGCACATCACTAACCACGTAGAACTGCGCTGGCACCTTCTACATTCGGACGTCCGCGGCCGCGCCTCCGTCAAGGGCATCACTCTGTCTCAAGCCATGATGGACATCGTCAGGATGTCGCCGCTAAACTGGGGTATAATAGTTTTACTACCCACTTGTGAGTCCGCTTCCGCGCGCCCCACCCCTCAACAGTCCTAATGCTGCGCGAATTGTGAAAAACAATGTCGGACTCTTAGATAAAAATGCCATTTTCTCACTAAATAATGAAGCTAGGACCAAACAAAACATACTACCGTAAAGCTGATTAAATAAATAATCCACCACAGAATTTTTGGATCTCTGTAACTCAAAAATGAATCGTAATTTTAGAAATTTGAATATGGTAGCAATTGCTACCAGGGACTGACGAGGGGTGTTGGCTATCAGTAGCAATTGCTACTATGGACTGACAAGTGGGTACTCGACTGGAAGTAATAAGATGTAGATGCTACTTTAACAAGTTCCGTTAAGCTAGAAAATTACTTTCTTGCTTCACATTTTAAGTCGATCTCGTTTGCTTTCTCTAAATTATTATGTCTATGTATAAAAAGTAGTAAAATACGGACTTTTCAGTTCTAATCGTAGTGGAAAAGTGTGATTATACTATTAGAAACTTAGTATTTTCATATCACGTTATTAAACACTCGTAGGAAAATGAGATTAAAGTTGGCAATGGTTGGCAATTTTTCAAGGGTTAATTGTTTTGGACAAAAAAAATATTGGACGGACGTAAAGAATGAGACTAAGGTCGCTTCTTAAAACACTCCTTAAACCGTTTTGAAGATCCCTTTCAAATCATTGTATCGCGATTCCAGTTAGAACCCGTGATTTAATACGGTTGTCCTCGCATGATATATATACACGAAGCCACACGGGAGCCACGAATACCCAGGCACAAAAGTTGAGATTCGTCGCGTCCACATAAACCACGATATACGTTCTCGATTTGCTTCATTTACTCTCCGACGAATCGAATCCTGGTAGGGGCATATGCTTGTGCGATGAGAACAAGCATTTGTTGTCAACTAATGGTCGTCTATGTACTTATGTATGTATTTTATAGGTTATTTAATATACACAGTACAAATTCTGCTTAGTAATTGTGATTTGGCAGAAACAATATTTAAAAAAATCCTATACATAAACCAATATTTAATTCAAAAAGCTATAATGATGCAACGTGAAAAACGGAGTTGACTCGATTTATTTTGGTCCCTAGTGTCAATTTCATGCCAGATATTCGAAGCGACTAATATCTCCTATGATTATAGTGCCCGTTATTCTATTAAACCGAGTGACGAGTCTGTACGCATGCCTAAGACTTAAAAGGAATTCATGTACCTCCGCAGAAGTGAGCATAAACAAGCAGTGCATAAAGCCGCAAGAAGAGTTGAGTTGCTCAGCGGGCGAGTGGGTGTCACTAGGCGTGGGCGTGTGGAACCACCTTCGTCGCCCGCTGCGGCAATTGTGTCTGTCTGTTCAGTTCTACCAGGACTACAACAATGGGGTGCACTGCTACAAGCTGGACAACTGCCTCGCCACTGCCGGCAATAACAAGTATTTCTACAAAGTTGTCATCATTATCAATTAAATATCATTATCAAATGGTTGAAAACACCGTATGGAGAAGACCTATGAACCTAGTAAGAATTAGTGATTGCTAACGAGTATAAGCATTCACCAATGCAACTTAAACCAACAGCTTACGTACCCTCTGAAGAAAGTTGAGTTGAATACTTAATTTTCGGTTACCCATCCGATGAACAGCCATTGCGAATGTAGCTTTACCTCTTAAATCATATACCGTACGCCTAAACTGCGCAATTAAGCTCTTCATCCCACTCCTTTCAATTAATGTCCCATTCCCTTAGTTAATTTATAAATTTTAGACTCACTTGTCAATGACACAAGGTATATATTTAATTGACAAATCTACAAACATGCATTTTGAGATCATGTCATGTATAATCTAATCAGTAGCTGCTAGATAATAGATTACATAGATCTCGGCTCATCTTTGTTTTTATAGTTATATACTTACCTAAGAATTCATACATAACACGTTCATGAGACCATATGAAAGATCAGGTTAGGTTTATTATCAATATTGGGTTCATTACTTTATACATATTTACAATAATGTGATCCCCTCATATAAAGACAAAATATGTGAGAAGAGATAATACCTTTTTTTAACGCTTACAGGAGCAATATATGCTCTGAAGATGTAAACAAAACCTCCTTGGATAGTACATTGTTTATCATTAACATTTTAAAACTAAGTTCGTCATTACTGACCTGAAAACAGTAAGCATGGTTTACTTAACTGGTTTGTTGCGGCGCTTTGTGTTATTCGCAACATTTTTTTGTTTTATTTTACTCTGAGTAACGTCAAAAAAGTTTATTTAAAAAAGTGCATGTCACCTTATTTAAACGAAAATAAAACTATTACCTATATTTTTTGCGGTTTCTTCTTAGTTAAAATACTCCTCCGACAATTTACGAAATGGAAAACCATGATAAAAAATCAAATCATTTTATTCTGAAAGTTATATGGTACAGACAATATAGTCCTAATATCCGTTCAGTGCAATGCATGAAAAGTACTATTCTTGATCAACTCACAGCTATCTAATTATTGATACAATTTTATTCTCTCCTAGGATTGTGTTGGCAACATTACCGGAATCGGCAAAAGCGTATCACGAGTGTACGGTAGTTTTCCTTACTCCTGGGGAATACAAAATTGACATCCAATGTTCTACGACTGAACCAATACTAGAAGATACCTGCATCTTAAAAGACGCTGATCATCAGTCTCTGATCCAACCATGTGCTGGGGAAGTGAGCCATACATGGAGATTCATACCTCCTGTTGCTATAAGTGTCACTGATTAATGTCATATAAAATTCTCTATTTGTTTTTATTGCTAATATCAATTAAAAATATATTTTATTGACTGTTATCATTATTCTAATAATAAGATATTTCGTATTTATTGCTATATACATTTTTATAACATAAATAAGAAATTACTAATGGTTAACTTTCACTTTGTTCGCATAAGGACAGTATAATAGGCAGAGTACATGTAAGCAAAAAAATAAATTTTATTAAGTTATTTTCGTGCCTTTCATTTCTTGTGATACCATCATGAAAATAAAATCAATTCTAATGAACGGGTATTTTTATGAAAATAAAGTACTTTCATTTAGTTCATATATTTACAGTAACATTGTTAAACTGCTACAATATTAATTTACTTTAGCACACCTTTCGAAATTTAACTTTCAGTAGCAATTAAGCATAGTCGGCTAGCGCCAACGAGACTAACAAGTAGCTCTTTAATAAACCCCTATTTTCCAAACGCATACAGTTGTTTGTATTCCATCCCATCAAATAGTAATATGAAATAATTAAGAAATATATTAACTATAGCGAGTTAGTCTTTTAACGCCTTCCCAAGAAGTGAACGGAGGTTTCAGTAAATGCATACACTATTATGGTAACCTAAGGAAAGAGATTACCTAGCTCGTTATTCATTCATCAACAATTTATCATCTCTCATCGTTAAGGGCGCTTTAAATTTAGACCTTTCGTGTCGGACCGCTACAGTACAGAATCGGTGCGTTTGTCGTATTGCGCATGGACGGTCAGTTCAGTTCAGTGAGATCACTACAGCGGTCCGACACGAAACATCTAAATTGAAAGCGCCCTTATACCTAATTAAGAAAAAATGAAGAAAACAGATGAACTAATATACGAGGGGTGATCCAAAAGTAATGATAATCGGTTATTTCCAGTGCACATAAAAATCCAATATTTCTAGGTATATATTGCTATGCTACCCACTAGTTCAGGCTAGTAAAATCATATAAATAGGCCATGATTTCCGGGAACTTTGAGATAGCTGTAAGTAGTGGCGGGCAAAGTTTGTGGCACAATATGTCCGCTGGAACTCAGACTGACCCTAACAAGAAAACAGCGGGAAAGTTGCGATTCCAGCTGCGACTGATGCTAGGTACCTCCTTGGCTCACCCGACACCACAACGGTTCTCGTGCGAATTTGGAATACAAAAGTTGCAGGTGACGGCCTCAACTTTTACTGTTTACGAGCGCTCGTGCATCAGTGCTACTATAAATGAAATATATCGAACGAACAGGGAAACGGCACGATGCGCTCTAAACACAAACCAGGAGCTACATTCATTAGAATACGAGCTGTCAGAGAGAGAACATCAAAATGGAGAAAAAAGAAATTAGAGCCGTCACCAAGTACCTCTGCTTGAAAAAATTGTCTACCAAAGACATACACAGCGACTTGGTGGAAACATTGGGGGGACTCTGCTCTTCCGTAGTCCACAGTTGCACGCTGGGTCAAGGAGTTTAAGTTGGGCAGAACATCCACAGAAGTCGAACCTCGCGAACGACGCCCATCCACGTCCCTCACGGAGGATAACGTGAAAAAGGTCGAAAATATCGTGTTGGCAGATCGAAGAGTGACCGACCATCAGGCACGTTGCTGAGGTAACAGGGATCTCATATGGCAGTATCCAAAGAATCTTCGCAAACGAATTGCATATGAAAAAGGTGTCAGCGCGTTGGGTACAGAGAATGTTAACCGACGAACAGAGAAAAACACAAATTGAAATTTCGAGGGCTAATATTGAAAAGTTCCAACTTGACAAGAAAAATTTTGTCACGTTTTGTGACCATGGACGAGACCTGGATACACCATTTCGATCCTGAAACGAAACAGCAGTCAATGACTTGGAAACGAGCCTCCTCATTGACGCCGAAGAAATTCAAAATGTCAAGGTCAGCTGGGAAGGTTATGGGCTCCGTTTTCTGGGACGTGGAAGGAATAATAATGGTGGAATATTTGGGAAAGGGAGCCACTATTACAGGCTCTTACTATGTAGACCAAATAAGAAGATTGCGGGAGGCCATCAAAGAAAAAAGACTGGACAAGCTCCGCGCTGGAGTGTTGTTTCATCAAGACAATGTACCGGCTCACAAAGCTGCAGTTGCGGTAGCTGCCATTCAAGAAATGGGATTTGAATTAGTCGAACACCCTCCCTGTTCGATAGATCTAGCTCCCAGCTACTTCTGTCTCTTTCCTCGGCTCAAGGAACCAAGAAAGAAGAAATTTGAAGACGATAGCGAAGTGATGGCCGCTGTAGAGGCTTTTTTGGAGAGTCAAGAAAATGATTTTTTTTAAAGGGAATTTTAGGATTAGAAAACAGATGAACTAAATGTACTAACTTGTTAGGAGACGGTGTAGAAAAATAAAATAAAAAATTAACAATAATCATGTTGTTTAATATTCATTATCATTTTGGATCACCCCTCGTATATTTATCACAATAACTTCACTTATCTGTATTTCACAAAAACGTTTTTGATTTGATAAGAAATTACTAGAGTTGAAGCTGTACGGGCTTTGTGCCTTTTGCTTTCCCTTGTGGAGAAAAAAGGTTTTTTGGAGGGAGCGGGAAGCGTCACTTTGATGGTTTTGTTTTTCTTGTTAAAATTTGTTTTGTGGTCGATATTATGTGGGTAATAATGGTGAACTATTACCGACTAAATGTTTTTGAACATGCAAGAGTCTTGGCAAGTAAAACAAAACAGCGGAAGTTGTCTTTTCCTGCTTTCTCAAGAAGTGCACGGGGAGGTTTCAGTAAAACCCTACACCTTTATTGAAACCTCGGGAAAGGGATATTTGATTGTTCAAGAATCTATCTATCTATCTAAGGTACGGCTCTCATCATCATCTAATTAACAAATAAATTATTCAAGAACTGGCAGTATGGTTCAGACCTTCGCCTGTAAGTAAAAAGACGCATTTACACTACAACCTGAGACTACAACACTCAGAACAATAACTAATACTCAGAACAATAACTAAAGTTATTGTTTTGAGAACTAATAGCTTTAGTTATTGTTCTGAGCTTCAACATTATATGATTGCAGTGTTGCCACCTTAGCCCTATTCGGGCACTTTTCACAGTAACAAAACCTCTTTCTCCGTTGTTTAGCCCGAAAAGGGCAATCTAGCCCTTTTTGAATAACTTTTCTTTTCGTTCTTTCGCAACTACAATGAAAAAAATCTAATTACAAAATCGATAATTGCATATTTTTGTCTTATTAGATGGATATTTTAGCAAGCAACACTAAAAATAGCGAAAGTCTATGAAGAAGTAAATCCCGGTAGATCTCTCTCTTCGAATAATCTGACTAAATTAGAGAGAGTATTTTAGGTGTATAATTTTATGTCGCGTTATACTTACAAAAACTTGAACGTCCGTATCGTAGTCTTGTTGTAGAGATCGAATATCGCGTATTTACGCGTTTCGCTCGCTAAATATTTTAATTAAAAAACTCAAAAATTCTTAATGGGCTGGCGCTTGACTAAAAAACTGTTTATAGAGAGCACTATAGCCGTTAAACAACCACAACCATCGACATCTACAGCTGCTTCAGGAATCACCAAACTTTAATTTTTTTTTTTGGTAATAAATTATTAACCATTTTCACAAGATATCTTTTGCCCCTTTCTAGCACTTTTTGTAAAACTAGATTTATGCAAATCTAGCCCTATTTAGCCTCGTTATTAGCCCTTACACAAAAAGTTAGGTGGCAGCACTGTATGATTGTCATTGTCTGTCATGAAAAAATTAAAAAAAAAATAGTCATTGTCTGTCATCTTACTGTTTACGTTTGGTTTACGTTTTCGTGCTATCTGTTATTGGCCTCTTTTAATCTTTTTTCATTTAAGATAATATTCATTAACTAAAATTGCCACAAAACATTAAATATTTCAGGGCAGTTAGAATAAATAATTAAAAATGACTAACATACATTGTGCCATTAGCAATTGTAAAATAACTGTGTACAACAAACCACCGGGAGTTTCGTTCCACTCGTAAGTGCATTCAAACCAAATTGTTCCTTAAATTGTTTAAAATATAAAATGGCATTATATTTGATAATATCAAATTAATATTTGGTTTTATAATTTTTATATATTTTATGTATTTTTTCAATGCTATTATAGTATTTTTCTATTATAATTATCTTATTATTTGGTTTTACGAGACCATAGCCTTAAGAATGTCATTGTCACAATTTTGGATCATATTTTTTTTTTCTGATATTGTTCCAGCTGCCCTTCATCCAGTGAAATGAGAAATAAATGGTTGTTTATGCTTAAAAACAAATGTGCCATGCTAGATTGGGCCAAGAGTAAGATTTGCTCTAGACATTTTGAAAACAAGTACTTTGACTCCCAAAGGAAACTAAAAGATAATGCTGTACCCACTGTATTTCCATCTTCTACAGTTCTTAGGGTAAAACTATGTTATTTGACAAATTACTGTTGTTAACCTATTGAGCGCCAGCGATTTTTTAAGGAAACTTGCCCCTGACACCGGCCTAGTAAAATGAGTTCGTGTTAATATTCAAAGACAAATAAATAGAACACTTTTGGAGAATCTGTATCAAACTTTTAACTATTAAAAAATACAAAATAGAAGCAAAAAATGTACTACTTACTTAGTATTCAGAAAAGTATGTAAAAAAAATTGCTAGCACTACTTGACAACTCTAGGCGTCTTTGTTGTACTGGTACAAGTTTGTAACAAAAATAGTGTTGGGACACATTTAGGTATTTCTATTTTTAAAGAATACATATTAATAATCAATATTTACCATTTTTTAATCTTCCTAGCACTCGCACTCAAAAGTTATTGAAAGTAAAGAATCGGCAAAAATAATAGACACTTCAGTAGGTAAATAACAAAGTCAATGAATCAGTATCAGGAGAAAACAACCTATATCAAAGAAAACAAAAAATCCGATTACCTAGAGTATTTTGCTGATTTACTAGCAAAAAGGTGCAACCCGAGGATCGTTCATTGGTATATGATAAGTACTTGAATGTATTTGACAAGTTAGAGAGAGTAGTATGGCATCAGGCTGCCCTTGACCGGATTATTAACATGTATTGTACTAAGCATTAATCATAATATTAGATCCTAATGAATCTATTTGTGATATCAACTTCAGTACAATAATCTACATATCAAATCCACATTTTAATAAATACCTAATGTTGACACTACATATATTTTTTCGTGTACATCTACAAATATCTAATAAAAAATACTTGATAAAAGCATATCACTTTGCAACACACACGCCTTTGACTCCTTTAGGTTTCAAACACCTAAAAGAGTCAAAGGCGTCACGCGACGTTAAAATTATCTTAAAATTCAACACAAAGTTTAGACTTAATTTTTAGTATGAAGACATTAATTAAAATTGCTAATAAAAATATAGGCAGTTAGTTAATATAATGAAAACGCTCCGATCAAAATTAAACATTTGGTAATTCAAACCTTCTTAAAGAATTTTCGAAATTATAAGAAATTTAGACTCCTATAGTAGCCTACGGCGTCTAAGTCAAGGGGATCCAATGACGCCTAAAGAAGTCGCTGGCGCTAAATGGGTTAAACATTTTATATCGTGATTTGGTTAACATATTTTGTTTTTACAGGGTGAATCAAAAACAAAGATTGAGAAACTTCTTAGCAAACAATCACAAACAGATTTGATAGTTGATGTCAAAAGCAGTATGAACAAGCTTAAAGAACCAATAAACTTGGACAATTTTGTAAATGATGACCTGAAATGCAAAAATGATGCTCCTACAGAGGCACGCTTATGGCTCTTGGTTAAAAAGCAAGAACATTTAATAACTAGATTGATGGAGGAACTTGCACAGAATAAAAAACTTGTTGACATTTTGCGGAAAAATATGGATGCATCTAGGTTATCCAAAAGAGAAATGGAACAAAATTTTGAAACAATGAAATATATTGTGAAAAGTCTCCAAGAGAAGCATGCTACTTTGGAGGAACAAATAGAGATACTAACTGCTGTGGAATCAAGATAAACTATGCTTTTTAGAACTATAAAGAGGGTTACAAGACATGTTACCATAAATAAAGAATAAACTTTGTAATGTGTTGATTTTTTATTTGTTTTTACTTAAATAAATAAATAAAGTAATGAAAATCATCAAAATAAATCAAATTACAAAGTCAGTCAGATTAATATAATAATACTTCGCATAATTCAAATTGCATTACACTTTCTTGTATATTATTTGTACCGTAATTGCTTTTCCAATATTTCTCTTAATTTCACTTTTTTATTTGTTTTATCAGACAATGGTCTACCTAGGGGGATTAATTCCATTTGCTGCAAACGACGTCTGAATTTCTGATAAAATTCCAGCACGCTCGGGTCAGCCCACACATGACGAGAATCAAAATCTAGCACTCGTAGAGTGTCTAAGCTCTGGGCCCTGCTTAAAGCTACATATGCCTGTCCAGCTTCAAATATTTTTGACAGTGACATTTCAACACAGTCCAAGGTCAACCCTTGTGACTTATGAATTGAAAAGGCCCATGCCAAATTAAGGGGAACTTGTTGGCGACAAAGTAAAGTTCCATTTGAGTTTTTCACATACCATCTCTCAGTTCTAGCTGTATACTCTTTTTTATTTTTAAATCTTACTACAGGAAAACCCTCTTCAAATCTTAATACTACCCCTCTTGCACCATTGACGAGACCTGCATTAACATTAATATTTTTCAGTAACATAACTTGAGCTCCTATTTTCAAGACCAGCTTCGATGGTGCAATAGTTTGCATATCCAATAATTTAGACGCATTGTCACTGTCTTGTGATGAAAATATTTTAGTTTCACCATTTAAATCTTTAAGTTTGGTATTGTTGATCATCTTAGAGTCATTAGTATGAGAACATAATATTGTTGCCAAAATCCCATCACTTTCAATTTTTTGTCGTGCTGTACCTAATAGTCTGTCACTTATCTCTTTTGTCACCCGTCCAATTCTAATATTGTTAAGTATAGATATAAACTCCTGGTCCTTCTGTCGGTGAACTTCTTTCAATTCAAAACAGAGTTCAATACATTTATCCCAGCATGGAGATTGAAAGCAAAACCTCTTTTCAGTTTTAGTTCTGTCCACAACTGGTGGCAACTGTAAAAAGTCTCCACACAATATGAGCTGAATTCCACCAAAGGGTTTATCATTTTTCCTTACAAACCTTGCTACTGCTTCTAGTTTCTGGAAAAAGAAATTATTACCCTTTCTCTCAAACTTCTATTACAACATTAGATTTGTGTATATTTTATGGTGAAAAATTAGCATTTAATTTCTATAAATTCCTGTTTTTATTGATTTTAAAATAGTAAAAGACTTTTATTTTTATGGTTTCAATTTGTATGTTATTTTTGTTGTTTAATTTTTTTTCCTTTGTCTCAGATACTTTGACATGACAATGATAATTCTGAAGAACCTTTTTTACTGTTCCGATAGAGACAAAGACAAAAAACTACTTTGTCTTAAGATTCTCATAACAATTATTGATAACACAAAATACAATGAAAGCATAATCATAATATTAATGATTTAAAAAAAGTTAAATGAGATCAGAAGGCTGTCAATTATAATATTTATAAAATGTAAAACATGGGTACCTCAAAAAAAGTGCCATCAACCATAGAGATCTCGTCAATTATTAAATGTTTGCATTTTCTCCACTTCTGAGCAACCAGTGGCAATTTTACTGCTTTTTCACATAGGTTTCCAAGGGTACCACTTCCATCTCCTATTCCCGCAAATGCATGCAATGTGGTTCCACCTGGAATTATTACAAAACATTGGTGATTAAATAAATGTATTTTTAAATAAACTGATGATGATTTTTAAAATCTTATGAAGGAGACTCACCAATGTGGCAAGCAGCTACTCCAGTTGAAGCAGTAGCAACAGTTACTTCTGGTGGTAGAGCAGCTACAATTCTTTTCAATAAAAAGCTTTTACCACTTCCTGCAGAACCAGTGAAAAATATATTCTTGCCACTAAGACATGCTTCTAGAACTCTCTGTTGTTCGGTATTTAAAGAATTCACAGCAGTTAATGGTGATGGAGAATACAATTTTTTGGGTGCGGGTCCTCTGGTTAAATCTTCTGGTTTTCGTTTTTTTGACGGTGGTGATGGAGTTGTCACAGTTGATTTTGGAATTTTAGTCTTAGCACTATGTATATCTGCTATGGTCACTGGACTTATTTCGTCATAAGCTTGTGCTTTACCACTAAGCAATTTTGTTCTCATTGTTTGGTTAGAAGAACTGCCCGAAGCTTTCTCTTTATCTCCAGTCATTTTGACAAATATGGTTCGTAGGAAAGAAACGAGGTTAATAGGAGGAGCATTTGAAATGAACACAGTGCATCCTGCCTCTTGAAATTTGATACTGGCTTTTCCTTCTGCCATGAATTTTTTGAAGACGTTTATGCCTTTTAACGCTAATCTGATAGCAGCGTGTTTTTCACTGGATATTTCCATGTACATCTCACGAAACTCATTTCGAATAAGACGAAGTGCAGCTGTTTTGTAGTTCACCTTGCGGCTTATCGACCCTTGAGCCGTCATCCATTCCATAGTAACTGCACAGGATAGAAATGATTCTCCTGCATCCATATTTCGAAAACAGGTGTTTCATTTATAAATATATGAGAAACATTAAACGAATTAAGAAGGCGCCAAAACAAGAACTGAACAAAAACACAACGATACAAAACAACCTGGCTTTTGTTTTGTTAAATTTTGAATATTTTGACTTGCACAAAGGGTACAAAACCCATACGGCCTAGTGTCCAGTAATGCAGCGTTTCCCAAAAGGTGTTCCGCGGAACCCTGGGGTTCCGTAGAAGCATTACAAGGGTTCCGCGTTCCGTCCGGATTTAACGCGTAATCTTTATAATGCTTTTTAAGTATGTAAAGACATTAAATCATACGTATAAGTGAAATTAATTATCGCTTGCACGTATTTATATATATGAAGGATAATTTATGAAGGTACGTATGTTTTTAACAAACAGAACAATGCGCACGGGAGCTCGATCGAGCACGCTTGCCTCCTCCGCCCCACCACCCGCGACCCGTATCTCCTGCCGGCGCCGCGCCGGCCGCGCCGCTCAGTTGAGCAGGGGGGGTCAACTTCCTTAGGAGCCAATGCAAACATATGGAACGATTTGCAAATAGAGATGGGTTTATGTGAAAGAAAGAGATAGAGCAATGTATCTGACAATAAGAATAATGACAAGACCACGGCCTCCATACAGCCAAATCCTTAGTTATAGTTTCTTCATAACGTTGGTCAAATGCTGCAGAATTAAGTCTGCCCGATAGGCGTTCAATATATGAGGCCCCATTGTAATCCACTTGCAATCCAAAGGCTCTTTTGAGTATGCCCTATTCGGAAAAAAATGTTACCTTTAACTTTTTGGCTGTATATGATCACCTCTTTGCTTTCCCTAAAATTAAAGGAATAAAAAAGAAGAAATAAAATGGCTACCTGTTTTTACGCAATTGTTATCATTATTGTTTTTCTTTAAATCCCTGACTGTGTATTGGCCTCTTACGCGAAATTGGCAGAATTGCAACAGAGCTATTAATCCAAAAGAAGAAGTAGAACTTTTTTGCAATGGTTGCGAAAAAAAATGCTGTAAGTGCGGCATAATTTCTAAAGAAGATACTCCCTAAAACTTTCATAGATTTCCTCGCCCGTCAATGCATGGGTCACTCAAGTAAGTACCTATCTATACTACATAATTTTATGATACTGCCAAATCAACTCACCCCACCTCCCATTGAACAACAATGGGCTGTCGCTGGTGTGTTTGTGCGTGTAGTTTCAAACCCTATAGTTTATGTTTAACTATAATTTGGCATAAAATTGAGATTCACAGGTATACAGGTATTTTTGACATTACTGGCAATCCCAAAAATTGGGTTGAATAAAAATATGATGCATAATACTTGTTTTGTTTTAGGGCTAAAGTATGGGCCACATCCTGTTTTCTTAATCAAGATTGGTCCACTGAAGAATCATTGTCAAGGCTATATGCACAGTATAAGGTGCTCTGCAGCAAGCATTTCGATGCAACATCATATACCAGCGGCAATATGAAAAGTTTGCATAAATTTGCTTACCAACTGGAGCTGAAAATATACTGTCCCAGTTACCAGAGGAACAATTAAAAGCAAACCACCAAGTAGAAGTAACACGAGTAAGATTTTGAATCATTCCTTAATACCCTAATACAGGATAGCACAATCATTTTTGTACTGGAGTTGTTATTAGTTAGTTGATTTAATTCATAAGTTTGGATTCTTTTCAGAGTCCTTACCTCAAGAAGCTATTGGCACAGGAATTATAGCTTCCAACATGGACAAGCTCTTTGGTGCTGTCAATGGAAATACAGCAGATAGAAAAAGAGGCAACCATTTCTTACAAATTTATCCGAAAATAGTTTGCATTTGAAGATTTTCAAAAAAATGAAATTGTTTTTTAATGAAATGTAATGTATGCCTAAAACGTTTCTGCAGATTAAAGAACTTACAGTTTGTTGAGGAACCCTCCAAATTAACTCTCATGAACAAAATTAATTTATTAAAACATGTGTAAATTTTAAAATCTTGTTTTATTTCTTTTTTCAATATTGCAGTTTTTGTTTTGCAGCTAATTTTGACTGTACCTAGCTTGGTATGTACCCCTATATGTAGTTTCTATTTCGCAACCAATTTTACATAAAATTGGTTGCGAAATAGAAACTACATTAATTTTTGTACCTAACCAAGAAATTAAATAGTATTTAAAATTCGCGCCCTATTTTAGTTCTGGTGGAACAAACTGGAGCGCTAGTGAGTTTCCATGTTTGCAATTTTTTTGTATGAAGTTGACGTTCTTGGACCTAGATGTATTCTATGCAGTTGAGTCTATGACTGTGACAAAAGAATACGTACGTGTTCTCGACTCTCGTTCTCTTTTAATTCGCGTAAACTGACAAAGGTGACATTCCAGTGATATTGTTATTCCTGTTCTTAAAATCTTGTACTTACGATATCCGTTCTAGGTAAGTGTTTTTTTATTTGTTACCAATTGCAGATAGTGCCAAACAAATAAAAACGATTTATTCATATTCATGTTATTTTTTTATTTCAGCCTTTATTAAAAAATGGATAATTGGCTCAAAACAGGGCGCTTACAAAGTGGCATAAGTGCTTCGTCATGCTCATCGCCAAATAATGAAAGTATTTCAGAAGAAGCTCAAGACTCAAGACAAAACTACTTCAAAAAAGAGAAGAAATGACGAATCCTATTTGTCCTTCGGATTTATTTCTGTAGGAATGCTTGAGAATCCGGATGGTCAATGCGATATCTGCAACAAAATCATATGTAATAGCTCTCTGGCACCTGCGAAGCTAAAACGACATCTTACTACCAACCACCCGCAATAAAAAGACAAAAGTTTAGCCTTTTTTAAAAGATACAAAGATGCACATAAAACCAGTGTGGCTGCTTTATACAAATATGTTAAAACTGATAACGAAAATGCCACAGAAGCATCATTCCTGCTAAGTTACAGGATTGCTCGTGCTGGCAAACCACACACGATTGCAGAGACTTTAATAAAACCCTGTATGACAGAAATTGTCAAGTGTGTACTTGGCGAAGACGCAGCGAAGAAAGTTGCAGCAGTTCAGAGTTCCAATAACGTCATATCTGATCGAATCCATAAAATATCTGACCACATTGAGAATGAATTGATTTCTAGATTGAAAAGTAGTGAGATGTTATCAATGCAACTTGACGAAAGTACAGATGTCACTGGACTATCAATACTGCTTGTTTTCGTAAGATACCCCTTCGGAGGATCTATTGAAGAAGATTTGTTTATTTGTGCTCCTTTGGAGACCAACACCACTGGAGAAGAAATTTTTAAAGTCATTGATAATTACATGAATGTATATGTGTATGTGTATGTAGCGATGGAGCTGCCGCTTTGACTGGCAAAATAAAAGGTACTGTAACAAGAATTAAGAATGTTGCACCTAAATGCAGTAGCAGTCACTGCGTTCTACATCGACATGCTCTTGTCGTTAAAAAAATGCCACAAGAGGTAAAGAATGTTCTCGATCAAGCCGTACAAATTGTGAATTACGTTAAATCACGTCCGCTCCAATCGAGACTTTTTAAAAAAGTGTGTGAAGATATAGGGAGTCAGCATCAGTCACTTCTTCTTCACACGGAAGTAAGATGGCTTTCCAAAGGAAAAGTCTTATCAAGATTGTTTGAATTGCTCAACGAACTAATGGTATTTTTTTCCAAAGAATCGCTTTCTTCATCTTTGAGTGGACTTGTTCAACTATTGCGAGAAGAGCAATGGCTAATGAAATTGGCGTATTTGGCAGACATATTTGATAAACTCAACGTAATTTGCAAGTCATTGCAAGGAAGAAACACAAACACTTTTACAGTAAACGACAAAATCTCTTATCTTAAAAAGAAACTTGACTTCTGGATAGAATGTGTTGAACAAAAACAGTACCAATGTTTTACTCTTTTAAACGAGGTTTTGGAAAAATATGAGTTGCAAGTAACCTCAGATATTGAAAAATGCATTAACGAACATTTGATGGCCTTCAATAAATCTTTGGAAGAGTATTTCCCTGAAAAAACCCTGCAGGACATTGACTGGGTACAAAATCCATTCCTAGTTCACAGGAAACCGTCGACTCGTACAGCAACAGAGTACGAGGCTTTGATAGATATCAAATGTTCTTCTTCCTTACAACAAAAGTTCAATTCAGAAAAAACTAATCTGGATGAGTTTTGGATTGGACTTAAAAACGAATATCCAGAAATCGTAGAGAAGGCTATCACAGTTTTGTTACCGTTTGTGACCACTTACCGGTGTAAAACTGGTTTTTCGGCTTACGCTTACATAAAAAACAAATATAGAAACAGACTGGATGCAGCTCCAGATCTTCGTATTCAGCTGTCTGACATAAAGCCTGATATCAATGCTATTTTAACAAAAAATGTAAAAAGATATCACTCTTCACTTGAAAGTAAGTTTTACATTAAACTTTTGATCTTTCTTTTCAAGGTAAACATGAAAGTATTCAAACTACAAGTTTATCTTTTTCATCAAAAAATAGGGTTCCGCCTAGAAAAATATAATCGATAAGGGTTCCAGGGCGAAAAAAAATTAGGAACCGCTGCAGTAATGTCTAGTCATATTTAGATGACGATGAGAGATGATTTATATATGAATGCTGATCAATGGATAAATAATAAACGTAACGGGATAACATAATAACAATAAAAATAGTCAATTAATATTAAGGTGACATTAAAATTAAATTTTGAGAAACTGGTACCTGAACTAAGCAGAACACAATAGGAAATTCTGAATTAATATATGAAGATAACCAGATTATTAGTTGAATGATTGGAGGATTAACAGTTGGCGGGCTGACTTATCAAGTTCTGACTGAACTTAAAAATATTGATATAGGTCTTGAATGTGGAATAGAGTTGGGTTCATAATGCATACTTTAAGAAGGTACTACCCCAAATACAACTAATATATCTAAACCGATTCGCAAAGAATTTTCAGCTACATATCAAAGGTTCTTTAATATGTTTATTAACTTCCACAGTTAATTTGCAAAATGATCGAAAGAAAGGTTAGTTTGAAATCAACCCTTACAAGAGTTTTAGGGGAACCTAAAAAGTGGGTTAAAATGACTATGGGCTATTAAGATAGTTTCTAGAGAGTGCATGGGGCGATATTCCAATGGATATTGTGATAAACTGGTAGGTGTGAATAAGTAAAGTTTTGCTTGTGAGTTTGAAAATTTAATAATTTAATAATAATAGTTTTAATTGCAAAATTTTAGGTACATTCTACGAGTATAATAAAATTTACAAAGAGCAACAACTTACATAGGTAACAACTTTAATGTGATATTAGTGCACTTTTGACACCACCTGTCTGCATAGCCTCAGAACAATAACTAAAGCTAGTTATTGTTCTGAGTGCATAGCATATACAACTGTCACAGTACTGTTTTTCTTTTATCACACTATGTCACAACTGTCCAGCATTGTTTCTGCTCAGAAGAACTTGGAGGAGTGTTTCACCAAGAGAATGCAGGATCTTGAAGCACAGATTCAAGGCGCAGCACCTGGCAAGGAAACAGTTGCTAAAGTTGCTGAGGAGTTCCGATCATTTAGGGAGCTTGTGGTCAGTATGCTTGGGATGCTCCGAAAGCAGATCAATGAATGTGCCATGCAGATTGATTCCATTGAAATGAGACATCGCCGCAAAGCTCTGATTTTCTTGGGTGTCCCCGAGTCAGAGAAAGAGGACTGCAGGGATAAGGTATTAAACATTGTCAATACCAAATTGGGCCTCAGAGAACTCACAAGCTCTTCCATTAAGGTATGTCACAAGTTGGGAATCTCAAACACCAAGGAGCGTGAAAAGAGTCGTCCTGTAATTGTGAGATTTGCCATCTTCTAATTTTAGCTCACATTCTCATAATGTAAACAGAATAAAATCCCCTATCACTCCCACCAAATCTTATAAGAAAACTATTCTTAAACAAAAGTCAGCACATCCTACTATTCCTCGCACATATGATACGGTTGCAAATGATATCATCCGCCCCCCCACTCCCGTCATGCCTAATGGTTGTGGGCTGACATGCTCTCATCAGCGATCAAAATCCCCCTCTCCCAACGATAACCTCATTGAACTCATGGTATCCACCATGGTAAACATGTTGCAAAAGTTCAACGATGCAATACCGCCCCATGTCTTATCCCTACTGGAAGCTTTCATAATTAACCTTAACAAAAATGCTCAATCTCATGCAGTGGAATTGCAAGAGCATTAGACATAAAAAAGCTGAACTTACATATATTATTAACAAATTCCAACCTTTTGTTTTTGCCATCTCTGAGACTTGGCTTAGACCTGGCTCCTCTTTTAGGGTTCCAGGCTATGTGTGTCTCCGAGCTGACAGAAGCGATGGGAAAGCTGGTACAGCACTTCTTGTAAAACAGAATATTCCTTACACAAAAATAGATCTACATTCCCATAGCGATGAGTACCAAATGGTAGCTGTGAAAACATTAGACATTTCAATCTTTTAGGTTTACATCCCTTACCCAACTCCCGGTATAATTCATGACCTAAAATCAAATCTAATGCAACAAATAAGGGGCAGTTGTCTTATTTTTGGCGACTTTAATTGCCACCACCCTCTATGGGGTTCTATCTCCAGTTGCACAAACTCCTCCTCTTTGATTGAAGTAATAGATAGCCTCAACCTCTGTGTATGTAATGACGGTTCGCCAACACGCAGGGTCTCCCCAGGACAGAAAAAGAGCTGCGTTGACCTCACTCTAGCTTCCCCAGAAATAATTTCTAGTATTAATTGGAAACCTCTAATCCTTACTCATGGCAGTGACCATTTTCCAATACTAACTACAATTAATCGTCCATCCCCTCCTAAGATTGAAATACCTCCCCTCCTCAAATACAAAACTAATCATGCAGAATGGGAGTCTTTGGCAAATAATGTTGATTCTAAACTAGATCAATTTTATAACATTTGTAACAGCAACTATTTAGAAATGTATGATCTATTTATAGCTACCCTAATTAGTGCAGCTGATGAAACAATTCCTATTAAAAACTCTGCGCGTAGTAAAGTCTCTTCCCCTCCTTGGTGGGACGCAGAATGCACCGCTGAAGTTAAACATCGCAATGAAGCTGATCCAAAATTTTCGGAAGACCCATCTAGCATGACAAAATACCTCGAGTACAGAAAGGCGACCGCAAGATCAAAACGTGTCCTTGCGAGGAAAAAGAGCTTTGGATGGCGTAGTTTTTGTGAATCTCTTAGTCCCCGCACTCCGGCCTCTACTGTTTGGAAAAAAGTTAACGCGTTTCGTAGAGCAGCTGACCCGAATAGTTCTTCACCCACTGGAGCTGACTCCTGGCTGCCAGAGTTTCAGAACAAGCTTGCCCCCCCTTTTGTTCCTGACAAGGATTCATTCCCTTCATATCTCCCAACAAGTACCCTCGAATCAATGGACTCACCTTTCTCCTTTCCAGAATTACACTGTGCCCTGGATGGTTTAAGGGATAGTGCTCCAGGCATAGATGGGATCCCATATTCTTTTATAATTAAGTCCTCTGATAGGGCTAAGATAATTCTGCTCGATATCCTAAACAACATATTTATTTTCGGTCAAACCCCAACCTCTTGGAAAACCCAAATTATAATCCCTATCTTAAAACCAGGCAAAGACCCCAAAGACCCGTCTTCATATAGGCCCATAGCGCTTTCTTCTACCTTAAGTAAAATTTTAGAGCATTTAATAAAAAACAGACTTGAATGGATTGTTGAGTCCAAAGGAATATTATCTAAATTCCAGTTTGGGTTTAGAAAAGCGATGGGCACATTAGATAGTCTGAGCATCTTATCTACAGATATTCGTCGCGCTTTCTGGTTTTCTCTCGCAAGAGAAGCATACCGCCGCTTGACATAACGATACATGGGCAGCAAATCGAAATTGTCAACAATTGTGAATTTCTAGGTATAATTTTTGACTCCAAAATGAACGGTGTGTATCATCTAAAATACATTTGCCAGAAAGCTGAAAAAAACTTAAATATTCTCAGGTGCCTTTCCCCAATGTACCCCACATTGGGGATCTCACCCGATCAGCCAAAAACTTTTATATAATGCAATTGTACGAAGTCACTTCGATTATGGAAGCTTTATACTGGAGCCTTGTAGTAAGTCGGCATTAAGTAAATTAACATTGATCCAGTCGAAGTGTCTTCGCATAATTGCAGGCGCTATGCGATCATCCCCTATAAATGCCTTACAAGCTGAATGTCTTGACCCACCCCTACAACTTAGGCGACAAATGATGAGTGATAGATATCTGATAAATATTTTACAATACCAGGACCACCATTATTCTGTTAGTGAATCTGCATCCAGTGACGATAGTTTTCGCTCCGCTACCGATACCGACACTCTCGGTGACTTCCTGAGTCAAACTTTCTCCTTGTCTTACAATTTTTTGAATGTATGCCACATCAACGCTCAAAGTGTACCCAGTCACTTCAACGAACTATTTGACGTGTTTGCCGGTCCAAATATACATGCTGTTCTGATTTCAGAATCCTGGTTAAAACCACATCTCCCTTCTCCTCTCTACTCACTTCCTGGTTTTAACCTTATTCGTAATGATCGAGTTACTGGACGTGGGGGTGGTGTGGCTATTTATCTTCGTAATAATTTCACTTTTAAAATAGTAGCTTCCTCATGTCCAGACCCACACGCTGAATACCTGTTTCTGGAGGTTGGAACCGGTCGCAGTAAAGCAATTGTTGGTGTGGTATACTGCCCCCCCTCTCTTGACTATTTCACCGAATTTGAATCGGTTTTAGAATCTTTAGGTACAGAGTATGTGCATCACGTCATCATGGGCGATTTTAATATTAATCTCCTAGTACCCAATTCCCTTCGGTCATATAAACTTCAACAAATAATTAAGTCGGCTAGCCTTCATTTTTTGCCATTACATCCAACTCACCATAAACTTGATGGTGATGATACATGGCTTGACTTAATTCTTACATCTAATCCTTCCCTCGTCCAATCATATGGTCAACGTATTGCTCCTGGTTTTTCCCGCCACGACCTAATTGTCCTGTCCTACTTTCTTAAGCCTCCTAAGTCCACACCTAAGGTCTGGCACAGGCGCTGCTTTACGCGGATGGATATAGACAAACTGCAAAAAAGTGCATCTGAAATCGACTGGGATCCTGTGATTCAAGCCACTTCCGTCGATGCTAAAGTTCATATGTTCATCGACACGGTACTAATGTTATATGATATCTATGCGCCGATCAAAAAGATCAAACTAAAGCGGCCACCGGCGCTTTGGATGACCAAAGGCATACAAATGGCGATGCGGGCCATGGAAGGGACAAAGCATTTCGAAAATTTAAGAAGGATCGTGAGGACAACAATTGGAAACTCTTCAAAGCTGCAAGAAATCGGTGTAATCAGATGATACGTAACGCAAAACGTCGTCATATTTTTAATAACATCTCGTCTTCCTCTTCTGCTAATATCTGGAAGTTCCTGGGAACTCTGGGTATTGGCAAATCGCGTCATTTAGACCTGCCCAACACAATTAGTATCAACGATCTTAATATCCACTTCACTACTTCATCAAAACTTGATCGTGCGTCAGCCTTACGCACTGTTGCTTCTATAGCAGGTCTAACGCGTCCTAATATAACTCCATTTCATTTTTCTCCAGTTACCCAGACTGAGATCAAGAAGATTATCCTCTCCATCAAATCCAATGCTGTAGGTTGTGATAGTATCAGTCGCCGTATGATATTACCTTTATTGGAACATCTTCTCCCTGCCATCACCCATATTATTAACTTCTCTCTTGAATCCGGCGTTTTCCCTAACCTTTGGCGTAAAGCCTATGTCCGTCCTCTCCCGAAAGTTGCTAATCCAACCCAGCCCAATCAATTTCGTCCAATTTCCATCCTTCCCTTCATGTCCAAAGTGCTTGAGGCATGTGTCCACAAACAATTCTCTCACTTTATCCATCAGAATTCCCTTCTAAGTCCGTTTCAGTCCGGTTGTAGGCCTGGACATAGTACCGTTACCGCACTCCTTAAAGTGACTGGCGATATTAGGGCAGCGGTTGAGGATCGTAAGGTGACTGTCTTGGTACTTATTGACTTTTCTAATGCTTTTAATACCGTGAGTCACGACATCCTTCTCTCCATATTGTCCCATCTTATGATCTCTGATGAGGTATTGGAATGGTTTTCATCTTATCTTCGGGAACGTCAGCAGGCAGTGCAGTCAGATGAAGAAACCTCATCCTGGCGTAGTTTAGATACTGGTGTTCCCCAAGGCGGCATACTCTCTCCTCTTCTTTTCTCAATTTTTATTAACTTTATCACATATAAACTTCAGTGTTCGTATCATCTTTATGCTGATGACTTGCAGATATATGCTCACGCAAGTGTTGACAGTATAAATGATGCCATAGATGCGTTGAATGGAGACCTACATAACATAAAGTCATGGTCTGACTTTTTTTTCGGGTCTTTCTCTCAACCATACAGGTTGGAGTGCGGGGTAAGGCAGGGAGGATTAAGCTCGCCAACGCTCTTCAACCTGTATGTAAATGACCTCATAGGCGAGCTAAGCAGCGCCAGATCAGGCTGTTATATAGACCGAGTCAGCGTCAATAATATTAGTTACGCGGATGACATGGTGCTGCTTAGTGCATCGGTGTGTGGCTTGAGAAATTTAGTGGCTATATGTGAGAGGTACGCCAAGGCCCATGGACTTGCTTACAATGTAAAAAAGAGCCAAGTCATGGTCTTCGAGGCGAGGAGCAAGCATACAGTTAGACTGCCTGCAATCATCTTGAACGATTGCGCGCTACTAAGGGTGCATAAGTTTCAATATTTGGGTCATATATTAACTCCCGACCTCAAGGACGACATGGACGTTGAGAGGGAGCGAAGGGCGTTGTCAGTGAGGGCGAACATGTTGGCTCGCAGATTTGCACGTTGCACCAATAATGTAAAAATTACTCTCTTTAGAGCATACTGTACAAAGGACAATGCCCATCGTAGTATGGACTTTGGTATCGCTTTGAATAATTTTGTGCCATGATGATTTTTACTATATTTTTAGGTTGCTAAGTGTAGATTAAATTATTAAAAACAGTTTTTCTGTAGTTCGACGGATAAAATGAAAAAAAATAATATAACAAAACTCATCAAATTAACACTTTTCCCGGTCTTCATTTGTGTTTTTATTTACATTTGAAGTTTTATCTATCAACACAATGGTTGGATGTGAGCTGGGTGCGAGTATTTTAGTGCTTTAGTTTGAATAATACTAATTTAGATATAATATTTCAGACTATTAAGGTTTTCATCACAACACTCAATTGACTATACCAATTTGACAGTACATCCTACCCGATTGTCCCATTGTTGCCAGTCTTCTAAATTATTAACAATTATGTATCGATTATGATTGCCAAATGCAAGTTTATATGAATAATTTAAATATCTGTGCGTTGATATTATGTTTTATTAAATATGTTCCTTTTCAGAGCATTAAAATAGCAGATATACCTACTAACTTCTTTATAAGATCCCTTATACACTTGCATATATCAATGATCATATAAGAATCACATTGCACGTATATCGAATAAAATCTGTCATCATACTGTTGGATGAATCTGTGATCTCTAGACGGTAATGCAGCGCTTTACGTGCTGTTATGCATGCAAGATCGTTTATTTTATTGATAGATACGAATGACATGCAAACAATATGCTGGCAATGGATTGACGGATACCTTTATTTTTCAACATGCTAGCTATAAACGACGTGTATGCATGCGTATGTATGTATTGTCTACACATCTACGAGTCATGCACGTTTAGGTACTGCATATCGGCGGCATCACCGTTTAGGGCCGTACTATGATTGATAGACATCAATCATAGTATTCCTTAACTTCGAGTTCCTTCGAATCCAGACGGACTCGGAGGGCCTAATATGGGCTATAATATACATTGTCTACTTGTTTGTTAATGTGATATATTCCATAATAAAGTATATTAAATTGTATAAGTCACTGTCGGTGGTTTAATCAATTTAATTATAAGGGTTCACAATACAAAAACTGTATGAAAAGTTAAAAGCACGACGCAACAAGATTATTGGAAAAAAGAGCGCCTTTAAAACCATAGAAAGATGAAATCGTCTTCTAGTAACAAATTAGTTTCACATCATGTCTTATGCTTAATTACTTTATATGCTAGAATGCGAACTGCCAATTCGATATTTTAATTAAATAAATAGCGTATCGATTGTATTATATTTGGCAAATCGATACGGTCGAAAAGAAAATGGCAATACCGAGGAGACAAGTGCCAATAGAAATACTCGGTAATATGGAAGTGAATTCATTGCTAATTGTTATGGACTTTTTGATGGTTAGGCTGGCCGGCTAGTCATAGACACAAATTTGACACTATAGGACTGACATTGTCTTAGAATAAAATAAAATTATTGTCTGAAAATGTATGACCTGGATTTATCTCCTACATGTGTGGTCCTTCGAACTTTTGTGATCCAGCTTATGAAAATATAGTCGAAAATGTTGACAAGAAGTAAAAGTGCTCAGGCGATGAACAACGCGGCCGACTTACCGACAACGTCTGCAGCACCATCCCAGGTATCTCTAGCTAAGACAAATAGCTCTACCGCCAGCGAACGGGCGCGCCGACAGCGAGTCCTGGAAGCGAAGCGTAAGGCCGCAGAGAAACTTGCCGATCTTGAGCGACGTAAGTTAGATATAGAAAGACGACTGATCGAAGAGCAGACAGCTTTAGATCTCGAAATCTTGGAAATCGAAGACCGTGACCTAGAAATTGACGATAGGCATACCGTACGTAGTCACTCACAAGCACCTGTGGAGCCATCTGTGAGTCGTATGATGCATTACGATACTGCTAGGAATTGCGAACAGGACAGAAACAAACCTGAATTTCCACGTGAGTCGCCGAGTTCGCAACTGCAGATGAGCAATTTCTTAGCGAGACAGACGACCGTTAAAGACCTGCCCTTCTTTTCGGGAGCGCCGGAGGAGTGGTTATTGTTTTATAGTCAATTTAAAATTACGACAAAACTTTGTGGCTATAGCGATGAAGAAAACATAGCACGCTTATTGAAATGTCTACGTGGAGAGGCGCGAGACTCCGTGTATGCATTACTCGCTAGCGCTTCGAACCTGGATAGAATCATACAGACTTTGAAGCTACGTTTTGGACGATCCGACACGATCATTGATTCTATGTTGTCAAAGATTCGAACTCAACGAGATATACGTCATGATGACATGTCGCAGCTACTCAGATATGCAACGGATGTACAAAATATGGTAGCTGTAATGATCTCGACAGACCAAATCAATCACCTAAGGAACCCTATTTTAACTCGAGAAGTCTTGTCAAAGCTCCCGTCGAATTTGAAGTACCAGTGGGGACTTGATAAAACACGAAGAGGTGTAACTGAATTCTCTCTCGAAGACGTAGCTGAGTGGCTGATGGAAGTGGCGAAATCGACAGCTGAATTCACAACTGCAACCAACTCGCGTACAGTCGACAAAAAAATCTTTAGAGGTGACAAACATTTTCCTATTTTGACGACAAATAAGACATCCAAATTATGCATAAAATGTAGAGACAACCACGACTTGAAGAGCTGTCCAGATTTTTTACGCCTATCCATAGATGATCGCTGGAAGTATATAACGTTGATTTTGATACGAAGAATCCCATTATATTGTCACCAAAAGATGATTTTTACCAAATTGATGATTATGGAATATCACAAGAACGCTGCACATTCTGGCAAAGAAAAGGTATTGAATGACATTCGTCAGAAGTTCTGGATAATTCGTGGTCGTTCCGCCGTCAAAGGTGCCTGGCTTACATGTCAAGTGTGCAAGAACAATCGTGCACGACCAATGCCACCTCTAATGGGACAGATTCCAACAAGTCGACTGACACCTCTTAAGGTTTTTGCGTATACTGGACTTGACTATTTTGAACCGATGACGATAAAAATAGGGCGATGACATGAAAAACGTTATGCAGCATTGTTTACATGTATGACTGTTAGGGCAATTCATATAGAGCTAGTTGACAACTTGACTACTGACAGTGCAATAATGGCTATTAGGAGATTCATTGCACGACGTGGGACACCATACGAAATCTGGAGCGACAATGCCACGACATTTAAAGGTGCAGACATGGAATTGAGACGACATATTGAAAACATTGACGCTGATAGACTACGACAATTTTATAGTGTTCGTCGTATTCAATGGCGGTTCATTTGTCCAAACTCTCCACACCACGGTGGCTGTTGGGAGAGAATGGTTAAATCAGTGAAGACCGCGCTTAAAATGACATTGAAAGAACAGGTTCCGACCGAACAAATTTTATTGACTCTTTTGACAGAGACTGAGAGTATGGTGAACAGCCGACCATTGACGCAAGTACCTCTTGATCATAATGATGACCTACCACTGACTCCCAACCATTTCGTTTTTGGTGGACTGACAGATTTCACGACGCAAACACTAAACAGTTTTGATGACGGGGACTTATTGCGTAGGTCTTGGCGTCATTCACAGCGGTTAGCAGATCTTGTATGGAAACGTTGGCGTAAAGAGTATCTGCCGACATTGACCAAGCGGGCCAAATGGTTCCAACGCAGGGAGCCATTGAAACCCAACGACATAGTGATCATATGTGACGATCACCAACCTAGGAATCTATGGCCCAAGGGTATTGTCACTAAGGTTTACCCGGGTCCAGATGGTCAAGTTAGGGTAGTTGACGTCAAGACTATGACTGGGACATATAAGCGGCCGGTGACTAAACTTTGTCCTTTAGATGTCCGACCACTTGTGACATCTGACTGAACTTAGCTGGCTTTCCGACTAGACCTCTACACCTTCGGACATAGGGACTTGACTTTATTAAGTATTGCGTTGCAATACTGGAGGTGGGAATGTTATGGACTTTTTGATGGTTAGGCTGGCCGACTAGTCATAGACACAAATTTGACACTATAGGACTGACATTGTCTTAGAATAAAATAAAATTATTGTCTGAAAATGTATGACCTGGATTTATCTCCTACACTAATTATTATGTGGATTATTGTCCGTCGATGTTATGGCAAAGTATTTTACAGCATTTCGTGAAAAATTAAAACTTAGTTTTTGACATAAATTTGATTTAAGTACAACGACGATCAAAGACGATACCACGAATGGGCATTGTCCTTTTTACACGTGTAGTCTGTGGGCCAAATGTAATCGCGCGGCTCGCAGCGCTCTTCGAGTACAATTTAACAACGCGTTCAGGGTGCTGTTGGGGTTGTCCCGATACTGTAGCGCTTCGGGAATGTTTGCAGAGGCGCGGGTAGACTGCTTCTACGCGACTATGCGGAAACACTGCGCCTCTCTGGTGCGCAGGGTGCGGGGCAGCACCAACAACATCTTGAGAATGATCGCTAGCAGACTAGACTGCCGGTATATGGCTCATGGATGCACAACGTCTGCCGGCGTTGTGCGGAAATGAACTGGATGCGGGCAGATTTTTATTTTTTTATTTTATTTTCTTTTACTTTTTTTTTCTCATCTTTGTCACTGATACTATCATAGGATAAGTAAAATTATAACTTACAAAATGAGTCTTGTTACTTGAATAAATAAATACATTATTATTATAATAATATATTTTATTTATAGTTCATAATTATTATTGTTTACAATACTATCCCCATGATGCTTGTTTTGTGCACAGTTCCTAAGCGCTGACGTGACGTCATCAGGTCCACAGATATTGTAACCGGGTTCTAAGTGTTATTTCTTAAATGAACTTCAAAACTATGGAAGCACTGTCCGTCACATCTTACTGATGTCTAATATTCTTACTATTATTGAACGATTATTTATATATTACTGTCGTGATAATTCTAAGGTGCCATCTACTAAGTTGTTAATCGGGTTTCACGCCGTAGTTAGTAGTATACTGAAAAATCATCGGTTGACTTTCTTTCCCATTAGTATAGAGTTTTAGCGGAAAACTGGTCTATTATTTTACCGATGTATAAATTATTTTTACAAATAAAATGGGCAGAAATAAAGACTGCAATGCGACACAACGAAAACTTATAAATTATTTTCAAGCGAATGGTGATCATTCTGTTAGATTGCTTATTATTAATATGATGTTACTATTAAATAGACCAAATAATAAATTCTTGTACATGTATTTATCGTATTATCTAGGGGGGGGGGGGGGGGGGGGATTTTGTAATTGGACCCATTTTTGCAAACAAGAACCAACCCACAGTAAGTTGGTTTCGAGAAAACAAGTCTTTTGTAAACAGAATGTGCAAAATGCATACATAGTATATAAATGAATGAATACTTGTTAACCTTATGTGGAATATTGTAGCCTATTTAGGAATATAAGATTGATTAATGTTATATATATTGTTTAGGTACCATGTTGCATAGTTCTCAAACTGTGTGTTGGTTCTTGTTTGCAAAAATGGGTCCAATTGTAACATACATCCCCTTACAATTAAACCGAAATATTCCTTTTTCTTTACTTAATTTATTTAATCGAATTATTTAAATATTTAAATGCAACGCAGCAGCACAGATTGTATTGTGACTGCAGCGAGAAATAATACATGCCTTTTAATATTGTCACAAGCTCCTCCTCCTATGTAGTTTCGCGATAAGGCTACAGGTACAAGTTAATCTACCTGAGTTTGAGTCCCACCCACTTCCTTTGGTGAAACACTCGGCCGTAAAACATCTTGGTTGGATCATACGATGGATCTATAGCCACATAGATAATTATAATAAAATATTTTTCTCTCACAAAATTAATTATCGATTTGCTGAAAACATGGTAGGTACATACATATAAAGTTAAGTAAGTTTGTCAAATAAAATACAATTTACCGTAATATTCGTTTAGAAAGTACGATCTATGATAAAAAAGACGTCTTGCTTTTAAATGTAAATTATTTCTATTTGAATTCAATGTCAATGAAGACAAAACAACAAGTAAATATGTGAATTTTGAAATAGTATTTTGAGTAATTGAGAATTACCTACAGTTTTACAGAATTTATACTTTTTGCTCGCCTGTCAAAGCAATAAGTAAGATTAGTGAAATGTTGAAAAGACAATGCTCCTATCTCTATCTATATTATCTAATGTAATTTTTTCAACGTTTTAGTTTCACTTATACAACATACAGAGCGTTCAATATCAATGTTAGAGTTTGACATATTGATATGCTGTTGTATGTAAATACCTACTTCCAGTATCTAAGTTACCTGATTTGACCTTCTGGGCTAGTATTAGGTATAGCACTTTACTTATTTACTGAGGTTATGAGATGAAAGTCACATTAATAATTTCATCTGAATAAAACAAATAAATATTCAACATCATATAAGTATATCCAAAGGGGGAACGCTGCCAGTATCTTCGGAACCTTGCCTAAAGGGATAATAGATTTTAGTCTTTATATTTTTTGGTTTTTAGTTATAGATTCAGATAAAATTAATTAATATTTTCTTTAGAATAAACAAAAAAGATGACTAATTAAAGATAATAAAATAATATAAAAAAGTATGATGTTATGTCTGAATCCAAGTACCTACAGCTAAATCACTTGTGTAGTTGAAATCAGAAACAACGATGGTACCACAACACCCAAACCCGGTCTATAAAGATAAAATCGTTATCTGCACTGACCCGGCCGGGAGTTGAACCAGGGATGTCTCGGAGTAGTATCACCATAAATACCGGTAAGCAAGCCACTTGACCACCGGTTTTGTCGGAGGCAAAGAGTACCTAAAAATAATTTAATAAGAGCTCATGTTAAATCACATTGGGTTAGGATATGTTAAGAAAATCAAGTTGGACGTATGATTGACTCTAGAAATAAATGTGATTGTATAAAAATAAGTTAGAAAATTCATCAGAGTTGAAGCAAGAGATCCTTGGTTTAACGCTAACCAATAATGTACTTAGAAAAGAACTGATATATGTTCTCAATTTAGTACAGAATTCAACCCTGGCTTAAACAGCTCTCTATTTTTGTGTTGGGAATAGTGCTGGCTAATAACGTAGCCTTAAAATAACAACCTATTTAAAATACTTAATGCTAATATATTTTATTTCTTTAAAATGTTATACTAAACGTTATATATACTATACGTTATAAATGTTATAATAATGAGGTAGCTATATTAGTTAAGCATATTGGGTGCGATCGGTGCGCGAGTGAGAAAATGGGTGACTTGAAAGAACTTTATTATTTATCAATAAGTTTTAACGTCTTTCGGTGCGTAGGAGCGTTTAGGTGGTTTCTTATAATTGTCACGACTAGTGTAACTAGCCGTAGGCATAGAATAGAATAGAAGAGAGGAGAGGACGGGACGGGACCGGACAGGACAGGATTAAACAAAACAGAATAGTGAGAAGTAGAGAAGAGGCTAAAAAACGTAAAAGCTTTATAGCCTTAACGTTCGTTGAGGTTAGAACTATATTATAGCCTAATAAAATTTTAAAGCTTAAAAATTTAAGGTATTATTGGGTAACCTGACGGTTACGGTGACGGTGCCGGATTTACCATAGAAGCTGAAAAAGCTGAAGCTTAGGGCGGCAAAATTGGCCCAGAAAATTGGTACAGAAAAAATGTAAGTAATAGTGCAGTAAAAACAAAGCTTTGCTTTTCTTAGCTTAAAAATATAGCCAAAAAGTTGTAAAAATAATCTTGAAACTAGATTATTCCTTAAAAAAGGAATTAACTTTATTGTGAACAGTGAATCTAATTATAGAGGTCAGTAGGGGCGGCAAAAATTTTATAGCTTTGGGGCGGCAAATGTGTAAAGTCAGCACTGGTAACCGTCATTGAGCATCTCTGGTTGGGAATATTAAGCAAATAAAGCGTTGAGCGCTAGGAGAAATTAAAGATCGCCAACAGGTAAGTAGGCTTTTTAAGATTAAATCGCTTTCTTTTTTCGAATACTGAAATGACAAAAGAGAGTTAAGTTGCTATACTTTCAAATATTTCTAAGCAATAAAACAAGGAAAGGTCAGCAATAAAATAAACAAGTTCCCACGAGGCGGGCACATCTGCGCACCGTATGCCAAAACCCGCTGTCCACTATTGGTCATTGTCTCTCCACAATGCAACGGAGATTAGGCTCTAAAGGGCAATATCAAAAAATAATTAACTGTTGGAAATTCTCAACGCCATAAAATATCTGTGAGGCCTCTGCAGATGTGCGCTGAAAAAATACGTCACACGTGTGCACTATTCATAGTCAAGCTTATCCTATGCTATGAGTCATAACTAAACTTACTTAGGACAGTTTCCTGCCTAGTCAACAACAAAAAATCTTTCTTTAGAAAATTTAAAGTGATTTGCATAAGGCGGTTAATAGTTAATCGTTATGAACAGAAATTTGCTAATCCCATTATCCTGTATTTTTGTTTGTTCTAGCTCCCTGCATAAAAAAAAACAATAATATAATAAGTTAAGACTAGACAGATTAGAAATATTTCACCTCACTATATGAATAATTATGTTAACAGCGAATTTTATTAATAACAAATATTATACCTACTATTCGAAATAATTGTGATACAGCTGTCAACTTTTTATAACCAAGAATTACTTAATTTAGTGATCTAGAAATTATGTCTAATTACCGATGATATTCATTATGTCAATGCATTTTTTTGTTGGTGTTTCAGTGAGAAACTTTTCCGCAATAAGAAGTAGTAGCTGATTTTAGAATCAGCAAATAAATAGCTCGATTAATCAATTCAGTATTTTAGAAGTTATAGGTGTAAAAAAAGAATGTTAAAGCTATACACGGTGACCTAGATTTTCCGTTCCTTTTATTATTTTTTACAATAGAGAATAGATTTTATATACACATATAGAGATCTATTATAACTTATAAGAAAATAACTTAATGACCAGCAACTGATAAGCAAAAGTGAAGTCCACACTATAGTTCCGGCCGATTTTACCTCGAACAGTTCTAGACACATGCGACGCATATGTGGGGTTTTCTCCGCCCAACACGGAACGCCCTATACCTAGTAATGCTGTCACTATTTTATGTTCTATAGTTGTCACTAAAACTGTAGCTATTAACCAGAAATTACAGAAGGTAAGGTACGTATACAATTGTACGAGGTTAACACTAAGCGGGGTTTACTCTTTGGAAAGCTGGCGTACCTAATCCTACATAACCCACATCAGTTTAAATATCACAAGATACTGTACCAGTATATAGTTGACATCACATCAAGCTATACATCTTGACCTTGAGCCAAGGCCGTAGCTAGGGGGGGGGGCATTGTGGAGCAATGCCCTACCTTAAAAATACCAAAAACTAAGATAAATTAGTATAATGCAATTGTTTTATAATTTTTATATATTTTATGCATTTTTCAATGCGATATTATAAGATAAATTATCATATTAGAAAAATACTACACTTCTGGAAAAAATTAAGGGATCAAAAAAAAATAATCCAAATTTTTGGGCAATTTTCAACAGGCCGTAACTTCGAGAGAAATGGTCGTTCAGGAAATAAAAAAAACAGTAAATTGTAGCTCCAAGTGTCTTGTTTTTGAATAAGAACTTTAAAATGTTGTACCCGCCGCGGTTTATGTCTTAGAAAAACCAGCAACAAAAAAATTTTTAATTTTTATCTTTTGTCTACGGGCCTGGATTTTTTTTTTTTGCGTAACCACTATAAGGATCGGATACTTTGTACATTTAGCTTTTATTTATTTTTTATACACCTTGATACGTCCACTTCTCGCCGAGATATCGGTCTTAAAATGGAAAAGGATCCTTTTGTCTTTGATTATCGATATCTCAGCAACCAATGATCGCACAGAAATTTAAAGGTAGGTTTTAAGAACTTGAATGAATTCTCTTTAACGACTAGCCATTGCTTTTCCGAAAAAAAAATGGTTTATTTTATGTCACATGAATTTGAAAATGCAACAAAATAAGGACGTTGATGATTTTTTGGAAAATCAAGCGCTGGATCGAAAATATTGAGGAAATCACTAATGTTAAGTGTACAAAGAACCAAATTAATCCAGCCAGCCGTTTTTTTGTTTCACTTGATCGAATTAATTAAAAAACTAAAGGATCACGTTTTTTGCTCTGAAAAGCTCATAATTTTTAAAAATGAGAAATGAAAATGTTTTTCCGAGCGTTTTCCAGATTTTTGTTCCAGAAAGTGCTTAAATTTTATTGACGAAAGGTTGTCGTCGAACTTCTCTAATAATTGCCCGATCATCGCGGGCATTAGTGACTCGATGGCGACCTTGCCCGGGGCGACGATTGTATTGGATAGTCTCTTGGTATCTGGCATAAGCTAGAGATACGACGGATTGACTTACACCCATCCGGACGGCAACTGCATGTTGACTGTAACCTTCGTCAATAAGAGTTACGAACCGAGCAACTTCTACCTCCGATAGATGTTGTCTAACCATGATTGAAAATAGAAAATGTAAGAAATTTTAAATTTTAACCAAAAAAAAATCTTCTAGCCCAAAGGGATTAATTTGGAACAAACTGTTAAGGATTATTTTTTAAGGATTTGCTAGGAAAATCGTATGAAAAAGATTGAAATTCGATTGGGGGTATTAACTTTTTTTAAAATTAAATTAAAGAAAATCAGTAGAATCAAGGAATGCAGCGGCGGAAACGCTTTAAAAATGATCGGGCGATAGTTTCTTGAATTTCCTTAACTTTCTGAAACAAAAATGTGGAAATAGCGCGGAAAAACATATTTTTTTTATTTTTATAAATTATAAGCTTTTCAGAGCAAAAAACGTGAAACTTTAATTTTTTCAAAAATTCGAGCAAGTGGAACTGTAAAGCGGCTGGCTGGATTAATTTAGTTCTTTATAGGGTTTTTGTGGACATATTGAACTGTAAAAGGCACACTTAACATTAGCGGTTTCCTCAATATTTTCGATCCAGAGCTTGATTTTCCAAAAAACCACCAACAGCCTTTATTTTGTTGCATTTTCAAATTCAAGTGACAAATATAAAACAATTTTTTTTCGGAAAAGCAATGGCTAGTCGTTAAAGAGAATTCATTCAAGTTCTTGAAACCCACCTTTAACTTTCCGTGCGATCATTGGTTGCTGAGATATCGATAATCAAAGACAAAAGGATCCTTTTCCATTTGAAGACCCATATCTCGTCGAGAAGTGGACGTATCAAGGTGTATAAAAAAATAAATAAAAGCTAAATAAACAAAGTGCCTGATCCTTATAGTGGGTAAGCAAAACTATTTTTTTACGTCCGTAGACTAAAAATCAAAACTAAAAAAATTTAACATTTTTATTGTTGCTGGTTTTACTAAGATTACTCAAAAACCGCGGAGGATACAACATTTTAAAGCTCTAATCCAAAAACTAGACACTTGGAGCTACAATTTCCTTTTTTTTTATTTCCTGTACGACCTTTTCTCTCGAAGTTACGGCGTGTTGAAAATTGCCCAAAAATTTGGAATTTTTTTTTGATCCTTTGATCCTTTTTCCAGTAGTGTAGAAAAAATCGACTTGTCACAAATGAATTCTCAGGCGGGAATCGAACCCGCAACCTTTGGAAAGCCGCTCCAATGCTTGGCCTAGAGGTCAGTGATATACATCGTGTTTGATTTAGGAGCCCGTGCTTCGAGGGCAGATCAATTATGATAAATTAACTACTTCCGCCCTACCTGTAACCAATGATGCCCTACCTCAAATTAGACTCTAGCTACAGCCCTGCCTTGAGCTCTCTCTACTCATTTTGGGCAGGCAGGCATTTTTTACAAGTTTAGCTGTAATTTTGTAATAAAGGGAAGAGAGAACTTTGTGCCAAAATGTATCACAATAAATCGATTTTATTTATCACTATTAAAAAAGCAATTCCATCCACAATCTCTAGAAAGATAAATTAATAAGTAGTAGAAGTTAATAACAGTCGAATACTAAATTTTATCAGATTAATCTGCTATCTTGGTAGTTTTGATTAATATTACTAAGCATATGGTTCTATTTTAATGCATTACTATCAAAACATAATTTGAAAGCTTCAAAAAAATTTCATTTTTGCTTACTTCGTTTTATGCGATTTTGCATGTTGACTGTGTCAATTTATTTCTTACAACTTATACAAAGAAAGTTTATACAAAAAGAATAAGTGGTTAGTCGCTAAAAAATATGCTGATTCAGCGTAAGTTGTTCAAATATATATTTTATTTATTTCTCAGTTGTCAGATTGCCAAAATTAGATAATTTTCTAGGAATAATTTATCATCGCACTACCTTTTAAATAATACAGTATAATATACATAAGTACTTTTATTTTGTTACGCATTCCGCTAAAGTTGTATGGAAACCGCTTTGTCTGTATGTCTGTAATGTAAGTAAGCTTGTTTATCGTTTTTTTCAGTTTACTTACATGTAATTTTTTTAAAGACTACTTTTCTGCGTGATTTTTAATGTGATCTTGTTCAACTTTAAACCCCCCTTGTATTAAAGATCAATTCGCGGATAACACAATGCAGTACAATTGCATGCAGTTAAAGCAAGGTGAGTTCGAAAGATTTTATTGATTCAGTGTATTTTATCTCGGATCAAGTAAAATGAGTATCAATGCTTAATAAGGGCCAGGTGAATGGCGGGTAAAGGGGCCGGCCCTTATTAAACCTATGAATATGTACTTTTAATAATCAAAGTATATTTTATTTTCAACTTTTATAAGGGTTGTAGTTGAATTTAAGCCACAACGCCAAAGGAACCAAAGAGAACAAGTGGAATTAAGAAGAAACAGCAGAAGAAGAAGGTGAACAATAAAAAAACAAAAGAAAAACACAACACTGTAGACGCCGAAGAGAAATGGTACTGCTACGCGTGTAATGAAGAGCGTTTTGCAGACATGAGAAATTGCCCTTCGTGCAAAAGATGGTTTCATGAAGAATGCTTGGGCTTAACGTAAGAAGATTTTGATTTTGAATGTCCAATGTGCAATTAGAGGATTAAACATAACTTTACATCATTGGTAAATAAGAAAAAGACACTCAAAGTATTAAGTGAACCTATTTTCAATTTTTCATAAGTTTAATGAGGTCCACAGAATGTGTAGAACTTTTCTTTGGGTCTTTATTATTTTTTTATGTCAAAGGTTTATTTAAAGGAAAGTATACTTTGTTGAGAGATAAGATAATTCATTTAATTTGTTGTTGGGAAATATCGTTTTTCACAGTTTGTTTATTTCTTAAGTTTATTAAGGTCCATTACTATTTTTCTCGTAGATTTATGTGTATACAATGATGTGATTTCATGACAAATGATAGGATAAGCTATAGGGAGCTAAAAAATATTGTGTCCACTTTGGTTATCCCATTAAGTATTGACTCAAGATCATGGTCTTTATTAAACTGCGTATGTTTAATAAGGGCCATAGAAAAGGTTTTAAAAATGTTTATTTTGAAGCGAAATTTGACAAGCTTAGACAAAAAATGTACTAAGTTATGTTGCTAAAGAAATAAATGTTCTCCTGATTATTCATGTTTTATTGTTATCAATTATTTTTACATTAATATTTAATTTTGAAGTTAGGTGGCCCTTGTTTACCGCAAGTACCTTATTAGCTAAAGAGTGTAAGTAACTTTGTTACGGCACGCTGAAGAAGTTACTTAGGTATATAAGAATAAAAAAAAATCTTTTTTCCTGATAAATTGTTTGTACTTTTATCACTGAATGAAGTTTTTAATTTTTTGCATTTAATACCAGCAGATGAGAAACTCTTTTAAGGTCATTTTTGAGTATCATCTGATGGCATAGAAACTTAAGAAATTCATAAAGTAAGTACTAGCTGTTACTCGCAACTTAGTTCGCGTGAAAATTTAGATTGAATTGATTGATTGATGAAAATAGAATTGCCTACTTGTACTTACCGAAATTGTACATTGTATCAGTATAATCTACCTATATGCCGAATCCCATTAAAACCGTTCACCCATTTTGACGTGATTAAGTTACAGAAAATCCATGCTTCTATGATATCATACATCTAAACTTTCGACTTTCCCTATGTGTAATTTTTGTTTGAAAACAGTCTCTGATCTGACTAAGCATCATTAAACTTTTACTTTAAAGGTTTTACTTACCCTTTTACGATTATGATAGATAATAAAGATTTTGTATGGGGAAATGGAAAATTAAATCTGTAGTCTTACAGAAAACGAATGTGAGATAAAAATAATTCATAAGTAAGTATTAAAAATTTTAACTAAAAGAAGCCGAGTTCAATATTGATCTTTATATCTCTTTCGAAGGTACAGGCGTGATGTCATGTTATGTAGTTGCGTAAGCAATGCATATTTATGCAACAGCAGCAATCGCAGTTGATTTGCTGTCATTTTTGAAGAGTTCCGTTGTCTGTCTCCGAAACTTATGATCAGATCTAAATGAAATTTAAATGGGACTTTTTCGGAATAACCATTTTTAAAACAAAAAAGAATTTTGCAAATCCGGCTTAAATAACGGAGTTACACCCGAACATATACATAAAAAATAAACATCCGAATTAATAACCTCCTCCTTTTTAAAGTCGGTTAATAATAATAAACTAAACTACCTTTTTATTTCTTTAAATAATGAGTATTTTCAAATAATTTGGAAACACTACTATTAAAACCAGAAGTTTCATACAAACTTTGCCACCCCGTATAACTCCCTTCGGGTTGGATTTTCCAAAATCCCGTCTTATTGAGCACCGACGTCCTAAAAGGAACTCCCATGCACAATATGAGATTCCTAGAAATTGCAGTTTTGAGATTTCGTGATGAATTAGTGACCTTTCGCTTTTATATGTAAATAGATAAGCTTCATTCTTTTGTGATTTCGTTCATGAGACGAGAATGCAGGCGCAGCGAAGAGTCAATATGTGTAATCTAATAAAAAGTATCAACCTAACAATCGAACCGTGATAACTATATATCTAATTTAACATCAGTAGGTACGAGGACTAAGTCAGCTTCTGTTGCCAATCGACTACCACAAAAGCAATGGAAAATGTCCCACACTGTTTTTGCGACTATGAAAATGCGTCTTCAATAAATTCGATTTCTGTACGTCTCCTTCCTAAATAACTTAGTCTGTTCAACCAAGTACAAGTACAATACAAATGATATCTATGTTATATATACATACTAGTGGACCCGACAGACGTTGTACTGCCTGTTATTTTTGAAGTATAGATAAATAACCTAGATACCGTCTGCAGCGCCATCTGCCGGGCTGATTTGTGAATCTAAACCATTCTCAGATCCCCTTGAACACACACAAAAAATTTGATTCAAATCGGTCCAGCCGTTTAGGAGGAGTTCAGTGACATACACACTCACAGAAGAATTATATGTATAAAGAAGATGTACCCATACAATATAGCAACTGAGTTAGGGACATTTTACAGCATGTAGGTACAATGTATCTTCGTGCATTGTAGGTAGGTATCTTCATTGTGATTGCTATCGGCAATTGATCTAGCGATTACCTATAGGTTTCACCTCTTTATATACTATTTACTAATTTCAAGCAACCTAGTTACTTCCTTGACTCAGCGACTCAGCTATGTACTTGAAACAAGCCCGTGGTCGTCTGGTTTTGGTTCTTACGTCATATCTGATCGCCGTTTCTTCACAAAGAAACAAATACAGCACTGTCTTTATCTCTATGGATCAGGTTTCTTTTCTGCAAATAACTAGGTCTCTGCCAATCTAATGATATTTAAGATGGGTAGTTTGCATTTGACTTTTGATATGCCATATTTAAAATTTACTTAATAGTGCTACGTAGGTACTTCAGCCATAGAATTTTCTTCGGAATCATCGGAAGCGAATCATTGGAATGTTGAGAAGTTATTTCAAAAATTTAAATCGAATTTATCTAAGATAATTAAATAAGTATGTTTTAATTTTTAGCAGTCTAGCAGTATTTGTCTACTGTACAGACTAAAAGATAGAAGACTTTTAAGTTATTTTGATGTTAAGAAAATCGGTTCAATTAGACCCAAATAATTTGAATATCAACACGAATTCAATACGAAACATCGCTGTAGATCAATCATCATATTAATTTAAATAGTTACACATTAATTATACCTATGTTAATTTATAACCTCAAAAATATTTACAGGTCCCGTTGGAATAAAAGAGTTTATAACAGAGCCGAATTTACACATTTGGCGCCACAAAGCTATAAAATTTTTGCCGCCCATACTGACCTCTAAAATTAGAATCACTGTTCACAATTACCTATGTTAATTCCTTTTTTAGGGAATAATCTAGTTTCAAGATTATTTTTACAACTTTTTGGGTATATTTTTAAGCTAATAAAAACAAACATTTGTTTTTACTGCACTATTACTTACTTTTTTTCTGTACCAATTTTGCCGCCCTAAGTTTCAACTTTTTCAGCCTCTATGGTAAATCCGGCACTGGTTTAGAAGTTCCCACCTTACCCATTATTCAGTAAAGAGTACACAGTTATGGTATATTTATACTTGGGTAATAATTGTAATGATTTTATTCACACAAAATGGTTTGTGAAAAAACACACACAGAAACGCTTTTGAAGATGAGCTGTAAAAAAAAAGGCTTTAATCATATATGTAGCCCTTTTACCCACATTGGAACGCAAAGCCATGTAAGCGAGACAAAATGGAATCGTTTTAGTTATGTCAAACTTTTTTTGAGTTCAATATCAAGAATGTTTAACACAAGAAGAAGAACAGAAGCTTGTTGTTTAGCAAACTCATTTGGGATTACCATCACGTCGACAGCTTCTAATTTTAGTTAGTTGTCAACTCCTTCTTTGATCAACTAATCACCTCTTTCATCGTTGTGATAGAAACTTAGCCAAAAACTTCTCAAAATTCATTTCAGGCTCTTGGTGCCGACTGATGGTGCCGAACATCACGCGAAAAGAAAAAAAATACCTCATCTTACCCAGGGCAAGATGGGGTAAAATATTTTTACTTCTGAATGATTATTCAAAAAATATGTTTATTTAATACTTTTACTATAGCCTAACTGAACTTTTTATAAGTTTATAATTTTTCTAATAATGAAATTTATTGATTTATTCTAATTCAAACTTTAAGTTTCCCTTATGCCCCATTCTCTATCATTAATTTATATACAATTATTTTGATGTTGCAATAATATTTCTGTGTGGTCTGGTATTTTGTGCTATGGCTATGAATTCTTATGAAGCAGTCACATTGTTTCAATCAAACTATTTTTCTGAACATAAGGACCATTATTCTGAGCGCAGAGCATGCATGTTTTTACATGCTTTTTGAAGGCTATCACGGTCTCTTCTGGCCCTATAAATATCAAACATTTCACAAAATCTTCGATATATGGGTTAATAATGACATTGTATGGATCTAGATGTGTTTGTGGTGGCTCCGAAGCATCGTCATTCTCGTTGTGCAATAGGATGCGCCTTTAGTTTAGCTTATTTTCTTTTAAAGACAATAGGCAAGCAATTTGTATTGCAATCATTTTGTAGTCCACTCTTAACGCTTGTCTTAGTTTTATTTAGTGTACAAATTTCAAACACACTATGTAACAATATATCTTATGTTTTATCAATGCCAACTGATTTTTGAGGCCCTCGTTTTAATATGGGGGGGGGGGGGGGCTCTTCTTTTTAAATAACAAAAAACAGATCAATTTTGCAAAATCTATATATTATTTGAACCATCTCCATTACAACTTCTTTCTACTTTTTTCAGTCGCAAATTGATTAATAATATCATATACATATAATAGTCAAGTTCTCGAAGCTTGTCTTTTTCGATAAACAGTAGGCTTAAATCATTGACTTTTTCTTGACCCATCGATTAATTGAAAATGTCAATGTCATTTTTATTTTATTTCAAAAAAAAATAATATTTTTAATTATTTTTACATTTTCAAATAAGTTTCAAAAAAATTTCAAATTTTGGGGCCCCTCTCCAAGCGGGGCCCCAAGCAATTGCTTCCTTTGCTTCCTGGTAAATCCGCCACAAATTTCATACACAGCATTTTGAATGCCTGTAATCGTACTTTTACAAAGTTATTTTCATACCAAACCTCTATTGCGTCGTGGTCACAAAGTTCATGAAGTTTAAAATGTTAATGTATTTTTTTATTTAGCACATACCTATCAGTCTCCAATTTTCCTGAAATCTCCTCATAGATCGTCCGGTTTTTTCTCGGTAATTGCAGTTGAGTAAAATTAATACGGCCATGATCAATTTCTGGCCTTACTTGCGGTGCCCAAAAGCATTTTGATGACGAACAAGTCTTGCAGTCTTACGGAAACAGTGATCGTTTAAAAATCATCGCCATAAAATCTTTTCGCCTTAATTCCATTTTTACTACGGACGACGAACTTCAGCTTTTGTGATAATAAACAATTGCCTTGACAACGCGACTTCCCGTCTTAAATAATTTTATTGAATGAGTTTTTTTGTTTATAAAATATAACATTTGAAATTAAATTATAGAGCGGCCAGGAACACAAAACCTTCAGTTTAGGTACCATAATATTTATTTGACTCATTACCGTAGAATTATCTGTAATAGAATATTCTAAGCGATTGGCCGTTAACGTCATTTTATCTGCCACGGGAGTGTTTTGAAACACATAATGGGATATTTCTGTATAGTTCTGACGTGACGGGCTGTTTATCTTTAGCCGCATTTACGATCGCGAGATGAATTATTACCAGTTACTAAATGACAGCCTGTCTCCGGCGACCAAATAAAACTGACATAAAGCTAAATACGAAATTTGTTGGCTCTCATTGCTCTTTATTAAATCATTTGTTTTACAATATTTACTCCGAGAATTCCCCAAAAACTATTTTTATTTGGTTAAACAATACATACATACTCACCTTCGATCAAAAAATTTTAAAACAAGCTGTGGTGTATATAAGTAAGTAATTAATTAATTTTAGTTGTTGTAGAGCGAAGTAAATGTACATTTAACGTTAGTTTAAAGACACAAAACTCTTTCAGAGGGAAAGGTAGAACCGCAAATAGAAAATCCGTTCTGCGACTCTGCTGTATATTATATAAGTAAAGCGTTTTCATAAAAAGTAATAAAATAGAAATTTTATATTAATCCCTACTGATTTTAACAACCCGTCAAACCCCACGAGGTGGGTTATGTTATTACCCCTTTTTCCCTATGGTATTTCCTTCCATGTAAGGAGGGGAGGCTTGTGGCCCTGCAGTAAGGACATTAATACGATGATGATGGTGAACATGTTAATCGTTGATAATACAAAAGCTAGTTCTATTTTTTTTACTTCATGAAGTTTTTCTGTGGGTTCAACGAAAAGACAAAAATTAACTGATTTTGGTTTAAGTAATATCTATTAAAGAAAATTAAAATATTAATATAATCTTGACTCTCAATATATCTATGAAAATATTATAAATAAATGTATTAAAATGTAAATTTAATAACCTTTTACATAGTTTTAACAATAAATTTGTTCTGATTCTCAAACATAAGTAATGAGCCTTTTCAGTGATAATGTTCAAACAATAAATGTAAGAATAAACTTGCTTTTTCAAGATTATGGTTAAAAACAGAGGCTTGTTTTTGGGTAGAGGTGTTACTTTTATAACAAAATTCCACACAATATCACTAAACTATCTTTTGAAAAGTTTAAAAATGATGTTAAAATGCACTTATGAACAAGGGTTATAACAATATGGGTAATTAAAAAGCCACGAATGCGTGGAGTTAATGATCTTTTATCTATTAATGTAGGTACTGTATAAAATCCGTTCATTTGAACAGTAAAAATTCTTGTCTTTGCACAATTTTTTTCTTATTTTTTATTACTATAAGAAATAAAACATAATTAAAGCGAAAAAAGCAGCCCTAATCGAAGTTCTTGCGCCTTCCTGATGCAAGCATTGAAAATGCTTGGCTACATCAAAGAACAAACACAGGCGCCGAAAGGCTTCTTATACAACTGCGTTTTCACCAGCACGGTATGAATTCATCAGTTTTTTTTATTAGGGTTATCAAAATCGAAATTTAGATTTTCATAAATGTAAACGTTTGTTTTTTTGGTTCCATAAAAATTAGTTATTTCACATCATACAATTTCCTTATTAGATTTTGAGTATTATTGAGCGAAGCTCTCTTTTAGGCAATTCACAAATTTCACTTGTGTCCCTCCTGCTACTCAACGGTTCAACCGATTCGAACGAATTTTGGCATGAACATACCTGATTATAACTTGACGGACATAGGCTATGTAAAAAACATATAGACTTGACCGTGGAGGAATAATCACCGAAAGAAAAATTCAAAAGTTGATCACAGCCAAACCGCTGAGACTACATTGATGAAATTTGGCGCCAAAACTCACATCGCAGTCGTGACTAATGTGCAAAAAAAAGTTTTGAAATCGGACATACCATCGAGAAATAATCACCCTTCAAAAATCTAATTGCTTCGCTCAGTATTTGTAAACAGCAGCATGTATTGCAGAAAAAAGGATTCTGGTAGAGATTCCTGACCTGTTCTCCTAATGTTCGAGTTCTACATATACGACCGTTAAGTTACGAGAACCCAACATTCCAATAAAACCATTCCACTCCAGCTCCAATTACAGATATAATCAATAACTGTGTTCAGATATTTAGAACACTTGCAGGACATTGATTATTATATCGTTTTTTTTTTTTTTTTGGAAAATATCGGCGTACCCTACCGGCTGCTCTCTGCTTCCGACGCTTAGGGAAAATCATAGATAACATTTTCATCACAACGTACACGATAAATAGTTCAGTATTGAAAATGCAAAATTCCATTTTTTTTTATAAAACGTTTCTATTTGAAAGAAATAACATAATTAATTACAATCATACAAGTAAGCCTAATGGGTCTAGCCATTTTTAAGTGAGGAGCTTGCAAAGGAAATAAAAAATTATGTTTATAAATTATTATGAACAGAATTTGTAATGTATTTATAAATATACATTTAAATTCAACTAATTGTTGAGTTTGATTACAATATAGTTGCCTATGTATTAAAAACTACAGAATAATGTTTGATAGTTTATTATGAAACTAGAAATAAGTTTTTAACAATAAAGAAAAAAAAACAACTTAATTTATGATGAGACTCCTCTTAACATATTAAAACAATTCTCATTTAAAATGTGAATTAAACCTTATAATTGGAAATAACTAGAGAGATTTGGTATTTTACAATTAAGTATAGAAGAATTATTTCACAAATTTTTAAGCACCTCCTTAAGTAGGTAAATTGAAATTATATTTTCTTAAGTAAAATGTATAGTATTTGAACTTGTTGAATATTATAACTAAGTAATTATACTTATTGTACTGAAACTAATAGAAATATAAAACAAAGTTAATAAAAAACAATGGTCTTTTCTAAAAATTGTAAAGGTTGAATAAAGATAGGTAGGTATACCTTGGTCCACATTCACTACAACCTTCGTTATATCACAATCAAATAATAATTTTTGTTATCAATCAAATAATTATACGATATCATGGTATTTTTCAACCTGTTTTCGGACATTTTCAACATACAAGACAATTTTTCTTCTAGTGGCAATAGTTTGGTTGGCTCAAAGTCCTTGGAAGGTATATAAAAATAGTTATCGTAAATAAACTTGTATAGAACACTACAGGCAATGAACAAATCTTGTACTGACCTTATTGAGCCTTATAAATATCAATTTGTGCAATAAACTATCACTTTCTTCGTGTATACGTATATTTCTATTAACAACATTTTTTCAATTATGTACTTAATACTAAATTTTAAAACTAATTCACTATAACCAAATGGAATTTTTAAAGGTTTGTGCACATTCTACATTACGTTTGGCCATTGGTCCACTCTCCTTCCATCCTCCAGACGGAGAATGCGTAGCTGAGCTTGTCCTGTGCCAGGTATTTGCCATGGTCGGACCCAGCATCGCTGCCACTGTCACTGGCGGCCTCGCCGCTCGACAGGATCTGGTACAGGAACTCGATGTACCGCGTCGCTAGCTGCAGCGTCTGGATCTTGGACAACTTGTCGCTTGGCAGCGACGGGATGATCTGCCGCAGACTCGCAAACGCTTCGTTCAGGCTCTGTGTGCGCTGCCGCTCACGTACGTTCGCCATCACCCGTTGCACCTGCATCTCCTCGTAGCTCGTAGATTTCTTTTTCGATGACTTGGAGCGTTTTCTCGCTCGTCTCTGATCTTCTGTTTCGGGCATGTTCTCGTCAGTCGATGACCGATACACGGGGCCCAATTTCGTCATGTCGTTGTTCGAGTAGTAGGTTTGTACGCCATCCTTAGAATGTGAATCATCAAAATAGAAGTTTCTAGAGTAGTGCCTTTGGTATTGGTCATTTGGGAGGTACTGTGTCTGCGGATAATCCCGATCGTCACCGTCGAACGATACAGTAGATGGCCATGGGTGGTTTGAGGGTCTTTCGGAGCTGTTGCTTAGGTCCATCAAGTGCGTCGGTGAAGAGGGTGCGAAGCTCGACGCCTCATGTCGATCCACCTCTATAGCTGTATAAGAGTAGTAGTTTTCATTGTCGTCGAACTCAATGTCGACTTCACGCTTGATGGACACTGGCAAATGGTCCGTCGATTCGTAGTTCATGTTGTCGCATACGTACGGACGTGCTGCATACGTGCGAGCAGCATGCGTGCGTACGGCATGCGCGGGCGGGCGGACTGAGGTCCTGTGCGTCCCTTCATTGACAAGATACAAAAAATAACCGCTCCTCTGCGTTTGCGCCTCCCAGAGCGCCGCCTCCTGTGCTAACTAAACGCGTTAGACAGAGACGGGGGAAAATCCAGACTGATCGTCTTTGTTTATCTTGTCCGTCATTTTACTGCTCATATAGGTAGATAGATCGCCACAAGAGATTGCTTCAGCGATACTGCATCCTGTTACACACCCGATGATTATTTCAGCTCTCTAAATTATTAATATTATTATTGATCTTATTTTTCCGAGAGCTACTCAAAATATTTATTTTATAGTTAATGGTTAATGTTTTTCCGGGATACTATTAGTTGTAGTCGCCGTTGTGCTGTGACATTAGGATTATGTTGTCGATGTCAAAATCTCGAGTCGAGGCTAGCATATTTTCACCGTTAATTTTAAATTAGGTATTAAATTCGTTACTAGTAAGATTTAATGAGCCCATTCCAAGAAAGGCACACATCCTATTTAAGCGAGATGCTAATAAAAATATGAAACATGAAATTCGGCGCCAGGGGTGGCTGTTTTTTGTGCAGCCGCGTCGTCCTGGCGGCTCCTAAAAATATCCTTGACGCAATCGAACCGCGGAGGCCGGCCGGGATCCCACGCCGAGCAGGCGATCCTTGTTGCGATATTATAAATATTGTATTTATTTATCACATTTTCAATAACAGTGTCTGTTCAATGTAAATTCTTGATAGTGGTTGATGGAAACCAGTTTCGGGACGAAAACGTCTGGACGGGTGACGAGATAAAATGGGAGCGTTGTTGGCTTCAATACAAAATTTGCTTATAACTGTAGATCTAAATGTTTGATAGTTATTTATATCAGAGATTAGATTTGAAATTACATAATTATATTTTAATTTTCTAGGTAATTGAAGTCATATGTTTGAGACCGTGACCGTGCATGAGAAATAACTGCGAATCACGAGGAAAAAAAGTAAATTTATATAGGGAATCGAGTTACGAGAATAGGTAATGAAATGATGATGCGTTGAACCAGATATTATTAGACTCATTATTCATTATCGTAGCGATTATATATTTGGCTAGCTTTTCACACGTTTTTTTTAAATTTAAGCACTAAAAAATTAAATTTAAAAATGTATTCCGTGAAATAAGGCGTTTAGGTTTACATAAAACATCGAAATCTTAAAGTTACAAATATAAAAGATGGTTAATGAGCTTATTGTTTAAAACAAAAGCTTTTGGACACTTTTTTTATTCTTCCCTAAATTAAAAAATAACGAAGTCTGTTACAAACCTTCATGTCCTATTTTAAGGATTTGAAGATGAATTTTCAAAATTAAAAATATAAACAGTATACATTTAATAATAGTTCTTATACCTATACCACAATTCTTCAAAATTGTGGTCGTTTTATAGAATATTTTATCAGCTTAAAAGAATTTATTTCTAAAAATCTCGCTATGTGTGAAGACAATAAACCGCGCGTCTAATGCAAGGAAAGGAACACGACCCGCGCCCGCACCCACGCTCCATGTGCATGTATGTATATTGAGCTATATTGTCCGTCCCGTGCACGAAAGAGTTAGAGATAAATTGTTAGATCAACCCAATTCACATTTAAATAAAAAAGTAATTTATTTCTGTATACTGCACGATACGATTAGTACTTATAAATATTTGTAAATCTATATAAAACGCAAGCTTACTCATTCATCACGAAACCTCAAAAACTACAAGTGCTAGGAATGTCATATTTTGCATTGGAAGTAGCTGCTCACTTAGACGGAATTTTGCAAAATCTTTATATGTGTAATTTGTATGAAACTTCTAGTTTTAATAGTAAGGTTTCCAAATTATTTGAAAATACTCATTATTTAAAGAAATTTTTAGTTAATTAATAACCGACTTCAAAAAGGAGAAGGTTATCAATTCGGATGTTTATTTTTTATGTATGTACGTTCGGGCATAACTCCGTCATTTATGCCGGATTTGCAAAATTCTTTTTTGTTGCAAAAATGGTTATCCCGAAATAGTTCCATTTAAATTTCATTTTAATCTGATGATAACTCTTCCAAATATGACAGCAAATAAACCGCGATTGCTGCTATCGCATAAATATGCATTGCTTACGTGATCATATGATCACGTAAGCAATGCAAAAAAACCATGAAATCACGCCTGTACCTTTGAAAGAAATATAAAGAATAGTATCGAAGTCGGTTTTTATTTGTTAAAATGTTTAATATGAATTATTTTTATCCCACACTCATCGTCGTTTTCTGTCGTTCTGTTCTGTATCTATCATAATCACAAAAGGGTAAGTAAAACCTTTAAAGTAAAAGTTTAATGATGCTTAGTCAGATCAGAGACTGTTTTCAAACAAATATTACCTACACATAAAGACGAAAGTTTAAGAAAAATGGGTGAACTGTTTTAATGGGATTCGGTATATACGTAGATTATACTGATACAATGTTCAATTTCGGTAAGAACGAGTAGGCAATTCTCTCATATAGGTTCACATCTAAATCTTCACGCGAACGAAGTCGCGGGTAACAGCTAGTCTTGATTGAATATACTTGTTAAACCTATGCTGACTGGATTGACCAACATACCACGCCAAACAAAGCTGAAAGAAAATTCACATGAACATTTTTCATGTCGTATAATGTTTTATAGTTGGAGGTTTGATTTCTTGCCTATGCCAATTTAAGACCAGATTTTTTTTCTTTTGAATTATGTCTACAGCTATTATTAGTACTTATATTCTTATGGTACATAAGTAATGTGTAAATAATATTTTTTATGTTATTGCATACCAAACCCTTGATACCTTTTGATGTAAATGTTATCATCGCTATTTTATTGCTTTTACGACACACTTTGAACACAAGACCTCAATTTATAAAAAAACAACGGCTTTCGGATCAGCTATACTTAAAAAGTCTATTAAAATCATCATTCTCGGACAAACGCTGGTCATCACACAACATTGCTACGTGGATGACCAGCAGTATAGGACTCATTTGAACTTTGGAGTCCAAATGGGCACAACCCGCGCGCCTTAATTTACGAAGATTGAGAAAAACAGAAAAGGTTTCTGATTATTCACGTATTCAATGCGGCAGTCATTTTACTAGTATAAAACTAACAGATTTCAGGACTAAAAAGAAAAAATAGCCTTACGTGAAAAGCACTGTCATGAAGGATGACGTTTTGATAATTTTAGTATTCATATTTATTCCTTTTTCAATTAAAGATTCACAAGTACAGAATCGAAGTCCTAAAGACATCTCAGGGAACGGAAGCGCACTCTTAAAGTTCTCATCGCCGCTTGCTATCAAAGCGAAATGCTTATTTTCGCAATCGATTCCAATAATTTTAGACTAAAATATAGCCCACAAATAAGCAGTTGAGTATTCATATTTTAATATTATGATATTAAATATGATAGTTTCGTAGCCAGATCGCAAGATATTCTCTTAGTCATTGTAATTTATTATCTGATTTTCTCAAACAGATTCTCTTAGAGAAAATAATATTATGTACTTAGCCACAAAATTGTCAATTTTTTCAGAGGATTTTTCTGAAATACCTATGTCAGCAGTTTTACTAGCTTTAATAACATCATTAAAAGTGGGCAAAATATTAGGTAAGGAATTAAATAAATTTTACAACGAGGTTATTTATTAAGTGCAACTTTTTATTTTGTTTTGTTTGATATTTTGCTAACATTTGAAATTTTAGCATATTCACAAGTTTTTAATAAAATCAAGCATTAGAACACTTAGCTATTACAAACAAATTATAATGATTATCATGCATCATAGTAGGTATTCATAATTCTACCATCTGTAAAATTTTTTGTCAGCTTAGTCAGTTATGATAGCATTATTTCCTTGTGAAGTTATGGCGGCAGAGCCACGTTCATCTACAGTGAAGCGTGAAGTAAAAGCCACATATGCGTTGCATGTGCGGAAGAGCTACTGGCCGGTTGCAACTATGATGCAGACATAAACTTTATCGAAACGAACGGCGGAAGTCGGTCAACTGAAAGTGTTATAAAGTATTGTTCTGTCTATGATGATGTCAAACTCTACTCCCATTAAGTACCTTATAAAATCCCGATAACGATATTTAATACAAATAATCAATTATAATAGATAACTCATAAGCAGTGTAATTTTCATTAGTTGTTTTGTTAAAAAAATCTGAAATAGTTCCTTGTATTATACAATAAGTATTAACAATTAGGTAGTTCAAGTTCTGTCTGTCACAAGTAACAATTTACATTTTTATTTGTAAAATTTTTAGATACACACTTTAATCGTCAAAAAATACCACTACACAAAAATGCTTAAACTTTATACAGATTCACTCTAAGAGAAAGGAATTCTAATCTAGCTGGAATACTGCGAAAAAAACAAAAGGATTAAATAATAGGGAAGAGTCCCGAACCTGTTAGTGCTATTATTCTAAGTGCAGGTGTTCAAACAATTAGGTATTTTTGGAATGTGTAAATTATTTTTGCATTAATAGACAAAAGATTTCCTTATCAGTGCGGACGCCAGGTAGCTTAACTACGAATAGTGTACACGTGTGACGCATTTCTTCAGCGCATAGCTGCGGAGGCCTTATAGATGTTTTATGGTGGCGAGAATTTTCCAATCTATTATTTGCCTTAATATTGCCGTTTAGAGCATAATCTCCGCTTCATTGTGAAGAGACAATGGCCAGCAGTGGGCAGTGGATTTTGGCATACGGCGCCCAGATGTGCCCGCCTCGTGGGAACGCTGTTTGTTTTATTGCTGACCTTTCTTTGTTTCACTGCTGAGAAACTATTGAAATAGTTTTCAAGTTCAGACTAGTTAACTATTTTTTCTCAAATATGGCAATATTCAATAACGTTATGGCTTTTACTACTATTAGCCATAACTCTTATAGCAATTTCAAAATTCACATGCATATTTTTCTATTTCATTGTCTAATGTTTCTTATGATGACGTATAAATTTAAGTGGGCAAATCCACAGGGACATCAAGCATTCTAATTCGAAGTTTTATAAGTAATAAAAAATTGTCTTACCTTTTTCAAAGTGATAATATGTAGCTAAATGTATGATCTTGTTACCAATAAAAGGAAACCATATTGCGTAAATCTGTTTTACTAAATACTTAACCACTTTTTCTCACTTACTTGTTATCTAAAGCAGGTGTCATGGCGGGCACAAAAAGTTCAAAAATAAACCGCAGAGCTGTAAAACCGTAAAGAAAATAAACTCAACTCTCGTAATCTCGTTATTTCCAACATCTGGGCTCGCTAGGGGATGAGAAAGTTTATCTTTACCCTACATTAAGGGGGTTAAGTATTTAATAACTTCTAGACAGTACGGCAACGTGCCAGTTTACAAGTTTTTATAAGAAAGTACTCAGAGAACGTTAGTTTACTCTTAAACTTTATTTATGACAGCATGACTAAAATCTAGTGTTTAGGGGTGTCAAACCTTCGCAATGCGTCTATGAGTATAAAGTACTCGGCTTAAAGTGCAGAAGCAGCTCGTGGATAATAATTTTGATCACCCATCTGCTCTTGTAAAATTTCCATAACCTTCACTAACGAATAGGCCGTTCAACACTCCGCCATTGAGTTGTTTTTAATTATTATTAATAGTAAATATGAAAAGTTTTTTTCTCTTTAATGACATCGACGATTTTAATCATCATCAGCAATATTGCGATTTGCAAAATGTATGGTATCAATTCTATTAGAATAAATTTTCAAAGTTATTTTGTCATTATTAACAGCTTAAATAAATGAGCTTAAATGACCCTATAATATTAAATAGATCCATAAATTATAAGGTTTTTTTTAATAAAAATCATTTATCGCTTACTTTTTTTGTAGTGTGCCTTTCCTAAATCAATAAACGATAAAAAAATCAGAAGGTTCCGTTCAAACACCTACAAAAAGATAACACACTTGTGAATGAAGTTGCCGACGTGTGTATAAGGGGCTTCTGAAATTCTTTTATCAGTTTAGATTTTTGTTAGGTTAAACGTCGTTAAGGAATGAAACTGGTAAATTTTGATTTTAAGAGTGATTATTTTGACTACTTCCACCCTTTCTTCTTCATGCCTCGTCTAAGTAAAATAGCGTAGTGTCGTTATTTTGGATTTCCATTTAACAATTGCTTTAACCGTTATGGAATCGGAGCAATTTATGCGATACTTAATACTTATGGCATTAAAAAATGCACCGTCCAAATGAACATAGTTTACCCTCGTGATCTTTGATTGGATAAAAGATTTTAATTTGAAAAATCAAATTATTCTCTAACTAATGAACAAGGCATCTAAAATTAACGAAACAAAAACCTTTATGGGTTCTACTAAATCCGTAATGGCGACCGTATCCCTACCTATGTAATGTAAATACGTTTGAAAGATGATGGACAAGATAAATACAAAAACGATCAACACGGTAAATATTTCTGTCTCTGTCTTACGCACGCGGCTTCACGGCCACAGGAGGCGGCGCACTGGGAGGCGCAGACGCAGCGATGTGGTTTATTTTTTGTTACGTCCATGAAGGGACGCGCAGGACCTCAGTCCGACCGTGCTCACCGTCGCACGCGTGCCGTACGCCCGCGAATTGTAACACAGTGCTCTGAGTGACAATATGAACTACGACTCTAACGTTTTACCAGTGACCATTAAGCGTGAAGTCGAGGCCGAGTATTACGACAATGACCGGTATTATCCATACATTCCTCTGGAAGCAATACGACAACCGTTAGCACCTATTTACTCAACCTCATCACCGACGCACCTCATGGATCTTAGCAGCGGCTCCGAGCGACCCTTGAATCAAGAGTGGCCCTCCAACGTTTATTATGATGGCACGCAACAACAGTATCCGGTGTACGACCAACAGTATGAACAAAATTCTAGAAATATTTATTACGAAGATTCCAATTCTACGGACGAATTACCGCCATATTATGATAATTGTGAAATGTCAAAGCTTGGAAGTGTTAGTCTAACATCGATCAAAAACGGATCTAAAACAGAAGAGCAAAGGATAGCAAGGAAGCGTAAGAAAAAGTCTGCGAGCTTCGAGGAGATGCAAGTGCAGCGGGTGATGGCGAACGTACGTGAGCGGCAGCGCACACAGAGTCTGAACGAGGCTTTCGCGAGCCTGCGGCAGATTATCCCGTCGCTGCCGAGCGACAAGCTGTCCAAAATCCAGACTCTGCAACTGGCGACGCGTTACATAGAGTTCCTTTGCCAGATCTTGTCGAGCGGAGAGACGGCCAGCGACAGCGGCAGCGATACCGGCTCCGACCACGGAAAGTATCTCGCACAAGACAAGCTAAGCTATGCCTTCTCCGTCTGGAGGATGGAAGGAGAGTGGTCCAATGGACAAACGTGATATACATACGTAACGTACAAAGTCTCTTTCTTAATTTTAACGAACGCTTGATCGTAAGGCAATTGCAAAACTATTCCATTCAGTGATTTAAATAGGCTAAAAATTTTTAATATTGATCTAGTTATATGATAGAACTTGTTATTGTAAAAGCTGAACAGAAACCAGAAACGTATTTATTGAAAGTTTAATGTCTGATTTAGCCGTAATACTAACTTCCACAATTAGAGGAAAGCTATAATATGCCAAACATAAAAACGTATATCCCCCATAAATACAGCAGATAAATCTGAAATTCTGTAATATTTGTGAGAATATACGCACCGGTGCGTCAGTGCGTATCTGGACGGAAAACTACAAATATGACACCTATATCTTCGGGCTTAGCACCGATGATATAAGCAGCGGCTCATAGCGACCCTTGCATTAAAATTGGCATTGCAACAATCCTTTTGACATAACCTCAGATTCCGGGCGGAAGGAAGATCAACAGAATGAACAACATTCTAGAAATATTTATTTCGACGATTCCGAGTCAACAGAAAATTAATTATCATATCACAAGAATTATAACCCTTTATTATAATAATTTTCATTATTAGATGATGATAATTATAAAACACAGAGGTTGATTAATTAACAATTTAAAACTGATCTGAAACAAAAGAATAACAAAGCAGCGAAAGAAGTCTGTTCGAAAAACCTTATGCGAACGCTGGCGATGCGTTACAAGTTTCTAATCAAAAGCTGCCAATGCAACCAGGCGCGGGCGGATGCGTTGTGAATTATAATAGAAAACTATTCCATTTAGTAATAAAATAGGCTAAGGAAGAAGTTATACCTTTTAGTTATATGATAGAACTTTATGTTGTAAAAGTTGTAAATAAACTAGATAAAATAATAAATAATAAAAACTTTAAGTTGAATTATGTATGATTCATGGAGGTATAACTCTGACGAGGAAATGATACAGCTATAATTGCCAAAAATATTTATGTATATGTGTAAATACGGCAAATAAGTCCGAAATTTCTAATTCCATTAAAATATGCCACGTGTACAAAGATTTTCATTGTTTTATTTCAAGCATTTACCCGATAGATTATAAATAAGATAGTAAGCGTAAATAAATACCACTTTTCTATTAGGAATAAAAGAAAAAAGACAATCCTTTGTCTTATAGTAAAACGTTTAAGCTTTTATATGTCTTAAAGTTTTTATTTACAATGCAAATTGCAATATTATCCGTCATTTTAAAATGGATAATGCCCTCTATTACGTTACAATAAGAAACAAATAAAACTTGCTTCATTTTAAACAATACATTTAAGAGCTTTTCTACATCCGTATACGTTAAAAACGGGTGGAATGTAAATGCTTTTGAGCATTGTTCTAGAATAATTCAACGAAATGTTTAAGGATAGTAATAAGTATTACAAAGTACAAAGGTTAGCTTTGAATATTAAACTAAGACATATTACCTCGATGCCAGCTCTCAGTTTAATCTATTAGTGGGCCAATTAACGTCCCATGTATTCTACATTTTCATGACTAAGTTGTTAAATATGAGCTTTCATAGATACTATAACGATTAATTAGGTTTAACATGAGGTATAAACTTTTTCAATGGACGGACTGAGTTGTGAGACTTGTATTTTTGAACATTTTGTTTTATTGGATACTATCAATCAGGAAGAATGTGTCCATCTATTACCTTCTCACAGTCAAATCTCAAACCTATTTCGCCTAAGTGAATTTTTATTAGGTAAAATTCAACTAATCTTAGAAACTGCTATGTAATTATTACACAACTAGCTGACCCGGTAACGCGTTGCTATGGTATCGCGTATACAATGGAAAAACAGCGGGGAAAAGAGCGGACAGACAAACACACAAACAACAAATTTGTGTTCTTAGATTATAGATTAAAGAAATGTTATCATTATTAAAACTGTTTTATTTATACAAATTATTATTTAAGTTATAAAAGTCTAGCAGTGCCATCTAGATGCTTGAATATAATAAATACCTTGCTTAAGTTTAAAAAGCATTAATTTAACATTTTACACAATGAAAGCACTTTTAATTAGACTACGTGCAACACACTTGAAGACTTTCCTGAGTTTTGAATGGGTGTAGCCACGAAGTATAGGCAGGTGGGAGAGAAGAGCAGCTGCATCGTAGTTACTCTCTTCCGTTCAAGATTCCCTAAAGTACTGTTAATCAATAGGCTATGGTATCAATATCAAAACATTATCCAGACGTAGGTACCACTATCCAAGCGCTTCACTATAGTGAAATTAAAATCCAAAAAAATATTTTGGTACGGTAAAGAGAAAATATCTGTATAAAATTAAATAATATGACTAACGATGTGCCTCCTGCAAAGGATTGAATTTAATTTCAATACTAAAGACAATGATACTGATTAGTCAGTGAATTTTATTATATGATGTGACATACAGAAAACTAGCTCTCGTCGTGGTTCCTGTTTTCATGCGGATACCGGGAAACTACCCTTTGTCCATATTCAAGAATCGGTGACAAAAAAAATCCTACATATTCAGTGGTTTATCAAGTTATTTTCCACATATAACAAGTAACAATATGTCAACTATTTCAAATGTAAAGCTAATATTTGATGTAAGAGATGATGATTTTTGTAATTCGGAAAAAAAGATTTGATTTGTTGATGAATGCAATGTTTTATGTATGTTCTAAAAACATTATAGAAAATATGGAGGGGGAAAATTCATTGTGTCCATGCGCGTGTAACATCGTACATTAAATAGCCTTTGGTTGAAGTTGTTCTATATGATATGAGATTCTATGCTCTAAGAGATTTAGTGACACCAGCAGTTCTAACTACATTACACGCGAATGTTTGCAATGAATTTCAATTTCAAAACAAATCCCACGTAGTATTTACAAAAGCTCATTTATTATCAACAATTATTTTAATATAACAAGTAACGCAACGCAATTTGGCAGGTCGGGACAAATTTGACTTGAATGCAAAGATCCACATCTATTCTTGTAAGGGAAAACAAATTATGCATTACGCGTAATAAGTTATTTTATTTGTTATTATACAAGAAGTAAAGGTAAATAAAATTTACTTGAATATCGTTTATGATATGTTTATAGAAAATTGCAAATTACCACCAAAATCTTGGTTTATTATCATAATACCAACTTAAGACCTTGAAGAATAAAGACCATAAATCTTTGAAATTCAGATTTCAAAAGATTACTAAATCTTTTCTAAATAACCACTAAAAAGCACTCCACCATATTCCAAGGGCTTTATTTAGACTAGACTGTAATACACAATGGAAGCATCAAATTTCAAATTAATAAACACATCCCTGCTACTTGTGCCATAATAAAATCTAATTGCTGTAAAATGTAATGTTACTAAAAGGCAATTAAATATTATTATTTTTGTAAGTTTATCTACATTTTCGTTATTCTGTTTCTTGAAGTATTCAGTACATCCACGACTTATGAACTTATAAACAAACGACTGCTCGAAATACTAATAAATTATTTACGGATTTTGTCATCAGAAATTCAGTTATCAAATCAAGGTATTTTAATGGATCAAGTAAAATCCGTATGTTATATTTTATAATATGTTTTGCATTTTTCAATGCTATCTTATAATATAAATTATTTAATAGAAAAAATCGACTCGGCTCACAAGTGAATTCTCAGGCGGAAACGAACCCACAACCTTGGGAAGTCCAGTCCAATGCTTTCCTATTGCTAAGATAACGCTGGCCTACAGCATAAAATTACAAAGGTACTAGAAAATTTCGACGGATGTTTACAAGGCTCAGTAGCTCAATTGAGAGTTAGACCGGACTTCCAAAGATTGCGGGTTCGATTCCCTGCAGAGAATTCACATGTAAGCCGAGTCGATTTTTTCTAATATTTTTCTATTTAAATAATTTATCTTATAATCCGTTTTCCGATAAAGTTTAGCTTTGACGTTTGAAACGTGAAGTATGCCCCCCGCTTCTCACATCCATTTTTATTATGTATTATTTCACTAAAAATAGCTTTATTGACAGCACACATTCATACTTTAAGTAAAGTGGCTATTTTTGATGCATATAACAATTATTAGTAATTCAAATACAAAAGTTACCATTTGCCACCCTTTAAAGGTGTTTAGATTACTTTCACTTATCAAAAACTGCTATTTGCTTTGTTTTTGGTTTTACATACACGCAATTTTTGAGAGTTAAGAAATCAATGAAATATACTTTTTAAATATGATAATTAGAAACAAGTTTTAATGGATAATAAATACTGTTAAGTAATGCAAAATAGTATCCCTATAATTTAAATAAATACGATTTTGAATTGAAATTAACGGTATATTTCAATACATATCATTGGGATTATTTTAATGGTTTTATTTGAATAACAGCATTTGAATTACTAAAATTTATTTTGTAATATAATAATTTCATAGAAATATATCATAATACATATTATCAATAAAAAAATTTGCTTATTTAACATATCATTAGTTTACATAAATTTAGAGGTGATGGAATATTACACAAATATATATAAATGGCGAGATTTAACTACATAAAATTACAAATTGCTTTCATTTATTGTCTTCTCGTTTATCTTTAATCGGTGTTTCTATGTTTATAATTCTATTAAGGTGGGTTTAGACCAAGCGAATATAGATAGAGCAATAAAGACCAGAACAAGAGCACAGAACGTCCTTGGTTGTAGCTGTTTTAGCGTAATGGAAAATAGTTTTCATCATATACACCAAAAAAAATTGGTGGAGTGGGAATACAATGAGAATTCATTTGTTTGGTCTAAATCCAGCTTTTTATTTGTTGATTAGCATATATAGTTTCTCAACTAGAGTGTATTGCTTGATGTGCTTTTGCTTTTGCACATCAAGCAATACACTCTAAAATAATCTTTATTACAATGGCATAAGGAAGGTCCAATATTTAGAGCGCATAGCTTAATGTGCTGTGGTTTGTACGTCAATTACAAAACGAGGATTAACAGCCTATTCGCAATTCTAACATAATTAAGATACAGATTTCATTTACATACGCGTAGATATTTACATTATTTAAAAATGTATATTTAATATTTACAGTTGATCTGTTGCCATCTCTAGTTCATTTATCTGAAAATAAATAAATGTTATATATTTTGTTATTTAAATATTTGGACCGTTTATTTTGAAAGTGTAAGTCCATTTACAGCAAATAAATATATATTATCGTAGTCTAATTAGCCAAAAACAAATTTATATAAACAAATTAAATGTTGATAAAACAATAAAAACAATGCCAGACCTCATATGATTTGCCTGTATTTTTAAATCAACAAATATAGTAACCTTTAATTCTCTCGAATCAAAAGAAAATGGACTTACACCACTTTCAAAATAAACGGTCAATTTATTAACTACATTTTATATCTTTAAATTAAGTTTGTGTTTAGTATAATAATAAATGGTAATTACATTTAAATAAAGTAGTGACTTCTTCAACTTAATGCCCAACTTACAGAGTTCAAAATCAATTGCAAAGCATGCGCTATAAATTTATAATGCTATCGATAAAACTGCCTTAAAAATGAAGTATTTAATAGTATCTCACAGAATATATTGACCTCAATACTTACTTCTGGTGTCATGACCTTATCGTCCATTGTCTGTATTTCTACATCATTTTCTGAATTTTCTTTCATCGTCCAATCGTCTTGTTCCTTTGGCAAATTCGTCTGTGAAAGTATTAAAATTTAAACACTTGGATTACTGGAAAACATTTTATAGTGTTTTTGTCATCGTTTAGATGTGAAAATGTAATTATCACACACTATTGTAACCTAAACCATATGGTAGGTGCTATTTTTTTAAATTGTCTTAAAAGGGTAAGTAATATCGTAAAATAATTTTGTTCTTTATCGAACTAAAATGAAAATGTGAAAAATTCTTCAACAATTCGGTAATAAATTTAGTTGAATTTAAATTGAATACACACACACGAAATTGCACGACAGTTAAGCACTACACATAAATAAACAGGTAAGAATTATTAATATTCATGTTAATGTTTATCCATGCAAAGTGTCGATATAAGAAAAAGTCAGACAAATAACAGAAAGTACAGCAATCTGTGCTTTCTGTTTATTACAATGATAAAATAAATAATTAATATTTTTTTATTTAGTTAAAATAATTTTATATACAAATACTAACATATTTGTATATGTATAAAATTATCTTGTTTAATTGTTACACTATAGGCTCGATAGAAATCTACATATCTTAAAATTTGAGCTCCTTCGACTTTAATTAATGCGTTTTACAAGTATAGACCACGCAAGACTTAAAAATACTACAGGAGACATAAATCACAATCATAAAGGAGAAAAAAAAATGAAATTACTGAAGTTGAAAAAACTAAGAGAAACAGTATTTAGTTCTTACACTTCCGCGCACATTACACATCAGAATAAAACACTTTTTTACGGATTTTTGCGCATGTTTTGCACAGGATGACTAAGATGATGGTTGGACAACCATCATCTTAGTCATCCTGTGATCACGGCTCCTGTAAAGGAGTCGAAACGTCAGGATTAAATATAAAATAAAATAAAACATGCGCAAAAATCCGTAAAAAAGTGTTTTATTCTGATAAGAGAAACAGTATAAATTGACAAATTTAGAGTTGGTTTTTGTAACTTGCTTTCTTTTTACCAAGGGATAAGGCTTGCCTAACTGTTACCGCGTTGGCAGTCTAAAGCATGATGTGATCTTAGTCGTATCAATGCGACCTAACTATTAATCAGGATGTCGTTAGCTCATTTAGTGAGGCGTGTCAGAAAAATACACAAACAACTTTCTACCCTTTTTACTAAAACCTAACTTATGCAAAAACATTCTACTGTTTCCAGAAGCTTACAGGACTTTCTGCACCAACCATATGATCTTCTACATACTACACATATAAGAATATTTTAACGTGTACCATATGTAATGTTTGTTACCTGCGTTTGATCACTAGCTGCGTTCAAGGCGTCTATATCTTGCTGGTGTACTTGTTTCACATGATCTTTGAGAGCAAATGCCCGCGCGTAACTCGCTCCACACAATACGCACGAAAACTTTAAGTTGTTCTGACGCGCATGTGTTTCTGTGTGCACGCGGACTGCGTATAACGATGCAAACGGTCTGTTGTGAATTAAAAGATCTTATGAATGTTTTTTCAAACCGCATATAAAATTATTTATTAGATATTACAGGCACTGAAAAGTTCAAACTAATTATCAGCCACTGTAATTCTTATGTTACTAGTGACACTTTTATTTGATTGGGTAACAATCTATCTGTATACTTAGAATTAAAAATTGACCCCTTATAATAAATATTCAAAAAGAATGTATTTTATCAATTAGAAGATTAAAAACAATATCTTAATACGTCATAAACGAATCTCTAAATTGAAAATATGTTGACGCCATGAGAGGCATTGTTGCTATATCCGTTTTTTTTAATAAAATGTATTAAGCATAAATTATTATAATAGAAAAATACTAGAAAAAATCGACTCGGGTCACAAGTGAATCTCAGGCGGGAATCGAACCCGCAACCTTTGGAAATCCGGTCCAATGCTCTCCCAAGGCTCGGTAGCTCAATTGGGAGAGCATTGGACCGGATTTCCGAAGGTTGCGGGTTCGATTCCCGCCTGAGATTCACTTGTGACCCGAGTCGATTTTTTCTAGTAATTTTCTATTATAATAATTTATCTTATAAGATCGCATTGAAAATGCATAAAATATATAAAAAAAAAAATATAAATCTAACATGGCTGTTTCATCTTAATCGATTGACCAAACATTTGTAAAAATGTTTCTTTCGAATACGAGAGGATGTTCCTCTCATTGATGAAACAACGCTGGCCTACGGCGTAAAATCATGAATGTACCTACTAGAAAATTTCGACGAGTGTTCGCAAGGCTCGGTAGCTCAATTGGGAGAGCATTGGACCGGATTTCCAAAGGTTGCGGGTTCGATTCCCGCCTGAGATTCACTTGTGACCCGAGTCGATTTTTTCTAGTATTTTTCTATTATAATAATTTATCTTATAAGATCGCATTGAAAATGCATAAAATATATTAAAAAAAAATATAAATGTATTAAGCAATAACATATACATGTGTGTTGCTTCGGTTCCAAAATAAGCAGTTGCCACAACTCGTAACTTGGAAATGGGCAACAGCGACGAACTAAAACAACTCAGATGGTTCTGAGTAGATCTACCGAAAGTCTGAACTTTTTGATATTCCACAGCGAATTTTGTAGGCAGACTTTTTGTCACTTTTTCCAAATTAATGTTTCTGCTCATCTCAATAGCACACCAATTAATCGCTACGAACCTAATAACATGAATAAATACAATTATAAAAAATAAAAAAAAGACAAAATGGTTTACCTGTTACAATGCGTGCATGAAAAAGGCTTAGTGTGAGAGTTTTTATGTCCAGCTAATTGTACAGATGTCTTGAAAGCTTTCGGACAGTAAGGGCACTTGTAACGCCGCACCTCTGAGTGTGTCAACAGATGATGATTATACACGCTGTGCGCCTTAAACCTAAAGACAAAAATATGTTAATTGATTCATAAATGGGCAAAAGTGTTTCTTGTGTATGAATTAATACCTTAACATTGTAGTTAATCAGTTTGTAAGTAAAGTTAGTAAAGGCTAAAAAATTATTAAAAATGTTATTTTCAAACAAATCATAACAAAAAGTCTGCTTAAGTGTTATTATTACTCATTTTTGGTTATATTTTCATAAATGAAAAGAGTTTTTAATAAAGAATAAAACTATCATTCACATTAAATAATAAATACTTTGCATTTTATTGTACGAAAAAATCTTCGCATAAAATGTTATTCCGACGAGAGAAAGTTTATAAATAACCTTAAGTCTACTTTGTAAATACAGAAATTTTACATGACATCACATCTTCAGATAAAGAGATGCGGAAGCGTTCGAACGATTTAACGACAGTGACAAATGCAACGTTCCTTCGTGTTCTGTTAACGAACTATAGGTACCCGTATTTTGAGCGGAAAAGGTCGTAGCTTCTCTCAACATTTCACCTGTATGATAATTTAGAATAATGAATAATAGTCTAGCGTCCGAAGCAGACACAAATAACATCACATGTATGGATGGCTATACATATACGCGTAATATAGAACTACGTTTGAAACTTATTAAAGTCAGTATGCAGCGCAGAAGAATCTTATTAAGCTAATTTGACCGTTCTTCCAAGCTGAATCAAAACTTGAGATTAGCAAACGTGATTCCTGTTGACGTTGTCGACTACACAGGGCCGCATAATGACGTCACGACTGGTCCCCTTTCAAAAATGAAATAAAGGAATTTAACCATATTAGAAAATACTATTATACCAACAAACCAATAATTAAAAATATTCCTTAAATTTTTACCCTCGTCCCTTCCCATTTCTAAATAAAATAATAATAAGACGTCCTCTCCTTTTTTTATTGCTATACTCTACTTGGTCCATAATGAAGCTTATTACACTAAAACTAATATATGTGTATCACTTTATGGCCTGCGATAAATATTGAATTGAAAAAGTCCACGATTCTTTCAGTAAAACCCCATACATTTATTAAAATCTAGGGGGATGGGGTTTTTTCATTATTCATTTATCATCCATCATTTATAAGTCAAATCTCGTCGTCATTTAATTAAGAGGAAAAACTACTATTTTGTACCCTTTGCCGTCACTCTAGCCGGACAAAGCACCGAAAGCCATAGGGCGCCTCTGAAGGCTATGTTGGCCTATGATACGCCATGTCATGGAGGAGAGAAGAGCCCTAATAACATGTATGTACCTGGTAAAGCTTCAAATGTGTAGCCTGTGTCTTCGCATCCTGAAATGACGATTAAGGTTTTCTGACGCTGCATTAGTGTCCATGTAATGAAACTAAACTGTGTGGGAAGAATTGGAGGGGCTAGATACCGCAGGAATGCGGTTACTCCGTACCTTTTTCCACAAAGCGGGCAGGCGTATGGTCGCGCACCGGTGTGTGTGCGCATGTGCAATGTGAGGCAGTACGCCACTCGGAACGACTTGCCGCAAATCTCGCATGAGTGAGGTTTCTCGCCTAAACACATATAATACACAGAAGCTAATCATAAAATCTATAAATACGTGTAAAACTAAGTTTTAATAGGTATAGTTCTTTACCGGTCTGTGCCCCAGCAGTGGGGGCTAATGATGATTATGAGGAATCGGAGAGTTTGAAAATAACTATTTTTATTGATGCAAACAAAAATATGGTAAAAATGACTATATTCATAGTTATAATAATTTAGGTAAAAATGTTTATATCTACAGAAATTATTACAAGAAAAAAATCAACTTGTCTCAGATGTGAAGCGGACTCAAACCCACATCCCTCGCTATCTGGGCGAGTGCTCTATCAATTAAGTTACCGAAACATTGACAGACCCATCGAAGTATTTCATATCTTTCCAAGTATTACATATGGATTATACTTTTTGTTTTATTTTTGTTTTTTATTTGTGTTCAGCTTTATTTGTTTGAAGATCAATGCCAGTTTTCCAAAAAGAAAATCCAATTAAATATTTTAATCTTCAAAGTTTATTTTATTTATGTTTTTATTTTTTTACAAATTTTATTTTACACGTATTTCTTCTGATTGGCTTTTACCTGTGTGAATTCTTTCGTGCTTTACTTTTTCGTGTGGCCTAGCAAACCGTCGTTCACAGTATAAGCAGCAATACGGTAGAGATTTATCAGCTTTGTTTGCGGGAACCTGAAACCAAAGTCTACTATGAATCAAATAAGAGGAATTTACGTTAACATCAAGTATTTTAAATAAAATGGCATTGTTTAAAATCCACCAGGAAATAAAATAGACAGAAAAAACTTATAAATAAAACGATTTCACATTATTAAAATTATTAAAATAATATGTCCACTAGAAATAAAGTTCCAGCGCTGATCTAATAGGCAATCATCTAGGACTGACCGATTATTAAAAAGAACTGCTGTTCAGTTTTGATTTTAATGTGTCGAAATCTTAGGATATCATAACTTTATAAATCTAAACTCTTGATATCCTTTAATAAATGGGTAGGATGTATGTACGGTTGTTATAGAATAGCAGAGACTGTAGGCACCCGCAGTAAATGTAATTATTTTCCAAAATTGATGTCTTTGATTCTAGTTTAATACATATAAACGATAAAGTATTATTATGTTGTAAGTCATATCATTGGAAAATGTCGCGCACTATTCTAGGCATGTTGAGCGTCACATTGTACGTGCAACAAATATTGTCTAATAAACATGACGTCTAAAAATATTAGGTAATGGTCGCCATATATGTGCGACTAGATATGCGACTTGCTTATAGATAATAAGACTTCAGTCTTTGAGAATGCTTCCGAAGAGCCCAACCGCTACATTAGGTCTGATAAACCACAAATGTTTGCTCTAGGTCAGCTAGCTTAGCTTAGTAGCTTGCTAAATCACTTTTCTCTAGAACATGGTTTCATTCCTAGAATGCTATGTGGGGCTATTGAGATTACGAAACATCTTAATTTCAATAGAGATGAAGATTGGAGCGTTCCACCTGCGTGGGATTCCATATATTATAAAACTACACTGCGAGACCTAGTGATGTAGCAAACTCTTTTTGTAGATCGGTCCTAGTTTCTGTCGCCAGTTCTTTTTGAAATCGCCTTCAAAATCCGAACTGGTTGAATTGGTGGTTGACTCAGCAGTTTACAGTAATCCTAGATATACTAACTAAATAAAATTAAAACAAAATGATTTTCATTGTGTCAATGTCATAGTTAGGAAAGCGCCCGACAAAAATATCGTAAAATGGTGACCACATGTATTGCGACCATTACCTTAGTCATAAAAAACACAAAATTTTTGTAATAAACAATAATAAACGCATCGTTTATCCAGTTAAAATAGTTTTATTAAAAATGTGCCATAGGCGCGGAAGTGTAAGAACTAAATATATAGTTACCTTATAGTAATATAAGTTATTTCCGGGATTGTTACCATGTACCTTGTTATTGAGTTTCCGATATTTCGGCACTGTTGCAAGTGCCATGATCACGGAGCGACTGAAGTAATTGCGGGTAGGCTGTTATTGGCAGAAATATCGGTCTACCCTCCGACGAAGTCTCTTATTGCGTTCGTTACCCGTACCACTGTTCACATTCTCACTATTCACTTGGGATTGTTCTCGACACACAACACTTACAGTATCGGATCGCGACACGACACATTTTTGATTTTTTCGGTTTTTACACATACGAACCACTGGATTCCAGACATTCGACAATTTAAACCCGTCCTCACGATTGAAATTTTCATGTTTTGTTATTTCGATCGCTTCCCTGACCAATCTTGGTATGTAGTGGCGTTCTGTCGAAATAATCTGTGGGTTATGAAACTCAATCCAGTGGTTAGGACCAGAATCAATCAAATGTTCCGCGATGGCCGATTTCTGCTTATCGTTGTTCTTGATTGCTTTTATGTGTTCCCTTATTCGGCATGCTACTGTTCGTTTTATTTGGCCAATGTACGAACTGCCACAGCTGCAATCGATCTTATAGACACCAGGTTTCTCCAAGGGGAAGTTGTCTTTAGGAGACCGTAGGTGTTGTGAAACCTTTCGTACAGGAGTGAAGACAGTATTTAGCGAGTACTTATTCACTATAGACTCGTCGAACATCTTCAAGAAGAGTTGGAGCATGTACGACGAGTCTTACAGAGTAATGGATACAAGGGACACTTTCCATCCAGACACAAATTAAGACACCAGAGACACAAAGTAGACAGACAACCCGTTTATTTGCCATATGTCAAAGGAGTGACTGACAAGATCTCAAACATACTGAATAAGTACTCGCTAAATACTGTCTTCACTCCTGTACGAAAGGTTTCACAACACCTACGGTCTCCTAAAGACAACTTCCCCTTGGAGAAACCTGGTGTCTATAAGATCGATTGCAGCTGTGGCAGTTCGTACATTGGCCAAACAAAACGAACAGTAGCATGCCGAATAAGGGAACACATAAAAGCAATCAAGAACAACGATAAGCAGAAATCGGCCATCGCGGAACATTTGATTGATTCTGGTCCTAACCACTGGATTGAGTTTCATAACCCACAGATTATTTCGACAGAACGCCACTACATACCAAGATTGGTCAGGGAAGCGATCGAAATAACAAAACATGAAAATTTCAATCGTGAGGGCGGGTTTAAATTGTCGAATGTCTGGAATCCAGTGGTTCGTATGTGTAAAAACCGAAAAAATCAAAAATGTGTCGTGTCGCGATCCGATACTGTAAGTGTTGTGTGTCGAGAACAATCCCAAGTGAATAGTGAGAATGTGAACAGTGGTACGGGTAACGAACGCAATAAGAGACTTCGTCGGAGGGTAGACCGATATTTCTGCCAATAACAGCCTACCCGCAATAACTTCAGTCGCTCCGTGATCATGGCACTTGCAACAGTGCCGAAATATCGGAAACTCAATAACAAGGTACATGGTAACAATCCCGCAAATAACTTATATTACTATAATGTTAGTGACCATGAAAGTTTAAAACGATATATAGTTACCTTATCTAAATTGTGTACGCTCATATGCATTTCAAGATACTCATTTGAATGGAACTTCTTATTGCAAATGCCGCAGTTCAACTGGTCATTGGCCTTGTGCGAATTCTGGTGTATGGTGCGGTAGTCAACGGGGATTAACTTATCACAGATGTTACAATGGTACCGGCCCGAACTGCCTTCTGTACCCTCCGAAGTTTCAATAGGGGGGTCTATTGGACGAGACCTGTTATAGAAATGAGATGTGTTGAAGGTAAATTTATTAAACTGTGAACGCAGATTACAGGCGACAACATATCAAACTATAATTATTTTCTTAGTAATGACATGAGGTAGCTCCAAACATCAAAGCTTGATAGCGTTTCTACGGATATATTATCCTAAATCTTCCAAATATCCCAAAATTTACACTTCGTAGACAACGCAGTATCCTTATACACTATGGTTTGCTTATGATGGCATTAGTGTAAAAATACTTTAAACACTTTGATAATACTAGTTTTATCACATATCACGAATTATTTGCTATAATTTTAGAGTAAATAATGGCCGAAATTAGTTCCTATCATTGCCCCGTACGAGTCCAATATTCATCCTTACTTGATAGGATCGTGCATCCTTTTGTGTAGTTTTAACGACTTGTTTGTTTGAAATAAAGTATTGCATATCTCGCATTCAAAGTTTTCTGACGATACTGGCGGTAGAATTGTTTCTGAGAACAAAACAAGGTTAATATTATAAAAATCATTCACATAAAAAATGTTTATTCTTAAGTAAACAAGTTTGATCTATATTTTCATTTTAGTTTATATAAATCAGTGTTGATATGCTCACCTGGTTTTGCTTTGTGTACTTTCATATGCGCACAAAGAGATTTAGAGTTCTCATATGCGACAGGACAATGTGGACAAGGGTATTTAACTGAGAAAAATTACAAACATTATAAAAAAAAGGAAATATTATTTTCAACAACATTTATGGTAATAGAAAACTAAGTAAATAGTAAACTATAAAATGTATACCTTTCCGCATAATCGTCATTAATTAGACCATGAACGGACCCATATATAGGTATCCAGATAGAAATACCTATCTGGTTTTTTGTTAGTGTGCTTTTAGTCTGCAGGTATACAAGCGCGTAAGACTATTACAGCAATTATCTATCTGCTTTTAAGTCTACTACTTTACTTTTTTAAATAAATCTATAATCTAAGATCACAGAGGTTTGTATTTGTCTGTCCGCTCTTTTTCCTGATCTTTTTCCATTGTATCAATAACGTTGCCATAGCAACGCGTTAGCCGCAAGTAGTTCGTCTACCGGACGCTAGATGGCGCTAACGGAAAAATATTTAATAATAGAAAAAAATTAAAGAATTTTATTCACCCGTGCGAAGGCGGGACAGGTCACTAGTTTAAACAAAATAATTAAGTTTATTTTCAATACTTGAATCCTATTTTGCAAAAAAAAAAAGGAAATGAAACATCTTTGAACAAATTTGTTTTGGCAGTATCTTTGCAATCGACGCATTACTTAAATGTTAGAGTATAAATAAAGATTTTATAGCTTATTTACTCGATCTCGATAATGTATTTGTTAACTTATTCGACACGGTGCGTTGTAAGTAGTGACCACGTTTTTTACTGTTAACGAGATGAATAAATTGGTGAACAATGATTACTCTTCTCATGTCGTCATTAGCCAAGAAGAACTTTACGGGAGCACTGGGTCGTATAATGTCAGTCGGGTCGGTCGGGATGTTTGCGGAAACGTGAGTTTTCACGCCGTTTTACGTAAAAGTCGCATGCCTGATAAAACGGGTGCAAGGCAGCACCAATAGCGTTCTGAACGTAGTGTCCTTAAGAGAGGACCGCCCCATATTACGTCACTAGGTTGTGGCGCATCTAACACCATTCGCTTTTCAAAAAATTTTGTTTTTTTTTATATATTCTATCGATTTTAATAGTTTTGATGATCTTGATCACTTATTTTGATGATTTTATAATATTAAATGTGTTTTAATGATTTTGATGATTTTATCTGTTTATGTACTAACATAGGATAAGGTTTGATCATTTTTACTAACACGATATAGGTTATTCTCGAAATAAATGAATTTGATTTACTCATAATTATAGTGACATATTGAAAATTTTGAATGATGTATCTAAATAAAATTGCACTTGAAAGTATAATTTTAGTCGGTGAGCAATAATTAAAATAAATTCAAACTACCCGTACAATAGGTATCATGCTAAACGTGTTTTTTATTTGGTCAAATCACATCAATAAGGTGATCGAAATGCATCGTCTTATTCTGGCCTTTATAACATGATTGATACAAATGTGACCACCGTTGCGATGTACAAAATAAAACAATTGTTAAGTTAGTAAAATAATCTTTTATTTCGGCAATATTGCAACTTTTATTTCTTGCGACATGCTCCTTTACTCGTGCCCTTAATAGTTATAAAGGATTCAATTGACACATGTAAAATTAAATCGAAGAGTCACAACGGTATATAAATTATGAATGAGTTAACCTACAACAATATTTCACGTATGCAACATAAAAAAGTCGTATGAAGATATCACAATGCGGCCAGCGGGAACTATGAAACAGTTCCTTTGACACCTTTGAAATAAAATCATTTGATGTGGCTCCTATTAAAGCTAGTCAGAGTTCGTTTCCATATGGAAAACGATCTTTTCTATATTGGCTCGGGTCTGACTATATGGTACTGTCGTTGTTTCTGAATTTTATAACCGCAGTGCTTTAGCTACTTTACTTTGGTTTTCTAGTATTTTTCTATCATAATAATTTATATTACTTAACTTTGGTTCAGAAAAATGTATCTAATGTGTTTTATTTAACGGTCGAACATATCATAAAGTGATCAATTCAAAGATGACTACGACATCTCCGCGTAAAAGCACTAAAGAGCACACAGATATGATAAGTTGTAGCTAACATAAAGATAGGACTCGGAAAAAAATTAAAACGAATGGTGTAGTAAAAAAGCTCAAATATGAGTTGCCTTTGTCAATTTAGAAAAGAGTTTTATTCCTTTATCTTCTTCATAATTACAATAACGATCAATCCGCCATTGTAGGATTGCGAAACTCACAAGATTTGCATCATATCTTTGTTATTAAGCAGACAAATGAAGATGAGAAAATTTCACGCATCAATGGAGCCAATGATGGATATTTGTGACTTATACGAAGGTTATTCGTCAAATAAAGATAACTGAATAAATCCTATCGTCTCAGATTGATGACCTTTTTATATACTTACATACTTTGCATGGTTGATTCTTAAAGTCGTCCAAATTGCCCACATATATGTTACAAGACATACAATAATATGTCTTCACATTTTCTCCTCCACTCATTGCTATTTCTTTAACTATTACTTTATGATATGGAACGCCATTTTCTGTAAGCAGATAATAGAAAATCTTAGAAATTAAAATAGATGTAAACCCGACTTTTTTTAACTGATATGGCAGACATTCATTCCCAGCGTCATGTGGTAGCTGCCGTGTGGATATCTCATAGTATAGTGAATAGCATGGGTACACAATAGAACTATATCACATAATCTTATCTGATTACTTTCTTACTGCTGTATTTGAGCTTAGTGTTAATTCAAACCGACATGGTTCCATCGTGTCGACATGTTAATGCTTTTCATTTTAACATCTCCAAGAATGAACTGCTTCTGAAAGCTGGTGATGCGTAAAATATCGTTACAAGGCAGAGCTATGACGCAATAAACATTCATTTCTGTTTACTTATTTCTATAAGATATAAAATACGCTTGTAAAAAACATTCCCACCTCCGAGCCTTCAAGTAGAAAGGAGACGTGGTTGTTTTTTACGGTTTATTTTATATCTTAAAGAAATATTGCATTTAGAATGCAAAAAATTAAATTAAATACTTTGTTTACTTATTTGTAAGAAAATACAGTAAACAAGCTGTTGTCAATGGTTTATATGAAAGAAATATGTGAGTTAATGTAAATGACGTAAAACGGAGAATAACTATATGACTTAAGGCAGAATTCTTGGCTCTAGGTCCATATACGGATATCGATATCCCGAAATCCCGCTTATGCTGTAGCAGTTATCTGCTACTGATTTGGACAGCGAAAAAAACCATTTCAAAATAATCTTCAACTCATCATCGTCTCGAATTCGACGAGTGTATCAGATTATTTTTACAGTAACATTGCAACGTCGAGCTAATTCGATACCTGAAGATTATTTACGCGCGTCTTTGAGGCATTCGACGACATTGATGTGAATGTTAGTGGTGGACGATTTGAACAAATGGATTATTCATGATCTGTGTTTACCAGTGGCTGTTAGTTTCACAAACAGTATTATAGAGGATATGTCAGTGTGAAATTTAAAGAAATATCTGTTTATATTTTACTACAGTCATTTTGAGTATAAAATACTCCCAATAAAAGACACCATTTTTGGAAAAGGTCTACAAAATACTTACTTAAAATCGAATTAGGTGTAAAACGACTGAATTGATATAACTTTTGATTTGATTTCATATGTATAAATTAGAAAGTAAAGCAAATAACAAGATGTGTTCTTACCCTGTTGTTTGATATTTTTGACAACACTATCGCAAAACTTATCGATTTGCACGTAACGTTTCTCTTGTGGTCGATTAAGTTTTTCCACCACCTCACTCTTTACTGATGCCGAGTCTGCGTCAGCTACTGCAATGTGGCGAACATGCAAATTATTCTTTACTTTTATATACCTTTACACAACACATCGATTAGATCAACGTCTAACGTAAAAGCATAGACAAATAACAACTACAATACTGATGGCACTTCTTTTGTGTTCATTTTATTTATTTATTTATTTTAAGAACTTTTCTTGGTCTCAAAAGATAGCGAAACCGGCGAAGCTGTGCCAAGTTTTGGCAAAGTACGGGGATATGTACTGAAATAATGAAATAGATCCAGCAGCACCTATCTTTGCTCTCGGTCTCCCCTTTGGAACCATGACCTTAACAGAGGCATATCGCGTTGCATGAACAAGTACAAAATCTCATAATTAAGTAATAATATAAACAACTAATTTGAAATTCTATAAATGCCAGATGAGTATTTTATTTCATTAATAAACCTAAAACTCTAAGAGTACCGGAGTCTATAAATGGCAAATTTATTAAAATCAAGCATTCTATGTATAACTGGTTCTGTAATGACAAGAGGTTATTAATGTCATCAACAACATTACGGAATTATAATTATATGGTATATCAAATCTGTATTATTAAGCTAAAAGAACTAATTTATAACAATATCAGCAAAAACCAAAATATAATTATATAGCATGGAAAACGGTTGCTGTTCTCCGGCTAACAAAAATTTATGTGACAAAGGATATTTGTGAAGTAAAGCTAGCAAAATGCATTCCGATCTATAGTACTGGATATCAGATAAGATTGATAGATAGGTAATCTCTGTATACACTTACAAACTTTGCAGGGTTGATTCTTAAAGTCGTCCAAATTGCTGACATATACGTTGCAAGACGTACAAAAATATGTCTTAACACTTTCTCCACTCATTAACATTTCTTTTAATATTACTTTGTGAAATGGCCCACTACTTTCTGAAAGCAGATATAGATATTGCAGTCATCTAGTTGAATCTGCTATTTGATTGAATGACTAGCGCGTTCATTGAATGACGACATTTAATTGAATGACTAAAGGACAACTCGTCAAGTTGTTTAATGTAACGTTCAAAGTCTTGACTCAACGACATTTAGCAGTCGTTGAATGGGATATAGCCGACTTTGTAATGTTTGGTTAGGTTAGTTTAGGTTAAATGCATGCTGTCACACTATTTTATTACAAATAACGTACTTTAAAGTAAATTTAATCAAAAAATAATTATTAATTAATTATTATTATAACTTCAATCACCTGACTGATTTTATCTTATTTATGATACCTATGTTACAATCCGCTAACTAGTTGGACGTTGAGTGGCGCTTGTTCAATCAACGTTCGGCCTAGTAATTCAATTAAATGTCGTCATTCAATGAACGCGCTAGTCATTCAATCAAATAGCAGATTCATCCAGATGACGGCGACATAGATACAAAATTTTCGTAAATACGTAAAGCCAATGTTTCAAGCTGTAGACGGACAATAACATCCACTGTGCCTGTCCTTTTTTGCAGGGGCAAACAAGGATGTCTGGTGGAGAGGCTCTAATTCTCTAAAAGAAAAGTTTTTCTCAACATTCTCTTTATCACAAAACATGTCTTATTTAGTTAACTATAAAAAGTTTGTATTAATATACTATTTGATTTGAAAAGTATTTTATTCATTTGAAAATTAGCAAAACTTACCCTGTTTCTTGACGTTTTTGACAACATTATCGCATTTTTTGTCAACCTTTTGCTGTCGGTTATGTTTTTCAACCTCTTCAGTCTTTATAGATGTAGAATCTGCGTCTGACTCAGCTACTGCAATGAGGCGATCAAATCCAAGTTACTTACTGTTAACGATTATTTTAAGTTATTAATTCTTATACACTCGGCGTCAAAAAAATCGCACCTCTAAGAAAATCACGTTCAAATGGCATTAACTCTGGATATGCACATGCAGTCGTATTAATTATAATTTTATTTAAAAGGTTACTTAATTAACTTAATAAAAAAACATTATTTTTCATTATCAAATAAAACCTAAAGCAACAAATAAAGGGTCACAAAAATTCTAAGGAAATTTTGCTGCTCGGGAGAGTCGCGAGTTGCGCTAACTTTGTGGGTATAAAGAGGTCAACACGGGTTCAATGTGGGTCATTCGCTATTAAACCGTTGAAGGGGACACACGCACTGATTTTACTGAAGAAAGAACATCTGGAAAATGGACACTACAGCTGATGAGGCCGCTCAAGTGGTTGCACTACTGCAAGCAGGGGTGCGGCAGTGTGATGTCGCCCGGCAACTGAATCTGAGCCGTTTTTCGGTTCGTAGAGTCTACCAGCGCTTTTTAGAGACCGGTGGCTATATCCGGCGACATGGGTCCGGTAGACGTCGCTGCACTTCGGAAAGAGACGACCGGTTCGTTGTGTCGTACTCTTTGAGAAATCGCTTCTCAAACGCTGTTCAGCTGCAACAGGAGCTCCAGGCAGTTCGCAGACGCACCGTGAGTGTATCCACGGTTAGAAGAAGACTGAAGGAGAAGAACATAGCAGCCCGCAGAGCTGCTACAGGTCCAAAATTGACTGCAGCGCACCGACGAGCCCGCTTGCAGTTTGCTCGCGACCACGTCGATTGGACCATTGAGCAGTGGGGAGCTGTTCTCTTCTCAGACGAGACACGAGTGTGTCTTTTCTGCAACGACCGACGAAGAAGAGTATACCGGAGGCAGGGTGAACGTTTCGCTCAAGCCTGCATCCAGGAGACGGTGGAATATGGAGGCGGATCCTGCATGTTCTGGGGCGGTATGTCGGCTGCCGGCAAAACCGACCTGGTCTGCGTCTCCCGGACCGGAGGTGCTCGCGGACAAGGGTCGCTGACTGCGCGCCGCTATATCACAGAGATCCTGGATGTGCATGTGGTCCCTTTTGCCGAATCTTTTGGCGAGGGGTTCACATTAATGCACGACAACGCTCGCGCACACACTGCAGCCATCGTGAACGACTTCCTGCGGAGGTCCCAAATTCCTGTGATGCAGTGGCCAGCGAGAAGTCCTGATCTGAATCCGATAGAGCACCTCTGGGACCATCTTAAACGTAAGGTTCGATCTCGGGATCCGGCTCCTTCGACTCTAGAGGAACTCCAAACCGCGGTGATTGAAGAATGGGGTCTTATCCCTCAAGAAGAGCTCCTGAAGTTGGTGAGGTCTATGAGGGACCGTATGGAAGCCGTCATCAGGGCAAGGGGGGGTAACACTAGATTTTGAGTTAATTTTAAGACACTTTTTGTACATTTTTTTTGTAAATTATCGATTATTAATTAGGACTTAATTAAGATTTTTTATTATTTTTCAAATTTTTATGCTTTTTGTATAATTTTAATTAAAAAAAAGATTGCACTTAATTGTTGTTTGATGCTCCTTTTTGTTACCTTTCTAATGATACCTAACACTATCCTCTATATAAGGTTTAGGAATTTTTGAATAAGATTTTTATAAGGTGCGATTTTTTTGACGCCGAGTTTATATCTCTTTGCAGTATTAATCAAAAGGTTGATGACTTCCGCAAGAGTAGGCAAATACTAGCTTGGCTAGTATTGACTAGCTAGTATTTATATGGCTAGGCACTTTTATACAACCTTAGATTATTATTTTTAATTAAGCAAAAGTATAAAAACTGAAACCCGACTGGGGCAAAAACAAACAATAGTGTAGACAAATAAATAAGTCAATAATACTGAAATAAAATCATTTCTGAAAGAGGAAAAAATATAGGTGGCGTTTTGTTTAAAATATTGATAAACATATTTCAAAATTGAAAGCCACTTACAGCTTTACATCATTCAGATTTATTTCAGTTGTTACCCGACTGCGCCAGAAGGAGGGTTATGTTTTTCGAGAGTATTTATGTATAATTGTTTTGCACACTCTGCGGCCAGAACGGTAGGATGGATTTTAACTTGAGAGGTATCGTTAGATTCGTATTTACTGTGAGAGTGACACTGGATATATCAAAATAAAAAAAAAAACAAAATGGCTACTTTTTGGCGAAAAATTCAAATGTTTGGAACGCAATTTTAGCTTCAAAGGTCTCGTTATACAAACTCATTCAATAATAAAACTGAAACAATAAAATAGAAAACGATAATTTAAAAAAACTAAAAAACCCGACTGCGGTTCTGTGTAAATTGGAAATGTAAAAACCCTAAAACAAGAAAATCATCATACTCGATTGCACTTAAAAATCGATAAAGTAGTAGCAGTGGAGACCCATTCACAGGACAGACGCCTGTTCAGCTTACATGATAATAAATGAAGTTATAATAGAGTTCTTCATTTCTTTGAATACATTGTAAATGTATTCTACGCTAATATGGCAAAATATTCTCTGAACACTAAACTAGCAAGAGGAATGACTTAGTAGAGTAATACCTGAAGAATCACCAACTACAGTTGCATCTACAATGTCACCATTGTCAGTGATGACACGTTTGGGAGCCTCTTGCTTAATTATGCCTTCTGCTTCAAAATTGTCATATTCAATACCTAGTTCTTCATCATCGAAGGATTCCTGTAAGTGAAAAATCAAGGCCTTTTTTGTATTAAAATTATTTAAAACTCATAAATGAAAAAGTTTTAAGATACCTACATTTTCATTAACATTTAGATATAGCAAAAAAGATGGGCCAGCAGATATAGTAAAGTATCGCCCTTATATTATACAAAATCGATAACTATCGGAAATATGAAAAATAAGTTGAATTAAATTCGTACAATTTACTGTTACTAACGCATGATTTTTAAGAGACCATAATAATTTTTCAAATCGCAAATAATTGGCTGCACGAGACGCTTTCGGTAGTGTAAAAGCCTTCGCACACCACATTTTTTAAATGCACCGTCGACTTGTATTACTGTGTTTATGAATGTATGTAGGTGTTCAAAGTTCTACCTTTGAATACCTGCATAAATTCAGTCTCGCATTTGAATCGGTATTTGTATCTATATTGTATCGATACAAACGCATTAGACATGCAAAAAATTGCTCTGTAGAATATTGAAACACGCTAGCGATGGGCGTTTTGGCTATCTTTTGGAAACCGTTACGTAACGGTTTTCAAGTTTCCATAACGTTATCAAAAAACGTTTTCAGTTTTGGTTATCACTACCGCGATACGCATCCGCATACGAGATAGTTTGGCTACTGCAAAACGAATGAAAACGAAAACGCTGTTAGCTAACGTTACGCCAGTTTTTGTTTTACGTTATTATGGTTATGATGATATCCCTTCGTGCTTTTACTAGACTTAGGACTAGTTTGTTAAAACTTTAATATGTATATGAATTTGTAATTTTTAATGTAATGTGTGAATCATAATATAAATGATCAGAAATATCAAAAATAAATTACAAAATTATTGACGTGACAACGTCTTAAATTAGGTTGCGGCTGGGAGTCACTTATGAAAAAGTGTAACGCTCGGTAACGTTACGATGAGTCACCGAACGAGAGAGAGGCCCGCCGAATGCCTTGCGTCTCTCTCCCACTCAACTATGATCGGTCTGCCGCGCGCATTGTGCAATTTAATTATATTCATATCAATAAATATTCTACCGAGAAAAAGACGTTGTCACGTAAAATCTTCGCCTGTAAAACCGACTTTACAGGCAAAAAAAAAAAAAAAAAAAAAAAAAAAAAAACCATTTTTTTGTTTTATTATTGCTTTTATCACTCTTTTGGTGCATTTACCCGATCGTGGCGGCGCGTGGTTTTCAGTTTTGGTTGCATTGCGGTGGTTATCAGAAAAACGGTTCTAATTTTGCGGTAACGTAACGTTTCGGTATGAAAAAATGGTATAGAAATGTTTCAATAACGCAGAAGTAATTTTTATTTAAGCCAATAGGAATGAAAAAGCTTATAGGATAAAAGTAGGTATGTGATTAGCTCTCATTGTAAATGTTCTAATACAAATCTAAGAATTGTACTATGTACTGGAGATTTGCCTGTATTCCTTTTCTCCTGTACCTGTTCCCTGTACTCCTTTGTTTTCATACTATATTATTATCAATGACTATCCCTACTAATATTATAAATGTGAATGTAAGTTTGTTTGTTATTCTTTCACGCAAAAACTACTAAACCGATCATCATGAAACTTTGTACATATATTCTTAGAGGTATTAGAAGTAACATAGGATACTTTGTATTGAAAAAAAAAATTCCGCTTAAATGCGGGCGAAGCCGCGGATAAAAGTTAGTACTCCATATATCAGATTAAATAAATAAGTTTGAAATCTCAGTTGGTGTCAGTGTCATAGACAATAAAAAAATCACGACAATGACGACTTATGGTGATTTTACTTTAAGTAACCCTCTGAGTATATATAGACCTCTAATAATGAGAAGTTTTTTTTATTTTCCTAACCAATTGAATATTATCTTCAAATCGCTTTGAAGTGTTCAGACTTATGTACCTATTCATTTATCTGGTCATTTTTAATTCCTATGAACTTGTTCTTTAAATAAAGGTAGAAGTTTGCCAGTCTTCTTTTCATTAACATACAGTAAAAAACATTTTAAGTAATCTAAAGAAATTATTTCTTGTAACAATTTAGATATAAAAACATAGTATTTGAATATTTAAATAACAAGGAATTGGATATTCAGTAATAATACACATTTAAATTGTCCATTGTTTCTGCATATTGCTTGGTTATAGGCACAGGCTGAGTGTAGATCCTTAGTATTTGACTGTACAAAAAAGAGGTGCCCTGTGAGCAACCAATTTACATTTAAAAAATTACCTCAACAACAACTTCCTGATCATTGTGATAGTTTTGTATGTGTTCAAGTACAGATGAGAATGAAACTCCACATGTATTACAGCTGTAGAGCTCTTCTTGATTATCTTCTCTTTCATTTTCTGATGGAGCTATTACAGTCTCAGTTGGAGATCCTAATTTGACATTTTAAAAAAGTACAAAAATGGGAAAACAAGTTATATTATCAAATTAATAGAATAAAATTAACATATTTGTCATTTGTTTTACTTAATGGATTATTTACTATATAGGGGTCTGTAGAACCAGGACAGCATTTTCGATATTTATCATTCTTCATACATAAGAGCCAGTGCCGGATTAGCCACGAAGCAAGAGTAGCAAATGCTACGGGCCCCGCGCATTTGGGGTCCCGCGCATCAACATTTTCTGACCATAAAAAAGTATTATTTATATATAAGATTTAGTCACAACTCACAATTACTAAGAAGAAAATATTTGCATCAAAATAACCAACTATAATTTTATTTTTCTATCTGCTGGTCATACCAAAAATCATGTTTCGCACCGCACTACACGCAAGTTGGCAATACTGCTAAACAAGACGGGGAATTCCCTAATATTTTCTCCGTGCTAGTCGTAAATTTAAAAAGGGTTATATTGACTACCAATCTATAAGGAATGATCGATATTTACGTTTGAATGATAATAATAGTACTTTTGATATGAACCATATCGTTGAGTATTGTTTTCTTACATAATATAGCAGTATAACCGATTTTTTAAAGTAATCAGTTATCTCTTAAAAATATACTAAATAGAACAGTGTTCTTACGAAGTCAAGGAGAGAAAAGTATTCAACTATAATAATTGTGCATAAGGTGAGATATTTTTAAGTTAAAATAAGAAATTATTACTACTTTTCACTCTGAGCAGTTGCAGGGTTCTAAAAGATCTGACCGTAGCCAACCTTATAAAATAACAATTAATTGTGATTTTTTTAATCATCTGGTTGGATATCCATGACTCCAATCGCATTGAAAGTCAAGAAAGTGTTTATTATGTTATTTCTTAAGAAGGGATATTTAATACCATAAACTCGATAAGTACCTTGCCTAAAACAGTGTAAGGGCCCTTTGATAGAATTTGCTACATACCCCGCGCTGACTTAATCCGGCACTGATAAGAGCACATATACAGAAAACACATTTAAACAACTTTTTCTAGAAATTTTAAATTTTAAACTCACCACTTGTTGTTTCTAATGAAATAGTGCCATCGCTATTTTGCTTAGTAACTACTCCATTACCCAAGTTTAAATTGGTACCTCCTGTTGACATAATTACAAACTGCTCTATGTCTCCATCACCACTGACTAATTTTAGCTCTTGAGTGGGCATACTAGCCTTATCTTTCTCGAGTATCTCTATATAAACATTACCATCATCAGTAACCATGGTGTTTGCTGAGGTATCCGCAGATACAGTATATTTTGATTCTGAACAATCGGGATCCTCCACATTTTCTACAATTAACAATTAATATTTGTTCACTTACTACTAATATTATTTGTTTACTTTAATTAAAAATTTAAATATTTTAATATAAAAAAATAACAAATTAAACAACTGCTGAGATAGGTCCAAACATTATTATCACAACCGGCATAATGAAGTTCTGCCATTGAGTATGTGGTGCTGAGATTTGTTTTCATGATATATAAAATTACCCCTTTTTTTCAAGATGGACAACACCACCACCACAAACTGTCACATTTTCTCAATTGACAATGAACTCTATTTGTAGAAATGTAAGCTGAATATTGAATGGAGAATTTTAATATAACAGTTTTGTATAGGTCAATGTGCTATTGACTAAACATAAAAACATAATATTAGAATAACATGGAAAAACTGGCTTTCATGATGATGGAGCATGCAAAAATAATAAAAAAAACATGGTAACATTTTTATATTAAAATTATTTTAAGTTCACTATTGAGTGACTATGAAATTTTAAATTATATAAAATGTATAGGAGGTATTTAAATCATATAGGCCTGACAGTGATTTTAATTCTTCAACAAAAATCTTTTTCTATTTTATTTATATCATATTTAGCATGTAAATAAGATTGACCAGAAAGATTCTTACCATCAACATCATAAGATTTGAGTAAGGAACAAGGGTTTAGAATTTGAGGGCTGCTATCATTGATATCTACCAAATTACCATTTACACCACTATCAGGTTGGCATTCATCAAGATTTAAATGCTCTATAAGATGAGCTAGAGACGACCATTTGTTATTACATACAGGGCAAGATAAATTGGCTAATACATTACTCAAATGTGCAGAAAATGCTAGTTTGGATTCAAAAGTTTTGTCACAACAAAGGCAGCATTTTAAAAACTGTTTCATTGTTGTGAACTAAATCAGTAGCTAATTTGATATTCCCTATGATAGGGCAAATATTACATTTATTGAAAATGTTACATATACAATATGTTTTATAGATAATTGATTATGTTTAATTAAAAAATATCATGTGGTACATCCAGCCCGTGGCATGGCTAAATTCTCAACGCACACAATTATTCTGAAGAACTTCACACTAATTTGCTAATAACGTGAAGAAAGCACCGAAACAGAAACCTGCTGAGTTGGGCGGAGTTCATGACAAATGTCAGATAGCTCATATTTATTTTTTACTGTCAGTTCATCCGATAAGAGAAAGTGAAGGGCACAATGCTCTTACTGCTTAGTCTTTATAATGTAGCGCTGATTTATAAATGTAAGATAATCAATGGAAGAGTTCGTGAATGATGGAGATCTATGGTTAATAAATGTTAAGAACTAAATAAGCTGTGTCTTGGTTTCAAAAAAGTGTGAAGATTTATTAAAAGCTGGTGGACTTTTAAAGAGAATCATAAAAGTCACCTTCCCTTTTTTATAATTGCCAATACTAGTGTATGTTCACAAACACCTATTTGTTAATAATCCACCATATCACACTTTAAAGTCCATCATAACATTTAACATGAAAAGCAAAACTGCTACCACTGCCGCTAGCGCCAAAAAAACGTACAAACGTCCATGGTACGACTAGACCGTGCTAGTAATGTACTTGTGCTATCGTGGAAGTGGATAGGTTAAACTGATGAAAAAATAACGCTGCCATAAGCGGCCCTTGTGCGCTTGTCTGGGCCATAAACTCTACGCAGCTAAATAAATAAAAGACCACTTATGGCAAAGTTCTCTTTTTAATTATTTATCACATTTATTTGTAGTCTATTTTTAGAGCGATAAAAGAAAGCAGACAAGAGTTCCACTGCAGAACACAGAATGTTCTTTGGGTTCAATGAGTAACTTACTCTAAGAAAATTTAAATAATATCTTCACTTTTAATGAGGGTCTATGTTTCTAACTCATCCCACCTATTATTCGTACACCTAACATCGCTGTAATTTTTTAAATAATACTGTGGGCAAAACAAAGTAAGACTTTTTAATTTAAATTTCGCGTGGAAACCCATTCGTCGAAATTTTTTGCCAAACCTCTGTGCAAATGTCGCATCATAATAATCATTCGTGTTTAGTATACGCTTGTACTTCTGAATTACAAAAAGTGCATTAAATTTTGTGTGCACACAATGTTTAATGGAACCAAAGAAATTTACACCTTTAATACATATTGATATTTACAAATTGATTATTCATACCCTAAAAAAGCTCAGAGTAAACAGGACTGGAGTAGCCTTTGCCTAAAATTACCCCTCTGCCAAATGCACAAGCATCGGATGCCTGTGCGTTATATAAAACTAGTTGAGCCGCCATTTTAAAACCATAACTTATGCCGCTCCCTCTTGGTTCCACCTATGTTCCAGGAAACAACGCGCTCGACTGGACACCATTCAAAACATGACGCTCCGTACAACAGCCGACGCTGGACGATACGTGCGTAACGAAGTCATCGCGCGCGACTTAAAAGTTGAGACGATTCATGACGTCATCACCCAACAGGCACGCCGGATGTACGACCGCGCCGATCAAGGTAGTTACTCCCACCTTCACAACATCGCTCCACCAATCGAAGGACAGCTGCTAAAGAGGAAGACTCTGCCCCGCAGCGTTCTCCCGCCTCGTCCCCAACCAGCTCAACCCAATCCAATGATCCCCCCCCAACCACTACCCTCGAGCTATTTCTCACCCCCGACTGCATCAGCCGCTACCCGCTCGCTGGCGCTGCCTGGGCCTCCCCCCCGGCAAGGGGGGGTCTCACCCGGCATGCTGACCGCGCTGAGGGCCGCGCCGCAGTCATCCCGGCGGGTGAAAAATAATGAGAGTGAAGTAGAGGCAGTAGAAAGTGATGCTCACAACTAGCGGCTGCTGTATTAACTTCGGCCGCTAACAACAAGACAGCAATCAGTACACAACTCAAGCCAAGTCGTACCAACGGCCGCCGAATCGGCGGCACCCAAACACCATAGGGCAAAAACCTTATGAGAAGAAGCCCGGTAAGGAGTGTGAAACTCGAACCGTACCCGGTTAAACCGGATGAAACCCGAAGTTTAAAACCATAATAATCAGAACGTCTTACCGTGCAGAGCTCCCACGAAAATGCCTGCCTGTGCTGTTTTCTACTGTAAAAAAAATTCGAAAATATCTAGTATGCAAAAAGATGGCGTCACCTTTCATTTGTAAGTATAATTTTTAGGATTTGATTATTATTTAATTCATAATTTCATGTTTTAGCAGACTACAATTTCCAATTTCGCGCTCAAAGTTCGTTTGGTGACGTCACGGCCGCACTCCCCACGAGACTACCTAGGATTGACCATTATCGCATTTCAATTAATTAAGACAAAAATTAGAAAAAGTTTGTTGGTAATAAATAACTGTAATTTAGTATTAATTAATTACCAATTATAATTTCGTTTTAACAATGTACGTTGCGTGTTTATTTTTATTTTGGTATTAAGTACATACCTACACTTTTGCGGCTGCTTGAAGCCTATTCTTTGCCACACAACATGGAAATATAAAATAATAAATTAAAATAATAATCAAACTATTTGCCTTTTTATTCATGCTGGGCGGCGCTCCTAAACATTAAGAGTACTAATGCTGTATATACTTACAGTGTCCCTGACTTCATAAAAAAGCACGATTAAAAGGGTACCATCGCCTAACCAGCACACCCGATCATTTCCGAGAAAACAAAATTTTTTTTCGAGCCACAGGACAAATTGTTTTTATTTTGTAATCAGCAACCCTTATTTATTTGTACAATATTTATTTGCACAATAGAGATGTCAACTTCATCGATATTGTGATTTTACGAGTGAGTAATGAATGAATGCAAGTAACATACGTAAATTGAAAATATGTATTTTTAATTTAAATCTATATGTCGCAGGGAAATTGTATAATTCCGCAGTTTACATTCGGCGTCATCAGTTTAAAAAACACATACCCTATTCTTAGTTCTTTTTCTTAAAGATAATAAAACACAGCTTAGATAAATTACAGTTTGTTTCGGTAATTATTACCAGGTATTAATGATGATTTCAAATAAGAATAAGGTATGTGATTTTAAACTGATGACGCCGTATGTAAAGTGCGGAATTATACTATTTACCTGCGATATTATACATACGAGAATAAAACTGTAAAGATATAGAATAAAACAGGTCAAGTCCACCTTAAACCAAATGGCTAGTAATGAGAGTAGAGGAAGCGAAATCACTAATTTTTGAACATTTTGTCTGTCTGTTTGAGCACGCATCACGCAAAAACTACGCGACGGATTTTGATGACATTTTAATATGGTAATAACTAAATGTCATCGTCAACATTTAAGTTAAGTTTTTTTATTAATATTGTAGCATTTATAGCTCCTTTTAAAAACCGGCTTGTCCAACTGCAATGCTTCAAGATAAGAGTAAGGTATGTGGTGCCAAAAGTCCTTTGTACATAAATGAAAGCTATTGGAAGATAGTATTGCAGTATTAAAATTAGAAATGATCGGTATGTGTAGTTCAGGCAAATATACTCTGCCCCTAGGCGGTATACTATTTGTTGGTATTTATACTTTAAGCTTTGACATGCCCGGAAACATCTAATTTTTCATATTCAGTTTTCCTAAAGAAAACAGCATACGAAAAAAATGGATTCATGCTTGTAAAAGGTAATAGGGCATCTTGAGCATCTTCAAGAACAAGTACTATATGTTTCATACATTTTGAGCCGTCTCAGTTTCTAAAATTATCTAACAATAGAAGAAGATTAGTTGCCCATGCTGTGCCAACGTTATTCTTGAATGATCCTCTGAGTTTATTATATAACTAGTTATGTTTCAAATAGATATTAACATGTTATATTATAACAGTTTTAGTTAATTACATTTAAATGTATTAATTTTAGGTTAAAGAATAAGTTGAAAAGGAAATACCTGCAAAAGGTGATTTAAGCAAATCGCAAAAAAATACAAATAATCAATCGGTCAAAGTAAAAATCTGAGAAAACTAACTATATTCACTATCGCTTTGTTAAAAATAAGTGTTCCTCCTTTCCATTATGGTTATACGCGAAAGGGTCCACTATTGAATTCTATATATATAATAACACCTATTGTAAATATCTTTTAAATGCAATAAACTATTAAGTTTCAATTTGTATTTTATGGATATAGCCTTCGAAACTGACTGTTGTACCGTGTAATACCATCATTAATTTAATTTAATTTTTAATACATAATGTAGGAATACTAAAGCAAAGTTAATACATTCATTCATTGAACGAAACTGATTTATCGATATCGATATTCTCGTGCTATGTCATGTCACTTCTCACACAATGACATTCGTGTGTTTGAATAGAACGTTAACACACTATTTTAAGCACGTGTGCGTGTATTTTAAATTTGTTTGTCGTATTATGCATGTGTGCGTTTGTAAACACGCAAAGAATTTTGTTCCTGTGTGCTGGCATTGAATGTAACTTAGTAGTAACCTCACCCCCCGCAAAAAATGGCAGAAAAATATGTACGAGAAATTGACTAATGGCTACTCCAGTCCTGTTTACTCTGAGTAAAAAAGACATGACTTCAATTACCAGAAGTCCAGAAATATTTTTTTATAAAGTGAATATGAAGAATATATTTCTTAAATAAATATGTATCAGTCGGACATAATCACACGTATACAAACTCGTTTCTTTAGCTCTAAAAAATGCATTGGTTTGGTCTTTTCTCCATGAAAACGAAAAAGTGGAACCTAGAACTAAGATAGAATAAGCCTACGGATGTGGTGGATACATAAATAAGCCACATTCCACTATTTTTTTTTTTATGAAATCGACTTATGCGCATTACGAACAATAACATAAACTTAAATTAGGAACCAAAATATCGACTCAAAGAACAAACAAGTGCATGTAGTATGCAAAAGTAGTGCCCTACTTTTGACCATAGGTAGCGCTCACTCACTGAAGTCATACCTACGGCGGTACTTTGATAGCGCGCGGTGCTTTGTTGTCGGCATCGTCAAAGGCCGTGTACTTCTTTTGATATCACATACAAAAAATGATAACTAATTTATACTTATAAATAATATTATTTTTTTTTTTTTTTCGTTTTTGTTTACGTTGTTGACGTGCCTATGTGCCCCTTTCGGGTCGGACAGGGTTTTCTTAACATATTGTATTTATAGTCAAAGTATTTACGTATAAATTATTACGTTTGATGACATACTATTTATCAACTGAATTTATTTAATGTATAATTTTTATTTTATCCAAATAAATTAATATGAGTCCTGGTATCCTGTTTGAAAAACAATATGGTCACCCTTGTTAGGTAGTATTAGAAAGAGAAAGGGGGTCTCTAGAGCTTAGGTTATGCTGTGTAGGGTTTTTGGAGCAAATAGGTATTAAAAGTATTAGCTCCACCTTAATCTAAAATTTTATGCTTTGCACAAACTCGTCATTTTCATATTGTTGGTTTAAGATGTGTTTATCTAAATCAAGTTTACAAATGTTTAAGCGATTTAACTCAAAAACAACCTACAGTACGAAACGGTAGGCTGTTGATAATTCAGTTTAAAGTTGTATTTCATTGGAAAAGAAATATTTGTATTTTGCTCCAAAACCTGAATTTGGGAGATTTTGGGGCTGATTTTGAGATAATGCAATTGTTAGCAACTACACTGGAATACCTTATTGTTAACATTTTATTGTTTTAAAATTATAAATTAGCTGTTCGGCTTGATTAAATTGTTTAAGATTGATCCATTAAAAGTTGTTAAACGATGACTCTCGTACGGCCGCCATCTTGTTGTTTACGTCTGCTTTGAGAGTATATAAATGGCGTAACAGCCGTCCGAGCGTCATTCGTTGTGTGAACGTCGCCTTGAGCACATCGTGAAGGTATGTAACTCTTTGTATATAAATATTCTGGTGAGCATTGTAAGTCTTACTTAGTTGATGTTAAAGATTTAAAGTTATTTACATGATGAGATATTGTATTGGAATTATAAGTTAAATTTAGAGTGCAGGTTTTAATTATCCCGAATAAATTCATTAAATTACATAATTCATTATTTTTACTTCACATCCTAGCTAGTCTGTGAATAGGGTCATTAACATATCAGAAGCGGGATCAACTTCAAGCCCACGTAAAAAGAAAAACCGTCAATTTTTTTTTAAAGGTAGTTTATAATAGAAACATAATGAATTTGATCAACGTCACATACAAAGTAAAGGTATAGACAATACTCGCTAAATCTCTGTGACGAGCGTGATTGAATAAGAGTATCAATATTGCTAGTTTTTATCATGATTTATTTCCTAAATTTCATTAGCAGCATGAAGCTTATTGTTAATAACTGAAATTGCATTATTGACACATTGATGTTACTGGTGATATTAAATAAAGGTTTATGCAAACAATTGCACAGTGAAAATTGTAATAATACTGACAATAAGTACAAGTCAACTTTTATTAAACCTTGCGCATTAAGACGCCATCTAGTTAAATATTGAGGAACCTTCATTAATTATTAAAAAAATGAAAGCTGCTACGTTCAGCGCGCAAAAAGCACATTTATTGTTTTGTGAAATGTAAAACATTTTACAACCCTCTGGGTTAACAGATTACGCAAATACGAATGATATTATCTTCAAAAAAATATGTTTTTGAGGTTAAAAAGGGACAAAGAAAAAAAACCTTTGAAAAAAAAATAACCATAAAATTAATTATGTTGATTTGATAGTAGAACAGATGTGTTAGATATCTCTCATCTTCGTGAAATGACTTAATACAATTTATAGATTTTCATCAATATGTTATTGCATTTTACATTTTTCTTCATATACACGCTGCGGTAAACAGCAATAACTCTTAATTATTATTTCGATCGTCATTAACACTGTATTAATAGTTTCTTTCTCTAATATCCACGCCAACCCAATATCGACGAGCGTTGCTGGCAGACGCCTAGTCGTGGGGTGGCGCGACCGGTGAGAGAGACTGAGCTGTCGTCGCGCCTATGCTCGAGTGCTGCCATCGCGCGGATCCTCGAGTGCTACCATCGAGCGGATCCTCGAGTGCTGCCATCGCGCGGATTCTCGATTGCTGCCATCGCGCGGATCCTCGAGTGCTGCCATCGCGCGGATCCTCTAGTGCTGCCGTCGCGCGGATCCTCGAGTGCTGCCATCGCATGGATCCTCTAGTGCTGCCATCGCGCGGATCCTCTAGTGCTGCCATCGCGCGGATCCTCTAGTGCTGCCATCGCGCGGATCCTCTAGTGCTGCCATCGCGCGGATCCTCGAGTGCTGCCATCGCATGGATCCTCGAGTGCTACCGTCGCGCGGGTCCTCGAGTGCTGTCGTTGCGCCTGTGCGCTAGCGATATCCAGGATCCAGGGCACGAGTGCTGTCATCGTGTCTGCTGTGCGGGCACTGCACTGGTATCGGCGTTCAAGCCACGCAGTGCAGGTGTGAAATAAATCCGCAACAATCATCCAGCGAACAACAAACTACAGGTGCGCCAAAGTTCACCTAAATTTTCAACTCCGATAATTGGCGATCCGAGGGTGTTCTTCCTAACATTTTCCATCCTAGCGATCACAATTCCTAACTACTCTGTCTTTGATGTTCATGATTCCGAAGCATTCAACTTCATAATGTCATTAGCAATTAACATTTATTATACTTTGTTGTTAACCTATATTTACTCAACATAACCATCTTTTAAACTATTATTCAAAGTCATATCTTTTTTGTTTAGATTTCTCTTTATTCATAATAATCAGTATTATATACATTAATTTTGGTTAGGTTAGGTTAGAACTCTGACCACAGAACCACAGACCACAGAACCGAATCGGTTCTATAGTTATTGGTTTAGGTACGGTTAAAACTGCGGTATAAACTCCCAGGCCATAAACATAACCGTGAATGAGTCGTGTTTTATGAATTTTATTCATTTAAGACAAAGATCAGTGAAACGACCTCTATTCATTCTAAGCAGCTGGTTTTTTTTTTACATAATTATCTCAGGAATAGTTATAGTATTATGTATGTAACATCCATAACCAAATATAAAATGGCCAAATGTAAAAATGTGAAAAGTTGTTTAGTAATCACAAGAAATAGTTTAAAAACAAGCCCTTTCCTTCAAAGCATCTGGTTCATGATTATGTTCTTGGTGCGTTCCTTCCAGTAATTTATACTTATTGACTTCCTTATCGAAAGTGGTGATTAATCTCGCCTTACACTTATACTTTTTGTTTCTTCTTAATTCACACGCCCAATATTGTTTATCCACTGTTATTCGGGTTTTTTTTCATATATAAATCCATGTACATCTAATTTTAATCCTCCACGACTGGTTTTGAATGATTTTTAAATAAATTCTCTCCATATTAATAAAGCATTAACACAAACATGCACGTTATGATAATACACCGACATGAACTTAGCAATAGATACAATAGATATATAGAATACATAGAGCAATAGATACTCAGTACGTAATGTAAAGCATACCCCCAAATAATAATTATACTATCAAAACTATAAATATCTTCTTCTACCCACATTTTTTATTACACTTGGTAAACGTTTCTTTCTTAGTATGAGTGAAAATATTATGATAAAAAACAGTAAGAGTTTAAATATATTTACATTAATGATATTATTAATTACGATTTTCGGAGACATGAGTGTTATGAACATCGCCGGTAGCACTACAAATAGTGTGAATGAAAACTTTGGGATGAAAGATTTTGGGAAGAGTGATCGTTCGGATTGCGGATCATTGGGAGGAACAATTTCGGGCAAATAACTTTAGGTGAGCCAATATGGACCCGTGAAAAACTTAAAACCTGACTACCTGTCACATTAAAAAGAAAGCCTTTTATTTATTTATACATTCCGTTCAGTATAATTCACTTTTAGGTATTTTGCTATCTCTGGGAGTGCTATTTGTTCGTGGTGTTTATTTCATTTAAAATCGGTTGTTCTTTCTGGATTTTTGTTTCACTTACTCTAATGACCTGGCTATATTAACTTGGATTCGTACACTTTGGTGATTGGCTACTGTTAATAATTCTCGACAACTTGTGCTTACCTACCTACTAGATTCTGATTCAATATTATTTTATAAGAATTGTGTAAGACCCATAAGATGTAGGAAACGAAGTAATTGAATAAAAAAGTATTATATGTATGGTTTTATTACAAAATCTTTATTGTTATTCAATAACTCTATGTAAGTGTAGCTAAGAATAACAATCTACTTTTAACAGATAATTATACTATTTATTATGGTTCAGAATAATATCACTCTCTAATAATTAATGGGTAAGTCTGATGTCAACAGAAGTTACTTAAACGTAAATGGTAAATTGAGTGTTGCAATGAAAACTAGCCAAAAAAGCAATTAAAGTAAATGTCAAGGTTATGGTCGAGTACTATTACCATTCAGCCTTATAAAATATAATTTCTGATTATTAATAATATACAAATCTAAAAACAAAACATCAATCGGCGTGACAACCAGGGACTGTTACGGTATCCGAATAGTGTTATGAACACTGTTTTTCATTTCTGTTTTAAAAGTAAAACTGAAAGAAACTGTTACACTTTGAATCTGTTTTAGAAAATACCGGTTCATAAGTTCATATCTGTTACAGTCAATAAGGTTCACATTGGCATAACTATGCGACAACTCACTAATGATTTGGGTACTTTGAAATGCCTATGTTGGTGTACTGTGTATACACATAGATAGTTAAAAGTAAAATAGTTTCTAACAGATTGGTAACAGAAAGCGTTATATCTGTTACACTTTTATTAGTGTTAGACGCAAAACAGGTTCAAAACACCCAAATAAGTGATACAGGAATAATTCTGTAACAGATTTAATGTCTAACCCCTACGAAAGTGTATCCTTATAAAGGTGTTTTTGAATCCCTGGAGACAACTGTCACTGTTTTTTTTTTATGTCAGTCTGTCCCGTCAACACCGCACTGATAGTGTCTTTCTACGCGGTTGTGATTTAGTGTATATTTTTTAGTGTTATATTGTCTTTCCAAAAATCTAATTGAATATTTTCAAATTACTTTTACCAAGGTACATTTGAGGCTTGAAAAGAGAAAGTCTCTAGGGATAAAATCCCTAGAAACCACACTGGTCAACAAAATACCTATGGAAAGTTTTATCAACCTAGGCAGTGAATATTCTTTGTTAATTAAAACTGATTAGTTTGCATGCTTTATTATAAAGACAAATGTATATATATATAGCGTAACTATTGATTAATAACCTTTTCTTTTACAGCAAAATATTTTAGACACAGAACAAAGAGGTCTGTAAGTCTATTAATATATGAAACAGGACAATGAGGCCTGTGATTTACAAATATATTCATTGAACCCAGAACAAAGAGGTCTGTGGTATCAATTACTAAAGTATTTTGGGGACAATGAGGCCCACTTTTATTTTTCAGAGAAATGTTAACCTTTTTTTTCTTTTACAGCAAAATAGTTTTAAACCCAGAACAAAGAGGTCTGTGGTATCTATTACTATTATAAATTGTTTTGGGGACAATGAGGCCCACTTTTATTTTTCAGAGATTTTTGTTATTAACAATTATGTTAACCTTTATAAAGTGTTTGGGGACAATAAGGTCCACTTTTATTTTGCAAAGATATTTTGTTATTAACAATTATAATGTTAAGTGTGAGGACACACTTTATCTTGGATGGCCGAATCTGTTAGCAACTACACTGGAATACCTTATTGTTAACATTTTATTGTTTTAAAATTATAAATTAGCTGTTCGGCTTGATTAAATTGTTTAAGATTGATCCATTAAAAGTTGTTAAACGATGACTCTCGTACGGCCGCCATCTTGTTGTTTACGTCTGCTTTGAGAGTATATAAATGGCGTAACAGCCGTCCGAGCGTCATTCGTTGTGTGAACGTCGCCTTGAGCACATCGTGAAGGTATGTAACTCTTTGTATATAAATATTCTGGTGAGCATTGTAAGTCTTACTTAGTTGATGTTAAAGATTTAAAGTTATTTACATGATGAGATATTGTATTGGAATTATAAGTTAAATTTAGAGTGCAGGTTTTAATTATCCCGAATAAATTCATTAAATTACATAATTCATTATTTTTACTTCACATCCTAGCTAGTCTGTGAATAGGGTCATTAACACAATGAACAGAGTACATCACACCTCGAGAACGCCAGATCTTGTATTCTGCGTATGTTATTCTGTGTGCAAAACAGTCATCTGGCAATACTTTAATTCTCTTTGGGACTGTTTGGCGGGAGCGGGAAGCGTCACGTTGGTGGTTTTGTTTTTCTTGTGTTGTTGTGGACATTACATTAGTGCGTAATAATGGTGGATTATTAACCACTAAGTAATAATAATAATAAATATTTCCTACATTCACACCAATTAACCTAGCCCAAAGTAAGAACTTTAAGGCTTGTGTTATGGATACCAGGGTAACGAATAGAAATACATATATCATACATAAATAAGAAATATTCATAGAAATATATACAAACATCCATGACTCAGGTACAATTGCTTGTATTCATCATACAAACATCTGCCCCTTCCGGGATTCGAACCCAGGACCGTCGGTGTGAAAGGTAGGATCACTACCGTTGCACCAAACGGTCGTCGTGTTTGTGAACATACAAGAGTGTTGGTAAGTGTAACAAAGCAGCGGAAGGTATCTGTTCCTGCTCTTCTTCCGGAGGTTTCAGTAAAACCCCACACATTTACTGAAACCAAGGAAAAATATATTTTACTGTTCATTCATCATTTAGTTAAGAAATTACTCAAGAACTGGCAATTATATTTACTTGACACGGTTAAAGGTACAAATCGTGCAAGCCACAAATAAAGAAAAAAAAAATTCTCTTTGGATAAACATGTAGGCGGTGTCGTCGTCGTGGTATTTAACGTAATGATTATGTACCTACTCTGAGTGGTATTTTATTTTAAGTATCGTATAAAGCTCGTTTTGAATCTTCTGGAATTGATTAGTATTTTTACTGTGCTGCTATTTTAGCGACTTCTCATTTCAATTAAAGTTTATAAGTATTTCCAAGAAAGTGAATAATAATCATTCACATTGTGTGACGTTAGGATATGACATTAGGTATTTATATACATTGGTGCTTACGCGGGTGAATTTAATTGTTTAAACATGTTGGGGAAGAGAATGCACCACAATAGTAAAGGAAGAATGGCCAGTAAAGGTCATGACAACGGAAAACCTGCAAGCCCCGGTATATCACCATATAACAAACCTGCTAAAATACCAGGTGCCGTTTCCGTGGGTAAAATCAAAGTGGATTTGTGTCCTATACCATATATCAAGATTCAAGACAACGCTGTGCATCTTCCACGTTTTACTGCCATAGCGGCGAGGTCTGCAGACGAACAGATCGGTATGGATGAACTGGATGCTTTGCAACTGGAACTAGAGTCTCTGCTCTGTAACACAGCCCTCCGTATACGTTATTTTCAGTCAGAAATTGAAAGTATTGATACTAATGAGTCCAAACGTGAAAAGAAAGGAAAAGCAGCAGGTAAACAACTACAGTATCCTGTCAAAAGAAAATTTATGGAAGATAAATTAGTGAAAACCAAAGACTACACTAAATTATCCAATCAACCAAAGGTGCCTAAATTCAAAAACTTTTCCAATACCTCCGGAACTGCTAACAGTTATTCAAATGATCAAATGAACTCTGATAATTCTTTAAAATTAGAAATGTCTCAATTTGCACTGCCAAAGAACAATATCCCATATAAATTTTGGAACTCTGTTGAACCATATTGTGCTCCCATTACTTTAGATGATATAAAATTTCTGGAATCTTTACTGGCTCAAAGCAGTAATACAACACTACCGCCAATACCACCGCTCGGAAGACACTACTCTGAAGTATGGGCTGATGAACATTTAGCTGAAGACCAGAATGCTTCTAATCCAAACAGGCACAAATCTGGCATGTCACCTGATGCATCTAGTATTAAAAAGAAGTTGGAAAAATCTAATGACAATATGATCACTGGACCATTGACACAGAGACTTGTGTCTGCATTGATGGAAGAAAATGTTATGCCTTATGATGTACCTGATGTCAAAGTTAAACAATTAACGAATACAAAAAATAGCTATAAAAATTCATTGACATTAGAAAAATGTCTCCGAAAAGAATTAGTGGAACAGGGTATTTTGGATCCTGAAGATTTACCACCACTAACGAATCCTGCAGATGATGAAATATTAGCAGAAATAAAAAAATGTCAAACAGAACTCACTGCTGTAAGGAAAGATAATTGCCGCAATTTAAAAAATTTGATTGGTCTCTGTAAACAAGAAATGATTAGATTGAATCTGAAAAAGCAATTGGACCAAGTCGATATGGAGTGTATTGATATCTATAAAAAAATGGTGGCTGCAAAACAAAAGAAAAGACCAATTACTAAAAAAGAAAAAGAAGATGCCTGGAGAGCTATTAATGAGCAAATTAGGCTTAATAAAGAAATTAATGCTTTATCCACTCTTTGAAAGCCATTGTCAGATATATTCATAAACAGGAGTTGCTTTTGTGATGCTATTCTATAAACATGTCTTATAAAAAAAATTGGTAGTAAAAGAATATGCAATAAAATAAATTATTACAGATTGTAAACTTCAACTATATGAATTTAAAGTTGATTGATAAATCAGTAAGTCATTTTATCCTTTTGCAGCAAAACTCCTAAAGGCATCAGTAGATTGACAATAAATTTTGACACAACAAATATATCCGAATTATGTATTATTAAACTGCTAGTTGCAGCAATTTCTGGTCAGGTTTATATATTATATTCAAAGTTAATATAATATTGCTGTTCTTACAAGACTGTTTTAACATATTAATGAAGCTATGCTAGATGGTGCTGTACTTATTATTTCCATACTATATTTGAGTGACTTTTTATTGTTCTGTATATGTGTAGGTATATATCACTGAACCCCTCCCAAATGACGGGACTAGTTTTAAAAAATTGTTGGATGGTTTAGATTCACAAACAGACCTAGTAGGGAGCACAGGAATTGTTCAGGACAATGTCTGCCAAGTCTGTTAGTAATTATAATTATACCTACAAATGCCCAACACTAATAATTCATTGAATACCACACTTCAGATATTAAATCTATTGTCTGCTTCCAGACAACCTTTATAATTAAATACACTTTCTTCAGCAAAAAAAATGTGTAAGTCAAGCTTTACTGTTAATCAAGGTGAATATTAAATATATAACGGAATTTTAAAGCAAATACAAATTAGATATTTAGAAAAACTAGTCCACACCTTATTTCAAAAAACTCCGAAAATGCTAAGAAAAAAGCCATGTATCCCATTATATACCTGTTGGATGTATTTATAGTAGTGACAAAAAGCAGAAGTTTAAATTTATTTACAATTAGAAGAGTACTTTCTTGGATATCAATTCGGTTTGAATTCTGCCTGACAAGTTGAACATTTTCTAGTAATGACATAGTTATTAAGGGGCAAATTGTTTGTGTGATGAGCACAAGCTTATGGACCTGATTCATGGGTTATATGTATGTCTATCCATTACCCTAGTATCCATAACCATCAAAGAAATATTATTATTATATGAAGTAGAAAAATCGTGATTGCGTTGCAACCATTCTATATTAATATAATACTAAAAATAATTTAATTTACGATTTTTACTTTATATACTTAATTTTAAAAGCTTTATAGTTTATGTCAAAACAAAACAAAATTTTCCAAAAGGCCACTTATGTAGTTTTCTGCCTCTGATTTACTAGTTATGTTTTTTTGCCTGAACAAGAATATTAAGTATTTTAAGATGTGTTTGTGCTTATCTAAATTGATTATTACTTATGTGAAATATTGAAAATCACAATTTTTGCTTATTTTAAGACAGAACTTAATTTTACACAGATTTGTTATTAGTGCATTTTCTTAGCAGAGCAGAATAAGTGTATGCACTCCTTTAGATAATCATCAATTACGTAAAATAACATACCGAACTAGTCAACAAAAACAGCACCATTCTACTCAAATTTTATTACTTTTAAATAGTATTGTGAGGTCAGTTGTGTTATTTCCATAATAACCCCAGCCAGGAATGTCTGAAAGCAGGCGCATTATTTATATAAAAAATAAACTAATTGCGTCTATTAGAGGCAGGCTCAGAATATCTAGTAAATTCTTCTCTACTTTACGGCCAAAATATATACAGTTAAATCTGTATAGTAAAAGGGATGAACCACTGGTTAAAGCAGTTTATATCTTAAGAAACACTTCGCTACCATTTTTATGGATCACCAGTTTTCAGTGTTACTTAGCATTTGAATTGCTATACACATTACTACGGCTTATCCGCCCTCAGCGTCTGAACGCTACTGAAAACTTCGTTTTTTTTATTACTCATAAATTTTTTACATGTCTAATGCGTCTGTATAGATACAAATGTGTGTGTACATGTCTGTACCGATTCAAGCGCGAGACTGAATTTAAAGCGGTATTCAAAGTTAAATACAACAACAATGCATGGTCAAGCTGCGTTTGACTCTATTTGTATCAATAAAAGCGCGGTTCGACGGCGCGTTTAAAAAACGCGGCGTGCGCAAGCTCTTTCATTTGATGCCTCATAATTTTGGGTTTCTTCATTAATGTGGCGTTATTCATACATAAGGAATTTTATATAAAGTTAACTGTATGTAAAATTTATATGTTGCTATAATAAAAGAAAAGTTGCTTAAATATCTAAGAACATCTTTTACACAGTTATCAATTTATTTTCAAGACAGAATATAACTCTCAATGGCGCTCAAAAGGGTAACATAGAATTATGGTAACAAATATCTACTCCCAGCGCGGATGATGGATTTTTCCACCATTGTGCCGTGATAGATAACTTAGAAAACTTAACTCACTGTATAAATAGATTGTTTGCAAAATATTTTTTTTTAATAAAAAGTACATCTCTTAAATATTTTTTATTTTCCATTAGTATTTATGCCATTATACATATACAGGGTTACAGAAAAAGTAGATGTAGATCCGTTAAGGGCGTGTAGTTCGCATCGTTTCTAACTGATTCTGCTAGGAAACGCCCTACTCTAAACCTAACCATTTTCGAGATATTAGTCATTATTTTTTTTTATAAAATATTTCGAATTTTTGGATATTTAATTGCATACTATGAAATTTCTTAGTCTAATTCGCACCATTATTTACCTACTTTTTACAAGTAAGATAAATGCTTTATTTTAAGTAATTTTAAGTAAATTAACTAAATAGGTCGTACTAGGCCATTGAAAGTTAAAAAACTAACAAATTTTTAAAAAGTTTATTTTTCTTCAAAGGATATTAAAAAAAATATATTATGTCAGATGATCTGCAAATGCGTTTTTAAATATTAATGTTTCATCAGCTATCCAACAAGGTATCACAATCAAGGATTTTATTAATTTAGCTTCATAGGCAACTAAGGAGCTAAAAAATTACATTAGTTGATTACGTCTAATTTAACCCTTGACCCTAGAAAACAAAGTAAAACAGTAAGTTGTTACACAATAACATTTATTTCTTAATATGACATGTCTAATGTTCAAGACCACCCCTGTTTTGCACACATTTTCGCATTCTTTTTCTAAGTCCACTTTTCACTACACCGGTTGTTAAAATAACGTCTTTTTCATTCGCCGCATTGATGATTTTGGCTATAGATGTAAATCAACCGGTTTAAAACGTTTTAAACCAATTTCTGCGGTTTTAAACCAGTTTTCAACCATTTCAAAGTGTTTAAATGGTTTAAAACCCGCCTATCTACAAAAATAAAAGAACTGTATTTTAAACTTTATTAAGGGCAATTTTTGATTACCTAACGTCATATTATGTTTCGTTTTAATGAGTTTTTGCGGTTTTAAACCAGTTTTCAACCATTTCAAAAGTTTGATGTGGTTTAAAACTTGCCTGTCTACAAAAATAAAAAAACTGTATTTTACACCTGACGACATATTATGTTTTGTTTTAATTAGTTTATAGACAGTAAAATAGAAATTACCTACCTACACTACAATTCTTACATAGGTACCTACTATACGACAACCTAAGTAGTAGTGATGTGCCGAGTCGTTGTTTTTTAGGATCGAGTCGACTCGAGTCTGTTTGTACGGTATTCGAATCATGACTCGATTCCGCGATTCGAGTCCAGTACTCGAGTTCTATGTTTGGTATTCGAATCTTGACTCGAGTCCTGGACTCGAGTCTAGAACCTCAGTCTGGGAATTCGAGTCCAGAACTCGAGTCTGTTACAGATTTAAGTACAAAAGGAAAAATTAGAAAGAAGTAAACTTCAGACAGTATCTAGGTTTAGCATAATAACACTACGAACATTTTAATGAAAAATAATAAATTTAAACATTAAACATAACAAATAAATATAGAAAACTAAGGAGATATCTAGGAACCAGAAAATTTCTGTTAATGAGATCAAGTTCTATTTGTTTTATTAATGTACTTATATTTTAGGTGTCACTTCATTGCTTAAGTAAACAGAAATCGAGTACGAGCGAGTCGAGCTAACTCGAATACTAGACTCGAGTCAGTTGGACTCGCATAATAGTTTCGAGACAGCGAGTACAAGATCGATTCTTCCTGACTCGAGTACCGGAATCGAGTCCGGCGTACTCGTATCAAAATAAATTGGTATTCGAATTGGCGAGTCCAAAGCAGGAATCGAGTCTGACTCGAGTCAAGCCGTACTCGGCACATCGCTACTAAGTAGTAGTATGTAGGTTAACCTACACACTTAAGTTTCTTTATGTAGGTACAGTTACCTACTGTGCTCATGCGATGAACATTGTATTTGTTCTGTGTCTGGGTGATATTTATTTGTATACCTATAATTGTAATTTTAGAGAAGATAACTGAGTTAGATCAATGTGATGTTGTGTAAAATTTACTTACCTATATTTTAAAGAAATATATACCTATTATTTATTACACACTCCATTAGAAGAAATCATCAACAAAATGTGGTCCGTTTTACTTGCGCATGAAACAAACAACGTTGTCTTTAAGGCCGCGCCGTTGCCACCCCGCCGCGAATGTACCTACAGTGCTCGTCAGTGCATGGTGATTCACGCATAGGCCATAAATGGATAAATATCAATGTTAGGTCTCCGTTAGATCTTCTCACTAAGTGATTCCCTAGTTAAGAAGCTTCCGAAAAGTATAAATAGAAATGTAATAAGATCAAATTATCTTCAAATGCTCCCTGGTATAACCGCACTCCCTACTCTACAACAATTCTATACGAAGGCCTCTGATCGTTTTTTTAAAACGTCAGAGAGCCACTCAAATCCTCTTATCCGAAGCGCATCCGACTATATACCTTCCACTTCCTCAAATCGTCTGTCCATATAACTTAGATCCGTCTTGACGGATCAACCTAATCAGCTATCGGCCAACCTGAACCACCCCTTAGAGGCATAGGAATCCGCCAAAAATAAAGTCACGACAGACCCTTCAGATCTACCCCAGTCCTCTCAATTGTCGACTGATCCCCCTTCTGGGACCCGGTCGATTTTTCTATGCGCATCCTGACCTAGGTGTGTAGCGCTTGCGCCGCCCCTCTCTAGAGGGGCGGTCGCCTCAGACGAAGGCGAAGCCAATCTCAGGTGTTGTTTAGTGAGTACGAGTCTGACATAACTTCGAAGCCGGGCCGGAGTATCCATAAAGGATTCACCACCTCCCACCTCCGAGTCAAATTATCATTCATTTTTGTGCACTGGAAGTGAGCGCATCTCGAGTCAAATAACCGCAACGCGTGAGTTATCAAAACCCTATCCCTACTAAATTTATCAAAATCTGTATATAACAAATTTAAAAACTTTACACAGTTTATAGGTAAGTACTTCGTAATGTTTTTACCTCGGTAAAATCAAGATAAAATAGTTATAATTATGAAAAACACAATTATCAAGAATAACGGTTTTAAACCGAAAAATAATGGTTTATTACGGTTTTAAACCGGCTTTTTGGTTTAAAATGGTTTTAAACCGATTGGTTTAATTGGTTTAAAACCGGCCTTACATCTATAATTTTGGCTCTTAATTCTTCGACAGATGAGATTGGGTTGGGTTGGGCTCACTGTACACGAGACTCTTCATGTGCCCCCAAACATAAAAATCCACGGTTAGGTCCGGACTCTGATGTAGTGTAGTATTGATGTGTTGCCAACTGGTTTCACACAGTTTTTGTTATATTTGAAAATATTGGCACCTAAAATCTTTCTGCAATCATAATGTGAAAATAATGTAATTCTAAAATAACATACTATTTTCGTGTTTTATTATATCGTTTATTTAAAAAACGCCAAGATAACCAAACGGACAAGGCAACGTATTCATCATAATGGGACTTCAATCATATATGATCGAAGTATGGGACTAAATCTCTTGTGAATAATCTTGATATATTTATATTGTTGAGTCAAAAACTGAACTCTTTATCGGATAGAAAAAGCGAAACAACGGTTATAATTAGTATTACCAATATCATAAAGTCAAACGGACCTAATGTAACCTTCTTAAATTATTTTATATTTTTATATAACCTCAATTAAACCTGAGAAGTATCCCTTCTGTTTGTAATTAACCTAGCCTAGTCCTAAGTTAGAACGAATCCAGCAAAATGAAAAAAAAAATCAAAATCGGTTGAGTAGTTTCGAAGTTCATCACAGTCAAACACTGACGGGGAATTTTTATATCTGACTTCATTCAAATAAACTCTCAAAAAAATCTCTGGCATGGCGCCAGACGGTTAACAGAGCTCAATTTTTCCATTGATATTGAATTTTGTTGAATTTAAGGCTAAAAACCGAATTAAGAAATTTTTAACAGTCTTGTAGATTTTGACGTGCGGTTCGTTGTACCCGCTTAAATTGGTCATCACTTTCTACAGTCGATATCATAATCACTAGGCGATGCAGTCGCTAAGCATGAAGCTTCGCTAGCACCATATATTGGAGCGGAGCGTTATACTTAAAAATAAATAAATTCAATAATGAGATGTTTCGACGGTAAGAAATTAAATAAAAAAATATATATTTATTTAAAATAATTACAAACTTTACTCTAGAAAAGTCTTAGTCGTGTAGAACACTACACGACTAAGACTTATTCTAATACAATATTATAGGAAACTTATTGCTAAATAAGCATATTGCTAATGACGCACGAGATGCATCGGATGCTATTTTGGACGTCATGCGATTGCTTAACTCTTCCCTCCCTAAGTTGGAAGCGCGTCCCGCAGCGTCCTCGTTGCGATCTTCAATCTGTTTTCGTCACCCTTGGTTCCACTGGTAGAGCTTCCAGATGCCGAAGGTTAAGGTACTAGGAAGGAAGGTACTAGGAGCGTTTTTCAGATCAAAGGGCATCGTAAGAAATTGATAATGTCCTTTTTCAGTAGTAAAGGCCCTTTTTTTCTATATCGTTAGGGTGCATCTCCAATTGATGGTAGCCACTTGCTAAATCAAGGGTAGTAAAATACTGTGCACATCCTAGTCTGTCAAGTATGTCGTGGATATTAGGCAAAGGATATTTAACTTCAACTATCCTATCTTTTAATCGTCTGTAGTCAATCACAAGTCTCCATTTAATTTTCCCTGAAGCATCTGCCTTCTTGGGAACAATATGAACAGGGCATGACCAGGGTGAGATGCTTTCCCTTATTATTCCCTTCTTTAATAGGTTATTGACTTGATTTTTTATTTCTTCTTCTTCGTCTTTGTAGTGGAGCTTGTCTATAACTTCTCACAAAGATCGGAGTGTCGTCAGTCAGTCTTAATTCGTGTTTTACGGTATGCGTGAAAGATAGGGGGATATTTTCTGAATGAAATAAGTCGCGATATTGGAAATATATTTTCATTATTTCCCGCTTTTCTTCCTCATTCATGAGTCCTACACGGATTTTACTTAAGTTCTGTCTGAGTTCTTTATCTACGTCTGTCATATCAACGTCTAAATTATTAACTTTATAGTCAATGTTATTTTCTGACATCCCTTACTCTAATGGTTCTAGTAGCAGAGGGTATGTGTTACTAGTTATTCTTTTCGTGTCATTATAGTTGATTACTGACTTCCTAAACTGTCCATCTTTAACTGTTACTACTGCAGGGGGTGTACCTCACACCTTTAGTCCAGTAAAATTCGTCACAAATATATTGTACGTCTGTATAATTAGTTTTTACTGTAATAACCTTTTCACATCGGGATTCTATCCTAACTTTAGTCACAATAAATAGGAATTTCTGAGTTAGAAGTCTTTAAAACTTTGTTTTTTAAGTCAATACTGTAGGGTTTCTTGTTTCAATGAAACAGAACTTGTAATCACGAATTTGATCAACTTGCTCTTATGACATATAGTCGACACAAAACAAAACTGTACTTGCATTACTTGCACTATTACACAAGGACGCCATTCGCCTAGACCATAAAGTAGTATTGTTGACATAGACATTATTCACACTCTGGATGCATTCCAGTTACATGAGATAATATAGATGTGTTCCAGTTAATACTCTACATTCTCCTCCTTTCATAACAAATTTAAAGTTATTTTAAATTTAAAGTTAAATCAGCAATCATAATATTAATAAGTAATCATAAGTAATTTTTTTTTAAGTTCTAATCAACAAACATTAGCAATAGATAAAATTATTTTAATTGGAGTGGATACAATCCAAAATAAGGCTTAAAACAAAATCTTTATATTTAGCAGGTTGTTTACATTCTCTTCTTGGTCTTTTAAATGTGTTAAAATCAGTTATGTCATTAGTCATAGTTTCATCAATTAAAACCTGTTCTGATATTTGTGTGTCTTGATTATTTCCTTTGTCCTCATCAATTTTTAATTTCCTTCTATATTTATGTTCTTTTCATCATCCTTTCTCGCATGATCCTTGCCAATATCTTCCACATTTCTTTCTTTTATCTTTTGGAAAAAGGTCAAGTTTCTTCTAACAACTTGGCCATCTGCTGATTGTGCTGCAACAGAATTACCCTTTTTCCATACAACTTCATATTCTTTGGGAGAGAATGGAGTTGTCAACTTATTTTCCTTTTTCTGTTTAACTAGTACCTTGTCACCAGGGATTATATCTGATTCTTTAGCATTTCTTTTCTTGTCTGCATATTTTTTCTATTGATATTTCTTATATTTGTCTTTATCCCTCATCTCTTCATCTTCTATCATAGATTTTACTGTCATTTCTGGTATTTTAGATCTAATTGTTCTTCCTCTAAACACATTACCAGGTAGCATGCCTGTAGTGGAATGTGGTGTAGTTCGATATGCAGCTAAGTACAAAAGTAGTTCCCTTTTCCAATCAAGTTTCTGTGCTTGTGCTATACGCAGTCTACGTAAAACATTCCTATTTTGGCGTTCTACTTCACCGTTAGCTTGAGGCCACAATGGTGTTGTGTGTCGAAGCAATATTCCATTAGTTCTTAAAAACTCTTCAAACCGTTTATCTCTAAATGCTGGTCCATTATCACACACAATCTCTTCCATTATTCCTTCACTTGCTATTATCTTTTCTAATGTTCTTATAGTGCTTTCAGCAGTTTGATTTCGTAAGATTTTTACTTCAAAATATCTGCTATAATAAAATAATCCACAACAAATAAAAGATAATGCCCTGATGGTAAAGGCCCTAGAAAGTCTATTGCAACTGTTTGCCAAACCCTGCTGGGAAGTTCTGTAGGAGCAATGGGTTCTGGTTGACTGCCTTTTCGTACTAACCTGCACCCATCACATGTATCAATCCAGTACTCAATGTCTTTATCCATCTTATTCCACCATACTTTAGATCGAAGTCTTGCTTTCATGGGGTTGATAGACATGTGTCCTTCATGACCGATTTCTAAAATTCTGGGTACTAAAGATTTAGGTATGACGATTCTTGTTCCTCTTAGTATGATATTATTTAGTATACATAATTCATTTTTCATTAATTCATATTTCTTTAAACTCTTATCCCATTTGTCTTTATTAATTGCATTAATTATTTCTGAAAGTTCTGGGTCCTGTTTTGTAGCTTCTTTAATTTCATCAATAGTTATAGTTTCTATAGATCCTTCTATGAATGCTAAAAGTCCCTGGTCTTCAATGTCTTCTGTATAATTACTTTCCTTGTTGCAACTAGTTTGTAATAAGCGTGACAAGGGGTCAGCGATATTGTTTTTACCTGGTTTGTAAATCTTGGTTTAGAATGTACTGAATAGATCATCTCTAAAGGTTTATGGTCGGATATTATATTAAACTGTTTCCCTATTAAATACATGTAAAGATTTTCACATGCCCATACAATGGCAAGAGCCTCCTTTTCAGTTTGTGAGTATCTTTGTTCTGTAGGAGATAATGCTTTGCTAATATATTTAATAACAATAGGCTGCAATTTGTTGTCTACTGTTTGATGCTGAATAAGGACTGCAGCAATACCTACAGGACTAGCATCTGTAACAACTGTAGTCTCTGCATTTTTGTTGTAGAAACCTAGGGCAGGAGCAGTGGCTATAAGATTTTTCAATTGTTGAAATGCTTGTTCATGTTTCTCATCCCAAGTGAAATCTATATCCTTTTTAATTAAGTATCTTAATGGTTCTGTCAAAGTGCTAAAATTAGGTATGAACCTTGCTGAAAAGTTAGCCAATCCCAAGAAACTTCTAACTTCAGCTTTATTTTGTGGTGGGCGGAATTCTTGTATAATTTGTTGACTTGATACAGTAGGCTTAATTCCTGCAGCAGATAAATGGTGTCCTAAAAATATTATCTCTGTGACTCTAAATGAGCATTTATTTTCATTTAGTGTCAAACCACTTTTATTTAATCTGTAGAGTACCTCCCTTAATCTGGCATCATGTTCCTGTCTTGTTCTCCCTCCAATCCTGATGTCATCTTGACTATTTGCCACTCCGTCAATTCCTTGAAGTAAATGCCCAATCACTCTTTGAAACATTTCTGAGGCACAGCGCATACCAAAGAAAAGTCTCTTATATCTAAACAATCCTAAACTTGAGCTAAAGACCGTAATGATTCTCGACTCATCAGCTAACTCAATTGATGATAGCCCCATTTAATGTCCAAACAAGAGAAATATTTACATCCGTCGAGATCTGCAAGCAACTCTTCAAAGGTAGGTAATGGTACACGTTCACGGAGAACAGCTTCATTCGCTTTTCGCATGTCTACAACAAGTCTATACTGGTTCTTTTCCCTTTTCTGTACTATATGAGATGGTGACACACAGGGGGTTGGTCCAGTCACAGGTTCAATAATGTCAGAGTCTAACAGTTCAGTTATAAGTCTTTGTTCTATGTCCCTCATATTAAATGGTAATCTTCTAACTGGTTGTGCAATTAATTTTATATTAGAATCTATTGGTATGACAAGTTTAAAATTTTTAAGCTTTCCTACACCTTGAAATAAGTTTGGAAATTGTTTTACAATAAGATCTTTACATAATGGTTTTTCATTAATGATACATACTGGTTTTATTGAATCTAATGGGCCAACTCTCAACAAATTCAATTGTGAGGATGTTTGTGAACTAAGTAAAGAAGGTCCAGAGCCATCATAAACTAAAATATCAGCCTGTACTCTAACTTTAGTATCGGGTGAATATAAATCTGTTTTGAATATACCAAGCTTTGGAATTTCCTTACCACCATATGTGCAAAACTTTTGAGGACAGTCAATTTTCAACTTAGTAATCATTCCACATCTTAATAACTTTTTAAATGTTTTCTTATCTATTATGTTGATGCATGTACCAGAGTCTATGATGAATTTCAATTTATGTTTGTTATTTATAATTATTTCACATTTGTTATCTATAGCATTTACTAGGAAAATTGAATTCACCGTAACTTCACTATTGTTATCACTATCACTGTTTTCTTCTTCTGAGCTGGAACAGCTTTCAACAACATAACGAACATGTCTTCTTTTCCCTTTATTTTCTCTTTTCTTACTTTTATTTTCATTCTTCTTCTTTTTTGTTTTGCAATATTTTGCAAAATGACCGGTAAGTCCACATTTATCGCAATTAACAGTCATAGCTGGGCAGTCAGGGCTTCGGGCATAATGCCCTTGCCTTCCACATCTATAACATCTTTGTGCTACTCTATTTACCTCTGATGTTGTAGCTTTCGTTTCTTGTGAGTCTTCATTATACTGTCCGACTTCTGGTTCATTACACATGTGTTTTTCGAGTTCATATAGTCTGGCTATCTCCAAAGCCGCAGGCAAAGTTAATTCATTTCCTTTCTTTAGAAATTTCCTTTTTATTTCTATGTTCATGCATTTTTCTATCAATTGGTCTCTTATGACCTCCTCTACATCTTTAAAATTGCAATATTTTGACTGCTTTCGAAGCTTTAATACAAATTGATCAATTGACTCACCATTCTTGTGAACAATATTTCTAAATTTTTGCCTTTCCTACGCTGTGTTTATTTCAGGCTCAAAATATTTATTTAAACGAAAAACACATTCCTCATACCCGTCTTTTCCTTCCGCGGGTGCTTCTTTTTTAGTTTCGTAAATTTCTTGCACCTCTGGCCCCGCCTGATGCAGTAGGCGCGAAATTTTTTGCTTGTCATCGAGTCCAACCTGACCATCAATATAGTAGTTAAAATTTCTTAACCAGCTTTTCCACCTTTCACCTTTTGTGGATTCATGAGAAAAAGGACAAAACTGAGGGCCAGGAGCGCCCATCATGTACTCACGATCCATTTTCAATTTTACTACGCGTTACTTACGCGTCCCTCCATAAAATGCTTTACACTGCGTGACTCCGTTGACACTCGTCGCCATAAATTGTAGGGTTTCTTGTTTCAATGAAACAGAACTTGTAATCACGAATTTAATCAACTTGCTCTTATGACATATAGTCGACACAAAACAAAACTGTAGGTACTTGCATTACTTGCACTATTACACAAGGACGCCATTCGCCTAGACCATAAAGTAGTATTGTTGACATAGACATTATTCACACTCTGGATGCATTCCAGTTACATGAGATAATATAGATGTGTTCCAGTTAATACTCTACAAATACTACAGTCTAATTCTTTTAATAAGTCCATGCCAATAAGTCTTTTATCAGAATAAAACACTTTTTTACGGATTTTTGCGCATGTTTTATTTTATTTTATATTTAATCCTGACGTTTTGACTCCTTTGCAGGAGCCGTGATCACAGGATGACTAAGATTATGGTTGTCATGTATTTTCTACTACCTTCACAATATTTTAATCGGGCACGTTCCTAATTATTAAATTATTTCATATAAATCAAATTGTTTTAATTTATTTAAAAACATTATTTAGTTATTTAATTAATTCTCACTAAGATTACATTGTATACTACTGAGTCTACTACCAGTTCGGAAATTGGGAGGGCCTTCCGAGAAGAACTGGCGAAAGAAACTCGGGCAGGGGGACCGACCTCCATCTTACTGTTTAATTATTTGCAAAAAGAGCTAACTACATCATCATGTCTTGCAGTGTGTGTTTTTGTAGGTATTAACTTATTAATTATGGGGTCCCAAGCAGGTGGAACGCTCCAACCTTCGTCTCTATTGAAATTAGGATGTTTCCTAATTTCAATAGCCTCGCGTAGCGTCCTAGGAACAAATCTTTGTTCTCTAGCGAGAATTTGTGGTTTATCAAAACGAATATAGTGGTTTGGCCCCTCAAAAGCATGCTCACACACTGCAGACCTATTATCGCGCCTATGTTTCATGTCAGCTACGTGTTCTTTAATGCGCGTCCCTATACTTCTCTTTGTTTGCCCGATGTATGAGAGCCCACAGTCACAATCGATTTTGTAGACACCCGCTGCCTGAAGGGGTATATTACACTTGACCGATCGTAAGAATTGGTCAATCTTCCTGGCTGGTTTAAAGTAAGTTTTAATAGAAACCCGCTTCAGAATATTCCCAATCTTGTCAGTGACCCCCTTCATGTAGGGAAGGACAGCAGGTTGGCGCTCTACTGTGGCTGGTTTGGTGCGGCTTCTGTGACGCAGTCTTGGTACTCGCAACTTGTTATCTTGAAGTACTCGCTTGACATGCTGAAGCTCAGCAGTCAGATGTTGTTGGTCACAGATGCCGCGAGCTCTCTGAAACAAAGATTTCCCTACGGTAGCTAACTGTATAGGATGGTGGTGAGAGTCACCATTTAAATATCTATCTGTATGAGTTGCCTTTCTGTACACTGTATGACTAAGGGTTTGATTTGGATTCCTGCTGATTTGAATATCTAGGAAGGCTATTTTATTGTCTGTCTCTAATTCCATAGTAAATTGTATGTTGGGATGAACGGAATTAAGGTGACTTAAAAAGACAGAAACCATATCTCTTGGTAATATAGCGAATGTGTCATCTACATACCTTTTGTAAAAGCGTGGACACACCGGTGCCGTCGCTAGGGCCCTTTCCTCAAAGTCCTCCATGAATATGTCGGCGACTATGGGTGATACAGGAGAGCCCATTGCTACACCATCCACTTGTAGGTAGAATTCATCATTCCACAAGAGATAGCCTGATGTTAGGCAGTGTTCCAGTAATTTTGAATATTCACTTGGTATATTGTGTTTCTCTAGTCTCTTCCTAGTGACATCAATGCAATCTTGAACAGGTAAGCTTGTGAATAAAGATTGGACATCGAAGCTAACCATAGTTTCATCATCAGTGAGACGTAGGTGTTGTATCTCACTAACAAAATGGTAGGAATCCTTTACATAGGCTGTTGTTTTACCCCTTAGTGGTGATAGTATTCTAGCTACGTGTTTAGCCAAACGGTAGGTTGGTGAGTCAATTTGGCTAACGATGGGACGTAGCGGTACATCTTGTTTGTGTATTTTCGGCAACCCATACAACTTCGGCGGTTTAGGGCAGGAAGGAATAAGATGGTTGACGTCAAGATCTAATACCTCGGAATGCGTCTTAATGATGATGGTGATGGTTGAATAAGATCTAAATAAGTCTTTTATATTTTCGGTCAAAGTCAAACATTAAAAACCTATGGGATTTGTCGGAGTTAAATTGAGGGGGAGGGGTAAATTGGCTACATATTCATGTCTAGTGGTCGCGTGTGCAGTTTTAACTTGAAAGGGTTCATATTCAATACAATGTTCGAAAACCGGGGAGGGGATATCATACTCCGCTATACTTCTATATCAAATAAAAACTGACCTTGATATTCTGGTAGCTCTATATACGGTAGATGATCTTTACCTTGGTGATTAAGTGCGACTATTAGCTGTGGTCTGATTGGTTGTCCCCCTGGTGAAAATCCTGGTAAGCTACCTCTTCAGACAAATCTCCTGGGGTAGCTCGTAATCTTGAGACTTAGTTAAGGTGTTATCGTAAAACTCACCTTGATCATAGTAGGTCTCGTTTTGATCGAAATCCCGATCCGTTGTATAAAACAACTCTTCGGAAGCTGCGGCTGAGCTGGCTTTTCAACTGACTTCTTGGTGACATCAGAGACTCGCTGTGGTGGGTTTACCTGTTGGGCCGGTATATTAGGTTGCTGCCTGAAGTTCCCGGAGTTCCTAAAGATTCCTGAGCCACTTGGTCTTACGTTACCAGATCCTGGTCTGTTCTTCCAGAGTGCCATGGGATGTACCAACGGCTGTCTATGGTCGGCACTCCAACTATTACGTTGTGGAACGTAAGCGGCGTTAGCTGGATTCTGTTGTGGGAACTGAGACCTAAATCTAAACGGATGGCCCACCGGCTGCGGCATCGGCCAGTTAGGCTTTGGTGTGTCTTTTGGTCTAGCTTGCATGCTAGGATTAATATTAGTATTAAATTTGTTGTGAGCTAAACGCGCCTCTTCCTGCCTTGCAGCTACTATGGCTGCTTCAAAGGTTTAAGGCTTAGCGATACGAACGCCTATCGAAATCTGGAAGTCTAGATTGTTTATAAATTGATCTATTACCATGTTCTCGTAATACGATTTATCGCTTTCCTTACCTACTGAATTAAGGGTGTCTAATACTTCACGGAGGCGTTTGCCAAAGGTTTCGGCATCCTCATTTCTGTTTCGTCGTAAGCGCCCTTACTCCTGCATGACCTGTATCTCATTACTTGGTTCCCCTAATCTACGAGTTAATAAAGTTTTAATTGCACGCCAACTATCAAGCGAATCTTCATACGCTATAGCGTCTATTGCGGCCCCACTTAACTTGCTCTTAATTAGGCATGTAAGCGCTGGATGGGCCCTAGCTGGTGGGTCCAAGAGTAGAAGTACATTCTCTACTTCTCTTATAAAATAGTTTAAAGATTTCGAGTTACCATCATAGCGTGGAACAAGATCAGTAATAAATTTAAATGCAGATAAATCAGTACCTGACATCGTCATTCTGCTTAATTACTTTATTAATTACGTACTAAAACAACTTATAAAGTAAATGTCAATGCGATTTTAACTTAGACAATGAATACCTATCGTTAACGAAAACAATATACTGAACAACCGTAACTTGACACTAATTAACTACCTAATAATTAAAATAAATTTTCCGTTGCGATTCTAGCATAAATATTAGGTTGGGGAATAAGTTCGTTCGGTTTTTTTCGAAGAGGATTATTTAAAGTATTTGTTTGTTGTTGAGCAAAGTGTTTGTATTCATTAGACAGTGCCTTTTCTGCTCTACAGAACTGTGTTATTTGTTTTTCGAATATTTTTAGTTTTTCCTATTTTCTGGGCTTCGAAATGGAATACCCAGGTGACAAAAATCAGCATTTTCGACATCTACGTTTCTTCGCTTTTCATCGGGGTCAAAAAGCAGCTGAAGCCGCTCGTGACATATGCAACGTGTATGGAGAAGGTGTCATAGGTGAGCGCGCAGCACAGAAATGATTTGCAAAGTTCAAAAATGGTGACTTTGATCTCGAAGACATGCCTCGCAGTGGACGACCTGCAGAATTCGATGTCTTCATCGCCTTGAGGTGCGATACACGGGGAAATGCTTGAACGGAACGCAACAGTCAACAAGGAGCTCTACGCCGTGTAAATGAGGCTATGCGACTGAAAAGACCTGACCGACAAGGCCAAGTCATCTTGCTCCACGACAACGCCAGACCCCATGTTGCACAAGTCGTCAAAACCGCACTCCAAGAACTCGAATGGGAGGTTCTTCAGCATCCACCGTACTTTCCGAACCTTGCGCCAACAGATTATCAGCTTTTCCATTCCTTGTCGAATCAAATGAGGGGTGTTATCTTCGACGGCGAAGAGGACCTCAAAAACTGGCTCATCAACTTCTTCGACACCAGACCGGACGATTTTTGGCGGAACGGCATCAACAAATTAGTCGAGAGGTGGGAGGAGGTTGTAAACAGTAACGGCGAATACATTATTGATCAATTTATTGTTATAATTATTGGTTTTTGTTGAAAGAAAGCACTTTGAAAAAACCGAACGAACTTATTCCCCAACCCAATAGAAAACTATTATTGCGTCGATTGCGATTTTAGCACACAGACAAAACACACAATATATATATAAATAATATAAAATAACGACAGGAAATATAGCACAGGAAACTGGGCTAACGAAAAGTACTCACTCCAGTGTTTTTTGCTTCTCCAGCAAAAAACCTTGTAGAACAGCAGGATTCCCAATTCGCCAGGACTCCCGCGAGACGACCGCCGTACGCAAGTTTGTAGAAAAGGATTCGCGATTATAACGATTGAAACCGTTCACTCCAAGTTGACAAAATCAGAGTGTCGCGTATCCTACCGACTGCGCCAGTTATGTTTCGACGGTAAGAAATTAATTAAAAAAAAAAATTTACAAACTTTACTCTGGAAAGTGTTCTACACGACTTGCAAGTCAGCAATCGATGCTATTTTGGACGTCATACGATTGCTTTACTAATGTTAAGTAAATTTTATATTGTAAAAAACCGCGCGCTTTTTGTTTCAATGGGTTTTTTGTTATTGTGAATTTAAAATTCGGGCTCCGTCACAATCTGTTCCTAAATGTGTTGATTCAATTCCACACAAAAATCATCAAAATCGGATAAGACTCGGGAAGTTATGGCATAACAGACATTGCGTCATTGAAGCTGATCCATGGGAGCTCCACTCGCTTCGCCCGCTCCGCTCCAATCAAGCTACTAGGCGATGCAGTCGCTAAGCACAAAGCTAAGAGCGTAATACCTAAAAAAAGAAAAAAAAAATTGTTTCGATGGGAATTTTTGCTAATTTCAAATTTTACGAAGGCCGATGACAGTGTAGATAGGGAATCTCTCTATAAAATTTTGAGAGTTTTCCACATACCGGAATCCCATTCTCACTTTAATTTTACTGATACGAATATCAGCAAAATTAAAGTGAAATGGGAGGTGGCATGACGAATGAATTTGAGGTCGCTACAGGTCTTAAACAGGAGACGCACTATCACCATTGCTCTTCAACTGAGTATTCGAATACGTCGTCCGAAAAGAACCTGAACTCGATGGCGGAGTAAAGTTGATGGGCATACATAAGGAGATAGGATACGCCGACGATCTGGCGCTGTTGGGACAAGGGGCAGAGGAGGTGAAGCGGATAGCCGAGGAACTGGAGAAGGAAGCAGGAAATATCGGCCTCATGATTAGTCGGGATAAAACAAAATATATACACATTAAACGGTACCGAAAAAAGAAAAGACCTTGAAGTTAATAATGCAACGTACAAAGATGTCAATAAATTTCAGTACCTGGGGAGCACAGTTACAGATACAAACCAGCAAGAGGACGAGATAGATATCCGTATTCAAAATGCCCTACGCTGCACAGCAGCTCATCATAAGTGCTTGTATATAAGTTAATAAGCAGGAAAACCAAAATCCGTGTTTTTTATCAAACTGTCGTTAGACCGATATTGATGTACGGTTGCGAGACCTGGAAACTAACATTCAAGGAAAAGGAAAAGTTGGTGGTGGCAGAAAGAAAGATAGTTCGAAAAATCCTGGGGCCGACCAAACGCGGCGAGGGGACATGGAGGTTGAGAAAGAATGCCGAAATAGAAGAGCTTGTAGCCGAACCGAACATTATGGGCGAAACAAAGTCAGCTAGACTATGCTGGCTCAGCCACGTTGAAAGAATGAAGTCGGATCGCGCTGTGAAAAGAGCTCACCTGGGGTGACCAACCGGGAAAGTATAACAGAGATAAAAATAAACACACACCATATAATGTTTTGAATCAGTGGTTTTGCATTGAAACATAAGAAAAATAGACCACTCCCTTTTCTACATTCCACTCAACACACACTTTTAATAACCCTTAAACATAGAAATATATATATTTAACTAATAAGTTTATTGTAAGTATGCATGCATTTTTGTTCTTTGTATCAAATAGATACTAGCGTTATATCATAGCATAATAAGATTAATAAGAGAGCGGTCTCTTCTAATACAAGTTTTTTAAACTTAAAAGAAGACCCCCACACATGGTGAAAAACTATTTGTAAAAAAAAATAAAGATATTTTTGATTTGATTTTTTTTAAACGCCCAGGTTTTGATGGTTAGACCTCAGAACAATTAGTTATTGTTCTGAGGGTTAGACCAAGTCGAGAAAAACATCAGTCACCTGCAATGGTCGGACTAAGCGAAAGGTGACTGTGGATAGAGCAGAATGGCGAAATCTTGTATCGGAGGCCAAAATCCACTTCGGGTCGCTTGGCCAGCGCAATAAAGTAAAGTTAAATAATTTATGATCTTAATAAGAAATGAAATTACTAACAGTTAGGCTGTATGGACTTTGTATCCTTTGCCTACAATTAAAGTACAACAACAAAAAACGAAAATTTATTTGATTCGAATTGCAGATTTTATAACGGCTAGATTACTCCGAGATCGTATTTCATGAATATTAAAATGGATAATCTAACGCCCAGAAAAATTCAACGGCTTCTTCATTTAGCAGCAGATAAGGAGGATATAAATTCACCACGACGCCAGCGTATGCTTTTAAACGATAATGACTTGATAAGGTAAATATCAAATAAAGTTCTGTTCTTTACAACACAACTGATCCTACATTTCAACAGAAATTAAAATATAGGATCAACTGGTATCAAGTAAAATGTTTAATGTTAGGGATAAACTATCTTTGCGAGTTTTGATGGACTTTACGAGTTTTGATGGACTTTACGAGTTGTAATACTCAAGTTTACCTTAAAACTCAGTATTTCGCAGTATTTGTAATAATAATTTACAACAATTGTATTTTAATTAGTGAAAAGTCAATTGGTATTTGAGTACTTAATGGGGGCTGTGTGTGATAGGGGTATTTTAATTTCGTTTTCTTTAACTACCTTAAATGTTGAAATCATAATTTCGGTGAAACTGTATCTCATTCTTAATTTTTTACATAAAGATATAAAAAAAAGTGTTTTTCGTACTAGCAAAATTCTGCTTAGCGTCCAACTAAATGTGTTGAATAACATTAGATAATGTAAGTATTTTGAAATAAATTACTCCATTGTTTTGTTACAGGCTTACTGATACACAGAATGTAAACACAACAAGTTCCAATACAAATACCGAGTCATCATGTGGTATCTTGGATGTAGAGAAACTTCCATGTAACTCCATTTCATAAGTAATTGATTTTGTATAAACTGTGTTAACAAAACTTTTCTTCTTACTTTGAAATATCAATTTTCAGGTTTCGGTGATTCTCTTGATAGAAATTCTTGTCTGAGTTTATTAGTAAGTATGAAATGGGAAATTTAACTTAACACAAGAATCATAACTAAATACTTGTTTAAAATGGTCACTATAATTGATATTTTATTTCTTTTTAAGACTGGCTTTAATCCTGGAGAAATGACAGGGCGTTCTACTGGTGCTGAAGAAATAATTGCCAAGTCTACAGTACATCAAACTTCTCATAAATTAGAAGAGTATGGACGTCATTCTCTGGTTTTAGACTCCCTCACTAGCCAGATGGAGAAGCAAACTACTGAAATTGAAGATATAATGAGACATTCAATTGCTACTAATTATTCATTTCATTCTAAAGTATGTACTTGTTATTTTGTTTAATAAGTACAATAGTTGTCAACAACATGTCATAAACTTAATTAAACCTGTTTCAGAGAGACTTAACTGCAGACGAAGCTTCTTTAGTACAGAGAGAAGCACCTCTGCCGGTAACAAAAGCCATACAAAGCAATTTTTCTGAAAGCACAATGTAAGAAGGAAATGACCCAATATTACTGATTAATGTGTTGCATTGTTTCTTATACTACCACGCATATTATACACATTTGAATAAAACAACTTTTTTTCAGATGTTGCACATAATTTATTTATTTGATTAAATATTAAATAAATTATGCACAAAATTCGTAAAAAAGTTGTTTTATTTAAATGTTGCATGGTGTTAAAAAAGTATGTAATCATTTTTTTTAGAAACAATGATGTAAATACGTCAATGGGAGCTTATTTCAAGAATAAATGTCCAGATTTTAGAAAAATACTTGGAGAAACTGACAGCCCTGATAGGTCTTCAAGGCCAAGCATTACTGAAGGTACCCGATTCAATTATGTAACGCAACACGCAACAAAAAAACATTTTTTTCTTAAAAGCTATCTATGTTTTTACAAGATGAACAATTTATAAATTCCACACATATTTTTTAGTTTCAACAAATGCTGCAGAAAATGCTGGAATGGAAAGCAGTGTCTATAAGATAGATCAATGTCTGGATAGTGTACCTGTGAAACAGCCACGCAACCCTAATGCAAAAGTGCCAGATATTATTATTAATAATTTTACTGGTACTGAAAATAAGAATGATTGGAATCAGTTACCTGAAAGACAGGGTTTACTCCCTGGTAAATTAACTGCTACAATTGAGAATACCACAATCCGAAATGATATTCCCAAGTATCTTCAAAGTTCCTCATCAAACATACAAAACCCAGTGATGGCAAGCCAAAACCATTTTTGTAAATCTAGTGTTAAACCAACAGATGTCCTTATAAGGAATTTACAATCTTCACTTAGATTAATGACTGATGATACTGAGGCCTCAGTTGAGAACTCTTTTAGCATTTCAAAAATTGCAGATTTTCTTGGTGAGTTCAATGTATATTTTATAAAACAAATTTTCATCAGACCAATCAATTTTGTTTTACTCTATTGGTACCGTTATTTTAATGGCACATATTAAAATATTTCAGGCAGGCAATCCAATGCGAAAATCTCAGATATCCTCCAAATGAATAGGAATACTAAGAAACAATGTCTATCTGAACTACAAATAAACGAACAAGATAAATTAATCAGTCAAAATGTTCAAGTGACAAATTTGAGGGATAGTAAGCACACTGCTACAGCAAGCTCAACTGGCAGTTTAAATACTGTAATATATCTTGATACTTTAGTAGTAAAGAAGGAGGTCCTTAACCATTTAACCGCTTCCGTCAGATTAATCCAACAAATATTTTCGTGTTCATTTCGCCAAGGTCGTATACAGTGTTTCCCAGAAACCTACGTCAAGCCGAAAGCGGGTGATAGACTAACTCATATAAGTTATCAGAAAAATAGAAAAACAATCTATCACATATTTAATAAAATTAGCATTAAAAAAATTGATAAAATTTACACTCTATGTCGGTTTTTACTCTTGTTGCTACAAATCTTGACTTTTCTAAACATTTTCTTTTGTTTTGTAATCCTGAATAATGCTTCTGTATACTGTAATCTAAAATTTAAAGCCAGCTGCTCCAGATTAGAAGAATATGCTATTTATATCGAAATTAAATATTTAAAATTAATTTTTCGCATAGCTTTAACAAACTTTACTGAAAAGTAAAGTTTGTTGAGTTTGGTACTGCAAAAGTTGGCACATTTAATAAGGACTCCAAAATGGTATGATACTTGCTAGACAATTTCTTCTTTTGTGGACAATATAAAAAAAAACAGGCAGTTTTAAACATTTTTTTCTTACGTACTTAAAAATTATTCTAGTGTACCCATGGTTCCCTTTAGTTTGAGTGAGACCGGGAGGGTCATTTTACGAAGTGTGAGGGAGACAGATAGTGAAATAAATTAAATACACAAAAATTGCTTAACTTAATTTATTTTAATGTCAAGATTTACAACAAGTGATCATATTATTATAATAGAAAAATACTAGAAAAAATCGACTCGGGTCACAAGTGAATCTCAGGCGGGAATCGAACCCGCAACCTTTGGAAATCCGGTCCAATGCTCTCCCAATTGTGACCCGAGTCGATTTTTTCTAGTATTTTTCTATTATAATAATTTATCTTATAAGATCGCATTGAAAATGCATAAAATATATAAAAATTATAAAAGTGTTCATATTGTCTTCCTTCAGCCCTAATGCAGGCTCGTTCATACATCTTCTTAAAAAAGATCGGGTTATCAAGCGGGCGAATCTTCCGTTGTTAACAAAATCATTTGCTTCTATTATTCTTTGCCGTAGCGCAGTCACAGTTTCGATTGGCTTTGCATAAAATTTTTCTTTTACCGCTCCCCAGTAAATGAAATCTAATGGATTTAAATCTGGGGAACGGGCTGGCCATGAGATAGTACCAGATCGTCCTGACCATCTGCCTGGGTATTCCTCATCGAGATATGCTCTCTCAGCTGGCAGTGAGCACCTCACTATGAGCTGGGCAACCATCTTGTTGAAACCACATATCTCTAAGAATATTAAGTGGCACATTTTCCAGTAGATTTGGTAAATCTTTGTTGAAAATGTAAATAAACTTTACCAGTCAAGGCCCCTGGCCGCTCAAAAGGACCTGTTATTTGTCCATTTGAAATTCCGGTACACATATTCACTTTAAATATATAATATTATTATTATTTTTTTTTTGTTAAATGTTGCAAGTACTACTACATATATAGATAAATAGACATAAAAACTTATTACCTAACTGTATTTACAGCACTTGCAAATATTTTAAGCTCTCGATTTCGTACTTGTGCCTACGTTCAGAGAACTCATGTTGATTTGTGCATACTGTACTATTGATAAATAAAAATGGCGAGGTAGGTTTACCTCTGGTCTTATTTTATTGTGAGCAAAGTAATTGTGATCGGTATTAATTAATGAAACATACAAATCTTTTAACTTCTTCTTACCGGTTTATAAAAATGCATGTTTATTTCGTAGGGTAAGAAATAATTACGTAGTTGTTAGTTACGACGCTCTCAAATGCAAATATCATGATTATAACGAAATATCGACCTTGAAAAATTGAAGTATACATCCCTCTTAGTTGTAGGTATTTATTCTTCGATTCACTGTGTGTCGGGCGGTTAAAAGGTTAAGGCGATTCCAGCAGTTATCATAACAACATACAGCTTATGCTATTATATTTCAGGAAATAGAAAATGATAATGCGAATAATCAGACTAGTAGGTCTAAATCACCTTCTAGCAAGAGCCAATCAACTCTTAGCACTGTTCAAGAAAAATATTCAAGCTTTCAATCTCAGGAGAGTCCAAAACAATTTGATAGAGGTAAGTTATTATTTTATGGTTGATTTTATTTCACATTGAAGTTTTGTGTTAAGGGTATAAGGGTTTAGCTTCTTTTTACAGTGTAATGCACTGTTTACTATTTTTCGTACACAATGTAATCAGAACAAAACAGTTGCAACTTGTGATTACCAGTTATATAATCAGTACATTATATAATAATAATACTTTGTGTGTTTGTTACCATATATAGTTACCATAAACCTAAGAATAACAGTTTTTATAATCAATTAACGTTACCATAGCAACGCGTGGCCGGATCATCAAATAACGTTACCATAGCAACGCGTGGCGGGTTAGCTGGTAATTATAAAATTCTGACAAGTCACATTAATTTTTTGAGGTCCAAACTAAGCAAAGCTTAAATAAATATACATGGAATTTAATAATACCTGTATAATCCTAAATATACATAACACTCCTGAAAATATTATAAAACGTTAAAACCATAACACTTAAAACAAACTTGTTTTACCCTTGTCCGGTGTGCATACCTATAAAAATCAAATTTCTATATAATATTTTAAGAAATATATATATTGGCTACTTGAGAAAATATAAAAAGAGGATTCCCAGTAAATATTCAGTTGATTTCAGGCGAAGCTATCGCGTTCCATGTACCCTCACCTAATATCGAGTATAAAGAGTTAGATAAGTCTGTAGATTGGCATGAGGTATTACTGCAGAAGCATTTGAAACACGAAGGTTTTTCTAAAGGTTTGTTGGGCTTGCTTCACTACTCACATTGGGATTTTTCTAACATTTAAAATATACATGCCTCTTTTAAGGACAATGAGTAAAATAAATACTACATAATTAAATATAATAAAGAACTGAAACCTGCCTGTAACCCTGCATCAACATGCTGTCGTTCCTTCTTCTTCTTCTTTTTTGTCGTGACCTCATGACTGAGGGACGTGACTATGGTGCGTTGCCCTGGCCACCATTTCTTTCCAGACATTTCTGTCTTGCGCCATTTGGATGGATGATTGTAGGGTAGCTCCCGTAGCGTCCTGAGTTGTGTGTGTCCATCTTGTAGGAGACCGCCCTCTCGCTCTCTTTCCTTCCACACAACCAGTAATAATCAGCCTTTCCAGACTGTCTGGGTCTCGCCTGACCGTGTGTCCGAAGAACTTGAGGACTCTCTGCCTACAGATTGTTGAGAGCCGTGTAGGTATATACAACTGTTTGAGGATTGCTTCGTTTGTGCGACGTTCCGTCCAGGATATTCTCAACATTCTGCGCCAGCACCACATTTCGAACGCGTCAATCCTCGATCTCACCCTCGCTTTTAGTGTCCAGGTTTCAGAAGCATATAAAAAGATAGAAAATATGAGCGTCTGCATTAGCTTCATTTTGGTGTTGCGGCTAATACCCCTGTTCCGCCATAATCGCTCGGATTACATTTGTGCTCTCCTGATAACTTTCTGTTCGCAATCACCGTCGTCACTGATCTGCGATCCTAGGTATACGAACTTCTGCACCACCTGCAAGTCACGAAGTTCGTAAGTTCGTTGTAGGGTACCCGTTCTATCCACAAACATTAGTTTGGTTTTTGCTCTGTTGATCAGCAGACCATACTCTCGACTGATGATAGTTATTCTGGACAAGAGTTCAGCTAGCTCTGCCTCGGAGGAGCCTATTATTGTGGTGTCATCAGCAAAGCGCAGGTTGTTTATTAAGTGGCCACCAACGCGGATGCCCCCTTTCCAATTGTCCAAAGCCCTTCTCATTATGTGTTCACCGACTGATTGAACAATTGAGGTGATAAATTACATCCTTGACGGACTCCTCTTTCTGGATGAAAAGGGTGTGATAGATCGTCCTCTAGCCGAACCCTAGACTTGCTGGTGAGATATAAATTCTGTACCAGAAATGTCAGATGATCTGGAACTCCTATTTCTCTCATCACTCTGAACATCTGACTCCAGTTGATGCAATCGAATGCTTTTGCGTAATCGATGAAGCACAAGGCAGCACTGATGTTGTGTTCCCTGCATTTCTCAATAAGTAGCCTAATGTTCAGGATTTGCTCCCTCGTGCCCCTACCTCTGACAAATCCCGCCTGTTCTTTGGGTATTTGTTGTGTGATATAGCTTTCTAGACTTTTATAAAGGATTCGCAGGAGGATCTTGCTGGCATGTGAAATGATTGAAATAGTGCGGAAATTTTCGCATTTGCGTGAAGAACCCTTTTTGTGTAGAGGAACCACAATCGACTCTGTCCAGTCTTCAGGCCACTCGCCTGTTCTCCAGACTTTTTGACATATCGACAGCATAATTGTGGTTCCGGTTTCTCCCATATTCTTCAGCATTTCGACCGTTATACCGTCACTTTGAAGTTCACTGCGAAGGCTTTTACACTACTAAAGCGTCTCGTTCCCCCAATTATTTGCGATTTGAAAATATATTATCTTTTATTTGTATCGATACAAGCGCGCGTCATATTTTTGCTATTTACTATTTAACTCCAAAAACATAATAATTACCCTTTCTTAATAATATTTAAAACTCGTTATCTAGGTAAGTATGTATGAAGGTTTTTTGTTTTAATATTGTAGCCTCAAAAAAATAAACTTGGTAAAACCCGCTTTCAATAATAATAGTTTTATACTAAAATGTTAGCAAACATTTTAGTATAAAACAATATATCAATTCAAAGTATTAAAAACACAACTAAGCTTATCCGCACACAAACGACTTTTTGTAGGACCGATAATCTGACCGATTATCTCGCTGACTTTTGTCAACGATTCATCGATGCACACGTCCGACATTTTATCGGTAGGTATCAGGAAAACTGTAACAATGCCGAAAACTACACTATCAATAATTCGTTTTAAAAAAATCAGTTGGGGTACCGATAGGACTTTCAATAATATTGATATGATAATTCGGTAGTAATACTACCTATTAACATGAAATAGTATCGAAAGTATTAAGTCTTAAATAAAGAAAAAGAAAGTATTAAGTAGTAGTAGTAGTCTATTAATAATACTATTAATTAATAGATTATTACTATTAATACTATTTCCTGACATGTTAGCTATCGACGCTGTCTTTTTGAGCACCCAAACTAGAGGTGTTTGTATGCGTGTCCAGGGCTTATTATTCTACACATGAATGACCCTCATTTACTTTTGCTATTTTATTACTCCTATATTTTACAAAAAACAGATGATACCGCTTTAGTTTTTAAAACTGACACGCACAACTTCACGATCCAAGTCTAGTCGAGAATGTCCTTGAACATAATTAGGTGCCTATCTTGTTTTGTCTTAAACCTACCAATATTGCAATCACATTTTAATGTTTGATTTAGAGGAGTTCCCTGATGTATCTCCTAATTCCAACGTTTAATACCAATAAAAAATAAAATCAAAAAATCAAAAATATCTTTATTATTTTTACAAGTAGTTTTTACCATGTGTGGGTCTCTTCTTTTAAGTTTAAAAAACAATGGGTTGTTATTGAGACGTATTCGTTCCATACTAATCAACTTCAGACTAGAATTATTTTTCTTTTAATTATTTTTTAATACTGGCATACAGGTAACATGGTACATAAAGAGTACTAGTTATTCTACTACTCTATTATTCAGATTCGTGTTTTTCATTGTTGGACTGTGCGAGATGTCTATTGATCCATTTTAAAATTTTCGATAATGTCCAGGATAACGATACAATGGACAAACGCATTTTCAAAAACTATATTTGGTCGGTACCTAACGTATTACACAGGGAAAGTTGCCTTTCATCTATTTAAAGTTATATTGCAGTTCTTTATAAACACGAAATAAGCAAAAAAAATCTTTATGACATTTAATGCCTATTATAATTCTCCGTTAGTTATGTTTACTACAGTAGTTTTGTTAAATTAGGAGAAAAAATATTTTATTAGGAGCATATTTTATGGAAATGACAGTTTTGGATTAACTTTATTACCATAAGTATTACATTTTATAGTGTAAGGTTTTTTCATATTTTGCCCATCGTCCTTATGCCACATTATCGCTTTTTAACAATACTAATAATAAGAACTAATATTAGGGGTTAAAGTATGAAATTGCCGATTTGTACTGAAAATCTATATTGTTTATTTTTTAAATTTTTAACAAATTTATTTAATCAAAATAGTTGCCATTATTATCTATACATTGCTGCCATCTAATGGGAAGGTCATTAATGCCTTTGCGATAGAATTCCGACGATCTAGACTGCACAAACTGTGTGAAAGCATTTTGTACTGCCTCCTGGGAAGAAAACTTCTTGTCACGTAGATAATTGTCCAAATCACGAAAAAAATGGTAGTCCGTTGGAGCAAGGTCTGGTGAATACGGAGGATGACGAATGGTTTCTAACTGCAGTTCCTGAAGGGTCAAAATGGTTTCTCGTGCTGTGTGAGGTCTCGCGTTGTCGTGGAGCAATAATGGTGAAGATCGATTCATGAGTCGGGGCTGTTTTACTGCTAGTTTTGTCAACATGGTTCGGAGTTCGGCACAATAGACATCTGCCGTTATTGCTTGACCAGATCGGAGAAAACTATAGTGAATAACACCATGCTGAGACCACCAAACAGTTACCATTACCTTTTTATTGGTAAGTTTTGCTTTAGGACACTGTTGTGGCATTTGACCTGGGGTCAGCCATTGCATTTTTCTTTTCCGGTTATCATAAAGAATCCACTTTTCATCACATGTTACAAATCGATCCAATATTCCTTCATTTCTGTACCGGTTCAACAAGGCAACACAAGTTTCAACACGCGTTTCTTTCTGCAGATCAGTCAAATCATGAGGCACCCATTTTTCGTATTTTTTTATTTTATTGATTTGACGCAAGTGAGTCAATATTGTGGGTAAGGTAACGTTAAACCATGCCGCTAATTCCTGGGTACTTTGACTAGGATCGGCTTCCACTATCTCTCTTAATTCATCGTTATTTACCTGTGTGGGCGGTCTTCCTCGTGGCTCGTTCTTTAAGTCGAAATTTCCATCACGAAAGCGTTTAAACCAAAATCGCACGGTGCGTTCATTAGTAGACCCCTCTCCAAACGCAGCATTGATATTGCGGGCTGTTTCTGCCGCGTTAGTTCCGCGTCGGAACTCGTATTCAAAAATAACTCGAATTTTCGCAGTATCCATCTTTCTTGTCTAAATTGAATAACAAAAACAATTGAAAGTCGATATTCAAATGTTTTACATTTTTTAAAAAAAGAACATCATAGAAACCATTTAAAAAAAGTTTCATTCGAAAACCTCAAACCATGAAGATTCTATGTCAATTCAAAGAACCTATTGCAATAAAACGGCAATTTCATACTTTAACCCCTATTATGAATGTTTTGCTGCCGTAACCACCCGTCGAATCAACGAATATTTCATATACGTTGTGTTTGTGTTGAACATAAACAGAAATTTACATACTTATTTCAGAAAAATGGGTGGATGTAGTATGTACAGCAGCAAATGGTTTTGTAGGTAAGTTGTTTTGATACATATTTTTTTGATTTTAATGTATACCTTTAATTATTTTTCGGCCAAGCTTTTTAAAAGGCATATACTAGGAAAATAATCTCTACTCTCTGTAACCATTAATAGAAAAATAAAATAACTAATAAATATTAGTTGTTATTATGAAAACCGTTTTTCTAAAACCTTAAAATAAAATAAGGTTCCCAAAGTTTTTCTAATGTTACTTGGTTGAATGTTCTTTTTCACACATAATATTCGTCTTTTATTAAGTTTTATAACCGTTGCTATGTGTATGTTTGCAGGTGGGAGTTTGCCGGTCATAATAACTGTGACCACTCTAACAGATAGTTGGCTAACATTCAAGTTACAATTTGATGACTTGCCAAACAACGGTCGGGACCTCACTGTAGAGTTACCGCGCTTTCCAATGCTATTGTCACCAGGAAAATCAGAAAAAATCACCATCTACCTAACTTCTGCGGTTGAAATGAACACTTACCTACCATTCACTATGTTTCTTAAAGATTCTTCAATAGATAGAGATATAGAGCAAAGGGGAACGATACATGTTGACATAAAGATGCCGGAGATACAAGCCATGTCTTGCGATGGCGTTAATAAAGTAACTTTCCCACCGATGGCAGAGAAGTCGAGTTTTACCAAGTCATTCGTGCTTATGAGCGACAGCCCAGTGGACTTGCAACTTGATATGTCTATAAGTGAAGGCGGAAATATATTTTTTATTCAAAATGCGCAAGAGATTAAAAAATCTGAAATAAATAAAGTGTTGATGAGTCAAGGGTTAACAGAAGAAAATTCAGGGAGGGGTAAAAAAAATATAAACAGACAGCTTTGTAGGCTATCTAATGGAAATGCGATTAAAGTTACAGTAACATGTAATGCTCCGAGATTATCTGTTCTGCAAATAAGTAAGTATGACAAAGTAGTCTGTTAAACTTTTGCTTAAATACAAAACTTATAGGACCTGTTGTTTTTCTCTAGCCGAAAATATTGCTTCCTTTGGTGGTGTACTAAGTGTGAATTTAATGGGTGTGAAAACTGTACTCAGAAAAGTCAAACTCATCAGTATCGTTGGAACTCAGAATTTGGTTGTGGACATCCCTAATAGAAAACTTCGCTTAACTAATGGTGATATTTTTTATTATTATTTATTATTTATTATGATGATTTGGCTCCTTTGCAATTATTTCTTTTAATAAATTATTGGCAAACCAATGGCATCTGTTGTGTCAAATCAGTGTCGAACCCACTGAACTGGCGGGTCAGAACGCACTTTTTTTTATTTATACACAAAATTATTTTATCTCAACAAGTAGCAAACAACATTGAGCAGTGTACTTCTTGTCTGTTATCACCGTTTGTTTTGAAATCCGCGAACTAATTTGCTATTAAAATGTTTCAGAACCAAAAACAATCACGTTTCACAATTCTGGATCAATATCTGGTACATGGGTTGGGAAGTTTATTAATTCTGAGGTAAATTGTCCTATAAATTTTTCACCATCAAAGCTTGATATTCGCCCGGGAGTTACAAAATCCGTTACGTTTACCTACACATCATTTGAAGATAATACTTATGAAACGTATGTATAATTTATAATGCATAGATAATAATCCCTTACCTAAACTCGGGGTGTACTCTTAAAATCGTCAATACGTATATCGTGAACCTAGTTGTGTAACATATCTTAAGGAGCTTCAAATGTGCCGCCTGTAGGCTTAGTAATGGTAGACATTTTATTTCAATGCTGTATAAAAAAAAAGAAGTCAAGTTAAAGTGATATTAGATCTTCATTAGTTTTTAAATTTATTATCAGTATCTTATTTATTTATTAAATTCCCATTTTTTATGATTCATACCAATGGCATATCAATAGTATGCAGCGAGAGCGGTTAAAAACACCATCGGTAAAAATCTTACAGCGACGAAATTTTCTGATTGAAATAAATTGGTGGGCCGTACATAATTAACATCAAATGATAAATAAATAAATAGCTTCCGACCGAGTGAAGAGATGTGGCGCGAATTAAGACAAGAAAATAAACACTTGCTTTAGCCCCAAAACGAAAACTTATTCAGTATGGAGAAGCGAGTGGTTTGTTTATTTAAAGCACATTTTTCCGAATGTATAGAAATCGATTTCAAGAGTACCCCAGTTGTATGCATAAACTTATGTTTTAATTGAATTACTTGTTTAACAGCTCCATAGTGTTTGAAGAAATTAAATCAGGCGTCAAAACGACAATTGAAGTCAGTGCTGGCGCTGATAAACCGAAAGTATTTCCTATTAAAACAAATCACAACAGTTTATCATGGGTCCATGCTGGGAGAAAAGAGCTCAACCTGAAAAACTGTTGCAACACTAAAGTGTATGTGAAGTGCCAAATTATTGGAGATGGATTTTCTGTCGACATGCCTGGTGTAGAGTCCAGAGGCATATATTTGCTTCCATTTGGTCCGATGGAGTGTAGACCAGTTTATATAACATTTAATCCAAGCTCTTTTAATCCATATTCTGCATCTTTACACATGGTCTTTGACAAAAGCAGTGATGTGTCAAGAAAGGTAATTCTTAAAGATTATCAATTCACAAAAATATATCCATACATATTATGAAGTGCGTGTGATTCGAGTGTTCGAAAAAACAATTTATTTTTGGAAAGGAGAATTTAAGAAATACTTGTTTAAATTGCAGGGTAGTGAAAATATGTTTTTTTACTGATATGAAATAAACACAACAAAAATCTATTATATTACGTTGTACAAGTAATAATCTCTGTCTTCACTTCTCTCAGGCCAATAAATTAATTATTCTATGTATTTAATTGACCTGAACTTTCTCCACAATCTTTTCACTTTAACACAATATTGTCATAATTCTACTTTCGTTTAAATATAATTTACGAAAAGGGAGCACTCAAATGACATGCACATGTATATAAGTAGTAAATCCGAATCGTAAGTTTTTAAATCATTAGCTCTCAAACTTTGAAATAAATTATGTGTCTAATTTCTAGAATTGCATAAAAATATATCACATTCCATTAATTTAAGATAGATATTAGATTTCCTTGCAACATTTACTTACTAGTAGCTTACAAAAACAAGCCACAAAAAAATTTTTTTTTTCAAAATTGCCGTGTTGCATTTTAGAGTAATTTGAGTATTTTATTGGATTTGTAAATGCACTTTTTGTTGTTTTAATTCTTTCCAGGTGAAATTATACGGATGCGCAGGTGGCGATATAATGCGTTGGTCGGGGCTGGTGACGTACGGTGACACGGCGCTAGTGCGCGCCGTCAGCCGAACTCCTATTACCCTCAATCTGTACAACAAGTCGCCTTTGCCAGCGTTTGTGTATGCACGACTGCAATTTAATCGTAAGTCCATCCCGCTTTTTGAATTTCACGTTGGCTTTTGTATGTAAATGAATGAATGAAAATAACTTTATTCAAATGCGCTGAAAATAAGTCGTTTTAAATCGTCCAACATATTTACCTACCACCCGGAATTAATTTCTTGGCATTACATCTGCCGAAAGTCAGCCCGTTACCTGGGAAGCAACATCGAGTAATGTTGTGCGCTGTTGCTATGACTGTGGAAGAACACGCAATTAAAGCACTAGAAAAATGTGCACGAGGTGCAAAAAAATTGTACGAGGGCGGGTCAAAAAGTTCGCGGAATGAGGGGCATGGAGGGGGGAAAGGTGACTTTTTACTACCTGCACTAGTTGTGACACTCATTAAGAGTATAAAAAAATAGGTCATAATTACCTGAGCTACACATCAATCAACAAGTCAATCCGGAAGAAAATTTGCAACATGGAGAAAATTGAGTTTCGCGCAGTCATCAAGTTCCTGGCTGCTGTTCAAAGAGTGTTCACAAAAATGAAAAAAGAGCTTCGAGGGAAGAAATTTTCCAGCGATGAAGAAGTGAAGAGCGCAATTTCGGCCTATTTTGACGACAAAGAGAAATCATTTTTTTTCGAAGGTATTAAAAGATTAATTGATAGGTCTAATAAATGTATTAGAGTTAAGGGGGAATACATTGAGAAGGAAATATAATTTTGTGTTTTATTTTTTACTTTTTACCCTCCATTCCGCGAACTTTTTGACCCACCCTCGTATGTGGAGATCATTTGAAGATTGTGTCTGTCTTGTGGAGAAAATAATATTTAGATTTGTTTTTTTTTTTAGAGAGGATTTTTGATATTGTTGATTATTTGTAACACAGAAGTTTTCTTTAGGTTTTTAAAACAATATTTAGTTAAGAAAACTACTGATTATATTTTCATTACATTAATAAAGAAGCTATGAATTAATATTTTTTTACTTCAATTTCTATATGGACTACGTATGTAGTCCGCGCGACCACTCACTTAACATATAGGGGCGTGACCACTGCGGGGTTAAACATACTGTACCTGCAAACACACGCTAGAAGGCGCTTCAAGTTGAACAGATTACCAGGGTCGCTAACAATATTAACATTGATATTATCGATATTGCTTTAAGTTTTAATGAAAATAAATTTCAACAATTTCATGAAATTAGTTGCAAACAATATGCTATATTGGTAAGCTCTTAAATATACTACTTATCGATATCTACTATTTACACGTAATCAGATGCATTACTAATTGGTGTAGCGGCAATGACGGAAAGCATGCTTCCGGTAATTTGTAGGTATTTTATAAACTTCTAGAAAAACAAAACTGCACATTGAAATCTACACTTTAACGTCTCAAAAATAAAGTCGATTTATTTTTTTTATTTCCAGCAATATAATTAATTTACTATTTTAATGAACATAGCACTAAATATGAACAACCGATGGTCATGTGAATAAAAAAGTCCTTCGACGATCATTTTTATACCCCAAAACTGCATAAAATAGCATTTTTTTCTATATTATTTCGCGTAGAGTTTGCGATCCCGATTGAGTAAGCAGAATGTCTAAGTGCGCGGAGTTAGGTATACTATAGTTTACGAGGGTACCGCCCACTTGCGACTTCTACTCTTTTTTACTGTTCTGTGGTCCCACCTGACGCGGACAGGACAACTTGATGTTTTCTAGTAATAACTTCTTTATTCCAGTTGTACTTTCGAAGCCTTTGGCGCCTTATCAGTCCTAAGTCGAAAGTCGCTTGCACACTGCACGATGCCTGTCCTTTCAGGCCACGCCCCGCTCCATTCATTCAACAATGGCGCGTGTGCGCAAACAACCAGAAAAAGCAGATTGACAGTAGACAGTAATGACATCAAGGGCGATTTTAAAACTAGTTGTTTATTATTGGCCGCAGTATAAATCGTAGTAAAATACGAAGCCAATTAGGGTCGTGTGGGCGTGTCCGATGCGATCTGTTCAAACGAATATTTCTACAAAGTGGTAAGGCACGAGAGACCTCGATAGTACATACAAAAATTATCACTGTATATTTCTGTTGTTTCTAATTGGTTGCCCATTATTGTTAGATAACTTAGTCGTTTTTAATTCGGTTCTTTAGCATGCTTCTAATAAATTATGTTTTTATTTCCAAATAAAATGTGTTACGGCAAATTATCTTGTATAATGAATGATATGATCCATTGGAAGTGTTTTTTAATTATACGTCCACCACTGTTAGGCTAGAAGTTAGTAAAAAACGTTTTGGATAAGATTATTATACTTTTAATTCATTTTTTTTAAGATTTCCGTAGTAAAAAAAAATGAAATTTATAAATGTAAAATTGGTACTTGGAAAATGTTTTCTATTAACCCCTATATTAAAATTTCATGAAAATCAGTTTCCTTAATTTAAAGTATGTGTACTTGAAAGTTCAACATTAATAGTGTCTTTGTGTCGACCGCAGTCCAGTACACGTGCTTGTCTAGCAGCGCGCGAGTTTCGGGCGGGGCCCACGTGGTGGGCGGGCGTTCGCGGCACTGCGTGACGCTGTGCGTGGACTGGGCGCGCGTGGAGCGGCGTGCGCGCGACGGTCCCTCCGCCCCCACGCTCGCCACGCTCTCGCTGCTCACCGGCGCGGAGTACACGCGCCGCAGGATATTGCGGTACGGATACACTTGTCATTGTCAGGGGCTCGGTGGCACCATGCGAGTTTCAATTGTACACATTACATTAATTTTACGATTTGATAGATTTTGAAAAATTTCGTTATGATTTTGCAGGTTTACTCTATATCTATTAGTTATTAGTTCCACAAAAAAATTGTCAATAAAAAAAAATTACCTAAGAACTGAAGTTAACTCGCGCGAAAATAGCCGTAACGTCACATCACATCACATGAAATGCATAAAGTTTTATAAGAAGTTGTGACGCCATTTTGTGTGATGTGCGTCTACGGATGCTTAGTCTAGGCACAGTAAACAGAACAGTAGGTTATCTAAGGCCGCCCGCCGAGTTATTAGCCTACTCTTGCGTTGATCCCCAGGGTCGTCACTTTTACTTTTAGTTAATATTTTCGAACAAGCAGCACTTGATCTAAATTTATGTAATAAAAAGCATATGATGATTGAATATTTGTTCGCGAAATCGTTATTGAGGCACCCGAAAACACTACAATATTTTTTCCCCTTTTTGAAGTCATGATACTCGTAATAATTAATATTATGGTAAGTGGCCGGCGAGAGTTGACGATCGCGAGCGGTCATGTGACGTACGCGCATGCTCACAGTCGCGCGGCACAGCCCGTACTGCCGTCACCTTATTCCCCCATATATTATGCTAGCGTGCGCGTGAAATCGCGTGCCGACACGGCGCGTGGCGCGCACGCACACATTCAAACCGAGAGCGGCACGTTTGTATGAAGATGTTTTACTGTTCTTTACTGTGGTCTAGGCCCCCGCGTTTCTGTTTAAATATTAAATACTTTTGAATATTTATTTTTTGTAAAAAAAACCATTTTATAGATATTTACCACTAAGCTTTGTTATTTGACATATTTCATATTTTTTCGTTACAACTGTCAAGAAGCCATTTCACAAAATGTTATACAAACTTCGTACAAGCCAAAGTGATTTCGTATACGCAAATAGCCCTTACAAATAAAATCAAATTAACACCAGCGGTTATCGCTTATGATTATGTAGGGTTAAATTAGTTACAAAGACCGCTCGCGCCGCGTAGGAGTGGCCAAAAGATATATACCAATCGCAATAGATCCGTGTGGTGAGTTGTAGGGAGAAAAACTCTATAATAACCCCTGCAAAGAAACAGTATCAAGCTGCTGATATGGATGATAAATTACGCAGGTCACATTTCGATGAATAGCCTTTCGCAAACTAAGAATGAGGACCCATGCTCCTGCATATTACTCTGCATATTTTGTTTAACAATATACCTATTAACATAAACTAATGTGAAACGTAATAATCAGTTTAAGGGGGAAAGAGACAAAAAAACGGCGAGTGCAAGTTGTAGCGAACATATAAAGAACGTGACTATTATGAGCGTGTGAAGCACAACTGACTTCAGGCTATTATAAAAATATAAAGTTTAGCTATAAAGACATTACGAAGCGTAGGTATGTCATACAGTATAAATCTGAGGTTTTCAAAATTAAATAAGTTATCTCCTAGAACTTATTCGCTCCGGCGGATGCCAATCGGCGTGTCCTTATTTCACATCCAGGTGCGGTCCACGCCGAAAGGCGTTAACTCTTTAAGTTGTTTATAACTTAGCCACAACAAGAAAATTGAATAATTGTTTTCAATATGTGACTTAAAAATTATACTATAATATGGTCGCCGGCTTTGGTGCCAAACGCCAATTCGCGAATTTTTAGTCTATTTATAGTTTGGTTCAAAATATAAAAAGTAGTTGTTTAATAGCTATTAGAAAAATAGGGTTAAACTAGCTGGTGGTAATTTATTTATGTTGTTAATTAATACCTAAACACATGCTCGTGCGAATCGACCACATCGACTTGCATGCTGATGGTTTGGGGCATTTGATGGCAGCTGCTCTGTTGCTTACAATTCCCGTTTGGTATCAATGAAATTGTTACTTTTGTGATTAATGATTTGACAATTTCTGAGTGACTCTGTTAGCAACTGAAACTGTCAAAAATTTTCATAGATTTCAAACAAGAATTGCTAGCAACAGAATTACGTAATTAGACTGCAGGTTCTTGTTCCAAATTCTTGACAGTCCTGTTCTTTTAAAACCAGTTGATTCTCATTAGTATTCATATCAATAATGTGTGGGCTTTACTTACTCAATGTTCTTTTGTATCTGATTGTAGTCACTTACTTATTTAGGATCCTCAAAGATGAATCTAATGGGGACCTGGACACCACCTTACTGCCAGATAACTTGAAAGTACTAACTCAAGAATTGGAAGGCGAAGACCGTAGCATAGACAGTCGTCTATCTGATTTCAAGGAGACCAAAGTATGTATCACTTAAATGTATTACTTTAATTTCAACATAAGCAAGAGATAGGAGTTTTTTTAATTAATTGTTTGTGCGTCATGCATGGCATAAATATTTTTCTGGAAAATTCTGGTATTTATAGGATGATTATCACAGAGACTTTATTACAACAGTTGACATTAAAAGGAAACTATAGTAGATGGTGTAATTTTATTTATGTATTTTGTTTGTTTCCTATGTCTCTACATAATATTCAAAGCAGGCTCAACAAGCAAGTATAATAGTAATATTTCTGACATTCACACCAATTAGTCTAGCTCAAAGTAAGCACTGTAAGGCTTGTGTTATGAATACAAGGATAACGGATAGACATATAATTATGACACATAAATATGTAATATTTATAGAGATATATATACAATGTGCCTGTCACAAGTGTCGGAGCCTTTTTTCGGTACGAAATATGGCATTTTTTATCGACAAATTGCCCCTCAAATTTTGAGTTTCTCTTACGGCCGCCATTTTGTTTTCTTGGTAACCAAGACCTGGGCTCTTATACTAATACGACCACCGCTACTCATGTAAATGTCCTATCAACATTAAAAAGGTGTCATTTGATAGCTAAACATGTAGACAACAGTTACACAGCCATCATGTTTCAATTGCCATAGAATAAAAAATAGAAAAAATAATTAAAGAAAAACAAATAGATTCTTTTTTGTGTATTTTTCAATTATTGGCTTTTTGAGAAAAATTTGAGGGGCAATTTGTCAATAAAAAATGCCATATTTCACACCATTAAATGCTCCGACATTTGTGACGGGACACATTGTATAAATACCGATGACTCAGGTACAAATACTCCTATTCATCACACAAAGATCTGCCCCTTCCGGGACTCGAACCCATGACCGTCTGTGTGAAAGGCAGAATCGCTACCGTTGCACCAAACGGTCGTCGAATTCATATAAGCTCATGTATGTGTGGTTAACTCGCGACTTGGTCCTTTTTATTTGTTTAAACTTATTTTTATATTTTCTTATTTGTTAAAATAGCAATTGTTTGGTATTTAAAATTGTTGGGTAGAGTTCGTCTACCTATATGCTCCTCACGTGTAGTGTACGTGTTTGTTCCACCAACACATACAACAGAAAAATTTTGGAAGTAGAGTAGAAGACTTTTTAACGTATCTCTTAACAGAATCAAAAATAAATTTATACATATACTAAGTTCTAGTAAATTAAACCGTTAAATAGATTAAATTAAGTGCTATTTTGTCTTGCTAATTTCTTTGATTTTTCTTATAAAAATAAAGGAGTAATGTAGTTTTAATTTCCATTAATATGTAACTAATCACGATTGATCACGTAGGAATTATCCAATACCAGTTAAAATTCTAGGCAATGTAGATCTTTTACTTTTATCACTGTTTTTGTCAATAATTATTTTAAATTTAAATCACTGTTGCCAACATTCTTTTTATTTCAGGCTTCTTTGAATGAGCTCATTGGAGGGTTGCATGAACTCACAGCACAAATCGACCTTCCCCAAGATTTCTCTGATGAAAACACTTTTCTTATAGCCGACGATACTGTGATAGAACACCACACCCTTTGTGATCCATGATACATTCGATTAGTTCTTAAGTTATTTATTTCATAAAAACCTTTCTTGTAATGTGTTTATATCTCGCGAAAATGCATGTCTTTGAAGAATACCTTCATTTTAAGAGTAGAAGTGAATATCATCAACCTGTATAAAATTTAAATGGACTCAACATTAGGAAGGAAAGTAGAAATTTAAAGGGAAAAACTGAATTGACGAGTTTAGAAAAAAAAGAAAGTATTAAAATAGTTGATTTTGCAGCTACGTTCTGGAATTGGCATATATAACTAGGAAACGAGCTAATAGATGTCATTTAAATTGTGAAATTTAGTATTATATGTGCCAGGAGTTAAGGCGCCTATTTGTTGGTTAAAATAGCGATATTTACATTAAATTACTTTCAAACACTACAAATTCGAGAATTTTGCTACAAGATCCGCTACATTGCTTATTAATAGGGCGTGTTTCGTTTTGAGATCGAGACCTGGAATAACCGGTAAGAAATTCCATAGAAAAATCCCGCTAGATATAGACACATCTTGTAATTGTTTACTAGTTGTAGTTATTTACGTTAGAAATAAAATTTTTTGATTTATTTATGGTAACTAATTTAACAATGTTGCAAATTAATAACAATAGCTTGGACTGATAAACTAGCATGATTTAAGTTATTGATACTCCGTCCATAGTTATGTAGAAATAGAGTTTGTACAAAAATAAAATACATTTTTTAATTCATATTATTTATTATTTTCTTAACCAGTTATATTTATTCCAATCGATTTTCCTATTTTTTTTAAATCATTGTGTCTAAGAGATTCAACTGTCGATAGCAGTGATCTATTAGAAATGACCTTTTAAAAATATTGCCTACAACTTATAAAACTAAAATGCATTTCCACTTATAATAAAGTCATTAAACACCGCAAAATGATAATATTTTATATATACAGGACTAAGTTTGACGGTTCATAAAATTCAAATATCGTTACTTTTGCTAATATTTATGCAACCTTTTACAATAAACCCCTGTGCTTTTGGATATAGAGAGGTGCGGGAGACAAAAGTTTCGAATACGAAATAAATTGGGCGTTTTGTAAAACGATAGTGTTGGTCCTTTTGGAGGGGTTTAGCGTAAAAGACCGTGTCAACAGTACATCGAGCTTGGTGTATTTTATATTATCATGATTATACCTCTTATACAACGAAAATATTTCTCTATCGTACGTCAACATACAACACGCGTGCACACATACATCGCCACGTTTTCGCACACAACATTCCGCTCTTCCATACTTCGCATTTGGCAGTATATCATAGTCATTTTCACTATGTCAATATTTACTTATACTTCTCATTACGATTACTACAAAATAATGTGGATTCCTGCAATTTAACAACCAAAACTACAAAGTGACTATAAAATATTAAGGCGAGATATCATATAATGTGAATATTGACATATTACAAAAGTGAGCTCCTCATGGGATGTCTAGTTTGCCGTACAATCTACATATGAAAAAATCTTATTAAAATGGAAGTACTTACACATCATTATAAGGTTACAATATAACTAATTTGGGTCAAAAATGGCTGACGATTCGATTAGTACAGTGCTTTGAAAATACTATCTTCATAATTTATTGCATTATATCTATTAGTCTAAACTTCGCAAAAGAAGACATAACGAGAAGAGATTAATTCGCAATATACCAATCTAGATACACTAAGGTTTAGAAATGTACAGCTAAAATAATCCCTGGGTGACACATTCACTTCATGCGGATACAATGCGTATAGTCGTAGATATATACATTACACACTCACACGTTTTTACAATAGGAATTAAGATTCTAACTAAAAAAAATAAACCAGTCACTTAATGAGCTATAAAATAGTATGTTAAGATTGCCAACGATACACTGGCCTAGTACGGACCGGCGCGGTCCGCTAATGCTATTGTTGCAAGAACAATCGCATTCTAACGTTATTTATTAGTGATTGCAGAGGCTCGTGATTAATGTATAACATGATGTTGTTCATTCTAAATTATTTCTTAACAAGTAAAACACGTTTCTCTGTAATAACAGACTAGTTAGAACAGAGATCGCATTTTAAGAGATCAATATGGCTTTAAAACACGTGCGGTTTGCATTAGTTAAACAATGATAACACAAAAATTTAAAATAGCAATCGATCGACACTAACTTATCATAATCGCATATAAATCGTCCAGTTTGATTTCGGTAACAGTGTAGTACCACATTCGCCCGTCACGAGTACCCAGCGTGTCATCGTCAGTTCGTCGCCGCTACAAGTTAGACTCGAGGTATTCCGACATCGATGCAACCGAACGTACCAGGGAAACAATGCATTTCAGTATCGTATTCAGTATCGTCGCTGATATTAATTTTTCATTAAAGTATAACTATCACAGATAATATTAAAAATAAAAGGTATTCAAGTTGGAATCGTTGCAGTTCGTGTCAAAATAATTACATCTAAAATACGGCTGCCGATCGCTTACTCGTGTGTTGTGTGGTAATCTGTTGAGTTTACGGTCGGCGGCCTACTCGCGTGAAAAACTTCGATCGGTTTGAGCGTGTATACCGTCCGTCGGTGCGAAGAACTAAAATAACCCCGAGGCCGATTTTAAACACAATTTATATATTAATATGGGACGTTTTGGGCGCTCAGAATAGCTCGGAACACAGACGACTAAGTTTGTAGGAATAGGGTTATCAATCTCCGCCTTAATTTGATAATTAGCAGCACATGTTTTCGTTTTTACCCCGCATGAATATCGTTAAATCTAAGGAATTTCTGCCTAATACATATTACCTGACCAATAAATAATTACGGAGTATCTCGCTTTAAATGGTTGTATTACTTTATTTTGTTAATTAATAAGTGAACTTTATTTAAGCCAGATTTTCAATATTTCATGTTTACAGATATAAAGATACAATATTTTACAATGAGGTAATTGTAAAATATTGTTATACCTCCAATTTATAAAATTTATTGTTACAGATGCAATATAGAGGTGGACGGAACTATCATATGCGTCTAATTTCACGTCACGAACGTTAAAAATTATAGCCATAACAAGTACCATTATACGCAAAAGTCAGTGTTGTAAAAGAACTATTTTTCTTATTCTTATAAAAAAGAAAACCAGAAGTCTTATTAAATCAGTATAATTTTAATAGGCATGTCTTTTTGTCCTCACTTTTCCGTTTGGTGTAATCGCCGTAAATTTTATTTGCAGTGAGTAGTCACAGTTTCGGTGCTTAGATAGCTATCTACTCATTTTCGGTTCCCGTTCCGCTAGGCATAGAAAAGACCTTGCAGAAATTTTGTTTGAACTTGTTTACATATTACTATCCAACACATTTCGTGCTGCCGCGGAGACTATTGACGTACATGAACCAACATACCGGCGCCGTCCGTTTCGTAGAGGCAGACTCTGAAATAATGTAGGTACCGCTAAGTTTCAGCACAGACTGAGAGCAGGGCAAAGGAGTGGGGTTTTCGATGACGCTAAAATATAACGCTTCACCATTGTTCAGAAATCAGGTCGCTCGACTCGAGTGCACGAAACAAGCAGTGCCATTATTATTTTTTCATCTATGCTAATGGTAAAAAAATATTGTTTAGTGTTTAAAAAAAATGTGATTTCCGCATCTCTCGATCGGCGCCGAGATTAACGCGACTAACTCGCCGCGAATTAGATCACACTACCGTAAATATATCGCACCTCGTCGTCCTCGTCGGCGAGTAGGTGATGTACAAGGGAGCTACTCGAGTGTGCGGGGAGGGGGCGGGGCGGGCTAGGGCGCGCGGTACAGCAGGTACGCGGCGAGGGGCGGCGGCAGGGCGAGGCGCGCCGCCGCGTGGCGCAGTCGCGGCCGCCCGACGCGCTGTCGGATCACGCGCCGGCACAGCTCCATCAGCGGCAGCGGCTCCGCTGCAAACAAATCACCACGGTCACACACCCCAGCATTCGATGCAATTCTCACTTATCAATATTAAATGAAAATTATTGAAATAAACTTTTTTTTGAATTGATAACTTCTTATGGGAGGGTAAACCGCTTCGTTATGTAACGTGTTACGCCGCCAGTCTGTCTGGCTTCCTTCCTCTCACGCATACGCTTTCACTCTAACCTGCAGTGCTAGCCATATTTCGAACAGACGCTTTACCCTCTCTACTCAGTGTTGTGTTTTATAAATAACCTTTCCTTACATTATCATATTAATTTACATAAAATTTAAACAATAACCTAAGCTTTTCTCAAGTTAAACAATTTCAATATTAAGTAGTTCAACTTGGATTAGTTAAAGTTATCACTTATGTCGTGCGTCCCGAGACGCACACGCTTTTTTTAATCGTCCATCATTATTACCTACCGCCCATTCAGTACATCTTTTAACTGACAAGAAGAAGGAGCGCAAGAAAATAGTGATCTATAATAGAAGTAACGACAATTACGATATTAGATATCGTCACCATACATGATTTACAAAAAACAATATTTCTGTTTATTTTGTGTGATGAATACGAGCATTTCTGCCTGAGTCATGGGTATTGGTATATATTTCTATAAATATTACATATCTATATATATGTCTATTCGTTACTCTAGTAATCACAACACAAGGCTATTACAGTGCTTACTTTGGGTTAATGCTTAGGTTGGTGTCAATGTAAGAAATATTATTATTACAATAATAGTATAGATTCATTAGATAGTTCTAAATGCGACGACAATTGGCATTTTTGGATAGATCACTTTAATTCTAAGGCTGCGAGATCTTATTCAATAACGTTATTGTTTATAAATAACAGTGTAAAATCGGAGAGATAAAGACTGGGTGAGTTAAGTATTAATTGGTTTCATCAAATATTATATACTAAATATGTAATATATTTTGTGTGTAATATATTTTGTGTAGAAATTTATTATTAAAACAGTTTTTAGGGCGTTCGGCGTTAAACAAAAGGTGAACCGATATGTGACCCAAAATTATAACCTCGATCTCTAATCGGTGCAGCAAGAGCTCTGGTGATAAGGGTTCAACTCTGCTTATATTAATCCCCTTTTATTACAACATAAGATATCCGTGTGAATACACTAAAACGGGCCATTGTAACTCATTAAGCTGACCCTGTGCAGATATATTCAATTTGCATTGGCAGTTTTAATTGATTGACACTTAGGATTCAACAAAGTTCGCAATCTGCTGTAAATGTGCACTAAATAGAAAATTAAAGCGATTTGTTTTGGATTATAACCGGAAAACCTACACGTAGGTAAACGTGCGCCAAATATAAAACTTCTGCGACTTATGGTTCTAGAGATATTTCCTGCTGGGGTGACACTTAGGTCAGATCTCGGAATTCTTTGATATGTGATCATAGAGCCAATATACATGAGTAGCTTTTGATTTGTGCGTGTTTATTACATAATAAGACTCGTTGAAACATGACATTTAAATTAATCGAGCAGTTTTTGGAAACCGAAACTATAGGTATTTAACAGCACTCGCAGACTAAAATTACCTTACCATCAGATAAGCGAATATACCGCTTAGAATTAACAAGATTCAGGATTGACAAGTAAGCTAATAGATAATTTCAAACTGCGAATAATATTATAATTTCTTTGTCCCAGTTTGTATATAGGCTTATCCGATAAGCCAATTTGAAACATAATACTTAGTTATCTTACAACCTTTGAAAAACCTTTTTCAAAGATAAAATGTACCTTCAAGATTGTGTAAACATTAATTAAATAAATTTATAATTACTCTTAAAACAATCGGTCAGTTGCGATGCCAATTATAATAGTCGGTATTCAAGGTTAACGACCTAATAGTGCCGTAAACGACTATGACAATTTATTAAGCATGAGTTTTTTTTATTGAGTTGTCAGGTTTTACCAGTCTGCGAATGAGATAATGTAAAAGGCGAAGTACCGAGATGTGTACAATAGTATAAAGAGTCATTTTTTTAATATATAAACCTAACAAGTGTCTGGTTACTTAGATACAGCGCCCCCATACTTCGTTCGAAAAATGTCTCTCTCTACGCTTTCATTAAAACAATTTGCCAAGTGACATTATAATTGTAAAGATATTATACAAATCATAAATTTAGAATTTAGATAGTCGCACTCCCGCATCGATCGTCTTCATTACATTTTCTTGGCGTTTGAAATAAGGATGTACTCACGGTCGAGACCGCCGATATACTTCATGGTGATCTCCGCGTGTCCCCAGACGGCGGACACGATAGGGTAGAGCGTTTTGCCACGCAGGCCACGCGCCGCGACGCCAAGGTAGCGGCCGTCAGCACAGAAGGCGAGAGTGCCCTCGTCCATGTCCAGCACCACCAGCAACCTGTCTGGTACGAGGAACTGTTCGTCGGGCCGCAGCAGCGACGGGTACGTCGTCCCATTGCCGCCCGTGCCTTTCGCGTTGTGGTACACCTGGAAATAACCAAGGTCGCCATTAGAATCTACTTTTTTATGAGTAGCACGGAGCCTACTAAGACTATTAAACGCGAATCAATTCAGTAATTCCTCTAAAGCTTCTGTCCTCGAAATGGTTTGGTGAAGACATGCGAAATTTAAAATAATTGTACAGAATATCTGTTCAGTGCAGTTAAGTGTTTACAATGCTAGAAGTACTTTAGTAGTGGCCAAGGAGCGGGTGTTAAGATTGATATGAAAATTCATTTCAAATACCCATGTTGTGGACCATTATTTTGAAAATCCAAATTAGGCAGTGCCATTTAATATGCGTCCAATATCTTTGTTCAATGCAACTTGGTCAAATTTCTTGGATAAGTGGTATACAACTCTTAAGGTCACCCAGCGGATGGGAGAATGATAACTGGTGATTCCATACGTGATAGAAACAAAAATGAGGTGAACCGACATTGTGGCACGGATTACTCCTCCGTAAGTGGCAGTGGGCGGAACTCATGGCGAGTAGAACTCATGGGCGTTGTGACGGAAAGGTTTTCGAATGGCAATTCTTTTTAGTAGGCAATCATAAAGTGGACTGAAGATTTGGTGAAGTTCGCAGGATGCCGTTGGAAGCGGAGAGCGCAGGTAAAATTATATTAAATATGGTGTAAGTGTTTAATGCTAGTGTATATTTTCACAATGAACATTTAGCTTATATGATAATTAAGTTTTTACATGACATTTTGTGAATATACCATTTCGCTAAATAAGAATCTTAATATTTTGTAAATGCGTCATTATGCAGCCTGGTTGAATGCATAATGTCATCGGTATCTCATTGCCCGCCTGTGGACATACACAGTGAACTCTTTCTGCGTGTCTCCTAAATATTATTCTCCTTATGAAGGTAAAATTCCTAATCATTTTGCCAACAACGGCAAAATAGGGCACAACATGCAAAATATAAACATTTGATTCGATATTTAGTAATTTAAATGTTTATACATGATATTCTTATTAAATAAACTGTATATTCTTAAATAACAATAACAACAGGGCATTCTTCCTATGATTGAAAGGCTTAGCACCTTTTGCAAGAACCGGTCATCGGATGAGTGTCACGAAAGTGACGCTAAGTCGTTAGGCACAGCTACATCAATCTCTACGGTGGTTACAATCCCTAAGTGGTTGGGTTTATTGTCCATTCTCACTACGGCGTCTTCAAAGTGTAAATGTAAGTTTTCATTCATACTGAAGCCTTGTATTCCGGTAGGGTCATTAATAGGCTGATGATGATACAATAATTAAAAAAAAATGTTATGTCGCTTGATTATGTGACAAGACAATATATCTTTGAATTTTGAGAAGTCAGGAATTAGTCAATTAGGAAACTTTGTCGACTTATTCCAGCAACTGACTTGTTCAATGGTGTGTCAACATGCTCTGATCATAAGTGTAATGAACGGCATGACAGAAAATAACAAAAGCCCTTTTAAGGTTTCATACTTCCACACAATTGGCTTAACGTAAAGAGCCAAGTTACGTTTAACTTTTTTACTTTGTGTTTATACATCAAAACTTTTTTATACTATGTGAATATGTGTTGAATGGAATCTAGTAATTAGCCTAGTCCAAAGTAAGGCTTGTGTTATGGATACTAGGCTAACAGATACACATAATATATGTATACATAGATATTTAATATCTATATAAATACATATAAATAACAATGACGTGCATTTGTAGCACGTATTAATCACACAAACATCAACGCTTCCATGACTCGACCCCAGAATCAACAGTGTGAAAGGCAGGATCGCTACCATTGCACCATACGGTTTTAATGGGATCGTCAAATTTTTTGTAGCATATTTTGTAATTATTTTGGTTGTATTTTCACTTTCTAACTACATTATTAGGCGAAACTATTAATAATTCATATTATATTCATTTTCTTTTCTTTATTTAATGTCATAAGAAAACAGGATACTAATAATGTTTATAATCCCAAGAACTAAACTATGATTCGCATAAGAGTGTAATGCCTAGTAATGTTAGCCAGCATGTAATTTTCTAGCCTTTCAGCTCTCCCTTCACACCTCACTGTAATAATAGTGACTATTGTTATTGCTATCTTCTGACAGACTGTATTATAGATGTAAGGCCGGTTTTAAACCAATTAAACCAATCGGTTTAAAACCATTTTAAACCAAAAAACCGGTTTAAAAACGTAATAAACCATTATTTTTAGGTTTAAAACCGTTAGACTTGATGATTGTGTTTTTCATAATAATAACTATTATATCTTGATTTTACCGAGGTAAAAACATTACGAAGTACCTACCTATAAACTGTGTAAAGTTTTTAAATTTGTTATATACAGATCGTGATAAATTTAGCAAGAATAGGGTTTTGATAACTCACGCGTTGCGGTTATTAGACTCGAGATGCGCTCACTTCCAGTTCCGAGTCAAATTATCATTCAAAAATGAATGATAATTTGACTCGGAGGAGGGAGGTGGTGAATCCTTTATGGATACTCCGGCCCGGCTTCGAAGTTATGTCAGACTCGTACTGACTAAACACCACCTGAGATTGGCTTCGCCTTCGTCTGAGGCGCTACACACCTAGGTCAGGATGCGCATAGAAAAATCGACCGGGTCCCAGAAGGGGAATCAGTCGACAATTGAGAGGACTGGGGTAGATCTGAAGGGTTTGTCGTGACTTTATTTTTGGCGGATTCCTATGCCTCTAAGAGGTGGTTCAGGTCGGCTGATAGCTGATTAGGTTGATCCGTCAAAACGGATCTAGGTTATCTGGACTGACGATTTGAGGAAGTGGAAGGTATATAGTCGGATGCGCTTCGGATAAGAGGACTTGAGTGGCTCTCTGACGTTTTAAAAAAACGATCAGAGGCCTTCGTTTAGAATTGTTGTAGAGTAGGGAGTGCGGATATACCAGGGAGCATTTGAAGATAATTTGATGTTATTACATTTCTATTTATACTTTTCGGAAGCTTCTGAACTAGGGAATCACATAGTGAGAAGATCTAACGGAGACCTAACATTGATATTTTTAGATTTATGGCCTATGGGTGAATCACCATGCACTGACGAGCACTGTAGGTATACTCGCGGCGGGGTGGCAACGGCGCGGCCTTAAAGACAACGTTGTCTGTTTCATGCGCAAGTAAAACGGAGGGCATTTTGTTGATGATTTCTTCTAATGGAGTGTGTAATGAATAATAGGTATATATTTCTTTTAAATATAGGTAAATAAATTAACACAACATCACATTGATCTAACTCCGAAATAACAAGCTTTAATTAAGTACCTACTTGTGTTACGGATATAAGAGTTATCTTCACTAAAATTATAAATATAGGTATACAAATAAATAACACCCAGATTCAGAACAAATACAATGTTCATCGCATGAGCACAGTAACTGTACCTACATAAAGAAACTAAAGTGTGTAGGTTAACCTACATACTACTACTTAAGTTGTCGTATAGTAGGTACCGATGTAAGTATTGTAGTGTAGGTAGGTAATTTCTATTTTATTGGCTATAAACTAATTAAAACGAAACATGATATGTCGTCAGGTGATCAAAAATTGCCCTTAATGAAGTGTAAAATACAGTTCTTTTATTTTTGTAGACAGGCAAGTTTTAAACCACATCAACCTTTTGAAATGGTTGAAAACTGGTTTAAAACCGCAAAAACTCATTAAAACGAAACATAATATGACGTCAGGTGATCAAAAATTGCCCTAAATGAAGTGTAAAATACAGTTCTTTTATTTTTGTTGATATGCGGGTTTTAAACCATTTAAACCTTTTGAAATGGTTGAAAACTGGTTTTAAACCGCAAAAATTGGTTTAAAACGTTTTAAACCGGTTGATTTACATCTATAGACTGTATTCTGTATACAGAAGAAAATTATGTTAAAAAATTCTACAGCATTCTCATTGCTGTGCCGAAGGAAATTTATGCTTAATAGATTTTAGTACCTAAAATATATTAGAATATAGAAAAAAATTAGACCTAGGGGCCATTCATTTATTACGTAAGACGATTTAGGGGGGGAGGGGGGTCGACCATGTCTTATTTTTTCTTACAAGGGGGTGGGAGGGAGTCTCGATAGTTCTTACGTAAGATCAAAAAAATGCACAAAGTTAAAATGATACTTTGAAAAATCACGGGAAACCAAACGTGTATTCATTTTTGTCGTTAGATTCTTACGTAATAAATATTAAACAGGGGGGGAGGGTGTCGATCTACTCTTATTTTTTCTTATAATAGGGGGGAGGGGGTCAAAAGCTAGCGAAAATAGTCTTACGTAATAAATGAATGGCGCCCTACAATTAACTTATTATTATTATATATTTAACTATAACAGTCCAAAAACATCTATTTGGCATAATAATAAACTACTTGTGCGTTAGGAGTTCATGCCAATGGAGTTTGGCCAAGGTCAATCAATTTTGCGAAATAAAATTAGGGTAAATTATTTCAGGCGAATCGAAAGTACCCAAATATTACTCATATTGATAATTATAGATCGGAATAGTTTGTTTTTTTTTTCATGTATTTTATTGATGATGATAGCCGACCGGATGCGATATCTATTTTAATAAAAAAATGTTCAAAAGGTAAATAATCTGCTTAATGCACTCCTAATGTAATGAAATTAATAATTCTACCCCACATAGTATAATACATCGTAATATATACATTCCGATCTGTGGATCGGCAAAATAAAAATATTTCCTTTTATAGCTTTTTCTACACAGGAGTTAGGAACTTGTTTAAAAATCAGATTTTTTTTTTTACTCTTTAAAATTTAGAAAATATAAGGTTTACTTCTAGTAAATGTTTAAATCTGGTGTGGTGAAAAATCTTTTTAAGTTTCATACATCATAAGGGCTATGACCCTTGGTAATTGGGACCATCTTTTAATAACTTATTAACTTTTTCGAACAGCTCCATGGTCCAGTGTGATGTGATAAGGATACCAACCTTATTTCTGCCCAAATCCCAACCCCAGCTCTGGTCCGTCGCACCAACTAGGCTCTGATAGCCCACCGAGTGGAGGGGTGCGTGTGCGGTCGCGACGCCGACCACCGCGTGTGTGCCGCGTTGCCGCGCCGGCCACACCACTTCCCAACAGTGGAGTCCACGCGAGTACCCAACTCGCCCTCTGATGCAGTCTGTGCTTTGTGCGACAGGATGCCGGTGAAACGTTAACGCGTCCTCTTCTTTTACAAATATGTTTAGTGATCTGGAATTACATAAAGTTAGTATTATTTAACTATTTCATCTAATTTCCTGGTTATAATAGTAGTTTATGATACTGTTGCATAATAAGGGTTCTTATAACATGAGTGTGTTTTAAAAAAACGAGCCGTAGGCGAGTTTTTTTATAGTATCACACGAGTGTTATAAGACCAAGTTATGTACAGTGTCATACACTACTTTATCTACTCTCATACTATAATACGAAAAACAATGTTGCAAACAAAACCAAACTTTGTTTAAATATTAAAAAGATTTTTTAAATGTCAAATGTTGGCGCCAAGGTGCAAACATCGATTGTGAATGCGTGTTGCGTCGTCGGGGACTCGTTCATTGAAACCTTTTTAAAGTAGAGGTTCAACCTCCTTGGTCCAGCTGGAGGTTGTATAGGTGTATCGTTATGATTAAAAAGTTATATTATGATACAGGTGTCCATACAAGACCTGTATCGTAATTAAACTTTTTTTTTTATTATTTTTGGCCTGTACGTAATGTTTGTCATAAGCATTTTGTTTTCAGTTTTAGAATCTTTGTATTATAGTATCAGAGTAGATAAACATAATTATATGTCACATAAACAACATTTCTACGATTCTAAGCTTAGTAAATATACAAATAATTACACCGCTGAGAAAATTTAAGTTTTTCGGTACTGAATCGCATCGAATCGTCATCACAGATATCGCTACGAGAATAAGTACTTAAGAGTATAATTACTCAAATAAGTGCTTATAACTACATAACTAAGTTTGTCAACTGTTTTTAAAACACTTTAAAAATGAAGCTGGGTGTAGTTTCTTTGGTTAGAATTGGGTTGCGAATATTGCTATCAGGATTTAAAAGTTAAAATCAAATCATGATGTCGGTCTGTATCGAACTGCTCAACATTTAGTTTTATTAGTTTAGGTTTTTACACTTTTGAAGTGACGTTCAGCGTTAAATTTATTTTTACTATAGCAGAACGGAGCTGAGATCAATGTCCGCGACATCCAACAATAAGATCTGTCGACACCTTTTCCGGTGGAGGAATCCGATTGAGTCATCCGAGGTAGTTGCGAACGCGGTAGTCATTGTTGCTGATGGGCCAATTAGTGGCTGGTGAAACAACCGTTTAAGTGTAGTCTTTGTAATTCTGCAGCAATCTAACGATTGTCTTGAGGATGATTAACATTCGAGGTTTTAGTGAAGGTTGTGATCAGTCCTTTCAGACTGATGCTTGGTCTGTTTTTAGTCGTTATTTAGTTCTTTGCCTTTTTAAATAAACCACCCCTTAATATAATGATTAGAAGAAGTCTGTCGATTAAGTGATGCACTTTATTTCGCGATCGCGACATTTATCACTTAGAAGGGTAGTAAAATAAACTGACCATAAAAGCACGTATCCACTTTGTTATGACCTCTTGTAACGTCAGCTTGTCAGAAACTCAAAACCGTTTTCAAGCTGCCTCTAAAAATGTAGAGTATAAGAAATAGTTTTTGTGCAACGATTGTTATAAACGTAAAACGATTGTCGTTTGACGTTTATAATATTAAGATATTAATATAGAGAACAGACAGCTAATCCATCAAATTTAGCCGGTACAAATGTCGAAACTACTGGCTCTGATCCGTTCAAAATAACTAGTACAGATCAAATATGCGACTCTGAATTCAACTCCACAGTCAAGTTTGTGACTGTGGAGTTGAATGACGATTCCTGACCGTGACGATACCTCATCACTACCAGAACTTCTTTGTTTTGACTAAAAACCCCACGATCTATCACTCGCTCGTATTAAAAGCCTTCGATTTTAATGTCACTGTCATGTTCTGGACGCAACCCCGAATTTCTGGACGCAGTACCGCGATGAGGTACCTTATCATACCAATTTACTACATTTTGATTTATACATTGATTGGGTATGACTGCTATGTGATGTTGGGAAGCTTTGGTAAATATTGAAGTATCTCTTGTGCCGTTTTCCCACGTGTGCGAGAGAGAGGCAAACGAGTAATTGATGTTAGTTGCCATTGCATCCCGTAATTAGGGAATGTAGTCTCGAAAGAAATTTAAATTTCACTGTTTGCGGTACTGGACATTTCATCGCACGGGATACAGGTATTTGTTGCAATGTAGGAAATCTCAAATGAACCATAAACCATCAACATTTGAAAAGGAATAGCACTGGGAAATGCTTTTTCTGCTTAAACTAATTATTGAGGCGGTATAGATTTTGCTTTTCATTTCACCTCGCACAAAATTTTATTCCATATCAAAACCTCGAGTAGCACATACGTAAGAATCCCGTTCGATTTATGACTGAGAATGGCATCCCGGTATATGCAATACTCGAAATTCACAGTGGGTGAACGCAAATTGCGCCCCAGACCGAAATGGGTACACTGATGATGATGATGAAATTAATTGGCGTACTCACCTATCGTCCGGGTTCCACGCATGCTTGAGCTGTTGCTCTGGATGCGCGGGCGGCGCGTCCAATAGCGCGTCTAGACGCGCGGGCCGCGGCGGCTCGGGCGCCAACTCGCGGGCCACCACCGCCTTAAACGGCGCCGTGCAGTCGCGCGACACCGACTTGACACCGCCGGAGAGCTTTTGCCCCATGTTCATGCCCCTGCAGCGAGTGCGGGCGCGCTTCGGCAGCGCCTTGAGGCCGCTGCGCCGCGCCTCTTCTGCGCCGCCGCCGCCGCCGCCCCCGCCCCTCACTGAGCGCACCCCGCTCTTGTACCTGTAAATAACAAGGGGTAAGAGTTATAACAAGTATTTGTCATAAAGATTTGATATATAACAGCTATATCAATTGATCAACAGGTTTCATCAATTCCTTTAATAATTTAAATAAAAAAAAAAATCGTACCACTAAACACCTCAACATGAAAAATAAAAATGAATTCGAATAGTGCTCCGCTTCAAATTTTTTCACTTAAATGAGTTGTCAGTTAGCTCTCTATATTCTTGTGAACAAATGGTTACTACTTATATACAAAAATAATTAATATAATAAAATCATTCCTTGTGTGAAATGAAATGTTTGAATGTTTTCTCATGAACTTGCTCTGAATGTAAACTAGCGATATCAAAATAAGTTAAGCTATGAGCAAATGCGAACTAGTAACGCGGTATGTAATCTTAAATCAATATAAATTACAGAACATTTTAGCCCCTAAGAATTCACTTGAAGGCCACAACCAGGTCAGACACCTCACGTTAAGTAATGACTTGGCCTTGATAACAAATCACTTTTAGAAGCCTAACGATGTTTAAAATGATTTTTCGACATCCGTAGCAGCATCAACAACTCGATATTACATTTAATCAAGTTGTACGTGTAACTTTATCGTATAGAAAGGTTATCGAGAGTCATGTATCCATGATAGCAATTACGTGTTCAATTTGTAATAATTATTTAGTTCTATTGTGGAAATCGGCGGAACCGGTTTTAATGTTAGTGAGTGGCACGCGTGTCGTCACAGCAGATGCTTGGGCGTCGGCGGCGGAGTAGCCCGCATCTTATGTAACTAGCGCCCGTCTAACCGTGAAAGTCACCGCTCAAAAGCCAAGGTTAACGTGGCCCTGGAGCCTCTTTCAAATACATGCGAATGTTCTATGACCGATGCCTTGATTGCTATTTATTTATACCCTTGACCATGACGTCATGTAATTACAAGGCAAATCTTTGTATATGCGGACGGAGTAGGTAGTTTATCTTCAAGCTGCTTCGTTTTAAGTTCCCAAATAAATTGTAAACGTTGCAAAACCGAAACGAGTGTTTGAGAGGAAATAGTTGCTAACCAATTTAGCAAGTAATTATTGTCATTGCGTTTGGGGTTCGTGGTTTTAGCGGTAAAGCTGCGTGCATGGTGGGAAGAGACGCCTAGAAGGCATGCGAGCCACAAGGCCGTCTGCCTTTCCGTTGCCTAGAGCGGCTCTGCGACAAAAGCGGGAAGTGAAAGGCAGTGAATGTGTCCCCTCCTGTGTCGCGTCGGCGCACACCAACATCATTGTTTAAAAGCCACGTTCCTAGAATGGCGGCCGCTTGACACTTTTGATATACTGAACTTGAGCTGCCTTGATGTACATATTTATAGTATAGCCTGATCGAATTCAACATATTAATATTTGGACGCTCACCAGATATATTTATAGATTTTTCTATGAACGTGATGTATAAATGTCGTGCAGACAAATGAATGAGATTTAAAATAGCTTTGTTTAAACATAGTTCATTGATCTCTCTTTACGTTGAATGTAATGTGCTACGGCCGTTGAAATTAATATAAATATTGTGTTTTCAATATTGAATAATGACTAGAGACTATTTTATTAAAAATTGTAGCGGATCCCACCGATAGCTGGTTTTAATCGTCTTCACGTGGCGCCATCATTAGTAAACAAACAGATAGGGCACGTGTTGTCATCGGAATGACGTCAACGATGAACCCAGTTGTTCCACGTGGATTTAGCATTAATTCCTATTCTAAAGATAATGGGAAGCCTTTTCTACCACAGGATCAATAAGTATGTATGTTGTAAGTATGTACGTGTGTTGCATTTACTCTTATTTGGTGTGTTGTTGGGTGTACAAATAATTTCGTTGCGGTTAAAAAGGTCTAGATAAAATAGTTCTTAGATGTTGACACATAAGTGACTGGTGATATCACAAAAGCTACGTGTCGTAGCGAGGTGACGGGCGTGGGAAACTGGTCGTTGCAGTTTGTCATTCCAGTCAAACGTAGAACGTCCTTTTAAAACGTAGAATTGGCGGGTGCGGCGGTTACGTTCACGTTGGTGAGAGGTGAATGGAACGAGCATTGCTAGGCCAAAAACTTTAACGCTGCCAACGCACCCGAACAATGAAATAGCATAGTGACGTGCTCCGGCTGGACGTCACACAGGCAAGTACGTGTGTCAAGACTAAATACAATAAAATCCTGGGACGGTCATTAGCGAAGAAAATAAAATAAAACTGAATAAAGAGTTATTATTATACGCATGTTTTGTGGCTCCTTGGGGTTTTAGGAAGCTTCGACGGAGCACGTTTTGTTGTCTCAAATTAGCTGGAAGTTTCGCTATGATACATCTGGCAATCGTAGTCATGAACCGAACAATTGATGTCATGAAGTCGACGACTTATCGCTCATAGTATTAATGCCAACATGTCATTGACTCTTTCAAAGGCGACTATTTCCAATGCCATTTCGTGAATCATACTATCACATACACCTGTAACGTAGTTTTCATGAAGTTTACTTATTTCTATTGATGTGATTGTGATCTCTTATAGGATTAAAGATCTTAAAAGAGCTAGAATTGTTGATCGTTTGGCGAATTCAACCTCTCTTCAAGAAGACTTTGTATTAACACTGGTAAATATTTTCTTATGCACTTTTCACAAAAAGGAATACTGTCATTATCAAATATTAAATTCAGGAGGAGGAGAATAATGCAGTCAATTCTATAGATGATTTAGGTGTAACACTTGATACCGAGCTCAACGTTTACAAGCACATTAGCAAAACAACTGCTTCAGTGTTCTTGGTTTGGTGGCTAGAATTTGTAAAGAGGTCACACATTCGTCGACTATTAAGGCATTCTGTCAGTTAAGTCAGATTTTGATTTGACTATTGTGGTGTTGTTTAGTTGCTGTTTCACGAAATTTATTCAAGCACGCTTCAAAAAATACAATCTCAACATATCAAACTAAATATTAAAGCATCTTCACTTATAGAGAAAGACATGCTCAGTTGTCTACGCTGAACTGTATGTAGTGTTATTCTTCTTTCTTAATTTGTTAACGGTCGAATCTGATTCCACATTATTATTATTTGATTTATTATATTTATATATTTAAAATTAAATTCTTGCTTAACGTAAATAATTTTTCCTCGACATTCTTCTTTTGGAACTCAAATCGATAATAACCAGAATAGAAAAAAAAAATTATAACACTATCTGACTAGGTACCTAAAATTAAATTAAATAATGAGGTTTTTATATGTTTTTTCTTTTTTTTCTAGTGTCACTTATCATCACAGCCAAAAGGTTTTTAAGTTACCTGCTTTGAACTACATGTTTTGAAAGTTAATAAATAAATAATTGCAATAAATAAATTTGAGTAGGTAGATCACGAACAGACTCGACTAAACTGCTTACGATACTTTTATGTTGCATGCTAATAATAGAGATTGGTTCCAAGTAGAGCCAATAAGAGAATGTAAATCCATGCAATTTACGTTTTAAAATACGTTTATCTTTCCGAATTCGAATATATGTTAATTTGTAATATATTGTTGAATTGAGGCGTTCGAAAAGTATGAGATGGTCTAGGTCTATCAATTACAGGTAACAAACCTGTGACACTTATTCTAGTTCGAGTGAAACAACTATTCCAGCTGCCTGTTATATTGGAACTTCAGAAGAAACATTCTAACAATTCGATTAGTTTTAGTATTTTACTGTCACGAAAAATTAAGAGATTTTGAAAACTATGAAATGCTAATATTAAAACAGTTTTGTAGAAAATAATATTTTTGAGGATATACTTTTTTATTTTGCTGGATTTGTTCCAATTTAGGACATAGGATAGGTTTCATTTATAACAGCAATGCGTGGCTGGGTCAGCTAGATTATGATTAGTTTTTGAGCTGAAGACGGGAAATAATCCTCGATCGAAAACTTTACATTATTTAACCAAAAAAATTAACAATATATGTTTTTATGTTCATTGATGTAAGGTGGTACTATGCTGCTTCATGTATTTATAGGAATTGTCGAATATTGTACATAAAGTTTGTGATTAAAACTTAATAAAATATTATGTAAGTGCCTAACTAATATTATATCTAAAATAAGACTATTTTTTTAAAAAAAGAGGGCAGAATGAACTAGTATCTAAAAGTCCATTTTAATTACTTATTTTTATTTAAAAAAAAAGTTAAAAACAATGAAAAGGTCAAGGTAGCAATTACACAAAATACTGATTGGCAACGTTTAATTTGGTAAACAAACAAAAACGAAATCTGCGAGGTAAATTGAAACGTTGTCCTGAAACTGAATTGAATACCGAACGAGTCTGTGGAGGGCGGATTAATTGTTAATTGAATCACAGCACATACATTTATTATTAAAACTCTGACATGTCAAACTGTGCTTAATTGTTGAAATGGCGGGAAATTGTTTGAACATGTGACGTATTTAATTTTTTTTTATAATTGTGTTCACGTTGCTAACGAATGCGTTGAAGTAGAAATGGTGTCGACTGTCGACACACTTGAATACAGAAAGCTTTCTGTATTAATGGTAAAGGTCATTTTGTAAAACATCTCGACCTGACCATAAAAGGAAACATCATTTATATAATTATGACCACATTGCAAAGACAATTTACAGTAATATTAAATGCAGTGCCAGTATTAAATAGGATTCATAAAATTTAGAAATACCGGTAAAACTGCTACATTGCCTGAAAGTCGGATTGTCGCCAAAACCATTCGTACAACGCGCTTATACAAAAGTTTCGCAAAATTGATAGTTAAAGTTAGTAATCCCTTTGCGATCTGATAAGCCTCGGGGTACAGTTTACTTATCGTATGTCAAATATTTAATGTTTATACGTGTGTGGGAGCAAGTCAAGATAGATAAGCTGTAAAATTTTAGAATTATCTACATTACAACTTACAAGTTAAACCTGAATGTAAAGAAACAAGGGTGATGCTAAAGTTGATGGCAAATTAACTATTTTAGAAGTATTCCATAGATTTAAAGACATTAATAATTATAAATAATCAGCAATGACACGTTGGTAATAACAAATATATAAACTTTGCGCCGATTCCAAAAGCGTCGTCAAAATGTTAAGCTGATAGCGATGAATTAAAAATAAACAAATCTAAAGCAAAGTAACGAACGTGTAAAGGGAAAAGATGAATGAGTATTTTTTTTTATCGGATTAAGGAACTAATCTGTTCAACTAGTTTCCTGACTTAGAATTAAGTCGACCGTTCATTGATAAATTTCGAATTTCTTGCCGGTTCATTTGGCTTGCGGTCAGTCCTCGACACTGTCTCTGATTTTAAATAACAATTAAATAATCGTCAGGGCGTGTCGCTTCAACCTTGTGTTGGCGTGTTGCAACTTACTACTGCGTGTCAAGGAAAAATCCACTTAGCAGTTTCCCTGGCCCCGAACGGCGGCGACTTGAAGTTCGCATGCGTAACAATTAAACGATTTTTCCTATTTTATTCTAAAACAGGCACAATAGTCACTGTCGTTGTATTGCATTTAAAGTGTTTCCAAGCTCTATAGAATAATTAACTATGATAAGCATGATTACCTTTTCCATCATACGTTTTATGATCAAGAACTTGAATACTTATATCTCTGTAAATAACACATAGAAATAAAACATTTAACTAAGGTCTTGGACTTGACGATACTAGCGGCAGATACCTAAGTGGTTGTTAATTATATATAATTACACAGTTTGAAATCAAAGTACGGCGGTGCGATAATTTGTTTTATATATGGAAATTAAAAATTTCGACGGATACCACTAAGTCATTTCATCCCCATATAACACAAAGTATTATAAAAAACTCCCAGAGCTACTTAAAGTCATTTTTAAACACGCGAGTTGTTAGCGCACGGTCGATAGTATGTACAAGACTTTGTATGCATGTTATTATTAGTACAGGAATGATATAAAGCGATGATACCGCCGGTGGGCAACGATTACATAACCAGCGTGGATCGGCGCGCGCGCTGCCGTCATGTCAAGGATGTGTTACCTCTGGCAAACGGAGCCATTGTGCCACGGTCACCTGCATCGTGCTTAATTCCATTTCTGCGATTTATTTTGATAAGATTCAATATTTTTGCTTAATCTCAAATGCCGCTAATTCATTTTAATAGCAACTAAGATATTCCACATAAAGCAACTGTCTATATGTTTAGCAGTTATTCTTAGAGGAATCGTTAATATTTAATAGCTTTGATGTACCCTTCAGAGATATTTTAATTAAGTTGTTCCTGAAAAAGCAGTTAACATTAATTAATCGTTACTATTTTTGTTGATCTTCATGGAATTAAAAAAAAAATGATAACCATATCGAGAAAAACGCTTCGGTAGAAATTTATACAACTGTTATGAAGCCAAACAGAGCGAGAAAAAAACTTTTTAGCCTAATGGTGACATCTAGTGACGGACAAAGGTAATTGTAAATTAGCAATAAATAAATAAATATTTCTTACATTCACACCAATTAGTCTAGCCCAAAGTAAGCACTGTAAGGTTTGTGTTATGAATACTAGGGTAACGGATAGACATATACATATGATACATAGATATGTAATATTCATCATACTAACATCTGCCCCTTCCGGGATTCGAACGCAGGATCATCGGTGTGAAAGGCAGGATCGCTACCGTTGCACCAAACGGTCGTCAATAGAAGTTAGTAGTTAAAATAAAGTAATGATAGCTAATATGTGCCTCTAGTTCAGTCATGATCTTGATATTGTAACGATCGAAGGCGTGAAGATAGTTGTTTCGATTAAAATTGTTCATGCATGAGTAATGGTTAGTATTAATGCACAGAACGATATTGTTTGTTCATTAGCGAGGTGCATAGTCGAGCTCAGGTCGCATGCGCCGGTAGTCGAGGACCTTGACTGCAATGCGCGCGCGGCGTAGCGTGTCAAGGGAGCGCTGCTTTCGCCGCCACGCCTGTGTCGAGCCTAGATAGACCCGAAACCAGTCGAAAATGGTTAAAAACCACTTTTAACAGTACATTACCCCTTGGCATTTGTTAAATATTCAACTGAGAATAAACCAATTAATGAAAATGGGTTTTCAGAAGTGTAAATTCAACATCGATACACAAAACGAGAATCATGTTTGTATTAAAATAATACGAATAACGGCGAAGGCGAAAACAATTAACACGCGACCTTCGTACTAGGAGTAGTCGAGTAGGTCTTAAACGTGTCGCATGAATTATCTATGTACGTCGTTATAAACAAAATAGAGATCCAATATGTAAATGCAAAATGAAGTAAATAGGATATGTACGGTTTATAAATGTAACTGTAGAGCGAAATTAAAGACAAGAGTCCTGTTACAAAGAAGTGTAGACAAGACAAAGCAGAGCAATCTTCTAAGTGGTTAAAGAGCCGGTCCGTAAGAACAAAGCTTTTCGACCCCCGCGCCGTCGTCACCGCCACCGCACCCTCTGATAAGAACGCCCGCCACCTCTAAATGTCTTTAGCTGCGTTGAATAAGCCAAGCGTTTACGTTTCAATGGGTAACCAAGCAATAGCTTCGACCTATATCACTACGTACGTACGTACATTTACTGAGAAATTATAAAATCGTAATCAAATTTATTCATGGCATTACGAAAACAATTCCATTTCAACTTTTGGGGATTATCCTGTAAATATGTTTTTTTGATGAAAGCATTTATGTAGAGGATGTACAAAACTCGTACATTTTTTTTGCCAATAAGTAATGACAATACATATTTCAGTTTGGAACAATCTGCTATTAAGTAAAACATAAGAGTATAATGAAATATTCGTATTATTGCTTTTATTTTTTATTTATATTTATTTACTGAATATTAGACAACAATTGATTTTTTACGCAGTTTTTCATTTATTTCTCACAGACCTTACAATAGGTACTCTTAATTCATTACGATTTTAATTATCTATATGCTACATATAAAGAAACGCTTAATTATGCCTTAACGTGTAATATACAAAATGAACGTAAGGATAAGAATTTGTGTTAGCTTCTCAAACGGGTTTTCAAAATTTAGACTTACAACATTAAAATTTCAATTTCTATCATAAAAAGAAAATTATTTATATTACATTTTTATTATTACCAAACCGATCTTATTTTGACGTCTTTGTCGTAACTTCCTAAACTGATAAATGTAGTGCTGAGCTCAATAGAGTTCTTCGGAACAATTCTAAACTATCATCTTAACAAGTCATGTTGAAATACTGTCGCCGTGTCTGGAATTTTTGTCGCTATTCAATCTAGCTAACAAAACGATCAGCCTAAGCATTTTGAACAACACTACCTTGAATTTAAATTAATAAAAATGTACCGTAAAACCGACTGGGGTAGAATACCTATTAATGAAATAATAAGTGGAAATAGTTCAAGGTCAAAAAGTTCAAGCTAAAATTAATGAACGATAGCGTTAAGTTTTCACATTAGATAATTATACATCTTATGCGCTAAAAATAGAAATACTAAAATTTAATATTTCATGAAAAAACCCTAATTAAAGAAGTCGTAACTGTGAAAAAAATTGTATGTACATGTTTCATTCGTATCGTACGATCGGATCTAAACAATTTGCAACAAAAGTAATGGAAGTCCACGTAGGAGCAGTGTTCCTGCCTGTCAGTAGCGTTCGGGTGGGACAAGGAAGAGTCAACGAAGGGTGCCGACGACCTGAATTATTCATGTGCTCGTACCTCAGCCGTCAGCTCGTCGTAATGTGCGACTACACCAGTACCTCCATCAGGGAAAGTAGCCTTAACTTTGGAAATACTAATAAGCATTTTAAAGGCACGAAAATTTTAGTGTCTTTGCATACAAATTACAAAATTATGTAGAACATTATCATGGCTTGTTACAAATTTTAGAGAATATGAAATTTTTGCTCGTTCCTAATTTTGTTATCATTATTCTTAATGTTTTAATTAGAATGAACACCAGAATCCTGTTCTATTTGATGATAAAAATTTTAAGATTCGTATTGATCGTATTAAATTATACGATTAATACGTGTTTCGTTAAGGAATTTCTGCAATAACTCACTTTGAAATTCCTATTTAGGATTTTTTTATTTTCTTGGAGCGTGTTCTTCTGGAATTCAAAAACGTAGTATTCAAAGTAGGTAGATGGACGTTTTATTATGGCATACAATAATTTTATTAAAGTACGGTGATTTAGCAACTACTAGATTTGAAATAAGAAGGAAGCGATAGTAAACGTGTTAATAAGTCGAATAATAAAAGATCGTTTGTTACCTATAGTATTTATGCAATTGGGTTAAGTTGGAAACTTTGGTGAAATGCCGGGGGGGAAAACCAAAAAAAGAATCTTGCGATAAAATACTTAATATATTACTAGCTGACACGGAAACGCGTTGCTATGGTAACTCGTATACAATGGAAAAAGAGCGGACAGACAAACACACAAACAATAAATTTGTGTTCTTAGATTATAAATAAATTTTGTAACTCCAAAAGTTACAAAAGTAATTTTACTAGTAGTCGCTCAATTAGGAAATAACCACTTGAATATCAACTTTTGAAACACTATCACTAACGAAAAGGAAGTGTTCAATCGGATTCAGCCACACAACCTTTTTATTTTAACAGTTTACAGTTAAAATAGGACAATAAAGTCCCTAAAGGCGGGAAACCAAAATCGATCTTTGTAAATTGAAATAACGGATTATACTTTTTTTACTTAGAATGCAAGACTTTATAGAACAAAAACTTGTTCATATTGCAAGGTTTCTCATCTTACACGCAGCTGTAATTCCCAAAGACCACGATTTCAGTTTTTGATGAGTTCATAATTTAATACGCAAAAGATCAATCAAGAAAAAAAAAGCAATATTCCTTGATTCTTTTTTTATTCAAAACATTTATTTAAAGCAGTTTTCAAATTAAATAAAATATTTTCGATAAATGAAAATTTCAAGCACGCAATCTATTTATCATCCGACTTAACATAATATTAGTAGTGTATTTGTATTTAAAGTGTACTGAGTATTTTTTTAGTAGTTTACTTAAGTGAGAACTCTAATCTGCGCTGAAAAAGTAAAAAGCAAAAGTTAAACCGGCTGAAAAAAATATTTGATTATTTGCTTTCCCCTTAATGCTTTTTACCCATCGCTTTTCGGAGGCATGTCTATATTAATAAATACGTTTGAGGTCATTGAACCTAAATCAATCTAGGTAGATTGAGTTGGTACTCTAATATCTGCTAATAACTGATTTTAATTTTTCGATTTCATATTTAATTAAGAAGTATTAGAAGCAAATAATAGTTACAACTGCGAAGGCAAATGTGGTCCAGAATAAACAAATTGAATGCTGGTGAATCGGAAATCAGTGAATGAAAAATGGAACGTTAATAAATATTGAATGGAATGTTTACACATATTGTTAAATAAAGAATAGAATTTTATAAAACACACTTAATACTGACCTAAATCCAATAATTTAACCAATTCAAGAGTGTGATAGCGATTTCTTATCATGAAGTAATACATACATTCACCAATTTTTCATACAACTTATAGTCTTAAGACAAAATCACGTTTAACGACTAGCACGATAGAAATCACTTCTTCTATTTAATACTCTGACAACTACGAAATAATTTCATTTCTCAAAGCGTTTTTGAATGGCTGGTTAAGATAGCGCCTGAAGGACAAGGAAAAAAGGCGGAGAGTTTTATTTGTTCTCTAAGGATCAACAATGCGGCGAGACTCGACTTAGTAGAAACCGGTATGAAACGTGGCGTGGTTAGATCAAATGACTTACGCCTGTCGTTTGTAACTTCAGTATCATTCCTGGAAGTGATGGCGTGCAGGTAATATAATAAAATTAAAGAATTCAAATACATTTTTGGAAATTGATCTTATTTTCTTTGTTTTATTAACATTGTTTCATTTGTTTCAAGTAAGTGGCTAAAGCTGAAATAGTAACTTTTATTATTGTTATTCAATCCAAGAACAATGGTGAATATTATTAACTAGCAAACCCGGCTATCACTTGTCCATGCCAAATGGATAATGCAGAAGCGTGGATGCAAAAAAAGTGCAGGGATGTATTGTATGAGCAAAAATGCTATAAATAAAAGAGAATACAAAAGGCAGTGGATGGTATGGCGTATGTGTGTTGGGTATGGGGCTGAGAGTGGGGTCAATGACACGCACCCCGCCCTGTAGTAGTAGGACACAGACACAGGACGTGAGTCACTCGTGGGGTTACCAGCTGCTGACGGCAAAAACCACCCTTGCAGTAGCTAGAGCCACGCGTGTTGCTGCATGTGCCGCTCTTTATTTTACATTCTAATTAACCATACATTTTACTGTTCCACAAACTGATAAACATAAAAGTTCGGAGGAAACCCGAGGGTCGATATATTTTCAATTTAATAAGTAACATGACTGAATTACAACTTTCTAGAAATAGTTATTTTAGTATGATATGAATAAACGATTTTATATGTGCAGCAATGGTGCCGCTATCAAGCCAAAGGATTTATGTTCCTGTGGCACGCAGGCCTCCCATGATGTTATTATGCTGAGAACTACGAACTTTCCTTAGCCAGATATAACTTTTAGAATATCATATGATATAAATACATATCAACCGAAACTTGTTTCACGGATATTGCATGTATTTACATTGGTATGAAACAGCGATGATGTAGGGAGTGAAAGCGGCAACATATGCTGGCCTCATTCGCTTTATGAAGTGTGGATCTCGACGCCATATGGTATTACAGACAGCTGATTCAATTTTGGAAACTTATACTATCTGTATGTAACAGATAGTCGAAATGTTGTTTTTGGGATAAATTCTACATTATGGATTTCAATAGTTAGAATGATCAGACGTTATATTATTGTTTCCATCAAAATCACAGAAAAATAATATGTAGTGATAAATAAGGAAAAACATTATCAACAACAACATCTAATATAAAAATAACAGTTCAAAGTAGAGTGAAAAAACGCAAGTTTTTATATAAAAAAAAATTATGGTATTGTGCTTTGTCGTAAGATTTTGCGTCGAGGGGCGAAGTACCGGACAATCGTCCTTCACCTAGGACTGGCCGGTTGGGCATCGATCCTGTGTAGGTGCCCCGCCTGACGAGTATATTTATAGATTGTACTTGAGTACTCGACTGTGTACCATATCTGCGAGTTCGACTTATGAGAAAGACAGGACAATGCACCATCAACGTTAGCATTTCAGACGCGTTGTAAGGCAAATTATAGATTTATTATGAAGCGTGTCAGTTGCGTGACTCACATCGTTAACTACCAAAAGTTTGAAGGCGGAAACTCGCTAACCAATGACGTAATGTATTGTAGTTATTCATTACAACGAGATCGACGTGAGAACAATTGCTTCAAGTAGAAGGCAAGCATTGGCTGTGTCGCGATTGTTTTTATTTGTATTCCCATGCAAAAGCGTCTGAAGGGAGTAAGCAGCGAGGCGTCAATAACCTCGTCTGTACGGATCGTGGAGGTTGCAATAAATACGACATCGACGGCGCTGGAATGGTCAAGAGCCTTTCAAGGCCAGGAGGCGAGGCGGGGAGTGTGTTTGCGCCCCACATCTGCGATTCTGCGTCCGGGCCCGGCCGGATCGCTGTTGTCGACATTCCACCAGAAAGAAGTTGCTCATGCAACAACTGTAGCATAACTAGCTACCTACTGCTGACCGTTTATAGAGATGATGGTGCAACACAGAATAAGGACACCGCGTTAATGAAACCATTGTTATGAGGCGAATTAAACGTTGTCAACACAGATTGTGAAATAATTCACAAGATTTTGTAGGCTAGATTATTTACGGCCTAATAGCATCTGATAACAAATATGAAAAGGTTTGGAACCTTGTGACGGCTTAAAAAGAAAATCGTGACCGTCAATTTTCGTTGCGATTACGTGTGCTTGGGTTGCTAGATTCGTTGTTTGTTATCAAGGTCGCACATTTAACGACTGACTTGAAAAAATATTATGGTTTACCTAGAAATTACTAAATCTATTCCAATTGGATAGTCCATATCTAAACTTATTTGGAAAATTTAAGGTTTCAAATATTTTATTATTAACTTGACGTTATGTTGAACAAAAATAAATTTTACAGAAAAACACAGCATTTGTGGTCTCAGCAAGTATAACGAGTTAAAAAGAGACGGACACATGTCACTCCTCGAGAGGATTCAACAAAGGATCGTTCGATTGTGACAGGAAGCATGGTACTATGTTCGCAACTCACCGCAGATCGAGGAAACGCGCGGCCCTCGTTCTCCTATCACAGGACATGTCGTCTGTCAGCCGATTCACTTTTATTATCACTTCACTAGCTAACCACCACCATGCTTGCGGTTCAAGCGCGTGCGTCCGCGCATCACATACACTACCACTGGCGGCGAGAGAGCGCGCGCACTGAGTTATGGCCGGGCGGAGCGCGAGGTACCTGCCGTTTCCGCGGCAGCGCGACGAAGCGGAGGTGCGCATCGCGGCGCAGGCGCAGGTATACGCCGGGGGGGCAGCCACTCTCCGCGCCATGCCGCCAGCCGCCACCAATGCTGCCGACCCGATGGCAGTCAAAACAATCCTGATACAACCTTAATACTTCGGGGATCTGGCCCTTCGTATATAATGCGTTCTAAAACCATGCTTGACCGAGAGACTTTATTGTTCAAAACTAACAATATGTCTAAATATTTTTCAAAATGCTTAAAATTAGTTAAATGAACTTATTCATTATTATTCGTCCATTTCGAAATGATGAAAATTCGTTTCCTAAAAATGAGACTGGTCATTCAACATATACATACAATTTTCATGTATTAAAGCATTCGTTAATTAGCTTTCAATCGTCAATCAACATAATTAATGTGAAAAAAAGGTTGCATGAGGAAGTGTTAAAGAAGAAACCTCAAAACCAACACTATTGTCCTAATTTACATAATTTGAATACTTATTGCCTTTACAATACAAATATGACTCATTTCCGAAGGCCCAGTCAACTTTCACTGTTGTGTTCAAACAATTGGTTGGGTTCAAACTGCAACATAAAGGAATAAAGCCTTGTACTATTATAATACCTTCGTATAATATTTAGAAAGGTCCTGCTGATATTACAAAGCTAACCATAACCGATAAGAAGGAAGTTTCAGCAGTGAAGACTATGCAAATCATGTTTTTTTTCTTAAAGCAACTGAGAAACGTTAAGACAAAATTTATTAAAAGAAATTTTATTAACGACCCTTTATTAAAAATATCTAAATGCCATTTCGTTTGTCAACAGAGGGACTCGAACGAAGAGATAAAATTTTAGTTGAACAGTTTTCAAAAGAAGTAGAATATTTTAAATTCTGTACCTTCGCTTTTTGTACGATGGGGACTCTACCTGCGGTTGCGTCGTTGAAAGATGAACCCAAAGGGCACACCTGCAAACATTCGTGACGTCACAAAGTTCCTTCACCTGACGGGCTACTCTCATTTAACACTTGCTAAGAATTTGGTGCGAAATCACTTAAAAGAAATTGGTAAAGAAAGCCTATATACCTTTTTTAAATTTCACGAAAGGATGATAAAACTAATTAAAATTATTCTTGATTAACTAATCAAGTTTATGAAGATAAAGCGACAGAATTTATTTAAAACTTTTTTGCTCGTATTTGGCTTTTAACTGTTGTTATAATGCGGTTTTGCACGCGCACTGACGTCCGTGTAATACTTTTAATTCAGTGATATTTTGCAAATATCGTCCACTTTTTAAGTAATTGATAGTTTTGGTGTATAATTTCGCTATTAGAGAAATGGAACTTCTTGTAAAACAGCGGGGTCATTGTGATAGTACCTGATTTTACTCTTTAACAAAACGTATTTCAGTAAAAGATCGTTCTAAAATTCCAATTTCAAAGCGAGCAAAATGTATCTAAAAGCGGACATCTACAATGGCGTGGCGATGTAAATAGCATGAAATAGTAGTATCCTGAGCGCTTCCTGCGCTGTCTACTTATCCTCTTTTCCTCGCGGCGCACAAAGCGCCCGGAGAATTCCCGGCGGGTACCGAAACGACCCTCCTGTTTTTTTTCCAGCTACCGAAATATCATTCTTGCCTCTTTTCGTTGTTCTCTAAGTAATTTAGTTTATTGTCCGAAAGTCTCATGTGACGGATTGAGAGATTTCAAAATTTACATATTACTGAAATAATTATTTTTAAATGAATTAACGTAACTATTTTCTGTAAAGCAAAACTCAAGTTTATCGCTTAATATATTTCGAAACATTTTGTTAAATTTACTTCATTAATACCTTTTGATAAAGAATATTCAACAACAAAATAAAATTAATAATAAAGTAAGAAGTAGTTGATCATGAGACAATGGTGAATACAAAGGCAGGATTCAAACCGGTTGTAATTTAACAAGTCAGGCAATGAGGCAATAGAAAAAGGATTGATTCGAATTAAGATAGTGGTTACTAGCCCAGTAGAAACGATATTGTAATAAATACAAATTTTTTTTGACATTTAAAATGTACATTCAATGTAATCAATATGGAGTGTTTTAAACTCTGACAACAAAAACTACACGGGTTGGCAGTAGCACGCGGTGATGGATGGGGAAGTAAATTGATTTGATTCAACGAGGAAGCAAAACGTGACTTGATGCAATTCTGCAATCAGATTCATCACTGCAATAAAACAACACCTTGCTTGCGTTTGAGGAAGCATTGATCTAAGCAACATCATTAAAATCAGAAAGTGGTTTAATAGGTCTTTTTTTAAACAAAAAAAAAACGTTGATAAGAATCTCAGGTGGGATTAGTAGCCAAATTTTTGGAAAGCTAAGAAAGAAACTAGTCGTCGTAATGCCGAGCAATCGACTACATAGGCTATCACTCAACTTGTTGAATTTAATAAATTTCTATTGCCCTATTGTCTCGTCAAAGTACCTACTTATATATATACTGTTAGCTTAAAATTTATCCTCAGAGGACTACATATTGAACATTATACTATTTATGTAAAGTAAGGTTTAAGTCTCTCGAAAAGCACGATCATATCCATAATTATGTTTTTATTATGTGACTATATCACACTGACAACTTATTAACACATAAGATTGATATCTTCGATCAATGCATGTTTTACCAGATAAGATGTGTTCTATTACCTCTTCTAGATTTTTAAAATTATATTATTTTTAAAACAAAATATAGTTATTTTTACAAAAAAGTTACAATATTAGCAGTGTTTTGTCTACTAAACTATTTGCATTCTACGGAATGGCCATGGAAATACCAGTATATCTGATGAGCATTAAGTTTAATAAACAGTGTGTTATATGTTTAAAAAAACTAGATGCACGCAAAACTACCATTACAAAATCCCCCCTATCAGATGATATCGAATTCGCTAAGCGTATAAGAATGTTAAATTTTTTTTTTTCATTTGCATGAATAAAATTCATTCCTTTTGTAAGGTAATTTTAATGTTTAAAAGAAACGTAGATGTTTTGTTAATGTGGTATGCAAAACAATCGGTACTCACCAAAACGGTAATTAAATCTTTGGACAAAAAATATATTGAAACTACTGTTATCGCTGATTTCAAACTATTTATAAATTTACAAGAATTATTTTAATTATTATAATTAATTATTATTTTTCAGTGATAAATTGGAAAAAAAAAATTATTTGTTTTGTTACATTAGAAAGAAGTAGGTACTTCGCCGGTACTTCAAAAAGGCTACGGCAATGAAGAGAAAACTGTTTAACATTAAATTATTTAAAAGTGCATAATTCGAAGACTGCGAAAAATTGCGGATTTGTGGGGATACATCTTTAACATCAGTTCAGTTTATGGTTAGGATCAACTTAAGTGATTTTTTATAAATTGTAAGTTTACGCCCTTACATTGATTGACTCATAAAATTTTTTTCGACAGAAAAATACACACAGGAAGGAGATATAAATAAGGAAATAACAATAAAACAAAACAAACGGAAAACAAATAATACAGTCACAGACATTATTAATATGTGATATGATGTCAAAGATATCTGAATCGTTTATACAGATTGTGGTATTATTGTAGTACATATAATATCGAAGGTTAATTATATTAACACATATTAGATATTACGGTTTTAGACCTTAAGACCTTAGACTTTAAGACCATTTAGGTGTAGGCTAAAAATACAGGACTCAAGGATAACGATATATAACTAGCTGGCTCGCCCACGCGTTGGTATGTTGTAAATTAAAGTGTAACCTATCCCATGTCCTAAGTTGGAACAAATCAAGAAAAATGAAAATAAACCATGATAATGGAACGTGTAGTTTCGGAGTTCATCGCGGTCAAACACTGGGACAGGGAGAGCATTATTTATGTTTTTAAAGCCAGGGTGGAGAGGCACCTTTTCGGTTAGCTCGTCCTATCGTGGATCCTGTCCTCGTTCTCGTCTTGATTGGGATATAGAGAGAACCCTTTCAAATAAATAAATGACTATGTACCATTATGTTTCTGCATATTCCTGTATTGGTGTTTAGGCGGTTTGGTTAATTGTCGGTAACTATTTTAGCTGAAGTTACTTGGTTAAAGTCTCCTCTTTAAGGTTAATTTGCGTATGACTGTTGTTAACCCTAACAATAATACTAAATAAAATCATTTTTAGACTAATAAATTAAAAACATCTTGCAAGTGACTATTCCATAATGGACAACAGAACCGCACGGTTCTGTATGACAATATGAATCATCTCTTTCTATGTCTGAAACTCAAGGAAAAGATACCACTTTTTGTTAGTACAGAGAATAGTCGATCGGCGGAAACCATCCACTGTCATTATGGTCTTCAGGCAACGAGGAAGAGGAACCGATGCGTCTTACGCAACTAAGGTCGCGGTGACCTAGCCGAAATATTGCTAAGTTGACGAAATCCAAACGAGTACGGACACTACTAAGATAACTCTCGTTGCGTATATTTCGACCTTCGCTATTTATCTTTAGTAATGTCAGCTGCGCTATAAAAACAGTTCTTTTTTATCAAACATAAGTATGCACTGAATAAAAAAAAGGAGCCTTACTTTCTTCCATATAAATAAGGCTAACATGTACCTACCTAAGATTCAAAGATACCAAAAATAGCAAAAAAATTGTATATTCCGAAAAAAATATTTATTTGTTTTTAAAATCATTTGTACCACTAAAAAAATCATTCAAAAATATACATTACTTGCAACAAATGTTTTTTTAGCTGGCAAGCACAATTGTTTTGATTTTGAAGCGTTTTGTAGCTTAAAGTTATATAAACATTTTTCGATATTCACTCTTAAAAATAAAATATATACAAGTTTATCAGCAACATACTGCTTTATGAATTCTTCAGTTTATAATATATACAGTAGGACCAAGAGCAAAAATAGATATTTCTTGCTATTGCAAATCATTCTAAGCGTTTAGTTATTTTATCAGTCTACGGACTTTACTAAAATACCGTGTTCCAGAGCCGCGAAAAACTTGTTAAAATCTAACCGTCTGTCACACACAAGTGCCACATTAAAAGTTAAGCCGCACTGATAGCGTTTTGTTCAACGCAGTTGTGATTTAGTGTAGCATAATTTATTGTTTTATTATTTTTATAAAAATCTAATTTATGGGTATATTATATATGAAATAAGTGTTTGTACATTATTATGAATATTTACAAATAATTTGTGCCAAGGTACATTTAAAAAAGGAAACAAAGGTCTCCTTTGAGGAATTGAGGATGGAATTGAGACAACAAGAACGGTAATGGAATATATACCCCCCATAATCTCCTTTAGTCCTATACGTTGTAGACTAATATTATAATTTTGCATTTATATTATAACCAGTGAATAATAATATTGTATTAATTACGATTTCTTCATTATGAATTTATTAAATGATAAAAATAATTATAGGTCAGTAATTTAAAGCAAATTCTCATTTTTATATTTAAAAATCATTGATCGCGTACATCAGATCAATCAGTTCATCGCGGTCAAACACTGATAGGGGACTTTTATATATAAAGACTAGCCTATCCGGCCACGCTTTGCTGTGGGTGAGTTAATATAATTTGTTTCAAAAAATCTTGGTTATGAATAAAATGAGACCTATCTTATACCCTAAGTTGGAACAAACTCAGCAAAACGAAAATAATATATCACAATCGGTTGAGTAGTTTCGGAGTTCATTGCGGTCAAACACTGTGACACGAAATTTATATAAGTATGGGTTACTTGAAGATTTAGTAATGGAATTTTCAATTATGTTTATTGTTATTACTACAATATTTTTGATATAGATATAATACCAATAAAACTGAGCAAAGACATGATTTTCATAAGATTTGAAATGAGCCTGAGGGCTCGGAGGCGTGGTCGTTGTGTACAGGTGTATGTTATATCTTATAGAATATGGCATATTGAATGTAATAAATTTTCAGTTATAACTCTAGGTCAAAGCAATTATTAAACTGGTACTTATAGAAATAGATCCATTACTTGGATAACGGCTCGTATTCATCATACAAACATCTACCTCGTCCGGGACTTAAACTCGGCACCGTTTGTCTTCAACTTCACCCGGCCAAATGGATAGTCAAACTTTAGTTTTTCTCTATTTTGCGGCACACATGCTAGATTCATTTTAATGTAATTTTCTTAATATTACTAATTACACTGACTTTTAGTTTTAACCAAAGGTTATTATTGCAATCATTAAACTGATTTTGTATGTGTACATGTTGGTGCAAATAAAGTATCTATTTATCGAATTTTACTTATATAAATGACAGTAAAACCATTCCTTAAAATTTTAATGTCTCGTCTCATTTTTTAAACTTCACGTATGATTAGCACAGGAGCTTGCAAGCAGATGGAAACTAAACTAAGCTATACAGAAACGATAACACTGAGCCATCTTGCAACTAGCAACTCGTAACAATTTAATTAAGTTGTCGCCGTTGTTCCAGATGCAGAACTGTATTGTAGATATTGCTGTGTATTAGACTCAAAGAATATTAAAAGCTTTTTGTTATTTCATACAAAATTTTATAGAAGCATAAAACGAATTTATTGAAAATACTTTTTATGCTGTCGGCCATGCGAGGTTTAATAAAATTCTTATTGAATACCAAAGTATACTATATCTATACTATTAATAAATCTGTAGGCTCTGTCTGTACATTTATTTATTTGAACAAATTTTATGACTCATTGATACCAATTTTACTATTTTTTAAATTATTGTCTCTGACTCTCTGCATGTCCTTCTGTGAGTCAAGAATGGGTTGACCGATTTCGATGAAGTTTGGTATATCCCAGGAACGGGTCGACTGATTTCGATGAAATTTCGTATATGGTAAGAACATGTGATTGCTCAAACGAAAGGCTATACATTACATCTATTATATAAATCTGTAGTAAGTTGGTTAATTTATTGTTTTGGACAAATTTTATAATAACTTTTAGTTTTAAGACTCACTTATACCACTTCTATTTTTTAAAAATTTCGTCTGTCTATATGTATATCCCATAAGTAAAGAACGGGCTGACCAATTGCTATGAAATTTGGTGTATAGTAAGAATATGTAATTGCGCAAATGATAGGCTATATATCATATAGCTAAAAACCGTATAATCTTAACTAATCTTATAAATACGAAAGTGAGTTTGTTTGTTACACTTTCACGCTATTCAATCGATCATCATTAAAGCATACACTTTGCCAGGGGTACAGAAAAGTACATAGGGTTTCTTTTATGCAGAAAAAAAAGTACAGTTCCAGAGGGCCAGAAATATAACTTTTAATCTGTAGTCTACATAAACGCGAACGAAGCCGCGGGTAAAAGCTAGTAAAGTATATTAAGTAAAGGACATATTTTTTATAATAATAACTATAACTTTTTTATAGGAAACCTGGGATGGATACTACTGAAAACATTTAAGATAAAATAACTCATTTTACAATTTGTAAACACATATATTGAGTGTCACAAATATAATACGTTTGTTGCTACGTGGCTTGCGTGTCTTACAAAAGTAATATTGTTTTTTTAATTCATTAACATATAAATAATATACATTTCAATATATTTTTGTAATCCGACGTAATTGTTTAAACACTAAAGTTGTTAAACACCCAGTATATTCATTAGTAAGAACCTCGATGGCGCAGTGGTTAGAGTCTTTGGCTTGTGATTGCAGAGGTTGAGAGAGCTGCGATACTTTCGCAAGGGCTGGTGACTGAAAAAATATTTGCTTGAGTCTTGATCTTGCATCAGCAATATTACCATCTAACACATCAAACCGCACTAAGCTCGTGTGGGTTATGGTCCTAATGTATTAAATTAAAATTTTAAACAGTTAAATTCGTATATTGAATATAAATGAATTTATAAATATGAATGTTTTAGAATCAAACTGGTCAATGATCATAAAATTAATTTATTTCAAGTTTCAATCAAAAACTTGTAAGAATATGTGATTAAAATTCTTGATCTTACAAAGGTTTGATGATATATTTATAAACACCTTCGACAGTAATATCCCGGTCAAAGCCGTCCGACTATGAGGATGTTTATGTCCGAGCTATCATGTCATTAATGAACTTCATCGCTTTAAATTTTTCACTGTAAATAAATATCTTTCGAAAGCTGGATAAAGAAGTTAGAAATATGTGATTATATTGATTTTTAATATTTTAACTGTGAATATGGTCCGAGTAAAGCCGGCTTCGTTAGAGCCCACGTTTGTTTGAAGAGTAGACGAGCGTCAATCAAATCCACTTTTTTCAACTGACAAACAATTCAAATATAATTGAATTGATAGAAAGAGAACGATTGTAACAAGGGCCTTCTGTTTACTATGCTATCGTCAAAAAAAATCGTGTTACGAACTTGATGACATAAATAAGACCTGCAAATATCTTTGACTCGTAAGTTGTTGTCTATTTAAGTCAAGCAAATGAAACTGTTTTAAATCGAGGATTTTATAGTAAACATACCTCAACTTAAAAACTATACGCAACGATACGAGTTTGCCTCAAGGTTCCGTTCCTCAAATACATACTCATGATTCGGTCCTAACTGATAATAAAATTACTAGTCTAAGATATAATATAATGAAGTTTATGTATAGCATTTAAGGTTATCTTCTTTAGCAAACGCAATAATTTTTATTTGGTGGCAATTGACTCTTAAATTTGGCTAGTAGGTACTTAGAAAGTATTAAATTAAACCTGATAGAAGTTACTCTATACTACATGGTTTTAAGTGTTTACTTAAGCACCGCGACGATTTATTTTTTGTAATTAAATTAGGCAAAACTTTTTTATTTTTGTTAATTTCAATGTTGTTTTCCAATCCAATTCCACACAAAAATTATTAAAATCGGTTAAGAAGTCGGGAAGTTATGGCGTAACAGACAATGCGTCATTGAAGCTAATCCATGGGAGATTCGCTCCAATATTAGGCGGTGCAGTCGCTAAGCATAAAGCTTCGCTAGCACCATATATTGGAGCGGAGCGTAATACTAAAAAAAATTAACAAAAAAAAAAACAATAATGTTAAGTGAATTTTTCAAATTCCATAAGAAAGAAAACATACAAAGATCGCGCGCGCTTTTTCAATCCGATAGATCCAATGTTTTCAATGTTTCCAACAATGTTTTTGTTCATAATTTTTTTTATTTTTGTGAATTTAAAAATTTGGGCTGTCACAATCTGGTCCTAACTGTGTTGATTCGATTCCACACAAAAATTATTCAAATCGGTTAAGAACTCTGGAAGTAATGGCGTAACAGACATTTCGTCATTGAAGCCGATCCATGGGAGCTATGCTCGATCCACTCGCTCCGCCCCAATAAAACCTTTATACTTAAAGAAAGTGTATGCTTAGACATTTTTCATTGTCAAAGAGAAAATACTTACTCCAAGAAACATTTCGAATGTCAAAGATGGTGTTCGCATTACAAGGCTTGCAGGGTTGACGATTTTCAAATAATATAAGGGTTTGGATTTAGTCCTTACTCAGATTTCTCTGCCAAATAAGTCTATAGAAAGTTGGTAAGATAAAGGGAGCGTCCCTTTATCTACAACGTTTTTTATATAGTAAATCATTCAATTTCTGATATGACAATAAAACGATATTTTGTACGCGTGGAAAAACTTTGTGTAAACATTAGACAGAACAAAATTAAAACATAAGGACTATTTTAGCATTTGTTGCATACCTAAACCGATGCCTACTTTGGGGCGCAGCCCTACACGCATATGTTCTCGCTGACAACCATCTCAGTAACTGACACCTCAATGGAGACAAATTACCTTTTTTAGGTCAGATATCCCGTTATTGGAGTCGACATGCGAATCATGCATGGAAACGAATCGACAAGTTTAAATATTTGCGCAATCACGTAGAACGGCCCTCAGTGCTGCTAAATAAGCATACACTCGGGCACCCTCGATAATACCAAGGCTTTCCACTTTCAGTTACTATGTTTACTTCGCTGATCGCAACACGCCAGCGCCAATCGAGAGGCAGATTTAAAGTAGACAATAAATTATAAGATAGTTAACATATCGTATACAATATGTGTATGGGCATAAGTCTGTTCCGGACATTAAGGATTATCATTCCATTAATCTGTTTAAGTCATACATAGTAGAGTATTTTCGAAAAAGACTTAAGACATATGATACAATAGACAAGAAGACGTATTAAATATATATTTTCTTTGTTTTGGATGCGGTCAATTCGTTTCATAATATTTGCTGTCTACACAATATTTCACGATCACTCAGGGCATGACATTTATTTATTTATTATTAACGTTTTGTGTGGTTTACTAAACCCGTCCACTATTAAATCCGCTGTCAAAGAAGTAAAAACAAAAAACTGGCCAGTGTGTCATGCCATACACAATGTAGGGTTTCGTAGTTGCTTCTCACAATATGCAGACTTAGAAGAGGCCTTTTTTATCATTATCTGAGTCGAAAGATTTTGGAAAGGAGCTTGACGGAAGCTTTCCGATAAAATTGCTATAAACTCCACGCTTAGCGGACGGGTTAGAGAGTCCAGCAAAGACAATCGAAAAATGCTGCCGTCAATTTTTAGTCTACGAGAAGTTTATGGTGATTATAATCAATATAATTAGTTGCCTTTTAGAACGGTGCCATTTTACTCAGTAGGTGTCCTGACACCACATGGCTTTTATTAACAGGATACTATTGACGTGTCTCTCTCCAAGTTATTTTTCACATAATATTATATAATAATCGAAGAAAAACTGTCATCTTAAAGTTTTATTTTTAACTTTGTTACATCTACTAGTGCCGTGAAGTTTTTCGCATATTCAAAAACCGTTTATCTGGCAGCATATTTCCCCCTCACAGATTCTAATAAAATCAGCTTTATTTCGCAGATGGATCCAATTTTTCCACTGTTTTATTTATCCACTTTTTTGTGAAAGATGAAATGAAAATAATTCCTTATCGAGCTACCAATTATATCCAGTCTTATACGCAGACAAAGGTATAAAAGTAAATTAGGATGGGGCTGCTATAATAAATGCTAACATAACATCAGTTCTAAATTATTGCGCTGTTTAGAGCATACATTAGCACCGCAACTAGAATAGAAGGTCGAACAAAAAGGTTAGCATTTTTAAGTGTGACATTGAAGAATGATGTGGACAAACAGAATGCATTTAATAGGATTCTATTTCTTGTATTTAAGATATCGCGAACGCGTCACGCGAATGCGACCCTAAGCGGGTCACCAGCGACGCAGCATATCCGCGCTGATAAGCCCAACGTCTCCTCGGGCCCACTTCTGAAAGGGTTATATCGCGTGTAACTTTATAGCTATTATTAGTCCAATTTGCAGCCAAGGGTCATTGATAGCCGTTCCGCTGTCTAAGTAAATCTATATAAAATATTATAATGCTCTAAATAAATGTAAAAAATTATAATGAAATTCATTATAATTTTTCAGATACAGTTAGTAAGTACATAGTAAAAAGTTACTCGTATTTACTAGAAAACGTTAAATTGATAACTTTTGAATATTAATTAGTTTCCAAACTTAGAACATGTGCCTTAAACAATTTTGGGTCAATTTTCCAGTCGAATTTAATACCATGCCGTTTAACCGGATTATTAACGTTTCCCCAATATAGTTCTGTTATGCTCCCTGTGACCTAAATCTGGTTCCACGTTTGGAATAGACTTGCATGACCAATGCCACTTAAGCTATGGGCGACTGTGCCAGAACGTAGGCCATGTTCAAAGTGAACTGGGCAGTGCATCGAGTAACTTGATATCCAGCCATCTAAATAACAATGCAGTTTTCATAATGCTGCGGTCAACCTACATCGCGTTAAGGTTGTATCGATGCCACGCTTATTATAATAAAACTATTCATGTAGACTGATGATGAAGGTATGTATCTATACTGCAGGATCGAGTAACTAGTTTCGTAATTATGATTTGAATCTCTCACAGAATCAAAACAACATAACTTGATCACGTACAATTATTCTTAACAGCCTTTTAATAGTTATCACATCAATAGCCTTTGCTTAACATTTACTTTAAAATAACATAATTTGTTAATCTACGAATATTAAAGTTGTTGGTGTATAAAATCACGTGGTATTTTTGTATAAATCACGTTTTCAACTAACGATAATATATAAATACTGCTACCTACTACCGATAACTTTCACAAATATACTGCAAACTTTTTTATAAAGAGTATTTAACTAAAATATCTGTTGTTTTGTGATAATGATAACAAAATCACAACAATAAAACATTTTGATAACACTCTTTAGTACCTCAAACAGATGCAGTCAGGAGCAGATAAATTTGTTCTTTCAAATGTCGTGGCATAATCACTATAATGTTTCACTGTGACACTACACACATTGATTGAGTTAATAGGATGTTATTGAAAGTGTTGCAACACCAAATGTCGTCGATACACGTGTTCGGTGCAGCGCGCCGAAACCAACTGGGACGGTGAGACGATCTATTATAGCGCTGCTCACGCGCAGGCTCTCATTCCATTTCCCCCACACGGCTCGCTCCGTTAGATATTTTGTCGTGTTAATAAATGTTTTCCACTATTATAAAACGGGTTATAATATGTGACACAAAGAATTCGTATTTACGACTAAAATATGGTGAACTTGATATCATAATCAAAATATATTTCACCATCAAACATAATACCCATATGTTGATTTAGAAAATTAAAGCAAAATATTTCACAACCTTAAATTTAATTTACAACGAGAAAAGACAATAAAAGAAATCGTTGTAGCGTAGCGTAGTTTCCACAGGCTTCATTGGAAAATTTAAAATCAATTAAGATAGAGCAAATGTGAAATAGACATTTTAAATGTGAAAACCATATGTTCTTAGTTAAAATTTCTATTGCTTTAATACCTTAATTAATTAAAAGCAATCGACGTTCAGTATAATAATTCACATAATTTCTTTTCATTCCATTTGATTCCTAGAGTTCGCCTGAATGTTAATTTTGATTACTTCCCATATTGCTGGAATGATCATGCTACCATTGCTGTAGGACTTTCCAAAGCGTTTGATTTATTTACGTGCGCACATAAATCACTAGTTGGTCGAATGTGTGTCAAATGGTGGCGCAGCGAGATCTGCAGCAAGATGCACCGCTACACGTTCAACTTTTTTATGCATTCGTGATGGCAAGGCCGTTATTCACCGGTGCTGAGACAGGTGTCGTTGTTATCGTCACGTTCTTGAGCTCTCTCGTTCTCGTCAACATTGCACCGTTCTCAAAATTTTTGAAAGTTACTTTCCTACTACTATTTTGTCACGTTTTGACGTGTGACCGAAGTCAAACTTATATCATGTGGAACTAGCCCTTAGGCTTGCATCATTTAAACTTCAAATAAAATTAGAATCATCGTCTAATCATGCACACTATTGGAAATGTACAAATCGAATTATTTCAGCGAGTTGAGATTGTTGTTCTATTTTTAACATAATACAATGCTATGATTTCTTTCAGCTCAGAACCAGAACCCGCTCTTTCCCTTTCCCGTCCCCGCCTGACTAGTCAGGATGAGGAGGCTCGTACCAGCCTTTATAGGTTATTAACAACTATCTTTGTTTTGTCAAAGTAAACCTTAAATATCGTCGTTTCGACTTTAAGACCTCCTTTGTGTAAAATTCATGTTTACGAGATAATCGATAAAAAGTGTCTACTGAAAAAATGTGAAGAAACTAACTCATAAATATGAATTTTACACATAGGAGGTCTGAAAGTCGCAACGACGATATATTACCTTAAACCTAATGTACTAAACTCGGCGTCAAAAAAATCGCACCTTATAAAAATCTTATTCAAAAATTCCTAAACCTTATATAGAGGATAGTGTTAGGTATCATTAGAAAGGTAACAAAAAGGAGCATCAAACAACAATTAAGTGCAATCTTTTTTTTAATTAAAATTATACAAAAAGCATAAAAATTTGAAAAATAATAAAAAATCTTAATTAAGTCCTAATTAATAATCGATAATTTACAAAAAAAATGTACAAAAAGTGTCTTAAAATTAACTCAAAATCTAGTGTTACCCCCCCTTGCCCTGATGACGGCTTCCATACGGTCCCTCATAGACCTCACCAACTTCAGGAGCTCTTCTTGAGGGATAAGACCCCATTCTTCAATCACCGCGGTTTGGAGTTCCTCTAGAGTCGAAGGAGCCGGATCCCGAGATCGAACCTTACGTTTAAGATGGTCCCAGAGGTGCTCTATCGGATTCAGATCAGGACTTCTCGCTGGCCACTGCATCACAGGAATTTGGGACCTCCGCAGGAAGTCGTTCACGATGGCTGCAGTGTGTGCGCGAGCGTTGTCGTGCATTAATGTGAACCCCTCGCCAAAAGATTCGGCAAAAGGGACCACATGCACATCCAGGATCTCTGTGATATAGCGGCGCGCAGTCAGCGACCCTTGTCCGCGAGCACCTCCGGTCCGGGAGACGCAGACCAGGTCGGTTTTGCCGGCAGCCGACATACCGCCCCAGAACATGCAGGATCCGCCTCCATATTCCACCGTCTCCTGGATGCAGGCTTGAGCGAAACGTTCACCCTGCCTCCGGTATACTCTTCTTCGTCGGTCGTTGCAGAAAAGACACACTCGTGTCTCGTCTGAGAAGAGAACAGCTCCCCACTGCTCAATGGTCCAATCGACGTGGTCGCGAGCAAACTGCAAGCGGGCTCGTCGGTGCGCTGCAGTCAATTTTGGACCTGTAGCAGCTCTGCGGGCTGCTATGTTCTTCTCCTTCAGTCTTCTTCTAACCGTGGATACACTCACGGTGCGTCTGCGAACTGCCTGGAGCTCCTGTTGCAGCTGAACAGCGTTTGAGAAGCGATTTCTCAAAGAGTACGACACAACGAACCGGTCGTCTCTTTCCGAAGTGCAGCGACGTCTACCGGACCCATGTCGCCGGATATAGCCACCGGTCTCTAAAAAGCGCTGGTAGACTCTACGAACCGAAAAACGGCTCAGATTCAGTTGCCGGGCGACATCACACTGCCGCACCCCTGCTTGCAGTAGTGCAACCACTTGAGCGGCCTCATCAGCTGTAGTGTCCATTTTCCAGATGTTCTTTCTTCAGTAAAATCAGTGCGTGTGTCCCCTTCAACGGTTTAATAGCGAATGACCCACATTGAACCCGTGTTGACCTCTTTATACCCACAAAGTTAGCGCAACTCGCGACTCTCCCGAGCAGCAAAATTTCCTTAGAATTTTTGTGACCCTTTATTTGTTGCTTTAGGTTTTATTTGATAATGAAAAATAATGTTTTTTTATTAAGTTAATTAAGTAACCTTTTAAATAAAATTATAATTAATACGACTGCATGTGCATATCCAGAGTTAATGCCATTTGAACGTGATTTTCTTAGAGGTGCGATTTTTTTGACGCCGAGTGTAGTAATATTGTAAACTCAGAGGTTAATATGCCTTATGTATTTAAGCTTTTAATATTTAAGAAAACCTTGTAAATCAGCCTCGGAACCTGTATTCTTTAAAAACTGTGATGTAATCAGTTTTGTAAAGGTCAAAAATATTGAGTAATACTTTTTTCGCAGCTTTTGTGTCAATATACTGAAAGGATAACATGCAATTTCATTGCTTCACTTAAAGACACCGTTACTTTACAACAATTCGCTAGTAGTGGCCTAATTTGGTGAAACATGGGATTTTAATTCGCACCCTCTTTCTCTAATTGTTTATTTCTTTAAGAAACTTACATTTAAATTTTCCATATTTTGTTATATCTGTAGCATTACCTGAAATAAAAACAAAAATATTTATGAACTATTTGGTACATTGCTAATTTTTCTTTTTTTAATTTTTTTTTTGTATATATAAGACAGAGTAGATATGGTTCCTTAAATAATTATCTACGACACTTTTGGTTTTATTAATACTTTAATATTTAAATCTTTGTATTTAAAAGAGTACTAAATGTTGTTATTAACTATTTGGATTGTTTTATTTAACGCCTAGGCTGAATACCGTTCCTTCTAGGAACTTTTCGTTGTTTCATACCTGAAGAAACGTCTGTTCTTAAATCTTTTTTGTAATATTCGTGAAAGGAAAAAAACTGGAGGATTTTTTTATTTATTACGATCCAGCTTGTTCATTTACCTGCTAATTTAGTGTTGAGAATAATAACAAAACTAATGTACTATACTAAAATTGTAAAAGCATAAGAGACACAAAAACAATAGACAAAAAAACTTATCAATGTTAATAAAAAACTTTAAAGCTCTACCTGACGGTTAAGTTTGAGGTGCGGTGTTTCTTAGTCACCTTAGTTAGTAATGAGATGGAAACTACAACCCCTTAATAGGTCGACTGAATATTATTATACCATATTATTATTTTTATATTTTAAGCATTTTAATGTCTTGTTTGCCATGAATATATAAACTTTTAACTAAGAAAAGAGGTGTTAAAAACATTACTTTGGGTGGAATTTGAAATCAAGCCATGCTGGCATACCGGGCCAAATACCGCAACCTCTATGCTACTATCTCTTACATACCTTGGAAAATTTCATCAACACTAATTGCTTTCTCAGAGTGCCTGATATATTGCTAATAGAGGTTCTTGTGAAATTATTAGCTGTTACTAAAAGGATATTATTAGCTCCATTCCATGTAAGGGTCTTATTTGTTGGTATCATTTCCAGCAAGTAGTGACATTGAATCAATCACATGAAATACAAATAAAAAATAAAATCTAGATGCTGTGTTTGATATAAGATATTACAGGGACATGAAGACTTAAAGGTTTCGTATATGAAAACCAGATAATACATTCATAGAGACAAGGAATATTCTCATCACGGTGAATTATTCCATCTGTCGCTTCTACGTGACTTAACCAACAGACTTTGAACTGAATCTTATTTGACAGTGGACCGCAGCTTTGCTCCAGGGTTGGTGTGATAAGACAACGCATATTTTTGTAATAATGTAACTAATAGAACCCAGTAATAAAAATAAGTTGACATAAAGAAAGTGCTGAAACAAGTCATTGGTGATAGTAGTGGAAGTAGTCGCGCGTCGACAGAATCTGCCGCCGACCAATAACGCATTTAATATCTGTGAATGCAATGTAAGCAATTCTAGTTATCAGTTTGGTCGTCGCAACAGTTTTCGGTTGCTAAAATCTGAGACATGATAACTGACTGGTAGTTTTACCTTATTTTTATTGTATTTACTAAGTGAAGTTCTACCTGGCAAGTCGTGTATAGCTTTGTAAAAAAAATCGACTCGAATCAGGAAATTTTTTACTTAAAATAAAGGAAATAAGTACTTTATTATCTGTATACTTAGCCATTTAGTAAAAGAAGTTGCTTTTTATTTCTTAGACAGTATAATTATTCTCATTTTTACGTTACGTTTGATTTGAGTGAATTTAACGCTAATTTCACTGAAATCAAACCTTCATATCCAGTAGTTCTTTATAGTTTAACGTGTTTGATTATTTAAAAATTATGATGATTATATTTATTTTAAATTTTAAAACAAGCTTACGTAATTTTATAACTTAAATTGTGGTTTGAAATGTTTGCATGATTTAATAAGTTTTATTATTATTTTTAAACAATGTATGATGCGGCACCTTAGCAGGGCTCATAAAATATTTCCTACATTCACTCCAATTCACCTTGCCCAATGTAAGCACTTTAAGGCTTGTACATAAATAAGTAATATTCATAGAAATATATACAAACATCCATGACTCAGGTGCTCGTATTTATCATACAAACATCTGCCCCTTCTAGGATTCGAACCTAGGACCGTCGGTGCGAAAGGCAGGATCGCTACCGTTGCACCAAACGGTCATCATATTGCCATAAACAATCAGATTTTAATCATGTCATGCTATAGAAGATATCACCCTGAAGCGCAAGAAATAATTATTACTTTTACCTTGACTATATAAAATAATTGGTTATATAACTATATGATTAATTTAAAGCACATAAATATAGATATTAGTAAGAGAAATGGAGACAGCCCTAGGTCGGGCACGTTTCATGTCGGGAACGTGGGATGGATCGATGCTGAGACAGGACTTTCACCGCAATGAATAGGGGATTATGACGTTTTGTGCATGCGTCGCAAAGAAATTGTGAACTATAAAAAAGGGCAGTTTTAGCTTGCTTTTACTCTACGATATGAATCGTAAGAATAATTAACAGAAAAACGTGTAACATATCGTAAATTGCCTAAAACTTTTATATCGATTTCCGATATATTTTTTTTTAATATCAAAAAAAAAAAATAATATTAAGGCGAACTTTTTCATATCTATATACTTTTGAAAAACATTTTATGCTCAGTTATGTAGAAAAATAGGACAATGCCAAAAAATAAAAGACTATGTGTTCACAGACAATGCCAAACGATCTAACATTGAAATTCACCATGCAACTTAAAGGTTAGGTTAGGACCACGTGTTTTGATTGCAGAACATCGACATCATGCTAACAACTGGGTGTCAAACCAGTACCTGTGACCTCGGCGAAGGTCTCACGCGTTGATGAGGCTATAACTACTGGCTAACGTTTACCCACACCGGAGCAAGGTTAGTAGTCAAGTGTACGATTGAGGGCCATTGTCCATTTAAGTAAATATCAAGTATCCTACAACATTGACGTCAGCAACTATGGAGTAAGAGACGCTAACGATATTATTAATTGAGTTGTGTTTTGATTGATAGGTTATAGATATTTCCGTGTATGTTATTTAACTACTATTATATTTTCGATATAAAGGGATCATTCAAATCTATTTTTTGTACGTATTTATTATAAACGTTTAGTTTATTCATGGGTTATTTTCTATCGATTATATAATGTAAATAATGCGACTAAAACGGTAATGTATTAAAAATTATTTGCTATGCAAAGACATGATAACGTATGATTTTTTTTTATATTTTAAATTGTTTTTAATTTTTGCCAACGAATTTAAATTCGGCTAATGATAACTGTTCGATAATAGCGAGAAAAAGCTGATTTCTGACGTCGACGACATTTTAGTGTTATGGTTTGCCAAATGGTGATAGCAGTCTACGCAAATAGGTTGGAGAAAGATAAACGAAGAATACAAAGTGCTGATACGGCCGGAGCTCTTTCATCAGCATAATGCAAGCTACGTCCGCTCCTCATTGACGTTGATAGGCTAATAACACGGTCATTGTCGTCATGCCAATTAAGAGGATAAATTGACCGCTCCGTTTTGAATGCGATATTTTATTATTAAATATAAAGCTTACCAAATTAATGGAATTTCATATATATTTCTATAATTACCAGTATAAATATAAAGAGCTAATGCAAACTTTAGACCAATATGTGGATCATTAATTCAAGACCTTCAATCTTAAAATAACTTTTATAGGCGTATCTAATTTGGAATTGCATTAATAAATATATAATATTAGTTACCCGAAGTGTTGAATCGCTTAAATAAAGAAGTCCAAGAATAAGTTTAATTCTACTGAATTATCCCTGAAAGCTAGCAGTTTACTCTAGTAACGATAACCTCGAAGGGACCGCGCGGGTCTGAAGAAATATTCGGCAACGCGATATCTCTCTTCCCAGAGGTCTATTGCAAGGGTTTTGATCTCTGTTTCATATTAAATATTGTTTAATTAAACTCGAAGTGCTTTAATCAACCCAGCCTTGTTATATCTAACGGTGTCTTTGAAATATAAAATTAATTTACGTAAGTAATTTCATTTATAAACATGTTTGGAAAATCAGTTCTCATAATCATTTCTAATCAGATTCAGAGATTTTCTTTGTAAATGTACCATGTAAACGGATTCTTGATAAGATAATACAACTTAATTATTAATATTTGACAACCTCTGCGGTCGAATATCGTATTTCATGGTAAAGCCACACCGAGTTCCCGGGATCGATACTGGTCGCGTGATGTTGTGAAATATTTATTCATAATATTTATTGTTTAATTCCCAATATGGTATTATTAGGTAGTATTTATCATTTTCTTGTTCACAGATGTAGTAGTCTATAGCAGTAGACATAGATTAGATCAAGATACACAAATCTGACCAAGTAATATAATTCGAGATTAAGTACGCATCCTCGTATTTTACTAGTTACGTGGGACACAGCGCAACTGAGAACTGTATCATTTTGTACATAAAATAAAATTGTTAGTTTCTCAAGAAGAGGTAATGGTTAGTTTTCGTGGGAGCGACAGGCGGAATCTACTTGGCATTCTAAGGAGGGGCGATTAATCACATGGGACGGCGGCGTCGGATAAGCGCCATCGGGTGTCCGGCCGATCTCAGCTGATTGTGTCCGTTCTGCAGACAAATTTGGTTCAGATTCCACATCGTCTGTTTCAAGTTTTATAATAAATACACTAGACAACGCAAACTTTTATTTCGTCTACAATAATTGCTTTTAAAATTCCATTAATCTAATCTGCAAAATTCTATAATACTGACAATTTTCACATTTGTTTCTAGAATTTATGCTAGAAACAAATGTGAAAATTTTCTACTTAAAAAATTATATAAGTATTTAGAATGGACGAATTGTTTATCGACAAAAATAAAAAGTATACTTTTAATTAAAATTGAACCCAATGAGTTTTAGCTAATTTTGAGGGGGACCGCGATAAAACGCGAAGTTTTATCAACAAGCGGATTGTTATTACCATTGAATCTCATCAGTCAATGGTGCTTTGATGTGACTAAGTGTTCACTTCAGTTGTGGCACGCCGGCGGAACGCTTCAGCGGTCGTCTGTGTATACAGTTGGGCAGACGCTGCGCGCGCACACGGATCAATATCCCGACCAAGCCGAGTTCGCACCACGGGGCCTCTAAATTCGTGTTCCTATTTTTTGTGGTGCAATAACTGAACCATTTTAATGAAAACTCAATTCACAATCATCGCAGAAGCGGTGAAAACAATTTTCCGCTGCTGTGAACATCGAGAAGTTATCAAGTTATATATATAAAATTATTTTCTATCCGAGAACTGGCAGAATCTTCATTGTAGCCTTAAGCGACTCTTCACGTCGAACATGCTAGTCTACGTTTATGGTTTAAATATTTAACTACAAAATCTATTGCTCCACCTTGGTTACGTTATTGTTAATGCAAGTATTTAGTATCGATCATTAACATCTGTTGTTAATGTCAGAAAAATTACGTTGCTTCATTATGCACTCGTTAAGAACTCCTACAAGACAATTAAATTATAGATATATGAGAAAAGACATCTTTTAAACTAACGATACCAATATTACATATCTAATTTTATTTATACACAATTTAAGCTTACTAATAATCCGACGCGATAGGTCTATGCCATCTACTTAAATCAAATGCTACTTTCTCAAAATAATAGTAGATGTTTATGTATCAATCCAATTGGTAAAATAATAAATGTATTTATATAGTCCTTTCCTTGTTCTAATCGATCGACTAAAAATGATAAGTCGATAAATTACAAACTTTACTTAAAAAACAATATATCTGTTTACGTTAGGGATAAATGAAAGCCAATAAATACTGGCTACATGGACATTTTAACCAAATCACGTTTAAACTGAAAATAAATAGATTCATTGAGGCATAATTTAATGTAAATGATACAAAATGCGCGGCAATTGAGTTCGTTTCGCGGCCTATTGTCACCGGGTGACATTCCAGTTTTTCGACAACGCTTTAATTCTGTTACGGAAATGCAAGTTTATTGGTCAATTATAAATTTTGTAATCAATATATTGCTTTTTTAATTTGAGTGTCAAACTGTCGATGAACTATCATAACATAGGGTCATTGCGTGACTACATAAAATAATAACGAATTTATACTGACGTACTTGGTTTAGTTCAGTCATCGATAAATACAACGGTTTTATATATATGGATTATTGTTTCGTGTTTTAATAGCAATCACGCGAAGTTGCGTACTTACGTTATAGATCATTTTCCTTCTTTTTATCAACAATATTCTTAAGGCTCAGGATCTAAGTGTATATATGGATTTATAATTATTTTATATTTAGTTCATCAATGTTACATAGTAAATCAAACCATTCGTTTGGATGAACTGAAAAGATAAATTGAGTAACTCATTATAGTAAACCATTATAGCCATTTCCCTGATTTGCGATCGGCTAAAGAGAATTTTGAATGCCGGGTATGATTAACTGTGTTTGATAGCCACCATTACAATTATCTGGTGGGTTTCTGAATTTTAGTATAAATAGGTACATATCAATTGCTGGCCAGTTAATTAAAACAAGATAACTTTAATTTCTATTATTATTTATTTCAGACAAAAAATCCGTACTAAAATGAAGCAGAAATCTTATTCTAGTTAAAGCTTTTATTATAACCATCCACATCAGTAAGTATCAATTAGAACAGATTATCATGACCTTTGCAAATGTGTAACCGTACTTATACTTACCTTAATTTCATAATGTATTTGTTAAATTTTAAAACGACATCCATAATTGAACTGTTATATAATGCAGATACAATAAGTGTGATTAGAAATGTTAAAAGAATCAAATGACGTAAATAAAATGATCATAAGTTGGTAGTAGTCGGTGAACCATTGCATTGACCCTACCTAAATTGAAAAGAATTAATCAGTTTTTAACAAACTATATAATGCATAATACATATAGTGACACAAGGGATCTCTACGATCATATTTGTACTAATAAGTACATATTATATCGAACGTGTTGCAAAACTCGCAAACGATAACGCTATTTGTACTATCATACTAATTTACATGTGGGTCATTACCACAGCATCAGCTCATAATTAAATTCCTAACGCATGATCAGTACTGTCAATGACTTACTTACACGTATTTCAGTCTAGAGTAATGGAAAATTAACTTATCATTTCACTAAGTCAACTCAACATACAATATCATTGCGCCAGTTGATTGTGATTCTGATTATCACGATATGAATAGCGCGTGGTAAATGATAAACCCTTCAATAATTGCAGCAGACAATGCCCAGATATGTGGACGGCTATTTTGACCCATCTGTAATTTATATTGCATCGATATGAGTAAATGTGATTGCGTACATTACTTGCTATTATGAATGGACTGGAATTGTTAAGAGGCATGTAGAGGAGAGAAAAATTAAAGCTGATCTTATTGACGTCACTTTTGAGCAGCGTGAATACAATTCCATTGTGCGAAATCTATTTCTACCGACGTGGTCACCAACATCAGGAGCGTGGTGCACTCAAGGGTGACAATAGCGCACGTTGGCTGATTATCGTTGCTGTGACGAACTGGGTGGGCGTTGCATGAGTTCATTGTACTCTATTATCAACCTTCAGGTACAAGCAGAATGCCTTCACCTTGTTCCCGGCAATGTATATTAACCCTACAGGAAAGACTTTTCATAGAGGGCAAGCGACAATGTGCTTTTAGTGACTGAAAAGAGATTCAAAGTACTACGGGTGAATACAAATTTTAAAAGCTTCGCTTCCAGTACTCCTTTACAAAGACTTTTTGAAAATTGGCTGCACTTGTTAAACGATAAATAGGTTTACAAAGACTAGGATCGTCTAAATAAAAAAAAGAATTGTAAATTCTTTTCTTTCATCGTTTTGTCAATCCATTTCTAAAGTATTTTTGCTGTCATAAACATTTTTCTCCTAAGAATACGGTGTGCGGTGTTGCTGGCACACACGTGTTGGTGTAGTTAAATATAACCGGCGGTTCAACGCACGAGGGGGCGCATCGCGTCCGGCTAACCTATAACTACTCTAACTTATAATAAAATACAAACAAACAATATATTTAGCATAAAACAGTTGAATATTAATGAGGATACTGAACTAAATGTACAGGATATAAATTGTAATGAATCCTATAATGCAAATGTATGCAACAACGAAATATGTGTGACAGATAAGCAACAACAATATTATTATCGTCGTTGGAAGCTGGATGCAGTGTATTCTACGCTTAATGAATTCCAACACGTCACCGGTGGACAAACATGTTCAGTCAACAAGGGACAAAGGTTAACTAACTAACTAATTATTTTCGTCATACAAAACTAATTAATTTAAAAAGCAGGAAATAAAATGATGTTGTTACTACCTTTATCACTCGATTACTGATTTATTGGATTTCCTTACAAAATTATTCTTTCAATAGTTAAGATGTAATTCAATAAATCGATAGTAAATATTTATAAAATGCGACCATTACTTTAAACCCTAGTCAGAATATTACAATGATCAAATATGTGTTGGCAAAATTCATCTCATGAATGTAGGATTTTAAATGTTTTGGCATTTTTTAATATTAAGTTATCGAATTTAAGGGCTAAGAAAAGTAATCTAGGGTAATTTTCCAGAGCTTTAATATTTTTTTGGAAACAGAACGGCTGTTTAAAAATGTGCTCCAATTAGTACTTATATTCTGAATATTTTTGTTTCGAAGCTCCATTACTGTAACGTTTTCGAGAATCCAATTTTGTTAATTAAAAAACGTTCGTGCAACGCGGCTGTTAACAAAATTTATCCTGTAGAGGTATTAATTGGAGAAGAAAAAGAAAGTCACAGCACATAATTGGGGTTTTACTATACACAATAGCATATGACGACATTCTACAAATACATAGTTTTATGTTTGTTTACAGCCAAAAAACATAAGTAGTGATAACAAGATAATTTCATCTACTTTTAAAATTAACGTCATTAAAACGATTTTTCACGTCAAGAAAGTTTATTTTCAATACGGAAAAGGGTTTCTTTATATAAGTACAGGTTTTTTCAGAATAAGACAATACGGGTAATCGTGACGTGGCTTCTGGCGATATAACTAATATGATTTCCTGCAAATTGGTGTGTGAACAACCGCAGTGTTTTTTTAGGTATGCCCACATCGAAATAGAGACAAAGAGGTTCGCACGACCTTGCAGACGTGTGCCGAGTGCCGACAGAAGGCTGACGAACGCGGAAACGCCTAACTGCCGCCTACAAGTACTACGAAATGAGTAGTTCCATCCACGATGCTGCCCAAGTTGATCGAACAAGATATAACTCTGCCCATGCCCATTGCTCGGTAAGTGTTAACTTCAACATCCTTGATGTTATCTCGGAGATGTTGTAAGATTCCACTACCCGAATACAGAAGATAATAAAATGCATAAATTGCTTTAGTGTGGTAAAGTTCTCCTCGGCACACGACCGATAAATCAGCAATTTTTTGACCGAATATTATCACCGATTTTGTTACCCATTCAAAGCACACATTGAGACTATAGAGACAATGATGAAGAATCGAACGTGTGCGTTAAGTCGTTCACAGAATCGGTATTCAAAGTCGTTGCGATTGTCTGCCTTATGCCAGAACGTTATTACGATATTAACAAAATGTCATCGAGTATTACGGGTCTTAAAAGTTAACTAATTTTGCGCATAATACATATAAAGTTTCCGCTTCGGAGGTTAGGTTTGACACCATCGCATTCTCGACATACAGTCTTATTGCCTCGACAGTAGAGGTATTTACTAACTATGTGAATTACATTTTAGCGCGTTGGATTTGGAGGAACTCCCGACCCACGTCAAGAGGGATTGTTATCCGTAGATAATAGCCTAGGACCTAGTTCTGTGCGACAAACGATATGAAGCATTATGGCCCTTGTTGTGTATAACACACATTATCTCATGTAGATTGTGCGAAGATGGAACTACTATTCGGAATAATTATGCAATATTCAGATGTTTTTGCTGTTTGCTATAATTTAAAAATACTACCTGTGATAAATAACAACATCCTGATGCTTTTCTATACAGCATGCCTAATTTGTGTCTCAATACATTTACAAACATACGTTTAAGACGAATCAATAAAGATTATAAATAAATATAAAGGTAGGAATTTATTCGATAAAATCATTAAACTTTCGTCGGATTTCTACTATGCTATGATTAATATTATTGTAATGCTCAAAGCTGTGAATTAAAAATTCACTCGAGTAAATCTAACAAATAGTACTATACTTCGTCGCTTATGACGTCTGCACACTCCTCCATCGGTACAGTGAACTCAGATAAAATGTTGTTGCTTCGGGGAAACGGGACAAGAACGGACGCTGTCGCGTCGCTCCTTTAAATGAGCACTCAATATTAAGCGTTCAACCGCATGTTATTAACATTCTTCTGAAACCAGTTAACTGACTAAAACGACTATTTCATGCTAATAATCAATAAATTGTAAATGTTGTCAAACAAATTCAATACCAGATGCAATATCATATAAGTCATGTAACATTAATAAAAAAACAGAGTTTAAATTCAATTATTACGACAAAACACAAATTTTTGAACGACTAAAAAGAATAACATTGCTTTGGGTATTGATACATTTAATAATTGTAAAATTTAATATAACGAAGCGACGTAAGCAAGGTGAAAAAATACGACATTGTCTGAAAGAAAAATGACAATGCATCGGATATTTATAACGAATTGAAAAACATCGTTAGTTCTCTATCTATGGACCCCATAAATGTCACATTTTATGGTTCCATATATGCCGATAAGACAAGCAATAACAATAATTTAGACGGTGCAAGGTACACCATTAAACTAACTACAGAACCACAATTTTAAGTCTGATATTATTTTTATATATTAGAAGCCGAAAAATGGTATTTCATAAGACTATAAATAAGATTTTTTGTAATTATTAAGATCAATGGGATGCTGTGGTCTCCTATAAATGCAAGAACACGATTTTTTTTACAGTTTATACTTTTTTAAAGGAAGTAGCGTGTATACTCTGTTGGAGCTCTTTAAATAAATAAATTAGACAATGAGTGGGTCGAGGCTGTTCCCTTGGGAGGGAAAATAACATAGAGCTTGCAGAACAATTTCAAGAGACACGATAGTAGAGAGTGAATAAACCTCAATTTGTTGTCAATTAACTTCAGTAGAGCGATCAAAACGATTTTTGGAGGGCATTGTATCGTAACTAATTTATGAACGATTTGCCACCAGCAAGGCATCTCCGATTTCAATGTGAGTTCATGTTCAACGCGGGTGGTAAAGCTGAATATGGTTATTTAAGTTTGAATGTGGACTAATAAGTTACATTTGAGTGATTAAAGTTACTTAACGTAAAAGGACAGAATCGTTATGACTATAGTATAAGCACGATTCGGAAAAATAACCTTTTTTTATTATACAAAAATAAAATGTCCAGTGCCAAAAAGTGAATTAAATTTGTTGGGGCATTCCTGAGGGTACACATATTTTAAATTTCAAATGCGAAATATGCAACCGAGTTAATTGCTTAATGGCCAAACATGCACGCACTGAAATACCTATGCAGCATGAATAATATTTTTTACTTTAGAAGAACGACACGTAATGGATGCAATATATTGTTTTAGTAACATCGTGGTATATTATAAATTTCTTTCATAACAAAATGAAATCAGAAGCAATTGTTATTGTTATCACGTCGACCACTCAATCAATACAAATATTTACCGATGATACAATAATCGAAACATCAACAATAGCTTGGAAACAACGCTTTGATGTTCATAAATTAAACAAAACATTACAAACAACTTTATTGTGACAGATATTCACTAACTTACCACTTATCAAGAACTTAAAGTAGAGGCGCCCATTGTTGTTAATGATTTGTGAGAATTAATATGATCGTCCTGCGTAGTAAATGATGATGTTGAATTTTCATGTAGAATGAGAGAATACATAATAACATAAGAAAATAACACATTATCATCTTGAAACCATATATCGTATATTTATAGCAGCTGATCACATAACTATATATGCAATCATCGGAGGCTTTACGTCTTTACCTACGTCTTACATTACATATGGTATTTTAAAATAGAATAACGATAACTCGTCACAGTACATACTGAGAATGAACATTTATCTATTCCGTTTTAAAATATAAACTTTATCATTAAAAACTATTAAAATAATGTTTTGATTATTGATTTATTGTTAAGGAAGTTAAACTTATAATGTGTATGAGTTTCCTCAATAATTGGATTCATATTAAATGTACATATATAAATATAGAAGATCAGCCTTATGGCTCATATTTGTAAGGTATAAAATTCATTACAGAGATTGGGCATGTTTTTTACAACAGCTGTTTCTGGTATTGGTTTTATCTCAGTTAATCGTTATTGGTGGTTGAGTGTCTGGCTCTGTGTGGGTATATTATAAATGGGTGTGTCGTCATTACCTAGTTAGGTCAAGAGCAGCTGGCATTACAGCCGGCACGAACCACCAGGGCGGCAGCGGTGTGCACATCCGCTGCAGCGGTGCCCACACGAGAGCATGCACCTTCTTCACCAGTCCCTTCACAATCACCACTATCACATCCAAAACTTGCACGGCGACAGCAAGGCAGTGTCAACGCAGAGTCATGGTTCAACGCGCCCTAATTGACCCGATTACAGATAACGGTGACGCAAACCGTTTGCCAACTTAGTCTTACGCGCAACAGTCCCCGCGAAACTTTCCGGTTAATGAAATGCAGAAAAAACTAATTGTCACCTCTGTAAGTTAATTAAATCTATCGAGGAAATACGCAAAGTAGGAAGTTTGGAAGAACGTGCTGAATTGGCTTTGAACCAGAGACGAAAGAGTAATAAAATATAAAAGTAATGAATGCGATTGGAGAGCGGCAGAATTTTTGAACAATGTTTAGGGGAGTCAATAATTAGAGCGAGCGACTACGAAAGTGAATAAGGGTTGTTATGGCAGTGTAAGGGTCGATAAACTTTTTTTATGGGGTCTGCAACTGAAGGTCGATTTCGCGATGGTTGGAGTGCGTAAGTGTTCGGGTTAAGTTGTTGTTTCGGCGTACATAGGTCGCGGACCGCGAATTGCGAGCAGCGCAAGGCGGCGCTCAGCTCGTGTGTCGCACGGTATCGGACTGACGACTGACGTCCGGCCGCCGCGGCGCAACGCCCGTCGCCGCGTGCGCCCGCCCCCGCGCACCATGTGCCCGCGAGCTACCCTATGATAATGTGCCCTCGGCGTGCCGCATCATTCCTTAGTTTGTACTGAGAGACGCTCATAATATGACAAGATCCATCATGACATGCAAGGTTTCCGCGACGGTGATCAAATGTTTATAAGGAACCTACTTAATGGCTTGCAAGTGCTAAATAACATTTGTAAGATCGGTAACACTGTTTTCGACTATCATACATAAACTAGACCTTAATTATGAACTCAATTATTAAGTATCCTAACAAATATATAAGTGTAATTAGTGTATAGTTCCGGACTTTTCTCATTTTTCAAATTTCTGTCTTTATAGATTTATCATAGGGATTACGACAAAAGATTACAAGTCTGGAATAAATTTTATCTTCGGCGTTTGTAAAATACTTGTAACAACATTTTAAGATATGTATATAAGTAGAACAATAGTGAATTAACTGGTTAGGGTCTGAGTTACAATGCATCTGAGTAAACCTAATGAGAACTAAATGAAGGATATTTTTTAATGCCACATCTGTGTTAAGATTAGTGATTTCTCAGAGGAATACATAAGATAATAATGTCCAGAGTAACAGGATAAATGGCGAGGTCTCACTGCTCGCTATATTAAACGACTCGCGATTCACCAACTCCGGCACGTACGCTCGACATGGACCATAAAGCATTTCGATATCGGACGTTGAAGCCAGATGAAAATAGAAGAATTAGCCACTGTCCAACTAGCGTGCTAATAGTCTGGGAATATTGGTACTAATAAAGGAATCATGGTAATTATGTACAAAAATTACTAAGAATATTTATTAGTGAATTAAAAGGCACAGACGTCAAAACTACTCTAATGGTAGTGAAAATACAAAAATAATAGATTTCGGAACGAGTAGAATTAGTAAATGAGATATAGCTGCAATTATAGTAATGAGGAATTTGGCTTAGTAAATACAAAGTTTATGTGGTAGATTTTATCGGATAACATAGTTAATGTATGGATACATTTTAATTTATACTATAATTATATTAAAAACAAACCTAAAAAGAATTAAAACAAGAACTGGCTTAAGGTTCATTCGGTATTTTTTTACAATCGTCAATTAATCAACAAAACTGTTTCAAAGAAAAACTATATCAACTCGAGGTATCAAACTTGTCGGCCGTTTGAAAAAATATACAATTCGTAGCTTCTGGATAGTTAATTTCTAATCGTATAAAATGAAGTCAATAAACATGAAGATGATAAAAAAACTACAAGTTATTACGGAAATTTATAACATGACAATGATGACTCTCTCATTATAATAATGGCAGAACATTAAGTATCACTTAAAAGTTTTAACGAGTTTCGAAAACTATTTGTTTATGTTCCATATAGGGCAAACCTTGGCTAGTCGGTGATAGTTACTTATGGTCTTATAGCGGAATTACTCGATATCTTTACGGCTTATAAAGATTTTCAGTAGGTGGCGGCACGGTCATTCAACATGCTATCGTGCAGCAAGTATCCAAACGCATCCTTCAAAATTAAGAAAAAAACCTATGTCATAACAACAGGTGTAACGTCTAATGTTTAGTTGATCGGTGCAAGGTGTAAAACACTTTCATTGTAAAAATCAAATGAAAATATGGCAAAAACTAACGCAATACCCGTTAAGGTAAGAATTTTCAAACATCAATGATTTTTAAAATTGTAAAAGTAATAATTTTCTTTTTATTTTAAACCTTAGTTTCGGCAGTTGATTGGATCTTAACTTTTTCCGATGTTGTGTATTGTTTTACATATATCACAATATAACTAAGTGGAGTACTTAATTACAATGCGACTAATGTTTACACCATGTCCAACAGGTCCAAACTTATGAAGAGTCTTCTATTTTGTCATCTGAAGAATAACAAGTGAGACGCTCTCTAGCACGAGAAATCTTAAATCACTATCCTAGATCCAGCAATTTTTCATTTTTCTAAATGTCAACTGTCTCACTAGTTTGTTAAATAATTAAACAAATTTAGATTCACAAGTAATTCATGTGATTAAAAAGCTCCTAAAGTAATAAATAAGTTACTCAAAGATGTTTGTGCCAATACAGATGTTAAACTTCTAATAAATATAAAAATGTTACTAATGATGATTAAAAAAATGTCTTTTATTTATAGATTTAAATTGTATCACAGCTTAACCTGACTATATTACAAAATAACCAAGCATATGTCATATTAACTTAAATATCACTGAATTACCTGCTTTTTCATGTGTCAATAAAAATGTTTATGAAATAAATTGGGAACATCATAAATATTATCATAATTTCATAAATGGTAGACAAATTCATAAACTTTTATTAAGTAATACTTCAAATATAATAGAATTAATAGGTGTTATTATATTGTCAAAAAATCTAACAATCATCGATTATTCGACATTTGCCCTATTCAGTGGAAAAGTAGCTTCGTTTTATAAATTTAGAAACTCAAACTGCTATTAGAATAGGATACATTACCGACGAGGTTTGAAGTTTCAAATGAACTAAAGTTCAAAATATTGATGGTAACAAACGATTTCTCTTTATTACAGATACAACAGATCTCTATTTCATGTTATAACTTAAATGATAAATTAATACTTATTGCACAATAGAAAAAGAACTATGTAAAAAAACATATAATACTAAATGGTCATGTATTATAGTGGTTGGCCTTAATGGCATTTCGTATAAAATTCAATGAACAAAATTTTTAATTAACGATTTCAATTTTCATCAGAAGCTATAATTATAAGACCGTTATTACTAAAATCGAAAATACTAAACAAATCAGGTTAATACATTTACCCGTTATAAACTTGCTGATGTGTTTTATATTGCATTTTCCATAATATTAGTTATATTATGAAAACTTTTATTATTTCCATCAAAACCACCGTAGAAAATGGTATCATATCGGCCTTACATTTAAATAGGACAAGGTATTTTGAATTCTTTATTGAAAGAGTCTTTATTAATTTAAGGTGCGCGATTTCTATGTGTTTGTTCGAGATATCTTTCTTTCAGTGGCTGAGAGACTGACAAATTGCTCTATTTCTGTCTACATCCGGCAAAAAACTGACGAATATCGCTCGCAGGCGCCTGAGGAAATTACTATTGACGAGCCCTACCATTTGTGAGAATCGCGTCTCCATCCGAATCAATTCACATACGAACGCAACTACTTTTAAAAGAATTGATGGACAATCAGTCATAAGAAAAGTAAAACTTTTCGAAATATGCTCCTGTTTCAATGTGAAAAAATAACAAAACGTTCATTCCATTTAGACAAATATTACAAATTTTATCCTCTTCAGCCGCTTAAACCGAGAAATTGGGGGTAAAGTGATTTTTAATCTGTCACGCCCAACGTACTCCGATTAAATTAATCAGTATCGCGAGCCCGCCAAGAGTAAGTCAAGGACATCAATGATAGGATTGTCGTGATAAAAATAATTACAGAACGTCATTTACAATGAAGATCACAAGGGAGACATACATTAGCCTTGTTCAAATCAAGAAACATTTTCGAAAATTAAGGGGAAATGAAAACCCTTTCTGTGATGCTTCACATTGTAAATATTTACGGCTGTGAAATTTTAGTGTCACTAAAATCAATACCGTTATCATTCCGACAATGTATCAAAACATGGTATAAAACTCGGTCGCACGACAGCGATAGCAACAACAATGTTCGATGTAAAAGTGGGATAGTTTTGTAATCTGATTACAACAGCCAGCTGGCACTGTAACATTTGTAACATATTGTCCCGGGAAAATATGCGGCAATCTTGGTAAAAAATTTAACCGATTTTATAGTAAGAAAAAGGCAGTCCAAAATTTTAATTAACAATCATCATAAGTTTATCAGACAGCTTCGGAACATTAGTTCTAGCAATATATATAATTATTTTATGTATCCCAGCACTTTCAGAAATCATAAATGTATGTATATGACGACACATCGAACTTACTTTGCTTAAAGCAATTCATATTAACTATTGCTCAAAATGGCTATTTCTGATAATTAATAATTTAATGTTTGCAAAGAACATTATAAAAACATGAAACATATTGTTTCATTGAAAGTTAATAATTAAAAATCGTGACAAAGCCAAATATGTATTAAAACTGTTAAAAACTAAATTCAAAATATGTTGACCTACGATATTCAGTGAATGTGGGGAAATGAGTATATCAGAAAATCCCTACGAAATTAAGGAAAATTATTTCACTTTCCTTAATTGCGTAATACGCTTAATATTAAGATCTTACACTTGTGCTCCACTTTAACATTGAAATAAAACAACTTCAAATGGTAAAATTAGCGTGTTAATTTATTATAATATTAATACGCTAATTTAACTTCTCATCTTACTCATAATACGTCTTCTTACTAAAACTTCTAGGGATATGAGAATAAATAGCATATTTTTATAATATTTCATTTCAATGGGTAGAATATTTTTTTTTTTTGTGGAAAAAGATGATGATGCACGGATAGTTCAAAATTTAGGTCTATAAAATAAACGTTGTTTGATGAATATTGTGATGCTGATGACACTAATGCTCGAAAAATCTTAAAAAGTGCATCAATATGTATTTTACAGTTTCTTTAAAAAAAAAATACAGAATAAATAATATTTCTTACATTCTCACCAATTAGCCTAATCCAAAGTAAGCACTATAAGGCTTGTGTTATGGATACTGGGGTAACGGATAGACATACATATATGATACATAGAAATGTAATATTTATAGAAATATATATAAATACCCATGACTCAGGTACGAATGTTCGTATTCATCATTCTTCCCACAAACATTTGCTCCTTCCCAGATCCGAACACAGGATCATCGTTGCGTAAAACAGGATCGCTACCGTCGCACCAAACGGTCGTCGGTGCTTTTGTTTAAAAAAAAAACGATAATAAGAATTTATCATAATGGATTCTATATTTTTGCTTTATTAAATTTTACAATATTTAAGCTACTGCATTTATTATCAATTATGGACCAAGAGCCAGTGACCAATTTTAGGTGGTCATTTCAAAAGTCAAGACGTTTTTTGCTCTGGCAGACTGTTGGTGATGGAATTTCGTTCTGGCATTGTATATTATTAATTGTTTAGTTATTTCATTTATTCTGTTAAAATTTGAAGACTGATGAAATGTCAAATATGGAATTTTATTTTATAAATATTTATAGCGTTCTGTCTACAATTAGGAGAGATGTAAATGCACTGGCAAAAATTCCATGACGACAAAATACTGTCCAAAGTAATTTCCTAAAAATTTATGACTGATACTTTAACTAAAATAAAACTTATTTCTTACCCTCCTTAAACTTTAAGGGTAGTCTACCCCGGCCACACAGGGCTGCCAGAAGTGGCTTTTCATTTTTAGTAGGAATGGAGGATTAACTGTAGAAAGTATCGTGACTTTTGAAATGACCACCTAAAATTGGTCACTTGCTCTTCCTCTATTATGTTAATGGAAAGATATTAGAAAAAATTACTTGGGAGCCAATTAAATTTTTTCTATTATTGTCGATTAAAATAATTTATCATATAAGGTAGTACTGAAAAATGCAAAATATATATATAAAAACAATAAAAAACTACTGCATTTAAATGCTTGTTTCAAACAACTATTTTGAATTCAAGAACGTCCTTCGAAATACATAGTTGGTTTTTCGTATAGAATTTTCTCATCGGGTATTTGGATGAGATATACATATATGTCAATGCAGGGAAATATGACGACAAAATAAGTTTAAAATATTAATTAATTTAATTCTTATATTTTTTGGTAAAATGTCGCAATCCAAATTATGGAGTCCCTGTTCTATTTAATTTAAGGTAAATCTAGTTTGCACTTAAAGCATTTTTTTTATTTTCCCTATATGTAAAATAAAATAATATCACCTTATAACACTACAATGAAGAATATTATCAAAGAAAACAAAGAGCATGTTATCAAAAATGACGCATTTACGTATGTATTAAATAAATAAAAATATGAGACGTCAGTACATAATTTATATTAATCCAATGATTTATATAGCGGAAAAATGATAATAGTTTACATACTGCTGATGTTGTAATAAATTATTAAGAATATACATGCCACTTTGCTTGAAGTGAGAAATTAATACTGTTCTTGTGGTTTAAAATATTTAACTTTGTTAATAGGAATTTGTGTCAAATACAAAGATCACCGCAAACGACTCGTTAATGTTCTTCACTTCATTGTGAATTTTGAACAGACAATTCTGTGTAAACGTGAAGCAACTTAACTATTTTCTTTCAACAATACGGGTGCACAAGGTAAACTTCACAAGTGAATGGCTGAATTAAAATAAAGATGATATGGATACATTTTGACCCCTGGTGCCTTGGTTATGTCCTCTTCGACTTTCGTAATTTTTACAACTTTTGGGATAGAATTTACAGTAGATATCCAATTTAGGATGGTCCATTTGGTTATTGATAACGATTTTAGTTTACGTTGTGCTGGTAATAAATACCAATAAGAAAGTTTAAATTAAAAGAAAGCAGGTTGTATAGATTTTGGAAACGAAGAAAGCTTCAAGGCAGTACGCGATGGCCATGGCACTCAGTTTTGGCAATTAACCTCATAAAATGTAGACGCATAAATAAACTGGTACATATGTAGGTTATCGCGTTAATCAGTAAAGACAATAAGAATTCATAACAAGATATGAGATATTATGATCCTACCAACAGATGTTACATCGAACTGATGAGCCTTTACTGTCGTCATTTCATTACATTTATTCGTTGTTATAATGCTAAACAAAACGACCGAAGAGTTCGATAGTACCTTTTTGATAATTACAGAACTAAATTCAAAGCTAACATCGATATGGGAATTAAAAAATCCCTTTTTTTGCAAGAACTGAGAAGTAATTGTAGTAGCTGTGGTTCGAAGCCAGCTTTGATATGAGAAATCTCCTGATTTGACAAGGAACCTCTTTGGTTAAGAGCCTTCAATTAAGAACCACAGCTGCAAGTTGGTAACACAATAATAACCATTTCGTATCTTCCTACGAAAAGAGATTTTCATTTCCCGTACAGAAGCTGGTTACATAGGTCATCTACAAAATAATATAATTATTTCCTATTTTGTATAAAACAACGAAATTTTAATAAATAAGTTTTGTTTGAACGGAAGCGTTAAATTTTCAGAACGGGGAAATAGAAGGGAATTCTTGATGTCTATAATTCACACTCGGTTAAATGTCTTCGGAATCGTCGTCGTCTGTTATTTTAGCCTTCAAGTCCGCTCACTGTTTGAGTGTCGCGAGGTGGCATTGCGAAAGTTGACAACGAGTACGTGAGGCGATTGTAGAAGACTATCCATTTGTCGCTTGAATTTGCTTCCATATCTTACCTCTCTTATATAAATAAAACTATGAAGTACTTACAGTAACTTTGTTTTAACTAACCGAGATTTATTTGTCACGTTAAATAAAAATGAACGAGGTAAATACTATATTTTCTACATTTATCACGGTAATACTGTTCTAGAAACAGTTCAATTACAGGAAATTCGAGACTATTTTCCTGCGGAATTACAGATCATACGCTATGAAAAGGTTTTATACTAAATATCATATATAAGTATTCAACGGAACACAAACCGAGATTCAAAACCTTGTCATATTAATTAGAGAAAATATATATTGATGGTAAACTTTTATGAAAAAACCAACAAGCTAATAAAGATACCATAAGGGCTGAGTAGGTAGTCTCTATACAAGATGACATCATAAGAAACAATAGTGTATCGATAATTATAGGCCATGATTTTGATTCTTGACTATTGTTAATGGGTACGAGTTAACAATGCGATATTACGACCCACTCTAGTACTACAAATAGCAAATTACGTTCACGAAACGAAGGAAACTGAATGTTTCTAACGGATGTCGTAACTGGTAATGTATGTAGCGTAGGTCTATAAACTACATGGCAAAGTTACTATATGCATAATTCTAATGCCTGGATAACAGATTTTTTCCTATACTTCATTTGGAACTAAAAAACAATGTCTTTACCAAATGGCAAAGCCTAAATTTAACATTGGTCGCTGTGAGAGTTTTTATATCCAAGATAAGCATTTAGTGGAATCCTACGTCGGAGCAACTTGCTTAGAAGAAGCTTATTAACTTGAAGTAAAAAGGTTTTTGGTTAATAGGTCGAGGCGCAGGTTAGTTATTCTACTCCTTGGTTGTGCGCATTGTAAAGGACGGAAAAAATATAAAACAAGCAGGAATGCTAACTTTAGAGTGCGCCTAGAATCCCGGTTGTAGAAAGGGGAAGTCGGAAAAACGGAAACAGTCAATAGAAGACCAACAAGTAGGAAACTTCTACGGCTGTGGGCAAGGCTGTTAAAACTAAGTTTTTATAGTCTTATCTTCTCCTAATATCTTCCTGGCTCTGCGCTCTACTGCTCTAAGTGCGGCAGGCTGGTATATAGCTGAACCTTTCCAAAGGCCCCAATTTGAGCCTTAAAGACAATGGTGACGGTCGTTAAGGTCGGAGGCCAACTTCATGCCAAGACTATTTAAACAATTGTCTCAGAAAGTAAGAGTCAAGGTTAATTACTCCTTTTTGCGGTGTAGAGACACACATGCATTTTGGTGGCGTTAAAGTTGACCAGATTGTAGTTAATAACTTATTGGGCTCTCGAAAATTTGTAAATTATATTTCTTTTTCTAAGAATGCAGTTTAATAGTGTTTTGAGACGTAATAGTCTCCAAATTAACCATAATTGTTTTTGTTTACGCACGATATTTTACTCACCTTATTTGGAAAAAACTCAAGTACTGTGACTAATTATCTCTTGATAATCAAGGTTTGTGTAAAATATAAAAAACACATTACTTGGAATCTACGAAGAATTTTAGTAACTATCAGCTGACCATCGCCTCTCTATGACGCTAGATCTGTTTACCACTGGCTCATGCAACAGAAATATAGCTGTCATCTGTGTATCCCAAAATACCGGGCTAAAGCAGGTCATTAATATGAAGCCGAAATTGTTGCAGAGAGTACGGAACTACAATGTAGTACCTGGCAGACAACCGTGCGCGACCTCTTTGGCGGGGCCACGTTTTCCTATTCTGGTTTCAGACCCCTTGCCCGTGTCTGTTATCAAGGCCGTGAACATTCTCCCCACCGCATCAATCTCTTAGCGTCGCTCGCGTTTGCGGGATCCGCGATCGCAAAGAGCACTCAACTTTTTTACGAGGTTATCCAATGTCCAGCCTCCCGGTGGCACCATGGGCACCTCGAATAGATCTCGCCGTCATTGCTGACTCGAGCTTTTCTAGCATCTTTCTTCACTTTGGATTTTTTATTAGGCACATTTATTCTAACGGTTGTCGGCATGCGAGAAGCAGATCGTCCTCCCGCCGAGGTCAGGGTTAGAGGCCAGAGCGATGGGACAAGCACGCAAGGAGGTGGTGGCAGAACCTCCACCACCCAAACAGAACTTTGGACAGAGGCGATTAGCCGTAAACGACGAAGGAAGGAGGTGAAGTGCGTAGCGGAGGAGGCCAGTCAGAGCGCAGAACCAAAGGCGGTGGCTGGCTACGAAGAAGAGGTCCAAACGGAGGGTCGAGCTCAACCAACCGAAGACGGCAGCAGTAACGCTGACATTAAAGCCGGGGGCGTAGAGTATGGTGAGATATACTCCCACATGCTGTGACGGGCCAGGGCAGCAGTTTCCCTTACTGACATCACAGCCGAAGTCAGGACAAGGGAGACTCACACGGGTGCGCGAATAATCGCAATCTGTGTTGGACAGGAGCGGCGCACTAGCGGATTGGCTGGCAGAACAGCTGCGCCAAGCTAACGAGGACGTGGCAGTGGTATCCAGGACCGCAAACCTGTGGATCTCCGGCCTGGATGACTCAGTAGAAGAGGCGGAAGTTGCCGAGGCCATAATGGCTAAGACAGGATGCCCAAGGTCGACGTTCAGGCTGAAGGGGATGAGACCTATATCCGATGGTCTCGGGTGGTTGATCTTAACCCTACCCATCGCAGCTGCCAAAAAGATCAACACGGAAGGCAAGATTTGAGTCGGCTGGAGCACCGCAGAGGTTAGGGTGTTAACGGTCCCATGGGTTTTTTGATAAGAGGTTTTCTCCTCGCAGGCCCTATTCCGAAGCATGGTGGCTCCCGCATAGTTTTGGTCCTGCGGTAGCACTGAAGTACGGCAGAAGTTACCCTCGACCGACATAGGGACCAAAACGCTTTACTACCCGATGGATAAGAAGCAAGTTTTTTCCCTATTTGGCTTACCAGCTTTTTTGCAGGACTTGGCGGCTTTGTTAAAGGATTTCTTCTTTTCCCGCGTACTATAAGTCAGGCTAAATATGCTTAATGTTTTGACGCCACCGCATTACGACATTTGGTATTATACCACGGGCGAGCTTTGCGATACATCAAAGAAAGGCATAAACTACTCCATACCCTGACGAACACAGCATCAGTGCAAGTTGAGGGGTCGCTAGACGAAAAGTAAACCGCCGCCAAGGATATGATTCAAAAAAGCAATGTTTGCCATCTTATATGCTAATTTGTAACGCTTAATCCGCCGCTTTTGGGCTTGGGTCGGGCGGAGAATACACCACAAAATGGTCAGAACTGCCATGGGGTGGTGTAACCGACACTGGGTAACTGTCGGGATTTGTCGTTAGCAGAAGGTCCAAATAATTAGCTGTGTGCCCGTCCGAAATAAGAAAAATATTTCTTTTATAATTTATTTATTTAAATGTCATACCGGCGAACTACGTTTGTAACCAATGGCGTATATGACCAACTACATTTTTTACGAACTACGCATGTAGCAAAGTGGATAACGAATCGAGTTTGTGTCATACAGCGAATAATTCGACTAATGTAGGGACCAACTGTGAGTCAGATCACATAGCTTGTTGTTTTTTCATCCATATTAGCCATTTAGACCTATACCGTGGCCGGACCATTAGTTTATTAAGCGTACTGTCCGATAAGAGATTGCAAATTGTGTTCTGACTTCGTTTCACTGAAACTAGCAGATCCATAGACAACTTTTTGGATTTTCTTTTTACGAAAATAGGTAAATAACAATTGACGAAATTGTATTTTTAAGCGTTTAACTGATAGATAATATTACTACCCAAAACTCAAATTGTTTTAGGATACCTGTCTCGCGTGACACCTAAAGCAATTTTTTTTTAAACTAAGCCACTTAGAAAGTATTTACTCGATGTAAAAGAAGGCGATTTAAGATTGGCGGCATTGCCGCTTGTTCGGTGCAATGTTGCCAGATCGTTGCCTGACTGAGGAACGGCGCGGTGCGTTGGCCTTTCATCGAATGTTCCGTACATTGGTATAAAAGACATTCACTATTAAGTAATTCGTTACTGGATAATTATAACCTACGTAAATCCTACTTATATAGTTTATGAATACATTATTTAGAACTACGAAGTTCGGTATTACTGTAAAAAAGTCGTATTCAAAATTATTTTTATCATGGTTTCAAATATTGTATCAGATAACTAGTAAAAAATCGGAAACTAATATGAGTACGATGTTAAAAGTAGCAAAACCTCGAAGTCACAATCAAGGTTTTCGGTTATAAATACCTCCCTAGTCAAAAATTCAAAAAATCCTGGCGGGATTTCTCGACCAGCGGACTGTTTCAGCGACGTAGCAGCAGTGCCGTATCAGCCGCAGGTCGTGCCATTCATTCAGGGCGTCAATTAATCTTCGTCAAACTGCCTTGATAGGCCCAATGCCCGCAGGAATCGTGTTGCGGAATCTTATTAAATATCTATACCAAGTCGTTATTGTTTACGAGTCCTTGTAATTATTCATTAATAATCTGTCCCGTCGGTGATTAATAAGTACAGATATTGCGTTCCGGCTGCTGGTTCATTTCGATTGACTAGAAAAAGATTAGAAGACTGTAACGCCTACTTATTTAAAATACAAGTCTATCTACTTTTTGTATAATGCTGCGAAAAAAATATACCGACTCTTTTTATCACATGCGACAATAACGCTTTTTTATTAGATACTCAGCCACCAAATGACGTGTGTAATGAAAAACGGTTACTTTGCCTCGTACATTTTTCACATAGATTTTCTTATCAAGTTGCCGAGTTCCATTCGTTGCAAATTAACACTTTTGTAGTTTTCTCTGAGTCTACATGAATTACGACGAATTTTAGTAACGTTTCAATGAATTACAAAAAAATATATTAATTAACCACTTTAACTACATGCAATGAAAATTTAAAGGACTGTTATGACTGTTATCAAAAACAATTTAAAATAAACTTTATTTAATTTTGTATTTCTCCGATTTCGTTAGCTACCACCATTTTGATGAAGATGGCAAGAGGACGCAGGCGCGACGCAAAGAAGTCGTTGCGTTTCAATATTTTAATATCTAATAATAACAAAGCCAAGAAGTTGCTGCTTAAAATAAGTCAAACATAGCTGCGGTATACAGAGGGTTAATTAACATAAAAAACGGTAATTGGATGTACTAACTAACTAACTGTACTGTAGTATAAAGATTAGTTACCACTGTTTCAAATGATATTATACAGATTTTTGTTCTTTTATGATGACAAGTTTTATTACGATCGGCGGAGGTTAACACAAATTTTTATTTTTTTAATCATGAATTACTATTTATTTTATATTTCAGCCGTGAATAAAAGAAAACGCATCTAAAAATAATTTACTTAACTGATATTAATTTCTTTTCATTGCGTGACACATACAAATTCTTTCATCATTTAGTTAATACCTTTCCATTCTATTTCAATTAACCGATCGACGTGGACACAAGCAACTTCGTAAAAAGCGAATTGCCATTCTCGATAACAACATGTTATTTCGCGAGCCACTCAAGCCACGAACAAAGGAACTTTTTCTGAATGTCAGCTTTACAGTACGAGAGCTCAGTATCGGAAATATTTTAACAGTGGCAAGCAAATCGAGTATTTTCAATTGGCTTTTTTTCATCGGGTAAGAATCCTACAAAGTAAGTTCTGATATTTGTTTTGTTGCCTTATTTTAAAAGATTCGTGTCTTTTCTTTACACAAGTAAACCTTTTGTGACTGAACAGATAAAAATCTACAGACAGCGAGTTTTTGTGTTGTAGGCAAAGACAGAAATATTGTATGGTACATCTGAAATCTTTTCGATGAGTATTTGTGGCTGCCAAAGACTTGACACTGAGTTCATACATTTATATTAGGAAGTCGTAACAATTTTATTCAACAAACATACGGTATAAATACCAAACTTGAATTTTCTCAGTTGAAGTATAATTTATGAGCAGTAAACACCTCTAGCGTAAACCTCCTAACGAGCGTCATCTTGAGAGGAAAATAATAAAGATTAATGACCGTCATGTAATACTCGTATATAATATAAGGACAGTGTATATGCGCAGTTAACGTTGTCCAAATATCTGTTCCAGGTGAAAGACAGTCTCCAGGTTGAACGGCCTAGACTCAAGGCCTAGAACAGCTGGTCCTTCTAGTAGTGAACTGGCGGACGGTTCAAGGGCATCGGGTGAATGCCACCAAGCAAGTTTTTTACCAATACCATTCGCTTACGTGATTCGGTGAAGCCGAAGCCGGATGAACTGAGCGTCGCAATAAACTAATAATTCCAAGTTGAGTGTAGCCAGAGTTTTGAAAAACTCCTTTGAGTGCACAACGAAAACAAATGACAATCGGTGAATTTAACAAAGGGGCCGTCCATAAATTACGTCATCTTTTTTTTCAGATTTTAGACCCCCCCCCCCCCTTCTCTCAAAATTGACGTCATTACCAGTTTGACAAAATTAAAACATTGCAGATTTGAGAAAAATAGGGTATTATATGATTATAACACACACTCTTTTATTCGCCGAGTCGCCGCCAATCTTCGTTTAATAAACACAGTGTCGCATACGAACTATTTTCATAGGTACAATGTTATTTATAGTTTTAAAAAATAATGTAGACATGCCTTGACTTTGTAATAAATAAATAATGAGTTCAATAATTAATACCATTAAATACTTGCAAAATATCACAAGAACACTATCTTTCCTTAGTATGAGACATGTATTTAAGTATAAGTATAGTATTTATGTACTTTTATTAATTATGTAATGTTGTAGTTATTATTTAAGTATTGTGTTTATTATCAATACATAGTATAAAACAAAGTCGCTTTCGCTGTCTGTCCCTATGTATGCTTAGATCTTCAAAACTACGCAACGGATTTTGATGCGGTTTTTTTTAATAGATAGAGTGATTCTTAAGGAAGGTTTATATGTATAATACATGTAAGTACCACGGGCGAAGCCGGGGCGGGCAGCTAGTATTATATGTAATATTATTGTTAGAGTATTTTATCTGTAGTTATTACTGTATTTGTGTACATCTATGTAGCATTATGTATGTTTATTATGAGTTATTTTAGTATTGTACGCGCCTTAGCCGCCTCTCACATTTGCAGTCTCACTTACTAGGTGTGCTGGAAGAAATTTCTTTTTAGAAATAATCTTTTTGTACGTGAACAATAAACTATAAATGGGTCGTTCTTATTTTTTACCGACAATGGTCTGTCCTTCGTCTTATTATGGCATCTCTTTGGAGTATTGATATTTAAGGTTTTTTAATTCGGTTCGAATAAACGTCCATATTTTTATTATCTATTAATATTATGTAATTTTTCATTTCCTCCAACCAACATATTTTTTCGTTTGTTTTCCGTAGAATGCCGTGACAGAGTGGTAAACCGAAATGTGGTCTCCACAGAAAAAGGCCACTCTGTCACATATTTTTTAAAAAAACCAACATTAAAAGAGTATTAATATTTGCCGCAAAGGAAACTTTAATTAGTCCTAATGACAACACAGATGCAATTTCTTTTAAATTCCACACAGAAACCACCATTATGGATTGTTCAAAAACCAAAAAACAAGAAAAACGTCGTTTCACTGTCGATAAAAAAGAAGAACGACCCAAATAAATAAATAAGAATGACGTCACGTCCCCCCCCCCCCTATCTATCATTTACCGTCATCCGCAGACCAACCCCCCCCCCCGCTAATTTAGAATGACGTAATATATGGACGGCCCCAAACACGTTTGATAAACGAAAACCTTGATGGTAAAGGTTTTTAAAAACGTATAATAAAGATTATAATTTTTAACAAATTCAAACCTTCACGCCATAGAAAATAGCTCTCTTGGTCTTCACGAAAATAAAATAAAGGAATTCCGGGTAAAGATAACAAGTTACACCTGCAGGGAGTCCAAATAACTAGCTATAACTAGGTAAGAGCGTAAAACCTTTGTTCTTTCTCGGTAGAGGCTTGCGTCCGACTCCACGAAAAATTATCTTTTTCTTTTTGCTGAGTCGCTCCCGGAGCGACTGCCCTAACAGGTAGACTTTAATATAATAACGTTGGTACGCATATATAGCATATGCTTGTGAGGTTTGCTTACCGTTTTATTACGAAAGGTACGTGTGCAATTCCTTTTTTGCGTACACGAACAAAAATACATACTACAGTATATTACAGTAGTACTTAGTAGTAATGTGAATTAAAATAAAAGTGAATGGTTACAAGATAAAAGGGAATATTTTTTAAATTATAGGATAACTTCCATAATGCGTATTTAATTTGTTACAGTGTTCTTGGTTTCTATTAATTTTTATAAAGGACCCACGCCCAAAACTGAACAACACGACATAACGACAATTAACTTATTAGAGTACGACGGCGGTTTCAGAAAATATATGTATCCAGTTTCTACAATAGTAAAGATATTCCTAGTTAGTAATGGTGTGACAATATATAATAATAATTTGAAAATGATGCCACCGCATGAAGATTAATTCTTTAATGATGACTTCGCACTTAGCGCTATGTGGAATCCAGGAAATATCTCTATGGGCACGTTCATGCTACGCGCAATAAAGGAAATAGCCGTTCTTGAACGTAATAAATTTTAATATAAGAACCTCTCAGATTGTTACTACGGTTTTGCTTGTCCTTATAATATTATCTTTCGTCGTCTGGATTGACCCTAGCTTTGTATTTATAGCAGCGAAAACTTGTTATCACTATAAAACGTTATGTGCGTGGTATTTGCGTAAAAATTGTTTTTATTTTGACTTAACATATTTTTTTTCACAATATTACCTACTCTGTATCGATTCATTTCAGCGAATTATTAATAAACAGTAGATCTAAAATGAAAGTTGACATGTTTTTATATCTGCCTGTAAGTAGGTAAGAAAGCTCAGTACCCATTCGTACTGATATTGATAATACACCGCTATTATAGCAGGATAATTTCGTGACATTTTTTCATAGCATAGCATTTATTGTTTATTTATCTTTACTGTAGGTAGATCTTCAAACGTGATAAATTCAAAATATTAAATAATTAGGGTGCTAATATATCACGTCTTACCTTTCAGCGATGTCTTTTCGAACAATCAATGCTAAATATTCAATCAGAGTTTGAGAATAAAATATTTACTACAAGATTGTTGTTTTATAATATATTAAGGTAACTAAAATTACTTGAGCGACACAAAGTACGTGGAAAGCACAAGGCACGTGTGTGAGTGCATAAGCGTTATTTGTATAACATTGAGAAGTGGCTAAATTGAATTTGGAAACTATGAACACAGTTTAGCTACATACAATATAGCTAGTTACTACATGAAAACTAGCCTATACTATCCTCAAAAAGATTAACGAGTTTAATCGTAGGGGTTGGAATCTGAGATTGCAATGGATACCGGCTCACATAGGAATATACGGCAATGAGCAAGCCGATTGGACAGCTAGGCATTCAACATTAGATGGTGTACTATTGAATGTTTTACCAAGTTACTCGGAGGCACTACCAAAATTTAGAGTAAAAACATTTAATTGTTGGAAGGAATACTTCGACTGTCGAAGTAGAGAAAAGGGAATTTGGTACAAGACCATTCAGTGCGAGCCTCCGCGTGTTCCCTGGTTTAGTTACAGCAAACTTAAAAGATCTTTTATTGTACTAGCCCACCGACTGCGTTCAGGTCATTTCCCTTCTAAAAAGTTTGCTTTTTTAATGAAAAAAACAGAATCTCCAAATTGTGATGTATGTGGCACTAAAGATGACATTCAGCACATTTTGTTAGAATGTAAAAAATTGCGAAGTGAACGAGGGGCATTATATAATGTTTTAAAACAGAACACCGCTGATGTCGGCATATTACAGAGCATCCTAGCTAAACCTTGCTCGAGTTCAGCTATGATGCTCTATACTTTAGCCTCTAAGTATAGGTTAAGTTAGCTAAATAATATAGTTTGGTAAGTAGTTTATAAGGCTCGATGGAACTGGCATGTTTTAAAAAAAATAAAAGTTCCTTCAAATAAAGAGAAAAAAAAAAAAAAAAAAAAAAATAATTAGGGTGCTAATATATCACGTCTTACCTTTCAGCGATGTCTTTTCGAACAATCAATGCTAAATATTCAATCAGAGATTGAGAATAAAATATTTACTACAAGATTGTTGTTTTATAATATATTAAGGTAACTAAAATTACTTGAGCGACACAAAGTACGTGGAAAGCACAAGGCACGTGTGTGAGTGCATAAGCGTTATTTGTATAACATTGAGAAGTGGCTAAATTGAATTTGGAAACTATGAACACAGTTTAGCTACATACAATATAGCTAGTTACTACATGAAAACTAGTGTTGTACTGCAAGAAATCGATATTTTAAAGGGCGCGTAAAAATTGGCATGAATACGTTTTCTAGAATTATATAACATATTTCTGTCATAGTAATATTGTAATATTACCATACTCACAAGAAAACTAAAAGCATTTTACGGTGAATCCATCTGCATCAGAAATCATAATAAATCTATGATACCATATAACCTCATTATATAGAGACTAGCTTTCCGCCCGCGGCTTCGCCCGCGTGGAATTCGGTTATATTGCGCTATAAAGCACAACTATAAAAAAACTTCTCTTTCCCACGGAAAAATCTAAGAAGCGCGATGTAAGCTTCAAAATTTACATGTTCATATTCGTTTGCAATATTTTACCTTGTTTTAAACGACACACAGCGCCATCTACAATCCATCCATCAAGCAAACAATATTTTTGTTTTTCCTCGGAAATATCAATTTTTTCAAGGATAAAAAGTACCCTATTATTTAATCCGGACTTTTGTCTTTACGTCTGCAAAATTTCAAAGCAATCGGTTCAGTAGTTACGGCGTGAAAGCGGAACAAACAAACAAACAAACAAACTCACTTTCCGATTTATAATATGAGTAAGGATTAAGGATGTAGACGAGACGCATAACATCAGTCAATTGTCGCGACATTTGGACTTGCCATTTGATATAAGAGGATGAGATATTATTAATATTTAAGGTTGATTGCTTTGAGGTGTTCTTTTACGTATAAGTTTAATCAATCAAAATAAAGAAGAGAAGTACGTAGCAAATTGCTTGATTAGAAAAGCCGGTCGTGAGAAAAGACTTGGATACGATACATCGCATCTTGCATTTGTTTAGATATAATAGATAATCTATATGCCTATAATGATAACAGTGAGTTGTGTACTATTTCAACTTTCAATAGAGCAGGTTCCAAGTGTCAATCGATGAGGTTAATCCTTATAACGAGAATATAAAAGAACTAGGTGGGTTACTACCTAATGATTCTGATGTTTTATTGAGTTCGGTAAGTATACGAAATAATCATATATACTTTAATAGTTTTTTTTAATGGTTTTTTTGTTAAATGTCCATAAGAGTTACAAAATATATAATTGAAAATTCTGACTTTCAGTAATTAGTTAAAACGTGATTGATCCCTAGGGATTCTAAACACTTTTGATGTGTAGCTAGCTTAATAATTTTGTAAAATCCAAAAACAATATAAGTCATCGCGCCATATCGCATTTGTAATGTTAAATACAAAAAATATGAGCAAATGGTTTTAGTAAGGTTGTTCCAATTAGGGTAGGGTAGGGTAGGGGGACCGGGAGTGATCGATAAACTAAAGCTACACAATGCAGTTAGTGGTACGAATGCAATTTTCAAGATTTTAGTGTTAATGTAAATTGTAAAAATTATGTAAGTCAAATAAAATTCGGAATGTTTTTATTTCTATTCTTTTATATTTATGCTCAATCATAATAGCTTTATAATATAACTTATCTTATCACTGATCAAAGTTATAACGAATATTGATTGCTGGTAATATTATCAGATTGACATAAAATGAAAGTGCCATTGTTTATGCAAGTGCCATTTAAATATACAAATCAGTCTTTGTTATTTCCAATTATTATATTATAAACTTTTTTTCTAGTAATAAAGCTATTTTTTTTTCTTAGGTGACGTGCCAAAATTCTGTAATTTCTGCTCAATTGAATTCTGAACTGTAATTAATATAAGGAAAAAATATCCTAATATACCGATCATATGTATTACTAGCGGCCCGCCCCGGCTTCGCACGGGTGGACAAAATTCTTTGAATTTTGTCTAGCATTAAATATAGCTTATGTTACTCAGCGTGAATGTAGCTTGCCAATAGTGAAAGAATTTTTGAAATCGGCTTAGTTGTTTTTGAGTTTATTCATTGCAAACATACAAAAATACAAATCTTTCCTCTTTATAATATTAGTGTAGATTGCAGAACATCTAATTAAGTATATTAATATCTTCACAAATTCATGTTACTAATAAAATATATTTTTTTTAATATGAGCATTCATTAAATGTTCTTTTGCCTGATGTAAAATTTGCTTTTTGTTAGTTAGGAGGTGTTAATGATTGGTTACGCACTTTAAAGAGCCTTTGTACACTACGTTTTTAAAACGTGCCTTTTATCGATAAAAACATATCGATACAAATGCGATACGCAGTCGAGTGAGCTGCAGCTGGTCTAGAATCAGCTTCGACACCTGCATAAATTCAGTCTCGCGTTTGAATCGATACAGACGCGATGATGACGCGCTTTTGTATCGATACAAACTGCTCTCTGAAATAAAAATACGCTGCCGAGACGTCGCGTTTAAAAAACCTAGTGTGGAGGGGACTATTTTGATATTAGATATAAAGCCTAAATTATTCTCCAATACTAATTTAACTTTTTATTAATCATTTGTACATGGGCAAATTAACTTCGCTTGTTTGTTGCTAGGAATTCTTTTAAATGACATTAAACAACTGGTTGCCTAGCAAGGCTTTCCATAAATAAAAAGCTTCTTTTTTGTAATACTATGTTTTAACAAGAAATACAACAATACAGATAAACTTACAAGACAAGACTTTATTAAATTACAAAATATTATAGATTGATAGTAATTTCCGAGAAAAGCGAAAAAATAGTTTTAACTTCATTATAATTTAATTTATCTCTCCTCAATAAATAGCAAAACTATTGCTACCTTCTTTCAGATAATATATTAACACGTTCTGTGCTATTAGCAAACTTTAGGCCAAGCAAAAATCACAATATTATTTTAATTTAGTCCAAAAAAATGTATGTTCTACTTAACAAAAGTCAATTTGTGAAGCTAACTCTAAAGATACTGGATGTCGGGTAGCATTGACCAACGTGGCCTGAACGGAAGGATGCTTTTTTATCTTCATGGTGAATGTGTTGATTTTTGATTTTTTTTTTAGATTGACTTTAACTCAATGGTTAAGCTATGTCTTTTTGACATGTCAAGTTTTTTGTTTTTAGGATATTACAATTTTATTATTATGGTTTTGTTCCAAAGGCAATATACAAGGGTTCATTGACCTGTTAATGAAAACAAATATGAGTAATTAGAGACATATTTAATCATCATAATACTATCTACTATAATGATTCTTGGTTTATGTATTATTTCCATTATCTAGTTTTTAAAATACAAGCAATGCTTAATTTGGGACTAAATAGTTAGTTTCAGTTGTCAAAAACTTATTTTTATTAAATTCTCTGGCGGACTACAATATATTGGTATGGTCAAACCTAAACCTATGCAAAATTGCATTAATTTAGAAGATTTACATTTTTTAATGATTTAATTCTTCTAGTCTGTACTCTAGCATTGGAGCATACTATTTTAGTTATTATTATATCTGTTAAGCTTTTCAATTTCCTTTTTTTAAGGAACTTACATTTCTTCCTACAAAACTGACAACTATGTTTGACTTTGGGGTATTACAGTATATCTCAATATTTTAACATTAACTTAAAACCTTCTAAATAGTATAATATTTTTTTTTAACTATTGTTTTACAATAGTGCTATTACTATAAGTAAATGAAGTAGGAAGAGACTTTATCCAGCAATTAGTGATGTCCATTAGGAATAAAGATGAAAGATCACAATTATATCAAGACTGGTGTATTACAATGCATTGTAGCCCGTCTATTGATTGATGAGCCTAGAATGCTTTTTAAAATGATCTCTACTATTCTTAACACTCATGGGTTGCAATGGGGCTGATAAAACCGTCATAAACTGCAGAACTAAAGTCCCTTTGTATACTAAAACAGGTTTAAAATACCAGCTAATGACAATGTAATAGATGTTGTTTTATGTCAATTACTAATTAATAATAATTATCTAAAAAAATATCTGTGGTCCACATTACTACTTGGTATATAAAATTCTTTTCTTAGTAAAGTGAGTATGAGCTACAGATTGTGGTATTGTTTATAAAATAGCAACGGCGGGGGTCTTTGTTTACTCTTCAGATATTCTTAGAAACTGAACCGACGCAGTAGCCATGCTGATGTGCACGCCGAATACTTACTATACATCGATAAATTATTATTACTTACTATCGACCCATTTCGGTAGCGTAATCAAACATATTATGTGCCTTAAACTTTAAAACAATAGTGGGTATGCAGATGTAATCAAAATAACTACAATAATCAAGTAGGTAATTGAAAATTGATTAACATCCACCCATCAAAGGAATAACACCAATCTTCAACAGTCACTAGTCGTAAAGCAAAATTGTATGGAATATTTTTACCTTCGTTTTCGTGACTCCACGGTGCCGCCTTAGTTTCCCAGCGCTGATTACAGTTACTCACAGCACTTATCATCACAATACTATAGATAGTTTAATAACTATGTCTACCATCTAATTACTAATATTGTATTACTGCAATTAATTACAACATAAAAGACACAAGCGGATTTTTACAAGCTGGGGTTCGGGGCATGACACAAATCACAAAACAAACCAATGGAAAAAGAGAAGGAACAGGAACAAAATGCACGACGCGCATGCGCTCAATAGCGTTCTGTCGGTAAAGCAGTAGTATTATTATTTTTCGTCAATAATAGTGATGCTACGAAGCTGAATATAAGAATGCATCGATTTCCTTAACTCTTTTTTATTTAACTTCCTTATTTCACGGGTTCAAATATCAACACACCTAAAACTAGCTACTTCTTAATTCTAATAAGCAATACATTAATTTAAAAAGAATCTGTAAGTTATTGCTGCTAAGAAAATAAGGCTGCCTTTTGAATAAGACGTGTGTCTCTTTTGACAGATCCGACTCAGAGTTCCGAAACATGATTAACTCGATAGTAACCCATTAATTATTGTTGTTACCTCCGTTCAATTTAACGATTGCGATAGATTTTGCTATTAAAATTTATTCGTTTTCTTTTTTGTTTCAATTCATGTTTATTTATTCAAGGAATATTACATTACATCAACTTACAGAATTGATAAAAGTAAATATAAGATAAAAATCAAATAATACTGTTTGCAATTATTTACTGTATTTATATATGTCATAGAATATATTATACGAAAATGTTTCGTTGTATTATTACTAAACAAAGAGAAATCGAAATTCTCAAAGAAAAAGAACAGTTAATACGCCAAGTCTATGCTCGATACTTAGTCTTGCTAATACATCTTTTCGCAACACTTAAAGATAAAACAGTAGGTTACAGCAGTGCCATCTAGTCTCGCGTTCTGAAAACTTTTTCTATTTGTACTGCTTTTAGAGACGGCAAACCACCCATGCTGTGCTCTCCCTCTGCTTTGTCGCAAAAGCTGTTTTAAAATAACTCTAATAGATGACACTATTTCTTTTTTTGATAATGATGATGTAGGTAGAAACCAGATGGTACTCTATCAGCACATGTCATTTTAATGTGAAGTTATATTCATTTACGACCATTTTACAATACGAGTAAGTTACTGCCAAGTATGTCCTCTCTTTCAACACATTACATGTTTAATTAGCACTGGGACAAATATTCAAACGTGTGCGTCTGAAGATATTTTCGGACAGGATGAAGCAAAAGCTAATAGAAAAAAAAAATTCGGGTATACATTTTTTATTATGATTTTTTTATCGATAAAAAGCTAAGAAACTACTTTACAAAATTATCTTTACACATTTTATTTTATTTATAATGATTTATAAAAATATATAATATATATAATAATAACAAGCATCACGTAGACTTAACATTAGACACTGTATAGCCATCCCACATGACGATACATAAAAATCGTACGCTTTTTGTTTAACGCTACGGACGTTTTTTCCCTGCTAGGGTACCCCTCCGCAACGCTCCATAAGGAACTTCTTTCCAATTGAGGTATATTAATAGTGTAATATTATCATTAATACATAACATAATTATTTACTCTGTGCAAGTATTGTTATATCTAGAGAACGTTGATGCAATTTAATTATGTACGACTGTTGTCGTCCAGATTTAAGTTTTTTTCTAACTCTAAATTTAAATGGTCATTATTGTTAGCGAATGTAGAAAATTTCATTGATTCACATAATTTTTTTTTTCATGAACTTATATTTTTATTAATTTTCATCATCATCAAATAAAACTAATACAAAATTTAATTACTTACTGCAACCTTAAGTTCAAACATTATCATTGTTATTTTCTTCGGTGTAGAGAATCATTTTGTAAGGAAATAAGTGTCCGACTGTTTAATCGAAGCGAGTGGACAGCAGCGATCAGTGCAAATCATATTTGCGGGGCCCTTCTTCTTCGTCGAGGAGATTCTTCTATACATAAAGTTTCAGTATGTAAGTATAAATAAATAATAATAAATAAATATTTCTTACATTCACACCACTTAGCCTAGCCCAAAGTAAGCACTGTAAGGCTTGTGTTATGGATACTAGGGTAACGGATATATTTACATATATGATACATAGATATGCTATATTCATAGAAATACATATAAACACCCATGTTTCCAGTATAAATGCTCGTATTCATCATACAAACATCTGCCCCTTCCGGGATTCCAACCCAGGACCGTCGGTGCGAAAGGCAGGATCACTACCGTTGCACGCTTGACGACCTTTTCGTCAAGCGTCAAGTATAGGTACTATTTGTTAATTCAAAAAATAAAATTGTTAACTCATTTTTTTATGTCAATATTAAAAAAACCAAGCTCCTCTAATCGTTTTAAACGCACACTAAAGTCTCAATTAATATTTTTTTTTTACTTATTAAATTTTCTCAATAAACAATTCCCAGATATATGTACCAAAATACTTTTCTCCTCTATCATAGTTAAAATTTTTAAGAATAAAAATAGTGAATTCTTTAAATTTTTTTTTATGCCTCCCACGAAGCCTTCTTTTGTGCGAGGCCGTGGGCGAGAGGCCGCTTCGCCTACGCAGCTACGCCACTGGCAGCGATTAGTCCAACAGGCTGATTTTAATAATTTTATAACATTTTTGCAATATTTTTTTAGTGTCTCTTGTTTTAGTTTAGGAACATCAAAATTAAACAATGTTCATATTTGTTTCAACCGAAACTGTATTTAATAGGAATTATGGTTATCAAGTTTAATTGTCAGATGCTGTTGAAGAGGGTTGGAGATATAGTATCAATAAGTTTGCAGATATTACTGGGACAATATGAAAAAAACAAGAGCCAAGAGCCCCTGGTGTTGCTTTTAGCATTAGAAATCATTACATTTAGCTGTATCATAATTTAAATTTGTTTCTCTTCTCTTTGTGTGTCGATCACTGTGAATTAGAAGTATAACCCATATTTAATATAAGCACTACGTCCATCGGTAGAGTAGTCAGCTTCAACGAGTGTTGCCAAGTCCGATTGAATAAAATTGTAGCAGATTGTAAAACAAATCGGGACGTAGGGCCTTAGATCGCACTGTGGGACATCCATAGGTCATAAATCTTAAAAACCTGCTTTCTAGTTTTACATTTTATTCCTTGTCGTTACATTGGATAGTTGCGGTACCTTCTGAAACTATAAATAGGTCAGTAATTAGAGTGCGCCTTCATTATCTATTGTGCATTCAAAGAGAGCGCATCGCCAATCGTAAATACTGTTATCAGTGAGTCATTAAAAAGCGTGACGTCATTTGTTGTCATTGCGGGACCTGTGAGTGCTGTGTGTGTTTTTTCTGAAATGGATATCCAAGAACAGGGTATGTAATAATTAATATTTTTATTTTAATTGTATCTTAGTATATATTTTCTTTAGTATGTCATTGCTACGAGGCGACTTTTCTTGGAGTATTATATTTTAATATTCAAAGTTTGAATAAACTTTTAAATATGTTCCCACTCGCTCCGACTATGGAGGTATATTGCACCATATTCTTTAGACTTTCTTATCTTAGGAAAATTAAAACTTGGCTGCCCTTATCTGCCCTTTTGGCGATGACAAGGGTGCTACGGTTGCCAGATTATCTCGTAGCATTTGCTACGAAATTAGTTTATTTAGTCTTAGTGCTTTGTGTAGGTTTTGTGACTGAATTTTAACCGTTTTTTTTTTGTTTTAGGTAATTTATATATATGCTCGTTTTCAAGAATGCATATTCTTGAAATATGGCTAACTGTCAATACCGATAATGACTCGGAAAAGTGTCGTCAAGTCCTACAAAGTTTGTTGACTACTCTGAACGATGCTGAGAACATTGATATTCATTATTTAGAGAAAATTGTTAATAATTTATGTAAAGCTATTGCTCGATTCTGGAAAAAATGTAATAGGGATAAAACCAAGCTTTTATATAAGAATTCCGATTGGTTTAATGTTATTGAAAAAATTCAACTTGTGAAAAACAATAAGCAATGTACTCCGTCTGAAACGTCGCCGTGTCATTCACGTGGTCGTCCTCGAAAACCTTTTACGCAATGTAGTAAAAGGACTAAACGTCGGAGAGTAGCTGATTTGTCAAAGTCTGATGATTCTACTGTGAGTGCATTGCTTGATGTTTCAGACTGTTCATTCGATTCGTGTATATCTAGAGTTAGCACTGATGATGTCTTGTCACTTGTGACTGATGCTCAGTTGACAAAACATCAGTATTTATTAATTAAAAACTTTGTTAATAGTAAGATTTCTCCTAATGTATTACCATGTTACCAACAAATTACTAAAGCGAAACAGAGATGTTACCCTTCTAATATAACTGTTTCCGAGTCTTCAGCTGAAGTTGAATTACAAAGTCTTTTTGATCACACAGCTTCTCGAATCCTTGAATCTCAAAAAGAGGTCTTAGATCAGATTCCTGATGATTGTTTGTCTAATATCTCTTTACTTGGGAAATGGGGATTCGATGGCAGCACTGGACATAGTGAATACAAACAATTTTATTCAGATTCAATTTTAGAAGATAGTAGTTTGTTTGTAACATCTTATGTACCCCTTCAAATTATTGTAAAATTAGCTGAAGATAATTGTAAAATTTTATGGAAAAATCCTCGACCCCTCTTCCACTAGGTACTGCCGTCCTATTCGATTTCAATTTTTGAAAGAAAGCACAGCAGTGTCTTTGCAAGAGGAAGCTTATTTTAAGGATAAAATTGAAAGTTTGCAACCTACTTTTATTCAGATCGACAATCGTGAATTGGTCGTTTCTCATAAGTTGCAGCTTTCAATGGTAGATGGTAAAATTTGTAGTGCTTTAAGTGAAACATCTACAAGTAGATGTTATATATGTAATGCTACCCCTAAAGAGATGAATAAAATAGACGAATGTTTACAAAAACCTGTAATAGAGAGTAGATACCAATTTGGATTATCACCATTACATTCTTGGATACGTTTCTTCGAATATTTTATTCATCTTTCATATAGATTAGACATAAAAAATGGCAAGTTAGGCTAGATAGTGATAAACAATTGTTATCAAATAAAAAACAATATGTACAGTCCCAGTTTAGGGAACGATTAGGTTTAATAGTTGACAAGCCGCGTAGTGGTGGAAGCGGGACGTCTAACGGCCACGGCCAGGAAGTTTTTTTAGGAATCAGCTGTATCTGCTGAAATTACAGGTTTGAATAAGGATCTCATAGATCGTTGTTGTGTAATATTACAAACGTTATCTTCTGGACATAAAATTAATGAATGCAAGTTTAAAGACTATGCATTACAAACAGCATACAGCCTGGTCGAGGAATATCCGTGGTATAGTCTTCCTGCTTCTGTCCACAAGGTGCTCGTACATGGATCAGATATTATAAGTTATGCATTGTTATCTATAGGAGAACTTTCCGAAGAAGCTGCTGAAGCGACAAATAAGTATATCAAAATTTATAGACGAAGTCACACTCGAAAAATGTCACGTGAAGTTACCAATCAAGATTTAATACAACGACTATTATTACATTCAGATCCTTATATTACAAGTCTTCGGAAACTTCCCCCTAAAAAGAAAAATACTCTATCAAAAAGTGTAATAGAATTGTTACATGTTTAATATTAATAAGATATAAAATACGTATGTAAAAAGCAACTACGCCTCCGAGGCCTCAGATGGGATCCCATCTGAGGGCTCGGAGGCGTAGTTGCTTTTTACATACGTATTTTATATCTTATAGATATATTGCATTGTGAATGCAAAAAATTAAATTAAAAACATGTTTAATATTGTTAGAATAAGAATAATTTATTTGTATTTTGTTAGTTGTTTTGTTTTTTTTGTATTTAATTAATTTTAATTTATTTATTTCTATTATTTTATTATAATTAAATAATGTTTTGACTCTTATTTTATTTAAAATATATGTTTTACATTCCAATTTTTAAGTGTTTGTTCATGATAAATTTAGGTAAAAGTATGTTATTGTTTATATTTGTTTTTTACTGAAGTAAACGTTTTTTATTCCGTAAATACATGTACTTCTTTCATTTTAATGTTCCTAAAACACTTTTACAACTATAAGTCACTAAAATAATACAATGTATTGATAGTAACAGGACTTTAACTATTTATGACCGCCCTTGTATGGAGCGTGTCCCTCCGTGGATCGGGACAAATAATAATATTGATTTTTAAATAAAGGCTTAATTTATTGCTCTTCGCAAGTAATATTACTTACTAGTAAATCTCATTTTAATCGTACGATAATAGTTAAACTTGCTGCACTAGTAAATATTATAATAATATATATTACAATAACATCGTAATTTTTTATTTTAATTATTGCTGTTGCATTTGTTTTTAATTTTATTTTGTAACATCGTGCTGCTTTTAGGATTGCCCTGTTTTTTAAAATGCAGTTATAAAAATTTCTGCACGTTATGATAAAGTTAGTTTTTATTTGTATTTCCGCTTTGACATTTTCGAATGTCAAATGGTTTCGTCTCTCAGATCGAATTGAGTTAACCTGGGAAACTGGTATTGATTTTTAATAAAATTATTAATTTATCGGGATAAGCAGCTACCCTCCTAACCTAAATGTCTGAAAATCGGGACGTGCCGATCAAATTGTGACGCCTGGCAACACCGGCTTATTATGCAACCGAAATATTAATAATATGTTTGATACATTGTAAATCTATAATCTAAGATCACAGTGGTTTGTGTGTTTGTCTGTCTGCAATTTTTTCAGCTCTTTTTCCATTGTATCAATAACGTTACCATAGCAACGCGTTAACCGCAAGTAGTTCGTATACTGGACGCTAGATGGCGCTAACAAAAAAAAATTTAATAATAGAAAAAAATTAAAGAATTTTGTCCACCCGTGCGAAGCCGGGACGGGCCGCTAGTAGTTACAAAAGATATAAGAAATCAACTACAGTGCGTTAATATTGCAAAACCTTGATTGTTTAACCTTTATTGCTACTCGATGGATTGCGACGAAACTTTTATAAATTGTTACATACATATTTCAGAGGAGGTTTAAGTAAGGTTAGCTAAACGACCGTTGCAAAGTACCTACACATGGCTAATGATGATATGGAAATACTTAATGAAAGTAAATAATATTTCTCGGAATACCTATGTGTATGCTTGTGTTTTTGGTACAAGCAGTGCATACCTAAGTAATACAAATTCAATAAAAAAGTAAAAAAAGTGCTTCTAGATTTAGAAAAACTATTTCTACTAGTAGGTAACTAGAAATTATTGTTTACCTATTAAGTTTTTTTATGAAAATGGGTTTTAGTTAATCTTTTCTTTCATGAAAAAAATAAGTCGCTCTCGGTTGACTCAGCGAACCAAAGTGGATTTTGGAATCAGTCACAAAACGCCACTGTATGATAATAAGTTTATTGATACGTAGGTGACGTTAGAGAACATACGCTTTCTTTAAGCTTGAAGTTTGCAGAGCTTTGGAGTTTTGCTAAAATGATTACACTATCGAGCTAGGAAAGAATTTCTTACAGAATGTAATTACAGCAGACAACACCGTTTTTTTTATCGGTGGTCGATGTCCAATGGACGCAACTGGAGTAAGTAAAATGTTTATTGTCAAGATTCACTGTCTTTGCTTTATACTTAATGCCTTACTAGGCACAAAGAATTAGAATACCTATATCCCTCTGCTTTAAAATGGACCAAAAGATAAAATAAACCATTACCTCGGAGAATTTCTATGTCGGAAGATACTGGAGAAGGTATTAGTAATTGATACTTCTACCATGCCCTATGGTATTAAATTCAAAGTTTTGTATCATTCATATTATTTTTTTATATGAGATTTACGCGTTTAAACGTTCTACCATTTGTTCGGTGATTTGTGATAATACACCTATACTTATGAAAAGTTAAGTTATAATTATGCGGTGAGACCATGGCAACCGTAGAACGAAGAAGTAGTAAGTACTAATTGCTTCTCCATTCTATGATGGCAACTGCGTTTGGAAATTTCTTATAGAATCATGCGGTTGCCACTAACTTACCTCTTTATTCAGTTTTATTATATAAAATAATCTATAATCTAAGATCACAGTCGTTTGTGTTTGTCTGTCCGCTCTTTTCCCCGCTCTTTTTCCATTGTATCAATAATGTTACCATAGCAAGGCGTTAACCGCAAGTAGTTCGTCTACTGGACGCTAGATGGCGCTAATGGAAAATTATTTAATAATAGAAAAAAAATAAAGGATTTTGTCCATCCGTGCGAAGCTTGGACGGGCCGCTAGTATAATATAATAATATAATACTTTGATTATATAATGGAAATATATAAAGTGTGTACAACCCGAATAAACGTATCTATCTATCATATCTATCTTTATTTGAGTCATATTTTGCTACTACGAACTTTGGAAATCAAATAATTATGTGAGCCCTAGCCATTGTATTGATTGGAGGAAATTTATAATTAAAAAATTAATGAAAAATGTGTATTTTAAAAATAGAAATGAATTTATATTATAAAAGTTTGGTCACTTTGTGTCTACAGATAAGAAATGAAACTCCAGGAACCCGAAGGAACAGAGTTATTATTCCGTTCGCTACCATCAAACGTTTTAAAGCGCTATTGTGTTCTTAAAACGTAAGCTACCAATCAATTAGGACGAATACGGCATACTTACCTTTTTAAATTGCCTACATCTTGCGTCAAAGGCCGACCTGAGAAGGCCGGGTGCCTCCTGAAGGGGGCCTATTACGACCATTCTTACCTTTGTCACGTTCCTGACGCGTCTTTGAGATAAAATTGGGTCGACATCAAAGAAGTACCAAGAAAGGGCAATTCGGTGATAAATTGTTAGATGCCTCGTTAGGTTTGGAAAATATTTGAAAGGTTTTTCTTTAAGTCCGTATTGAATTACTGAGTTATACTGAATTAGTTAGCTTTAAAAGTTAAAATGCATTAATTTTACATTCAAAGTTTGTGATTTCATTTTAAATAAGGCTAAAATTTATCGATAACATAAAATATTATATTTCAATTCCTCTATTTATATTTCCGTTCAAAGCACTTATTGTCTATGTAGGTGTGAATTTTGTACTTCTATTTAATAATGTAATAAGTACTATACTAAAAAAAATAAAGCTAAATCAACGAAAGGAAACTTGTGTTGAACTTTAATTGAACTGAAATGATTGATTAGTAATAAAATAAATGGATAAACATTTGCATAGATATTAGAATATACTTCTTAACGTTTTATAAGAGTACACGTTACAGGAGTTATTAATAAATCCTACCACTAGTTGAAAACTTTTTATATTATCTTTATTGACGAAAATACAACTTTGCAATAATAGGCGAAGTTGAGGCTGAAAACATAACACTTAACCTTTGGGGAACAGCAAAATTTACTAATGCATAATAGTTCTTTAATTATAGATTTGGCTTTACAAAAATGGACTAGATCTAGGTTTATTTAATACGCTCAGATTAGATAAGAACATGTTAGAACCATTTAAGATCTTGAGATACTTCAGATAAAAAATAAAAATTTGGCGAAACGTTCTTTCGGCGAATAAAGCTTCGGAAAACAATTCCGAGCTTCCTTTATGTATCTAGTTTATCATGAATTCTTCATTTCTCTTCATGCTCTATATTAGCCAGTGAAAAGTGTTTAAACCTATAAAGCTGCTCAAGCATTTCTTCCTCTAGCGAGCTGTGCTGTGTAATTTGAGTTTATAATTAACATAGTTCGATTTCATATACCTAGATCTTTCCTTTTTAGTACTATAGTCTATGTAATGGCCGATTTTTTTGCCTGTCAAGCAATAGAAACCTTAGTTTGTGTAAAGAATTATGTAAGTAATAATAAAGAATAAGTACTCTAGGAAAAGTAATCCAGTTATTTATAATTCATTGATATTGAAAAATACATTTATATGGCTTCTTTTGGTTTCGCAGAATTAATACTTTGTCACTATTTATGTAATATTTTAAATAAGTACTTTTTCTCTTTATTTTCTTTTGCTTTATATGCCCACATAACAACCAAAGATACATAAAAAAATTACAGTAACTAATGATCACATAGTTAATAAGGAAATTAAAAAAATCTCTGATTGAATTCGATTGTATTGGGGTTTTTTTGAGAACAAATATAAACAACACGGTGTCAGATCAGGACTGCAAGGAGGTTGACCCCATACTGACTAGTGTGATGTCCAGGAAGATCCCCGTTTTGAGCGTTGAGTATGCGGGCGCATTGTCGTGGTGAAGCAGTAACCGGCGCGGCGCAGAGCCAGGAGTTCGGTTGTTTGTTGCTCATTGCAGTAAAACTTCTCGCAGGTATTTCGTGGTATATCATTTGGCGTTGATACTGCTTTGATTTAGTAATGGAATCGACACCAGATACCGTTTCAGTCAGCGTTGGTTCATTTTGAAACAGCCAATGCATCGATGGATTATTTGTTTCTAGATCAGAACGAATGCTAGATTTATCAATACGACAAATCGAGTATTCGTCGTATTGTAGTCGTAAATGTGTCGAGACGAGCGTATTTCAAATTTATTAAATATATTACGGCACCATTCCCCACGGGGCTGCTTGTGAGCTTCGGTAAGGTTGTGTGGTACGCAGCACAAAACGTGTATGTACTCGTGTAAAATCTAGTGAACGCTTCCGGATTCATCCTGCAATATATGCTGAATCTCTTTGTACGTAATTCTTTTCTTCGGTAACAACCGTTGAAGGACCACGACTCCTTGCTACATCTCCCAAAGTTTGGCGACTGGCGCTTATGCCCGCCGATCAGTAAGTTAGTAGAAAAATATATGGTTTCAATCATTAACAGAATTGTATGTATGGTACGATCGACAGCACGTTAAGCTATACCCTCTTAAAATTAAAAGATTTCAATGTATTGTGCATAAGGTAGGTATGAAAGTCATAGCAATAGCTCGAATTACTGTCGATTATATACTAAAAAAAATTGTGATTAAATTCGATTACTTTCACTGGAACTGCCTAAAGAGTTAACCAGCTCACAAAATCTTAATAAAACCAAGAGCTTAAGCATTATCCTTTAGTTTTTATGGTATTGCAGCTTGATATACCTGCAGATTAACCTAATTAAATCTAAAACATCGGTTTTCAGATGCTGCCTCGGATGACCTGGATACGGTGAAGCTGTAGTGAGGGAGGGAGGGCAGCGAATCGATGCGTTGCTAAGGCAACCGCGACGTCTGCCGAGGAGCCTGCGCTCTACTGTCCCTTTCTGTCTCGCCTTGATATCATATCACATATCCCTTTTCTCTAGAAAGTCATAAGAGAACTTTGAGTGAATACAAATTTCAACTTTAAATTACGTTAAAATAAAGGTTGTATTCGCATGGTAGTGAATGAAATTGAGCACGTTTTAAATTCGGAAGAACATCTTCGAACGATATAATATAAGGAAGAAACAGTTTCCCGATGTGATAAAGACAAAAAGGTTGTTACGCATAGCATATTCGATCTTAAGCACCCCCATTTGAGGTGAAATTTGTTTTCCGGTTTCCGGTCCGTGTTTACTGTCTGCGGTCGTAGGATATTGCGAGAACACGAGTACTTAGGGGTTTGTTCGGCAAGCATCTGCCGGTAATTTATGGAAGGGTTAAGTCATTTCGGAGGTGTTGTAATTAATAATTTGGCATCGGCGGGTTAGGGAAACATTGTGTACGAAATTGCTTGTATTCTGATGGATTGAAGCATGATACTGAAAGGTGATTATATTGTAGATTTGATAACGATTACTGACACAGCTTTTATTTATGATTTAAGCAGGCAATTGTTACCAAGACCTATGCTTTTTACCGTACCTAGGTATATCTTAACGTTATTCCTGACTCCTTTATACTAATATCTTTATTTATTTAACCTCGTTACCTCTTTGTTGAGGAACCTCGTTGCCTCTATGATTTCGAAAGGAACAGGCATCGCACATATACGGTCATCCATAGACAATCAAAAATTATAATCTAAATTCAATGATCTACATAATGTAGACTACATTTTATCTCTCGATGTCAATTCACTTGCAACTTTGTAAATCTTGTCCATAAGATTTTCTCTAATTTTTCGTATTGGCATCTATTTGTGAACTGTGTGTTTAGATTTTATGTGATCTAATATTATGCATAATTTTATTTCCTTCTTGTGACTTAAATTCAGACACGTTAAGTTCAAAAATAAAATTAAAAAAGATAGGTAGCTTTCAAATAGTACCTAGTTGTTAGCAAAATGAAACATTCCACACTGCAAAAGTATTTGGATCTAAATAAACAAAAGAGGGAACAAACACCGAATTTAGAATATGCAAAATGGCGGCCTTAATCAGTCACAAAAAAGACAAAGTGAGTGCGGTATCTACCATCGTTCACTCCGTTCATTAAAGGCACTGCGGAGGCTCGTAATGACCGGCGTGTGTCACGGAACACGCTAATATTTATGTAAATTGCTGAGAATATGATTAGTCGGGTCGCCTCCCCCGCTGATAATCATATTTAAGGCCGGCCACCCCCCCTCGGTCGATATGTTGTCTCCACCAACAAATAAGACTTATAAAAACTACAGCTGAGAAAACAAGTCACAACTATAATGCAGTTACCAGTATACAGACTTTAATTGTGCCTTTCAATAATTGCCCAGACATGAATTCTGTGGTCGGTGTCTCGCACGCTTTTTCATGGATATTGTGGTATAGTCGTTGTTCCTGATTTCCATAACACTAGTGCTTTAGCTCCTTATATTGGGTTCAAAACGATGTAAATGATTTCGTCTTATATTTATTTTTAAATTATGGTCTCGGTGTAAATTGTTTTGCACCCTTTCCTTTGTTTCTGCATCTCTTATAATACTGGCTAATTTGCCGAGATTTCTTAAGTCATATGATAATTTAAGTCACAATAAGATTACCATGTTATGTCTAGTGGAAAAAGTTATTAGCTGCACAATATAAGCCGATTGGTTTGTTTTTGTGTATGCAAGCAAATATTGATAATTTACTACCATGGCTACGACGAGTCATGTACTTTCGCAATCAAGACGATTACTATTTTATTACAGATTAAAAAAGACATTTTGTTGGAATATCTGTAATTACATACAGTCTCGTTTCATAAATATCCACAGCAAACGCCAATCCAAACAATAGTTGTATTTTTTTGTTCGTACCTAATAAATATAATAAATGCAAAAGTAAGTTTGCTACTATTTCACACCTTTACTACTCAGGGGTAGAGAAAGGGATGTAGGGTACCTTTACCTCATGATTTTTAGTAGTAAGTAAATCATAGTCGTAAGATAAAAAAAATATAGGCACTAAACTTGACATCAATTTGATAACAATTGAGGCATGATTAATTTATTGCACACGTTTCTTATACCGATGTGTTAATTTTACATCAGAAAATCTTTTGTCTATTGGAATTTTTATGTTTTTAGATTCTTTGTAAGTTTTAAGCTTTTTTTTATTTGTATTATGCCTTTTCGAACAAACAACTGTTAAAGTTACAGAAATCCAGAATCGCTCATTTTAACGAAATTGATTCCTCAATATTTATTATTAAAATTCAAAAAGCAGTTTGGAAAATGCCAATTTTGATGATAAAGGGATAACGCAGTCTCGGAACGGTCGGGAATCGGCTCCTTACAAAGAGGAGGTTAAGGATTATTTTAGTTTGACAGGTATTATTACTTTTATTTGTACTAAAAATACATTGCACTTAACAATAAATAACAATAGAAATATACTATATTAAATAAATTTAAAAAGAAGAACGTGCATAGTTACATTTCCAAAGCTTCTAAACAATGACACATTTTAGACATTTTGTGGCTCAGAGTTTGTTATAAACTTTAACTTCTATTAAGCTACTTACTTAAATAAACTTAGTACTTATAATGTCCGAAGTTGACCCTAATAGGTTATTCGTAATAACCTGTGTTTAGGGATTTAGCCCCAAACTTATAGGTATTATTATAGTGCGGTGAATATCACATTATAGCGAGTAGTCTCAAAGTTGCTGTTTGATAATGTTGAAGTCACGATTCATTATTCTATACCTTATCAAGACAGGAACTATGTCTTTGTGCATTTGTGTGCGTGAGTGTGATTGTATAGGTGTTTGTGTATATGTGTAGGAGTGAATGCGGTCATGTTTGTCTATTTGAATAAGTATTTGATTGTATGCTGAATGTTTGGAAGTAATTCATTTCTAAATAGCATAAATGCACTTCTTAAATATTGTCAATTTTTGTTTTTTTTTTTAATAAAATAATGAGTTTTTGATCTTCTTTCTGGCATAAGGTAAATATTTACGTAGAGAGTCACAAGAATCTTGCTCTGGCCAAGATTTGTCTATTATATATTGAGGATTCTCTCCAATAATTTTTTGACGATCGTTTGGTGTAACATAGCGATCCTGCTGCCTTTCGCACAGACGGTCGAGTCCCAGAAGTGGTAAAAGTTTGTGTGATGAATACGAGTATTTGTACCTGAGCCATGGGTTTTTATATATATTTCTATTAATATAACTTATCTATGTATCATATTTGTATGTCTATGTGTCAACCTAGTATGCATAACACAAATCATACAGTAGGCTAGGCTATTGGTGTGAATGTAAGAATTATTATTATTATTTCTATTGACAATTCAAGCCAATGCTTTTGCCGTTAGGCTCTTATAACACTCATACTGAAAATAGAAATCTATCTATCACTATTATGTATCCTGCCAGGCAGAGTATAACAATAATTCAATTTATTGCAAGAATCAAAGTCTCATAATGGTGAGTAACAATGGAAACTTAAAACTTGGTTAGTACATATATTAAAAATCATAACAATTATTAATTAAATAGGGCATGTCAAAAAATAATTATAAAAAAATAACAAATTAAGATCGATGTACACTCTTAAATTACACTTGGCCTCACCCAACAAGGACTTTGGTCCAGTGCTGGCTGAAAGAACACTCGCACCCCCCTGCCACAGCCCTCAGGATGCTATGGCCCTTCATATTTTATAAAAGACGATTATTAATAGGTACTGGAGGTAATCACTACATACCTTCTGTAGACCACAAGGTGGGCAGCAGCGTTTTGACCTGAATACGTCTTTAAAATTGCTTCCATAGGGACGCAATTCAAAAAAAGGAATGATAACAAAATCGGGGGCTACAGTTTAGTGTTGTAGCTACATATCTATCATCCCCATCCAAATTTCAATTACACCACTGGATAGCTAAAGAATCAAAGAATTTATTACGCCGAGTAAAGACTGTAACACATCGCGCGCGGCGGAGGGGGAGCCCCGCCATTTTAAAGGCTATTTTGCTGCATATCGTGATTTCCATTTAGTATAACTTTCGACTCGGTGAAGCTACGACGAAAGTGGCAACTTTCAACCCGCCTGCCAAGAAACTCCCCATTTCTTGGGGAAGGTCCCCATCAAGTATTTACACGTCTTTTAGCTGAGATGATGATACTAATGACAAAGAACAGCGCGTAAACGTAGATTTACGTGTTGATATATGTCAGTTTGTGGTAGCACAAACTGTATATTATTCTAAATTGAACTCTATATGTTAGACGCGACATTAAGACATTAAGCTTAAAATTGAGTAAAATAAACGGATTGTAATAGTAGTCCGTTGGCATAAGTCACAGCATCCTTTCGAATGTACTCTTTGAAATGAAATGTTTTTTCCCGGATAACAAAACACGGTTTCTGAAAGGGAGGCCAAACATATAGATTAAATGAATGAAACAAGAACGTGTGAACATGAAACCAAAAAAATAATATATTTCGAGAATAAGATGAAACCCTATAACCTATTGTATATTAACAAACGAACTTTCTTTCTCTTTATTATTTTTATTTTCAATTTTTGTTACTGGTTACTAGATCCTTGGAGGAGCTAGGACCTAGATTCTCAAAAGAGGTTGTAGTTTTTGTCATTCCTGGACTTATTAAAATATGCAACACCATACGCCCAACTTAACCGTTCTAGAGGTTTTTGTCCATTGACCACTTATTTTATAATTTGCACCTGTATTTATTTTTTTATACTATTTTTGTCTAACTGAACAAACTAGGTCGCAATAGACGAATGGCAATAAAAATAATAATAAGTTAATTTTTATTTAAAAAAATTAAATGTGTTATATCTTGAAAAAGGTTAAGTTTGGGGTATCGTGTTACTAAGTAAAATCAGTCAGGAATGATGGAAACTTAACCGCTTAAAGAATCGTGGCCGATTTAACATATTTTAAATAACTTTCTTTACTAAATTTTAACCAGAATTAAGAATAAATTTCAAATATTTGATATAAAAGAAAAATCAATTGTCTCAGGGTGCAGAAAACGTGTTTTGAACTCATTTCTGTTTATCGTTTCATTAACTTACGATACTTATAAGATACAAACATATTAAAACTTATCCGTCGTGGTAAGCTAAATTTACAGGCACACCATTTTTATTGTATGTTGACTTAGAAGTTCGAACACATGGTGAGGTCCTGGTTCACTTGCGAACTCCTAAACATGGCTATGGGCTTACTTTAATCGAGACTAAATCTTCGCATCTGCATATAGTTTTTCCTAAAAACTAAATGCGTTTGTGCAGATATTTACCTAGATTGTTTGTGTACCGCTCAGTGTATGATGAATAAAAGCTTGAGAAATTTACGTTATGTTTTGTTACCTTTTGGTTCAGTTATACTAATATTATGAATGTGAACATTGTACGTCATGGCGAAACAGATTTTGTTGATGAAATTTCATATGAATATTGCTTTAACCCTGGGGAAAGACACAGGTTAGTATAAGTCATTACCCGCGGGAAGAACATGCGATATAACCTAATTACTCGCGAACGTAGTTGTGGGCAACCACTAGTGTTAAATATTGTGACAAGTCTTTTGGTTCAGCCTTTCCTTCCTTCAGTCACTTTTGCTAAGAGCAAATAACAGCTGCCGGTTTATCATGTCTGAGATATCGACGTAAGAAAACGTATTTGCTGTAAGTAGCAAGAATGGCGTAAGTAGACTGAATACACAGCCAGATTCAGTAAATTTTTCTGCGTCGAACGGTCTGGGTCTCATATAGCTACGACGACAAAAATTTTGAAAATAGGGTATAATTTCGAAAAGTTGACGTGCTAAATTTGCTGTAAGTCTCTAAATAAACGGTGTTTTAACACTTTTTTACTTACAGCAAAAGTGTAGTTTAATAATAAACATCTGATATAACTTACAGCATTCTTATGAAATGATAGTAACATGTGAAAAGATTACTTACAATATTCTTTTGGGGTGCAAATTGAGCACAAGATTACTTACAGCATTCTTTCACTCTGCATTTTAAGTTTGCCATAAGGTTACAGCACTTTTCTATTGTTGCTTTTAAAAATATTTTCCTTGTTACTACATTTTAGCGAGTTATAAATATGTAGAAAATAAGAAAAAACATTTAAGGTATTGTTTTGTGACACTTTACTTACAACGAAATCGGTTACGCCGTCGAATTTTAGCCCGCGTTTAATTTTACAACTATTTACGGTAGTATTGTGGCGCGGCGATAGCACAAAGCGGCGCTGGCGCGCAGTTAGACCGCGATGGTGGAATGTTGTCTGTGTAGTGTGAAAAGAATTAAGTACCCAGTTTTGTCGAAAGTCTGCTTACGGTGTATTATACTAAATGAAACTTAATCAAGGCAAGTACTATTAGTGTGTTACTCGGTTTTGAAGGGTCTGTTTTTATTTATAACTTCTTCGTGTCGTGACTGTCATGTAAACCTTCTTTCTGTGAGCAGATATCTACTCAGAATAACGCTTATAAGAACTACTCAAAGAGGACTTATATTCCCATTATGACGACTTTAATCTTGATCAGTGGCAAGTACTATCGAACGATTCTTCAATCCGTGTCACTGTGTCCATTGATCTTGTATCGGACTTGGAAACAAACTACTTAGAAACAGAATCCCCAACTAATGTTCAAGTTACGAGCGTATCATCTCTTGTTCCTGAAACAAACAGAGTCTGCGATGAGCCCGCTGCAGGCATTCCACGAAGTACGTTACCTGCTCCTGGAACAAGCACCGGTTTCCACGAAGATCCTGCTGAAAGCCCCCCACGAAGCACATCACCTGCTCCTGGAACAAGCACCCGTTTCCGCAAGTTTTGCACTGCAAGTGTCCCACGAAGTACGTCACTTGGTCCTGGAATAAACATCGGTTTCCACATAGATCTTGCTGCAGGCGTCCCACGAAGTACGCCACCTCCTAATGGAACAAAAACCGATTACCGCAAGGATCGCGCTGCAAGCGTCCAACGAAGCACGTCACCTGCTCCTGGAACAAGTACCGATTTCCACGAATATCCTCCTGCAGGCGACTCACATTCCTCGCAAAGTCTCACTCGAAGTAAAATTAGTAAAAAACAAAAAAGAAATAGTTTTCCAAGATAATGTTAAAGAAAATTTGAATTTAATAAAGCTTATTTAGATTTTCTTGATGGCGATTCTGACGATAATCTACTAAATGAAGTTTTTCCATCAGAAGATTCAGGAAGTTAGAGTGAACGACAAGAAGGCTAAGAAAGGAAATAAGAAGACAAAAATAGAAAATAAGAAGTAAAAAATTACTAAAAAGGCGGAAACGAACGGAATAAATATCGAAAAAAGCAAACCTAAGTCCCTCATAAAAAATGAAAATAATATTAGATGACAAAATGGAAAAAGCTATTTCAATGGAAAAGGAAATCTAACTGAAGCAAAAGAGATAAAACTTAACCCATGTATTAGAAAAAAAATGTAGGAATGGCTGTGGTGAAATTTCAGAAGAACGTCGTCAGGCTTTATTCCAACTTTATTGGAATCTTCTAAACCAGCAAGGGCGTAAGGACTGGATTGCAAAGATTACCGTTAAAAAACCTGTTAAAAATACTTTAGATAACGCAAACACATCTAGGCGTGGTGTTATATACGAATACTATATTAATGATGGGAAAGAAAGGCGACAGATATTCCAAAAATTTCTGATTACGACATTGGATATCTTCCAAATATTTATTTCATATACAGCAGAAACGACTACAAATGGCTTCGTAAAATTAAATGAAAGGGTTAAACATGGTTCGCATAGTAAAACTCCAGATGAAGTAATTCAGCATGCGAAACTGTTTATATCGTCGTTACCACTGCTTCCTTTACACTATTGCAGAAAAGAATCTAGTAAGCTATATTTGTCAGAGGATATTAAGAATTTAACCAATTTATATGATATTTATGTTACGCGCTGCAATGAAGATAAAAAAAAGCCGATGTCGCACAAAGTGTTTTCAGAATTCTTCAAAAAATTATAATATTGGATTTCATGTCCCCAAAAAGGACAAATGTAACCAGTGTACGTCCTCCAAAACATACGACGTGCAAACAAAAGAAGATATTCATATTCATTTAAAAGACAAAGATGAGTCTCAAAATAGATTCCTTTTTCATCAAACAGTTTTTGAAAAAGATAAGTGTGTAATTTGTGCAAGCTTCGACTTACAAAAAGTCTTAAATACTCCGCGTGGTAGTAACACGTCCTTGTACTCCATCCGCAAAATAGTTGTTTACAATTTTACGGTTTATGAAAGTGATACCCGATTTGGTTTTTGTAACATTTGGTCTGAAACTGATGCTCGTCGAGGAGCAAACGAAATATCTATTGGTCTGCTTAATTATATAAAGAATGTTGATAGCAGAAAAGTAAAGATTTTGCATCTCTACGCAGGTTCGTGCTTTGGCCAAAATAAAAATAAAAGAGCATGCTGCGATACGCATTAAAACGTTGCATAAATATAGAAGTCATTCAAGTTAATTTTCTTCTTCCAGGGCATACATACATGCCAGCTTATAGTATGCATGCAACTATAGAACGTGCAGTCAGGAAAACGTCAGCATGGGCTCCATCCCACTGGGCACTGGTTATGGAAATAGAAATCCATTTCCCTACAAAGTTACCGTGCTTGAAGGAAAAATTTCATGGGGTTTGAAGGTGTTGTTATAAAACATTGAAAAAACCCAAAAAAGTAGACCAGATGTAATGCTTGTAAAACACTCCATGGCATTATATTGAAATTAAATTTGGCGACAGAACCAAACTTAATTTATACCCAGCTAAATTGCCGATTTCTGCCCAGAAGTACAATGATTAAAAAAAATGATTATTAATAAAGTAATACCTAGCCATTGTGCTAAAGAATATTTAGATTTGAAGTTTAATAAAAAGACAGTGGATTGTTTAGCAGACACTGATAAAGAAGACTAAATTTAAGACGCTTTTATGAAAGAAGAAGACAAGAAGTTTGTTTTTTTTTGTTCTTTTTGTTATTATTAAGGGTGAAATTTAATCAGCGACTGATCCGTTAGAATTAAAATTTAATAACATTTCACTGATATCAAATGCAGAAAGTATTTATTCGCTTTAAAGAATTGGTCACTAGTAAGATTTCATCCTATGTTTATTGATTTTGTTTTGATTTTTATGCCTATGACGGTACTTAATAGGAGTAGAGAAAAAAAAACATAAACCTTTATAGATAATATTACGCTTAACGTTTAAATCAAAAGTTTAATTGACAAAGTACAAAAAGGTAATTTTGCCTCAAGGGCTTTGCGTATTTTTCTTGTGAACTATTTAATTTTGTTTTTTTTGGTTACACCCTTTAATACTTACCTATGTTAAATTTGTCTTATGATGTTCAATGTTCCTACTTGGAATAATAATTAAAATGTTATTATGAATGTTCCTTGAGAGAAAGTTACATTTTTAAGTTATAATAATAAAGAAAATAAGAAACTTACAGCATTTTAATTGCACCTCCCATGCAAACCATTTTTTATTTATACCAATTTTGTGATATCAGTAATTTTTAGAGTTAGTTTTTCATCACTTTGATAGTACGTAATTTATTAAATATTTCAAGTACAGCATTTTGAATGTCTGGAAATATACGGAACTTAGCTATCTCCATAGAAGCCACTAAACTACATACGACGTTCTTCAGGTCTTTGAATGAGAAGTCAATTGCTGTAAGTAGTGAAAAGCCTACTGCTAATAACTTTAACAAAAATATTTTCATTGCTGTTTATGAGTATTATTTTAACATAATTGTGTTCCAAAAACTATCTTTCTGTCACTGATAATTAAAAAGATATGAATTTTTTTCGAACTTCTCAACAGTTTTTTGGCTCTGGTGAAAAGTTGGGTTTTAGCTACTTACAGCAAATACGTTTTCTTGCATCGATATGTAATCCAACTTCACGCGCAAATGCCATTTCATAGCTTTACTAAGTTTTGATCACGGTTTGTGATTTACTACAATTTGTGATAATATATTATTAATGAAAGACTAAATGGAAGATTTCCACCGGGCTAGGTGATCAGTGGTAGGGGACGCGGTACGACCGATGTGGCTCGGATGCTATTGCAAGATGTTATTTTAGCCATCAATTTCTGGGAGCTTCCCACTCCGTAGGTACATTGTACTTTGTACATGAATCCAACTTTATAATATTGATCGAACTTTGTATATACTGTAAAAAAAATTGGCGCGATGTATAGTTCCTACTAATGTACTATTTTGGAGATTGCGCCATCTGTGAGGCAGAGCTTAAATTTTGTTGCATCGTGTTAGGTGTCGCCGTCACTTGTCAAAAAAATCTTTTTATAGTTAACGAAAATGAATTTCTGTTCATATTATTATTTGTAATTCATCCCACGGCTCTTTAAAAGGTCAGGATTAATCAAAATCATATTTTTATTTGTGGAAAGCGTTTCATTTGATAGGATGTGCAATTAAAATTTTTTACGATATATTTACAGATAATATAAGCATATAAGTATCTATATAACTAGATAATATTTAGCTCGCTGCATCACCAATCAAAAATATCCTCCTACCAGAATCCAATCCGTAGTATCTTTGGACGTCTGTGGTATTACATATATATTCTGTGGTAAGGGTGGCAGTTGCTTAATTCAGCCAAAACCAGTGTGACTATAAACTTGAATATACGCACGAACATAATAAACCATACCACGTGTTTCATGTGAACAACACCGATGTGTGTGTGTCCTACAGAATAGCTTTGTTATGGTCTGCTATTTGATACGAGCCTTCATAGCAGGTTGTTGACCCCGTGTCACGCTGCATTTCATCCAAGTCATTTACCCCCAGTCACCTCAGGTTGCACCGTCACGCAGTTAATCACGCATTCTTGTAAAGCTGTTTTTTGTAATTTATCAATATTTGCTTGTGTTTTGTCTTAAAATTGGATAAGTACTTAAGTGAAAAAAAATCCCTTCATTCATTTGAAATGCTTTATTGGCAATTACATACAATTGCAATTGCAACAAATATTCTAAAATTTATTGAATATTATGTATTGTTCTGAACATTCATACGCAGAATTTGAAAAATTTCCTAAAAATTAAAACGTGGTGCGTAATTTAGATCATCAGCGTTATTGATATTATATTAATATTTTCATTATCTTTCCTAAATCCCTTCCTAACTTAACCAATGCAATAGTAATGCTGTGGATGGCATTGAATAGTTTTTCAAGTATAATGCGCACCACGTTTTAATTTTTTGGAAATTTTTCAAATTCTGCGTATGAATGTTCAGAACAATACATAATATTCAATAAATTTTAGAAAATTTGTATCGTAAATTTTCATTATTACCAAAACTTTATTTTTATCTTTTTAGTCCATTTGTAAAAATTTATTTTCTCCTTTTTAGTACATCTATAATCCGTAGTAAAACGTGGTTTTTTAAGTTTTTTTTTTTATAAAGTATTTATTTAACTCTTTTTAGCTTTAAATTATCTGAATTGTGCCTACTTAGTTCTTCAATAAATACATGTAATATATATCAAATATCCAGACACACCACGTGGAGGTTAATTTAATTAAAGCCTAATTAAGTGGTTTTAGGATGTAAAACTGAATATGAAATTGTTAGGTGAAACAAGCCTGTATACAAAATTTCAGCCAAATCGGATAAGAGGAAGAGGTCGAAATAAGGATCTCAAATTTTGACGACAAACCAACAGACAAACCAACAGACAGACAAGTGAAGTTAAGTAAAACGTGTTAAAAAGCAAAAGAATCAGCAGGGCGAAGTTGGTCTTCATAGGAATCACACAAATACTGAAGTATGCATATCATGTTTCCCATTCCCTTGAAATTCGTAGCTACGGCAACCAATTTGCGCCTAGTAATTTCGTAGCAATTTTTTGAATCGCTTACTTGAGTGAGAATTTAAAAAACTCACTAGTTTGACCTTTTTTTTTATTTATAAAAAACTTTTTAACCATTGGCAACACCATATAAAATACCATATACTTCTTATATTCACACCAATTAGCCTAGTCCAAAGTAAACTCTGTAAGGCTTGTGTTATGGATACTAGGTCGATGGTCAACGAATATGCATACATACCTAAATGATATATAAATAAGTAATATTCATAGAAATATATAAATACCCATTAACTCAGGTACAAACGCTTCGCTCGCTCTTATTCTTGACACAAAAATCTGCCCCTTCCGGGACTCAAACCCAGGACGGTCGGTTGTAAAGGCAAGGTCGTCAAATATACCTTTAAGCACGTACCTTAACGCAGTTTTTTTGTTCTGTTATTTTCACAAAGTTGTTTTGTATTGTATGATATATTTTATCATTTTAACTAGCTTTTTTTTAAAATTTCTTTCCTGTCTGTCCGGGATAAATTGATTGAAGAGTGCGATAGATTTTTTGACTATTTCCCTTCTTCCATCTCGGTTTTAGATAGGAAACAAGACGGTTACTTTCGTTATTCGAGTCCAATCAGTGGTCAATGCAAAAGCTATCACAACGGGCGTAGCCGCCGTTGAGATATTGGATACCTTTGAAATTCAGAAAAGCTACGCTATGAAACATAATTTCAGCTTTATGTGTTGAAGAATTTCACCTGTTGCTTATTTTGTGGTCTTGTGTACTTGCCTTTGAAGACATCCTTAGTGTGATGGGTTGGTGCTATTCTGTTCTGCTGGCCTTTAGGTAAAAACGGCCTATAAGTAATTGTGTTGTGTCTATTGCATCATATTCTTCTTAGTATTGTAATGTCTATAGTACCGTTACCTCAATGATTCCTTACTATCAATGCTCTGAAATATCAACTTTTTGAATAGATTTTTTTAATAACCATTAATTTTACAGAAAAATCAATCCTATGTTATTTGTTGCTTGTAGGTACATTTAATTTGTAATTACAGTGTTGATTTTACCATAAATAAATAAATTATTTTTTTCTTAAAACATACATTATGTTGCAACTCCCTGACACTATTTGTCACTACTCTTGTCAATACAGTATTTTATTTTTGTCTGCCTCATAGCATCATAATGAAAATTTTCACATTATGTCTTTTGATTTTATATGAATAAATAATTATGATGATGAATAGAGAGAAACAAAAATTCTACTAGGATCTACCCTCTTCCTACAAATGTGTTGATTGTGTGCGAGACGTTAACTATCTGTAACATGCCATACCTATAAGGAAAATGTTATTGGAGACCTGATTATGAAAATAGCATCGCCCTGGCTGGTTAAGAAATTTTTATTTGGCAAGAGTAAATAACATTTATATACGCATAGAAATAACTTTCAAAGTTCACATATATAAAACTTATGAAATAGGTAGGTATATCGTTATGTTGTATCTTCCCTTGATGTATTACTTAGTGTGGTATGTTCAAACTATTCGGAAAGTTCAGTTCAAACATTTTTACAAAATTATAATATGTAGAAGTTCAAAAACCTATTTCAAATTATAATGGTAAGTACTTATATTGATTGCAATTAAAATTCACACCTAATAGTAGATGTCTGATGGGTCACGTGGATAGTTAGAAAAAGTTAGTTACGTACTTAAAACATTGGGAGTAAGTAAAAGTAGGTAAAAACATTGGATCGTTTGAAAAAGTCACAAGAACTTTCTTCGCGGCCAAGCAAAGACACAAGAGCCATACAGCCTTGTCTTACTCACACGGTAATAAAAATCGAACGCGACTCATGCTTTTCCAAGTGGCCGAACTCGTTAGCACGGCAGCGGCGGGCTGTCACCGGCGACAGTTGACCGGTGGTCGCGGCTCGAGACAGCGCGGTCACTATCGCGTTTCCCGCGTGAAAATCGCTTTCCCCGAGCAGTGAGCAGTGTCCCGCCGACCGTCGCCTGACACGCCGCGCTCCTCGCACACACCTATCCTACGGGACTACCCAACCCACCCCACGCGGCGCCCTCTCACCCTCCCGCGCGCAAACAAATACGAAAATTTGAAAACTTTTTGATATCGTGTCATCGATCGCCGTGAATTATTGAGACTGTCTTGTTTACCGACGACGTGGAGGCGATGCGGTCAAAGGCTGTAGCGAGGCGACTTCAGGCGCAAGGTAAGTTACACATAATTCATATCTTATGAAACCCCTTTCGTCTGCAACATTGGTTGTTTGGGTAAAGTTCTTCCTCGCGTACTCCACCTGAAATAACAAAATTACTGAAAGAGCAAAAGGCGATCTCAAAACAAATGTGACGCGTTCAAATTTCAAAACTAAGATATAGGCATCTGCTTTTCTCGAATTACAAATTACGCGCTCGGACGGAGTTGAAAAATTGAATGTTGTTTTCTCAGCTTTTCATTAGGTTTAAACTCGGTAGGTATGAAAGGCAAGGACAGTGTGATGAGCTCAGCGCGCTCGCTCATTGGTTGGCGCCTCCCCCGCTTGACAAGATAGTGGGGCCATCCTCTGTGTATGTTTGAACGGTATAGCTATGTGTGCCGTTTAGATTAGAGTTGAATTTCCTATAGCAGATCGCTCAGAGGGATGGTCCCTCCGTTGTCATTTGTCATTGGATGCGCAGAGACGGTTTTCATTATTTACTTCCTGTATATACGATTAGATGCCATTTGAGCTTTTGTTTGCGTTCGCACTGAAAATGTTTTGTTTTGACTTTTGAGACGCAGAAAAGTTTTACGTTAGTCAAATATAAGCTAATTATTATTATTATTTATAATAAAACTGACAAAGTGGATTTATTGCATGCAGAATGGTAGTTTACCATATGTATTTTGTATAATGTAAGTTTACAATGCGTTTATCAATTGAAACTATTAGTCATGTGATTGAGGTATTTATTTAGTAAATCCAATACGCTCAAAAGCATTTTAAAAGATGTTACAGTCAAATGGAGTATCTAGATCCTTAGTACTGGTTACTGAGGCCACATAGTTATCTAGACTTTTTTTACTGTCTCTTTGACGGTCACTGACGTTGTTTTCTTCAGATTTATTTGAAACGGCTTAATTTTACATCGCTGACACAATCTTGATTAAAGATTGAGTAAAAATATTATGCAACAAATATATAGTAATATTATTTTGCTGAAAGGTAGTGTGCGTTAGTATAGTGGCTGTCGCAAAAAGTTTGAAGAAATTTAAGAAGACAAGGTCGCGTGAGTTCATGGTCCTTGTGCATATTTTTATTTTATTTAAGATTATAAAAGTACCTACTGTTTATTATTATGTTATCAGTTGTCTTTTCTTATACGTCTGTAAGAAAAAATAACTTATATTTTCGAACGCATAATTTAAATAAAAGACTGTCTATTTTTTATAAAGCGGTTTCTTCCCGTTACAATATACCTTGTTCATATATATATAGGATATACAGTTTATATTCTCTTATTGAATAGAGATATATCTTTTGTTATCTTTTATATTTTATCAATAGTTAGCATAGATTCTAAAAATTCGAAACTTTTTACTTATCTTATTTTTTATTTGCCTTTATTGAAAAAAGGTCGATGTTATAACGCCTTGACGTCATAAGAAAATGGCTACCTAATTATTTTATAAAACTACTTAACCACATGTTAACCAAATGTTTACCATTGCAAACGATTTTCATTTAGTCCGGTTAAAACAATAACCACAACGGCTTATTTAATAAGACAATAATCAAAGCATATCAAAGAAACAGACCATTTATACTCTGTCCATTTAGACATTTATACCTTCACCCATTTTGGGGTTCTGGTAGATTAAATAAAAAAAAATAAGTAACTATCAATACTATGATATAATACATAGGATACAAATAAAATAAAATGAAGTAAGAGACAAATAAATAACATAGAATAAACTAAACAAAACTAACACATAGGTACATAGATTTTAAGAAATGTAAATTTACTGGACATAAAAGGCTTTTTTTTTATTTTATTCTCTGTGCTCCCAGATTACCTAGTATTTACTAAAGTGCGCGTGCGCATTTAGTAACTATTTGGGCAGTTTTTATCTGACGACAATGCGGGGTAGATTTTCTCCGCAAGCAGAGCTGACCGCTCCGTAAACGGCTTTCCAAATTATTTTAAGGGTGTGAATTAAATATTTCGAATAGTAGTTGCTTGAGAAATTAGAGAAAAAGCTTGCGGTGTCGATGTTACGACGAGTAGCAAAGCACCAGCAGGATAACAAGTTGAGCGTCTTTTTCTGCCGCGATGACTTCAAATGAACTTTTACGATCATACGTTGCGTGTCGATTTTGGTGACTGTCCATCGGCATCCGTGCATTCCGTTTGACATTAAAATTAACATTGATTGTCGCAGAACGCGAGATATGACACAGCGCTCCGCATTCAGACTTTTTTGAGTCATTGTTGTCGCTCGCTTATGAACGTCACTATGTCAGCGGATTTTGGGCGGTGAGAAATCTTTAAATGGACGTCAAGCTGATAGTAGCGAGCCATCGTAGTGGTTCTCTAGAGGCACGGCATCTTCCTGAAGAAGTATCCGAATCCACCGGGGATTACTACGGCGCTCTAGCTGGAAAGAGGGCGCTTCCAAAGGCTCGGACCTTTCCTCTGTTACGCCTTATCGTGGCCGCATCCAGACGTCCGCTTTATTTAAAACCTTCTACCAACATTCGAGTTAATAGAAATCGCCCTCAAATGAAAATATCCCAAGTCATTCATCAATTAATTTCTTACAAGTTTCCAATAAATAAAAGTTTAATAAAATAAAAATATCTATAAAACACCTACAATCTTATCGTCGAGCTCAAGCTTCGAATGTTTAACATTTTAACTTTAACTGTGACATTGTAGAGCAAAATTTAAAAATAGAAAGTAATTAATCTCTTATTGTTGTCAAAAATTATAACTATAGAAACTCAATAGTATGATTGTAAAGTCTGTTCATTCTAATTTGTCCTATTTTGTAAACAATCTTGGCACAACTTTTTAACAAAATCAACCATTTAAAAATAAAATAATAACAAAGTCAATAATCTATTACAATAAATCGTTATTATAAACTGAAACCTATTGAATCTAGTTATTTAATGCTGCATTTCAAAAAAACGGAGTGCCAAGATTGTTTACCAAATAAGACAAGTTAGGATGAAATAGACTGTATGTTACGTGTTCATACAAACAATTTTCGCTATCGAAATCTTTTGCTTTATCATATATATCTTGAAAGCGATTATTGAAAGACCAGACTGTGCCATACAAAGGCACTGGGTGGAGCTAGCCATAGGCTTAATTAAATAATGAATATAAATAATATAAATTAATTGTAATAAAATGAATGAATTGTATTTACTAACAACATTAACATAGAATAAGTTATTTTTGTTACTAATTATTACTAACAAACTATGGACCTTAGTCTGAAATAAATGTTTTATTATTATTATTATTATTATTATATACTCCATTATCTATGAGCATTATTTCCAATAGTTATCGAAAAGGGTTTGAATTTTGACTCTAAGGTCTAGACAGAGTACATAGCAGTTAGTACGTTTGTTTAAGAAATGAAGCTTTAAGCAACTTTAATAATATTTCTTACATTCACGCCAATTAGACTAGCTTAAAGTAAGCACTGTGAGACTTGTGTTATGTATGCTAGTATGACACATAGATATATAATATTTATAGATATATATATCAGTACCCATGACTTAGGTACCTACAAATACTCGTATGCAAACATCTGCTTCTTTCGGGACTCGAATAAAGGACCGTCGGTGAAAAAGGCAGCGTCGCTACCGTTGCAATAAACGGTGGTCAAATGTGCCGCTAAAAGTTTATTGCTAGAGCATTCGGAAGGTGTGGTTGCCCTTCCAAAGCTCCAGGCTGCACCTGCAGTCGTAAGCTTCCACACTAAAACTGTTAGAACTTAAATATATACTGATGATGATGGATGCGAGACAAGAATTACCAGATGGAAAGTACAAATATCTGATTACCTGATTACTGTTGTAACATTTTGAGATTTTATTGTAATTTGCCAAATTTCACGCAAACGTAATTTACAACTTTGCGAAATAAAAATTAAAGTATTATTTGTTTTGTGTTCTGAAGGCCTGGAAAGACACACTCTACATAAAAAAAAGCTTTTCTATTTGTTTGTTTTTATCTTTGTATCAAAAAGTCCCTATTTTGTTGAAAATTGTAATATAATGATACTGATATTAAAAATCTTGAGGTCTCATTACAGTTTCTATGATATAGTAAGTATCCAGTAACCCACTATGCTAGGTTTTTCCATTTCAAGCAAAAATATTAAAAGTTCTAATATCTTTCTTTGTCTTTTTTGCAGTAGATGAAAAAGATAATTATTTATCTTATGTACTACATGACGGAATATATGATAACTGTCTATTTTTTCTTTTTAACAAAGAACTAATAAAATAAAATTAGTTATTAATGTTTTTCAATACGTTTTATGTGTAGAACTATTATTCACAAGAAATGTATTTTGTTGTTTTTTGACAATAAAACAGCATCTATAAGTAACGTAACGAGAAGTAAATATGACTTCATCCAGCGCCAAAGTTTTATTTTTTATTGAAATCTAGGGCCTACTACGGAAAAACTACATAACTATGTATTTACTTATATGTGCGTGTATAGCAAACTCATGTAACGCTTGAGCATAAATATATTATATTGATACGTTCATATCTGGCTTTATCGTGTCATTAAACTGGAACAGTGTGGCGTTTCGAAATGGCGTCGCTTTACCTATCGCAGTTGTATTCACCTTTTATTACTAAAAGTATGAAAAACTCACTTTACTTGCGTATGAGTTATAAAAACATGCCTACATAATCGTGAGATAATGTATAATTTTATTTGTACACACGCAGATTTCTCTCTTTCATAATGTTAAGCATGATAAGCTGAGAAGAAGCTGGTTAGCTAGTTAGTAATATGGAATAGATTCTACCGAAATTTTACTTTCGAGTATAGACGTTTTAGTTAATGAAATTTTATTTGAGGATTTTTTTAAATATATTCATGAAAAACTGAAGAATTCTTTGCTTGGATCCTTAATAACAAAGTCATACACGTTCCCTTGATATTATGCTGTTAATTTTCTCTTTCTTCAATCTACTTAAACTTTTTTTCTTCTATTAAGTCATTATAATTTGCATCAATTTCTATGTCTAAATACTAAGAAACTGCTTAAGAAGTAATCAACTTTTAAATTTAATTACAATTTTGAATTTTTTGGACAAACCTTTCTTGCTGAACTCAACTTTTATTGGAAAATTATATTTGTACATATTTTTAAAGAAATATTATTAAAGTCTAAAATATATGAAAATATGTGTTATGTGTCCGTTACCCTGTTGTCATCTTGATTTAATTTCGGTTCAGTAATAAAAAATGCACTTTAATGTTAATTACTAACCAAGAATTTCTTTTGACAACTTTACGCGTTTGTATTTCTCTTCCGTTTTCCTACTTGCTCGTAACTGTCTGTTACAGCGTAGCTGGCATTAAGAAGGGTAAACCCCTTAAATTGATTTTAACCATGAGGAAGCCGCTCGCATAATTAGTAGTTTTAGATAGAGTAGTTAGGGAGACATCTCTGTTAACTGGCTACAGGTTCTATAGGGCTTATTTTTGTAGGAAATCTCCCTAAGTAATAAGTCCTCAACATTTACGTAGCATCTGTTTTTGTTGATCCAATCAAACATGTACTAAAATTGACAACGTGTATTTATTGTTTATACTTTTTAACATTATTTACTAAATTTATGATAATAATAATAATTATTCATAATTATTTCTTACATTCACACCAATTAGGCTAGTCTGAAGTAAGAACTGTAAGGTTTGTGTTATGGATACTAGGATTATGGGTACCCATGATTTAGGTACAAATGTTCGTATTCATCCCACAAACGTCTGCCCCTTCCGGCACTTAAACTCAGGACAGTCGGTGCTAAAGGCAGATACGCAACCGCTGCACCAAGCAGTCGTAAAAAAAAGAAAGTAAAATAACTTAATAAATGTCCTCTATTTCTTATAACAACTTTCTTATTTTTCATTAGTCGCGGGCTGGCTGGAACAAGTTTCCAGTCTGAAATAAGATGAGTCCTAGTTAATGTGTTTTCTAAATGTTTGTTGTTGTCATGTCAAACATGTTGTTATGTTAATGTATATATTGAAAAAAAAATATGTATCAAGACAACTTGCATGCACTTTATGCATGATTAAGCATTTTTCAAACCGTTCATCCGAAGAACGGCTGACCTAATATATAGTGAATGCGATGAAAGTAAAAAAAATATTAGAAATATCAAAGTTGAGTGAAATCTGATTCAAAATGTTTACTTAAATGTTTACCTATAGCTTTCAAAAAATTCGTTCTTCAAATTTCGTCAATTATATGAACGCTTATAAAATAATAACTGGGTTTTTTTTAATAATAAAAATACGTATGTCTACTCAGGTCACATAGAAGTATATTTAATAGAAATATGAACAAAATCCGAAATGTGACATTATTTTCGCTCTCCGCTTTACGTGGAATGCCCCTAATATCTTACAACATTTTTGTGATTGAACCTATAAGGTAGGTTGTAATAAAAGAGTTTGTATCCAAGCAATCCCTTTCAATCTGGCATCTTTATGACTATCGTAAAGATATCCTTGGCCGGTGTCGGGAAATTCGATCTCTGTTGTAGAATCTATATTTATGTTTTACATTTTTACCTTGTGTCTTAACTTAGTTTTGTTTCTTTATTACAAAGACAAAGTGCAGAATAATTTGGGATTTTTTGTTGTAATTTAAAAATAAATTACTTTTATAGAAAAGAGTATTTAGCAGTAGTTATTCCAGTAGGCATAATCGAAATTTAAACTTTTTAATAAGGCGTTTATAGGTTTTATACATTAGATTACATACTTTTTATTACAATATTATAATAGCTTTGTGTGTATCTTTGTGCAACTTAATATTGAAGCATTAATGTTGTTTTATTGGAACTCGTACGTACATAGTAATGGAAAGATTCCTGTTAGTGTGCGAGCTTTTGGCTCGGTGAACAAACATCAAGGGTTAGGATTGTCGTCGGTTCTGGACAATGCTGCTGTCCTCCACAAATAACCGCAATATTCAATAACGCCAGTTTATTCCTCCGGGAATAGTAGTCGTAAACTTCGCAGACATACCTACGGACGGATCCTCGAATCACAATAACGCTGGAGCTCACCAGAATCCATAATCTTATTTTTGTACCGCACCGCGAAGCGTGAATTTCGCAATTACGTGAGCCGCGCTGAAGCCAGGCGACTGTCATCTCAAAGTGCCGAGAACGAAAGTCGAGTTTAAGTTGGAGGAAGTTTCTCAAAATAAACACTTCTTGTCTGTACACGTGCGAATGTCGACTTTATCTCGGAGCCGGAGAGTTACGTGGCAGGAGGCGAGCGATGGCGCGTGAAAGCGGACTCTGTGCGATGCGCGGAGGGCACGTTATCGGGCGCAGATGGCTCATGGCGAGATCCATTGTGTTCCCTCCTATAATTTTATCGAAGCTGATTTACGATCGATTGTTCGGCCGGTGGACAGTCGGCGAGGCGTCGTGTGCGTGCGCGCGCGCATGTGTGAGCCGTGCGTGCCTGCGCGCCGGCCGTAATTTACCTGCAGATGGCGCTCACACAACGCCCTCGTAAATTAAGAAACGACGCCTTGACCCGTGTTCTTTTCAGTTTTATGCACCGTAGAGAAATTATGACGCATTTGCCTTCACTGAGAAAATTTAATCTCCTAGGCAGTCATGAGACGTCGATCGCAGCTGTGCAAATGAAATCACTTACGTGCTGTTTATCGCGCTGGGAAATAATTAGAAATATGGATAAGTCTTCGTTGTACTGAGGTTATAAGATAAATATTATTTTTCTTGTTGGGTTTCATTAGCCAATCGCTTACCTACCCGTAATGGTTAGTGGTATGGATAGTTAGTATACCTACTTAATTGTATAATATTTAACAATAATTGTAGGATAACAAAAATCACTTTTTAGAAATATGGAAACAACATTTTACTCATTTTACCAATTCAGACAGTTTAGGCTCTAGTGCGAGTTTACGCTTCGATATTCGATATCGTCTGCGTAAAATATTACTATGGATATTGTATAAGCGCCCCTGCGGTAACCATCTGAAACTACGAATCTTCATGATCTCGATAACGAGTATCGAATGCGTAAATTCGCACTAAGGCCTCCATGTTAACAAAAACGGCAGTTAACAAAGGAAATAATATATTTGTTATTCTTTTACTTAGCGTCAGTGCATCAAAAGACTGATTTTTTTTTACGAAAATCGACAACGTTCTCAACACATTTCAATATCCTCGTGTTAAGTTGGACTGTTGTGTTATTAATGAATTCACGTTCGTAGTACACCAGTGAGGTTAGATGTCTAAAGTGATTTTGGTGACTTTTTTGGATCTAAATGAGTCATCCGGTCCTTATTCAAATAGCAGAGGTCAAACTGCTTTCGTAAAAGCCGGTCGTAAGATTTACTTTTTTTCGGCTGGTTGGTATTTCAGAAGCTTTTAATACTTTCTGATCATCCATCATTGGCGTTGGCTGGGTTTCATTTTAAATAAATAAATAAATAAATATTTCTAACATTCACACCAATTAGCCTAGCCCAAACTAAGCACTATAAGGCTTGTGTTATGGATACTAGGGTAACGGATATACATACATATATGATACATAGATATGTAATATTCATAGAAATATATATAAACACCCATGACTCAGGTACAAATGCTCGTATTCATCACACAAACATCTGCCCCTTCCGGGATTTGAACCCAGGACCGTCGGTGCGAAAGGCAGGATTGCTACCGTTGCACCAAACGGTCGTCAAACCAATTTTTGTTTATAGTATTTTTTTGTTACAATTGTTTTAGCGTTTGTATAACTATTATTATAAGAATTAGTCATCATTAACAGCCTATTTCCATTGCTAGGGAATGGTTATATATTCTGATATACGGCAAATTAAAAAAAGTTAATATTCATAAATATTCTGGAACCCTAACTGAACCATTCATAGACCCACTCAAAAGACACACCGAATTGTTAGAATAGGTCTAGCAGTTTAGGAGGAGATAAGTCTTTTAATCACGTATAAAAGAACTTTAAATAAAGATAAAAAATAACAAAGATTTAATGCTTTTTATTCAGTATGAGCATTTGGAATGAATGTATTAAACGTCCACAGTCTGTGGCGTTTCTGGTCATAGTTTCATAAGCACAAAGTCGAAGGACCATGAACAGAGGAAGCAAGCTGCAAGAAACGCAGTGAAGGGCTGTTTCTCACTTTAAGTGTTATTAGTTCGAAAAATTCAGAAGTATTTTTATTGCTGGTAAGGCGTATAAGAAAAAGGTATGGTTACATTGAACAGATCTTTATGAAAAAAATATAAGTCAAAATAAACCATTAATAGAACGCATTATTGGCTTTTAAATATTCACCTATTTCGTTATATTTATATAAAGATAGATAAATAAACAAATTTTATGTTACACTAGAATCGATTTAAAAGTAATTAGAAATTTCTGTTACTGATTTCTTAGGAATAACCTAAAACATGAATATTATTTGTCTATAAAAAGCCCGGGATTTGAATATTTTTGTTACATTTTCATATCATCTTATTTTCTTTAGGTAAATACTGTCTAAGTAGATAGTACTTAAGCAACATTGTTTTTTAGGGAATGAACTGTATGTATAAAAGGTATAACTGTCAATAATGAAAAATCGAATGCCAAAATAAATTTGATTTTTACAAAAACAATTATATTTCATAATACTTTTGGCTCCTCAGCTCCTCTTCTACAGGTACGGCAAGAACCTATGACTCGCTGATTTTAACCAACAACTAATTCAACAACCGTATAAGGTTTCTTTGATTTGTCAATAAATTTAACGCTAAATGTTTATATTAAAGCATTGTATATGCATTGGCAGGCTTAGATTGCTTGTTTTCCCGGAAAATAATTTTCCTGTAAAAGTAGGATTGAGTTTGTATAGCCAATAACCACTTAGCGACTTATAAAGGTAAATAGTTACTGTAACTGTGAAGTAATAAGGTTGAAAATGCTGAAGGTGGTTGGCATTGATAGAGTTTGCGGTTAGGGAAGTTAGGCTTTTGACAGGCGTGTGGAAACAATAACAGGTTCGATTTCGATTGCATTTTGAAAACATGCCCTCATTGTGTTGCCTGTAATCTTTTGTTTGATAACATTGATACTGCGGAGGTTACAAGTTTTGTTGGTTATGTAACATAAGTAGCTCGTAGTTGCGCTATTTTTTGGATTGCTTGAAATTGTATTGCTACGGTGCGTTTCAAGATTCAACCCCTTCTTGTAGCTAACTTAATTTTTAATTTCATATGTTTTTGTAAATTTTTTGTTTTATATTTTCAATAGATTGAATAGATACTGTTATTTGTTAAGAAAAGTAATTTGACGGGGATCTTTTTGTGGAAGAAGGAAAATTTTTTCTTGTTAAAATTTGTGTTGTAGAGGACATAGTGCGTGGGAGATAATGGGAGATTTTTAACCACTAAGTGTTTGTGAAGATGCACGAGTATTGGAAAACTAAGCAGCTGGAGTTGTCTTTTCCGGCTCTCGCAAGAAGTCCACGGGGTGGTTTCAGTAAAACATCACACATTTACTCACACCTAGGGGTAAGGGGTATTTCATTTTTGATTCTCCATTAACTGATTATCTATCATTTATGGTTCGGTTGTCATCACCCTTCATAATAGTATAATTAAGAAAAGGAATGATGATGACGAACTGAATATGATGACATGGTTTAAAGGACACCATCAAGGCCTTAAAATGTTAAAAAAAAAGAGTAATTTGAACATTGGAATGTCGAACAATGTCTTATCGCGATTGAGTTTTTGACGTGGAAGTTTTGATACGGTTTCAACGTAGATGTCCCCACATCCATATTTATAGTATGTCTAGTAGATAAGGTAGGTTTCCACTTACCACAAACCTGACATGCTTTTCTCGCTTCTTTGATTCTAATCGGACCTGTCAAAGAAAATAAATACAACAAAATATGTTTTTAAAGTAGTAAAATTACTAAAGATATAATGTTTTATATAATAATTATAAATGCAGTTTTTATAACTTTTCCTAAATTATAAAATAGATTGAAAGTAAAAATGACTTTTTTAAGTCATTGGACTTCATAACAAATTATCCAAATTCCAACTCCCACAAGGAAGTGACGAAAAAAACCTATTCTATCAAATGGTCTGTGACTACGACCGTGCAATATATTATTGTCATTTAGTAATTTCTCATGAACTATAATGATTTTGTATTATTAATAATATTTTGCAAATATGAACTAAGAAATCTTATGCAAGCAATATCGAAACAATAGTTTCACCACTAAACCATAGCTGAACTGAATAACAGTAGTACAATAGCAGATATTAATTTAATAAAAATCGATACAGAATGACAGAAAGAGCTTCTCAGACAAAATATTAAAATGAATGGGTGTTACTGTTGCTAAGTGTTCAGTCAGCCTTAGAAGTAGATTAACATTTTAGTACTGTGTCGTAATATTGTGTGTAAACTAAATGTTTAGTGCAACGCAATAGCAGGAATGGCATAGTACTCGAGTATCAATTTACAACTTATCCACCTATCTGGCTTAACAGAAGTATGTATAATAATATAAAATATTAAAAATGTATTTTATTACACTAATATTAAAGTACGTTTTCATGTTATAAGTTAATAAAGTCTCTTTATATTTTGAAAAATACTGTCGAAGGCATATCAGGCTTTCATTCACTCTCATAATCAAATGGCCTTTACAATGTAAGTCATTGTCAGGCTTTTCATTTACAGATGACATGAAGCCTTGTTTCCAATATATTATGCATTTTGTATAGATGAAACGGGTTTTATAATTTTTGAGGGGTTTTTAACCTTATTACTAGAATGGAATGAAACCTTATATCTGGTAAATATATCCAAGGTTTTCTTCAAGCTCAGTGAAGTCTTATAAAAGCATTATATTACTAGTTTCTGTTTTCCAATTACGAATGTTTATTGTGCAGTGTTATATCGCAGATATTATGGAAGTACTACCAATGGTGGCTTATGATAGTCTTATCTCTGACTCACAGCCTGCGGCTTGATACAGGTTTACGGCTGTGATAGGTAAATATATTATCGAGACAAAGAAAATTTCTCGTCGTATTTATACTGGAGTTTTATAACGAGATATTTATCTACTCCTAAAATAACGAGCGACAAACGCTTTTGTTTTTTTTACAGTAATTATTTTCAAATCGTGTAAAATTAATAATTCGTAATTCTCACAAAACATTAATTTTCTAAGACCTTTGGTTGTAGTAGAATTTGTGTAATAGATCTATTATATGTTACATATTTTGCTATCTTTTTTATCTACTTTTAGTATAGCTATCCAACGAGGAAACGCTGCCCGCCTTATAGATAGCTTTTTCAAGAGCAGCGCTGAGGCTGGTTGTCACCTTTTTTTGTGTTTTTTGTTATTATATCTAGATCTAATTAATATTTTATTATTATATTTATTAATTGTTCAATTCATAACTACATTTAAATGTAGATACATACATATGTTTGTTTCTCTTTTAGTGCTAATGTAATAAAGATATGTCATAGCTATAACTGAACGATGAATTTCAAGGATTATTTTTTTTATTCCTAGATAAGAAAGCACTTGACTTCTATCATGCAGTGGAACGTCAGTTCACTTGTAATCTGCAACCATTGAGGAACTAATTCCTCAATAGATAGCCTTACACAGCCAGATCACAATATAGAGATTAAGATGCTTTGATAAGATGATCCTTTTATAGCAGCCCATATAATCAAAAAGGCGGGGGCTATCTAGAAACTAGCTAGAAATTCTTTAGTAGCAAAACACCGCAGGAAAAGTATATCAGCGTGCCTTTGCGTGAATTCTTTCGAAGTATTGTGATGTTGAAATATTTTCAAGAAAGCAAGTATTTACATAAGGAAATGTATCCATTAAGACCCAGCGGTAGCTTACGAACAAGGTTCACTCGATTAATTAACCATCGAATGCCAAGATAAGCTGAGAATTTCACATTTTTACGAAGCTATTACCTAAATTTCATTTAGGCTAAAGGTACTTGACACAGCATTAAAATTAATTAACTCTTTGACCTTCATCATGTCACATTTATGGAGAAATTTATATCTTGAGATAAGAAGTATAAGATTAAAAATTTTAGCGGCAAATTAGATCTCAGAACGAGACTGCCGGTGAACGTGGTACTTCACATTGCATAGTCATGGGTAAAAACATATTTTATATCAAACTACCAAATTTACTATAATATACTTTTTGGGGTCAAGAAAACGAGACAGAAGCCTTTTTCTTAAAAAAAAAAAACTTTGAATATGAATACTAGGTACGTTCATAGGTATTAATAAAAAAGTTGGATGCTTTTTTATGAAAATCCTTTACGTCACGTTAGTATAAAAGTATATTAACAAATATTGTGAAGCGTATTTTTAGGCTTTTTCACATTATTTCGTGCATTCGCGGCCACTAGAGATGTGCGCCGCCGCGCCACGCCGCCGCGCCACGCCGCCGCCGCCGATTATTATATAGGCGTGTATTTAACCCCGGGTGTAGCTCAAATACCTAATAATTACAGGTGTACCGTGCCTTGTACGGCAACTCAACTAATGCCTGATCTAGAGAAAAAGCATATACGAGGGTAATCCCAAAAGTCCCGACTAAACAAAGAAAATATAAAAAAATTGGGCAAAACTATTATTAATATATTGTTTTAAACTTTCATGGTCACTAACATTATAGTAATATAAGTTATTTACGGGATTGCTACCATGTACCTTGTTTTTGAGTTTCCGATATTTCGGCACTGTTGCAAGTGCCATGATCACGGAGCGACAGACTTGCAACAGTGCCGAAATATCGGAAACTCAAAAACAAGGTACATGGTAGCAATCCCGTAAATAACTTATATTACTATAAAACTATTATTATTTCTTAACATAGTCTCCTTTCAGCTCGACACACTTTGGCTAGCGATGTTCAATAGCTTCGATATCCTGCTTATAGTAAGAACCGTCGAAGGTCTCAAAATAGTCATCCACTGCAGATTCCAACTAATGTTAATAAATTCGAAATTATCCATGACAATTATTCTCATTGTCAAAATCTGTTCGAATAAAGTTAAATAATTAATAATTTGGTTGTTTCTTCGCGAAATGCTCTCCATAGAAATATTATTTGCTATCCTTAGTTACCCTCTCATACAAAAAGCTTCACGCTGATTTCACGCCGACTACGCTGCCGCCGGTCAATTTGGTATCGACGCACATCTCTAGTCTCTATCATTTCAATTTATTTTAGTGAACTAAAAGTTTTATTTATTTTCTCTTTAATTTGTTTAATCATTAATATATAAATATTTTGACTAGAACATGAAAATAAAAGTTTAATAAACTTATGTTAGTGGAATAAAAGTGTTTCATTTTATTTATTTGATTTTCAGATTGGTACTCTAAATTTTGATTGAGTTATGTTTGTCGTTGTTAAGTGTGTAAGAAGAATCATAGACACTTATCTTCTACGACATCTGCGTAATAGTAAAATATTATAATCCATATCAATGCGGTGTTTTATGCTAATTATTAGAAGCGAATGCTGGTAAGGGTTATTGTCCAGTGCGCGCGATCTGATGCTATCTAGCTTTCGACCGTCGCGCAGTTATTATGATAATAGCCAGTAGACACGAACTTTATTGTGGGACCAATCTATCCGCTGGCTTTGTTACCTTGTAGTTATCTTGTTTTTAAATCGTAATGAGGTCCTTTAATTTTCAAATAAGGATGTTTAGTGAGTATTCTTGATCGCCTCCAATCTTTAATTTGGTGCCAAATATAAGCTGGCATTAGTTTTGACCAGTTTGATTTAAATATTATGGAATATTGACAAGTCACTCTGAGCGAAACGAAAAGATCGAAATGAGTGTATTAATTGGTGAACGCTAAAATGTCAAAATATAATTTTTGACTAAAATGTCAAAAATTATAAAATACGTGAAAAGCAAGCTCGTTTTTTAAATTAGTGTTTAATAAAAGAGAAATACTTCATTCGTATGTTAGAAATTATGATGAGACAATTTTTGTTATAATAATACATAAGTAGGTACTAGGCATTAAACTTTTTTTTTTTTTTGGTTAAACCAATGTTTCGGTAGCGTCGGTAGTGTTATGACAGACTTAGGAAATAAGAGGATTATTTTACATAGTTTCAATTTTCGAAATTAATACAAGTTATTTATCTGTAATCAGAAACCCTTATTTTACTAAAACAACTAATACGAGTTGTACTCAGTAAATAGCTCCTGATTTGAATTATTTTTGTAAGGATATGTACAACGTTTTGAAGACGTTATAATTATTCCTGTTCACGGTCTTAGGATCTTCCTGGATCTTTTTAATCGATTGCCACTTCCAATAAATTAGTTACGTCATTTAACTTGAGAAAAGGATATTCAACTCATAGTGCCAGATTTTTGATTGGTTTCAATTTCCTAAACGCATCTCGATCTGTGCTAGGATCTTTTCCATTGTCCGAGTGACGGATCGTTGTTGGCCGCTAGTCGATCGCGGAGATACCGGAGAATTGATGAATACTCGAAGCTATTGGGAGATGTCGCAAATAAATTGGATTTGGGAATACTCCATTCGAAAAATCCTTTTCAATTTCTTTTCTGTTTTTTAACAAGAAATGTATTAAACAAGTAAGTAGCAGTCTTTAAAAATATATACTGTCATTGATACAAATATATAAAATTATAAGTGCCATAATTGAGATGAAAAATAATATTTTTTTACTATGTCTAACCATAACTCATCGTTTTTAGAATTTTTTAATGTTTATTTAAATAGACAAACGTTCAAAAATTTTAAAAACTATCACTAGAGATATATTTACTTTTTAAAATAATTGTTTACGTGCCATTTAGAAATCTTGCCAGGGTGCAGACCCGGCTGAATCAGAAAACTTTCAGGTCATGAAAGTTTAGTTTAATTTTATCTGTTTTAAAACTATTGCCGTATGACGGTTATATAATTAATTATGTTATGTACTAACATGTCCTGGCGATTTTAGCAATAAAAGTAAACTTAATTAAAAAAACTGGTTGGTTGCCTGTAAAGTCGGTATACGGGCGAAAGTTTTACGTGACAACGACTTTGAGTGGTAAAATAATTTTAATGTGAATATTCATTCGTATAGTAGGAAGAAAGATGAAATAATAGTAACAATTTAAAACATTTATTTATACAAAGAATTATATTTAAAACATTAATTTATAGGCACGCGTCCCTTCCACTTTTTATGTCTGTCTCTCTCGCTCTTAGGCGGGCTAACCATGCCCGAGTGGAAGGGACGCGTGCCTCTCACTCGCTCTCATTGTAAGCGCATAACGTGAGCGGAGCGTAACGCAGTTTCTTGAAGTGTCACCCGGCAAACCAATTTATAAGACGTTGTCACGTCAAAAATATTAAAAAATAACATATCATTTAGTCCTATATTATGGTTTATCGGTAACGTGTTAAAATGTTGTATAGGTTCTTTATAAGACATTTTGACGAAACAGAGAAAGTATATAGTGTTGATGAAATTTATTAAGATGGGTAGAGCCCCCATAGCAGCTTGGTACTTGCGGAGTCTTGCCAGGTTAATCAGAAAGACTTTGATTCGAATTCTACATGTGGCGGAATTTTCAGCAATTATAATATAGTTTAAAAAACCAGAAGACACATTTTTACTAAAACTTAACAGTCCCAAAAAACGAAAATTTCCACCTATTACCTTCCAGTTCGATCATCAGGTCTTCATCGTCAAGTGAAATGAACAAGTGTCTTTACGACAAATCTAATGTTTGGTGCTCTCTCAACTTTGAGCATAGTAGAGCACCTCGGTGGAGCTTTATTATAGAATTGTCACAAGGGCGGATCCAACTTTGGCGCCAGGGGGGGGGTCAAATAGTTGTGGTCAAGTCACAAGAAGTAGTAATTAAATTTTGATAATAATTGATACAGGTAAAAAGTAGGTATTTTATTAATGTATGTAAGTACTGTACTTTTCTACCTACATTTTTAAGAACACTAAGGTACTTGCGGTAAACAAGGGCCACCTAACTTCAAAATTAAATATTGATGTAAAATAATTGATAACTATAAAACATGAATAATCAGGAGAACATTTATTATTTTAGCAACATAACTTAGTGTATTTTTTTGTCTAAGCTTGTCAAATTTCGCTTCAAAATAAACATTTTTAAAACCTCTTCTATGGCCCTTATTAAACATACGCAGTTTAATAGAGACCATGATCTTGAGTCAATACTTAATGGGATAACCAAAGTGGACACTATATTTTTTAGCTCCCTATAGCTTATACTATCATTTGGCATGAAATCACATCATTGTATACACATAAATCAACGAGAAAAATAGTAATGGACCTTATTAAACTAAAGAAACAAACAAACTGTGAAAAAGGATATTTCCCAACAACAAATTAATAGAATTATCTTATCTCTCAACAAAGTATACTTTCCTTTAAATAAACCTTTGACATAAAAAAATAATAAAGACATAAAGAAAAGTTCAACAAATTCTGTGGACCTTATTAAACTTATGAAAAATTGGAAATAGTTTCACTTTATACTTTGAGTGTCTTTTTCTTATTTGCCAATGCTGTAATCGACAAATTAGTAAAGTTTAATAAAAAACCACATAAATAACAATGTTCTTCTAGTAAATAAGCTACATTAAATAAAGTGTAAATTTAAATGTGAATCAATCTTCAAGTAGGAACAAATTTCTTAAAAATCACAATAAACTATCGGCTTATATTTTCTTTTTATCATCAATTTCATTATATATTTAATCCTCTAATTGCACATTGGTCATTCAAAATCTTCCTTCGTTAGGCCCAAGCATACCATCTTTTGCACGAAGGGCAATTTCTCATGTCTGCAAAACGCTCTTCATTACACGCGTAGCAGTACCATTTCTCTTTGGCGTCTACAGTGTTGTGTTTTTCTTTTGTTTTTATATTGTTCACCTTCTTCTTCTGCTCTTTCTTCTTAATTCCACTTGTAGAGACTCTTTGGTTCCTTTGGCGTTGTGGCTTAAATTCAACTACAACCCTTATAAAAGTTGAAAATAAAATGAACTTTGATTATTGAAAGTACATATTCATAAGTTTAATAAGAGCCGGCCCCTTTACCCGCCATTCACCTGGCCCTTATTAAGCATTGATACTCATTTTACTTGATCCAAAATAAAATACACTGAATCAATAAAATCTTTCGAACTCACCTTGCTTTTACATCAATTAAACTGTAAAGTTTACTTTGTAACACCAAGTTTTATAAACAACAGTATATGTCACGCCCAATTTCGTTTCAATTAAGAGAAAAAATTACTATTGACTGACGCAGACCAAATCTCTGAACGGCGACGCGGCTACTGACAAGATGGGTGATCGTGCGCGACTGCGCTGGCGTATATTAGCCTTCCTATTGGTCCTTTACACGTGTGCGTAATTAAAATAAAATCAAACCGTTAGAAGTACACTATTGTAATAGTGGCCCTTGATAAACAACGGCTCTTGTTACCCGCAGGTACCTTATTCCTTATATCAGAATTTTAAACCTGTCTGTGTGAACTTGGCACCCGTCTTTGGAAAATTTGTTTTTTTTTTTCGAAAGATTTTGATTAGTAGTGGATAGTAGTGAAGTTATTTTTGTTAGTAGTAATGCCAAAAATATAAAAAAAATAGAAAAAAAATGTCATCCTCGAAATTAGAAAAATCTGTTTTTCCGGATGTTTCCCATAGATAAACGTTAGTAGTGGATTGTAGTGCAATTTTATTCGTTAGTAGTAAAATAGAAAAATAAAAAAAATAATGTTTCGGAGTATTTTTTAAAAACGATTTTATGACTTTAATACTGTATCAAGGCTTTTACGATTACTACTAACGGCAGACATGACGGGGGAGGGTCGTTGACGTTAGTAGTAAAAGATTTTTTTATAGTAGTAAAGAAAAAAAAATACTTAAAATACTTTAGTTGAGAAAAACTTATTTGGGAGCAAAATTTACTGAAATACTAGGAGCACTTTAGTTGAGTCAAATTCTTTCACTACTAACCTCCACGAACCCATCTTAGTCAATTCTAATGTTTGTAGTAATCGTTTTCATCTTCAAACAGATTTATATAAGTAATCGTATTCACTTTCAAACAGACTTTATCTCTGAAACATTTTTATTTTTTTCTATTTTACTACTAACGAATAAAATTGCACTACAATCCACTTCTGACGTCTACCTATGACAAACAACCGGGAAAAACAGATTTTTCAAATTTCGGGGGACGACATTTTTTAACTATTTCATTTTATTTTTTGGCATTACTACTAACGAAAATAACTTCACTACTATCCACTACTAATAAAAATCTTTCGAAAAAAAAATAAAAAAACCAAATTTTCCAAAGTCTGGTGACAAGTTCACACAGGTGATTTTGAAAGCTTTTTAACTTAGTACTTTATTAACTTTAATAGTTGATTGAAGTAAGTTTAGTAGTTCCGATTGAGGTTAGGTAGGTCTTGCTATAAGTAAGTCGAAACCTCAGACTAAGTATACCAATCGACTCGCAATGTATTAACTATGGCACAAATAAATTTGTGTCCAATCTGCCATTACAAAGCACCGTGTGATCGCACTAAAATATTAGTCAGTGAGCATTATTTGTGAATACATTTTACAGTTCTATGTTTTTCATTGGTTTTTTTAATGAATTGTATAAAAAAAACATAGTAAGTGTGGAATCTTGGATGCGGTGTCCCTAGTTTTTGCCGATATCTTAGAGCACCAACACAAAGGCCATAGCAGGATAAGAACGGGTAAAGTGCCCCCGCGCGAATTATCTCCATATTTTCTTCTATAATTGCTACCCACTTCAGGAGTAATTCCTCAAATTTTCAGCCCCTAAAAATCAAATCTTTCCAGAAGAGATTTTTTTTTATGAAAAAAATTTTTAACGAACGGGTGAACCGATTTGATTAAAATTTAAACACGTTTCAGCTTTTATTTAGACTTCGAACTTTTTAGACACTAGAAAAATTATTGAAATGAAATACTAAACATAACCTCTAAAAAATTTGTTCATTGTTTAAAATTTTTTTAACAACTTTAATAGAGGCACAATTACAGAAAGCTGTTCTATAACTTTTTCTCATCAATATAAATAATAAAAAAAAATAAAAAAAAATCACAGACATATGTAAAAATAATAAAAAGTAGATTTTTATTTTTTTAAATATGTTATGTGCATCGCACAGTTTCCCAAATTTTTTTGTGACTTTCTGGCATGGTTTAGAACAAAACATTTTTTCGCTAAATATTTTGTTCACCGACGTCATATGTAAAAATAATAAATAAATAATAATAAATATTTCCTACATTCATACCAATTAACCTAGCCCAAAGTTAGCACTTTAAGGCTTGTGTTATGGATACTAGGGTAATGGATAAACATACAAATATGATACATACATAATATTCATAGAAATATATATAAACACCCATGACTCAGGTACAAATGCTCGTATTCATCATACAAACATCTGCCCCTTCCGGGATTTGAACCCAGGACCGTCGGTGCGAAAGGCAGGATCGCTACCGTTGCACCAAACGGTCGTCAATGTCAATATATATAATATATATATATATATATATATATATAATATGTCAATATATATATCAAATCAATATGTAAAAACAATTAAAATGTAAATTTTTATTTTTTTTAAATAGGTTATGTGCGTTGCAGATTTGCCCAAGTTGTTTTGGGACTGGTACATAATGAAAAAAAATGTTTATAGATTCCTAATAATTCTAAATAAATAATGTTTAGAAGGATTCGCCTTGCACCAAAAGATGTGGATGATTGTACCGCGCTTTAGTGGGGAGAGTCCGTAGTGAAGAGAGCTAGTAGTGGGGAAACTCAGTAGGGGGGATAGTCAGTAGTGGGGATAGTCAGTTAGATCTTGAGTGCCGGCCAAGCATTTACAACTCCATTAACTCGACGTTGTACACTGATTTTTTTATTTCTATCTATATATATATATATATATATATATATATATATATATATATACTAGCTGACCCAGCCACGCGTTGCTGTGTTATAAATTTAAATAAAACCTATCCTATCTTTTAAGTTAGATCAAATAACAGATAGTTACGAAGTTTGATCAAAATCGGTTAAGTAGTTTAGGAGTCCATTGAGGACAAACATTGTGACACGAGATTTATATATATTAAGACTAGCTGACTCGGCCACGCGTTGCTGTGTTATAAATTAAAATAAAACCTATCCTATCTTTTAAGTTAGATCAAATAACAGATAGTTACGAAGTTTGATCAAAATCGGTGAAGTAGTTTAGCAGTCCAGCGTGGACAAACAACGTGACACGTAATTTATATATATTAAAATAAGATTTAAATATAAACATACATATATATATTGTCGTTTTAATTTTTGCTTTTTTATTTTATATAATTATTAACGTTTTAGTTTAATTTTTTTTTTAAATGGCGGACTCGGATTTGCCAACCGAAATATGCGTTGTATGCACACGATCAGTGAAACAGATTCGAGGATGTCGAAAGAAAATTGGTTCTTCAGAAGATGTAGAATTTTTGTCAAGGGGTACTGGGAAATGTCTGTAGATTGATGACATCTTATGTAGATATTGCAGAATAAGAGCGTATAAACGAGTCAAAGAAGATGATGTACCAGTCTCCGCCGATGATTTTGAAGAATTGTGTGTAAGTCTATCACAAGGTTCAATTACAGATAATTAAGATGAAATAATACATAATTTCTGTCAAGCATTATCAGAGATTGGTATCTCAGTGCTTACAACTCGTTTATGCCGAAATTGATATTCTACAATAACTATAAATCAGGTTGTCAATATTTTCCAGAACCTGCTAGAGGAAATTCTACCGAACCAATTTTCTTTCGATCTCCTCGAACATTTTCTCAAGATCTTGTGCATACGACACTCATCTTTATTCATTTCCTTTTATTTCTATTATGTTATTTTCTTTATATATGTGACGTCGGTGAACGAGAAACCTGACAAAAATATATTTTATCGTTAGTCATGCCAGAAAGTCACAGAAAAATTTGAGTAACTGTGCAACGCACCTAAAAAAATTATAATAAATAAAATTAACAATAAAAAAATAAAAAACACACATTTTATTTTTTACATAAGACGTCGGTGAACAAAAAATCTAGCGAAAATATATTTCGCTAGATTTCGATTTCGAAGTCACAAAAAAATTTGGGCAACTGTGCAACGCACATAACCTATTATAAAAAATCTACTTTTTATTTTTTTTACATATGACGTCGGTGTAAAAAAAAAAAAAAAAAATTGTACTGATGAGAAAAAGTTATATAACATCTTTATGTAACTGTGCCTCGATTCAATGTTGAAAAAAAATTTTAAACAAAGAACTATTTTATTTTTTAGGGTTATGTTTAGTTTTTCATTTCAACAATTTTTCTAGTGAAGTGCTAGATGAAATCTGAAACGTGATTAAATTTCAATCAAATCGGTTCACCCGTATGAGTTAAAAAAAATTTTTTTTTTTAAATCTCTTTTGGAAAGGGTTGATTTTTAGGGGGTGAAAATTTGAGGAATTACTTCTGAAGTGGGTAGCAATTATAGAAAAAAAATACGGAGATAATTCGCGCGGGGGCATCTCCGTCATCACCCGTTCTTATCTTGCTATGGCCTTTTTCGCAGTATTTCATGTCCTTTGCTATCCATAGTCTAAGGTCGAAACACAGCGCGCGTAAGTGTCACACGAAGATGAAAAGTGGGGCGGTAAAATTAAAATTTTAAATTCGTTTGTTTCCGAATAATGCATTCGCCATGATACAAAGTATTTTATTAAATATTGAAAATACTTACATTAAATATATCTTGTGTCAAAAAATATATAAAAACATTGTTTAACAATTTTAATTAGTGATCTACCTAGGCCCTGGAATCAGCCCAGGGGGGGGTCATGACCCCCATGACCCTCCCCCTGGATCCGCCCTTGAATTGTCATTACAATACATATACAAATTTTGTGATGATACAAGTACCAAAGCGGGCGAAATTCAGCTTAATAGATTTACATAGTTTCTTAGTTACAAGTCGACTTAATAAAGAGTAGTAAATCAAAAACATTATAAAATAACTTGCCGATGATTAAAGAGGCAAGCATTATATAAAATTCAAACAAAATTCTGTTTAGTCAACTAATCTTACAGGCTCTTTTCGTAATTAGCTTTCGTAAGCTCGTTACATTGACTACAGCAGTCAAAATAAGAAGCAGGTATAACGAATGGAGACAAAACATTGTTCTGTTTGTATATTTGGCACGCACCTCCGCATTGTGTATTGTTTTCGATAATTTATTACTGAGTATAAAATTACAAGCCTTCTATCACACTGACAAGCAGATATGTAAATAAAGTCAAGATAAATTTTACCATTTAAAAGCTGTATGAATAAAACTCTTTGTCTGAAACTAGACGCGTGATAAAAGGTGCATAAGCTCTCTTCTCTTTTAATTAATGTAAGTTAAATAAAAAATTCCAATACCCATTTGACGAATTAAGAGCCGACTACGTAATATAGGTTTTTATAAAACGTTATACTATATCGCATATACCGCATTCACAGTGCTATTTGATAAGGCTTAAATAACTCTTGTAATAATATACATTTTTTCAAGTCGTTACTTAAAATATACGTACTAGATAAAGAAATAGTCTGTTTAAAACATGTATTTTTTATTATAATTGTCTGTTAAAAGGCATTACGGCGACAGAAATAGAAAAAATCGTATCTATGACAGTCAGATCAGTTATGACATTTTATGCACGTCATTTAAGTTTAGAATGCTGCAAAAAATTATATACAACTTAAAATAAAATATAGGTTCCTCGAGTGTATTGTTATTTTTTTTAATCAATACAACACTTATTATATTTGTTTGTATAAGTATTTAATTGCTAGATTTTTACATAAAAAGCATTTTTTTTTCGAAAAAAATCAAATTGTTTCAGGTCAGATAGGACTTGAACCCGTAGTCTCTCGCTATCAATGTTAAAATTAAAAAATTAATGTCTGAGACCTAAAATGTGTTGAATTATTTTATTAATAATTGCTTTAGATGTACTCTTTACAGCACACGACTTTTTAAGATTGAATGGGCGAAAATTTATTAAGAAAATAAATATTTAAGAAAAAGTATTGTTTCCTGAAAGATAAACCAATATTTTCCTTTGAGTAAGATTTGACGACCGTTTGGTGCAACGGTAGCGATCCTGCCTTTCACCGACGGTCCTGAGTTTGAATCCCGGAAGGGGCATTTGTTTGTGTGATGAATAAGAGCAATTGTATCTGAATCATGGATATGTATATATATTTCTATAAATACTACCTATTTATGTATCATATATGTATGTCTATCCGTTACCCTAGTATTCATAACACAAGCCTTACAGTGCCTACTGTGGACTAGGCTAAGTGGTGTGATTGTAACAAATATTATAATAATTATTATTATAAATATTATAGGTCGAGTGAAATGAAATTCTTTTCGAGATTTTCAGAAAGGAATAATGTATCTTTAACTTTGAAAAGATCTTAATACGGAGGTCAAATGTCATATGGGCTATATGATTGAATCTGATTAAAGTTGGTACAAACTTATTTTCAACCCTTTAATTGTCAATTTTACTAACTGCTGAAATACCTTTGCTATGTATTTGTTCACGCATAAACGGTTCGCAGAGAATTTGTGCCAACATAAGCATGAATGTTAACTGGAGGGAGACTCTGTACCAGGGTCTTCTGCTTAGGTACCTCCGTCCTACCTAATTCTGCCGCAAAGCAGCAGTGCTTGCATTGCTGTGTTCCGGTTTGAAGGGTAAGATATGGCAGTGAAATTACTGGGTACAGTGACTTTACACCTTATGTCACAAGTTGGCAACGTACACTGTGGTTCTTGTGGGGGTTGCAGTTTTGCTGCGAATCACACAAGAGCCGCATGTATTATAGGAGACTGTTACCACTTACCATCAGGTGGGCAGTTTGCTTGTTTGCCAACTTTATGCAATAAAAAAAAAAAAAAAGTGAACATGACATATTACGAGGACTCCAATGGGAACACCTTACTTGTAGAGTTTTTGAGAAAGGTGCTTACAAATCATTTACATCACTATGGACCTGGTCATATATGAAACATTTACAAATACTGAAAAACTATAAAAAATATGAAAACTGTGAAGCACGTCATTTCTTAATTGATTACAAATTTATCATAAACTAGCGGCCCGTCCCGGCTTCGCACGGGTAGACAAAATTCTTTAAATTTTTTCTAGCATTAAATATAGCCTATGTTACTTAGCGTGAATGTAGGTTTCCAATGGTAAAAGAATTTATGAAATCGGCTCAGCAGTTTTTGAGTTTATTGATTGCAAACATACAAAAATACAAATATTGAATCTACAAACTGTTTTTTTATCACATGCCATTGTAACTGAAACAGGTTAAATAAAATTATTTCGTTGTATTAGCTATATTTCTATATAGGTATCAAAACAATCGATAATCTAAGTAATTGATCTAATGATTGAAAGTGAATACATTTTTTTAAGGAACAGGATGCATTCTTAATAACAGAAGCACTGTTACTGAGCTAGCTACTGAGCTAGTTACTGAGCTACTAGCTAACCCGGCCACGCATTGCTGGTATAACCCAGCCACGCGTTGCTGGTATGGTAACAAACACACACACACACACACACACACAAAAAATTGTCATAATATAATGTAGATTATATCTACCTAAGGCATAAGTTTAAAGTCTACAGATATGACACGACAAGTCGACGCAGCCAGGTGACGTGACCGAATCGTGCCCGTGACACTATTTACAGCTACACTCACTCAGCACTCCGATATGGCTTAGATCTATGATAAATACGCAGCCCTTTATACTGCTAATGCTTGTCGTGCCTTTATCAATACTTTTATCAAACACCCCCATTTGATAGCCTCCATAAATTAGGTTAAAAAGTTCTTGCCCTTTTAGGTATTAGTGCTTTCGGCTTGTTTAATTAGTTGTAGGTAAACAGCGGGTATCCGCTGTTTTGAAACCTTTCCAAGCTAATTAGTATTCAGATTTAATGAGATTTTCGTGTACTTTACGGTAAACATTGGAATTTTTTTTGCTTACTGTATGTATATATTATGATTATGAAGTGTAGTTTCACACCGGGTAAAAATGTTTGTCGAAGTCGGTTGTTATTATTTGGCTATTTTCTCTAGACCGTACAGTCTTGTTTTCAGTTTTTTGGTACTGATGATAATGAAGGATGGTGATTCACCAACATGCAATGGTTAAAAAACATCCGTTGTCACACATTAATATTAGGTCAAAGAAATTTTCATAATGTTCATGTTTCACGCTCCCCAAAAAGTATTCTTTCACTGTTTGATGTGTCATTATTTTTCTACCTATAGATAATTATGCTGATCACTTAAACTTTCAAGAGGATCTTAATCGGTTATCGGAATATTGTCATGAAAACAAACTCAATCTCAGTTTAGAAAAATGTAAATCGATAACCTTTACGAAGAAAAAAAAAAGTAAGTAAATATCCATACTGTCTCTGTGGAGCGATCCTTGAACAAGTTACTTATGTTAAGGACCTTGGGATTACTCTTGACTCTAAATTGCATTTAGATATACATATTCAAAATATAATTAACAAGGCCTTCAAAATGTATGGTTTTGTGATGCGTTCTACTGTTATATTTAAACAGCCCCTAACATATCTATGTTTATATAAATCGCTTGTTAGGTCACAAATAGAGTGTGCAGTTAGTGTTTGGAACCCAATTTATGAGAAATACATTAGTAAACTTGAATTAGTGCAGAAGAAATATTTACGTTGTATGCATTATAAATGTACCAAGAAAAAACTACCATATATAGAATTACTTAAGCTTTATGAGATTCTAGATTTAAATTCGAGACGTATTCAATTGGAAGAGATGCTGTTATATGATTTATGTAATAATAAATATAATTGTATTGAACTGACCAATGAAATTAGATATAGCACACCAATAAGGAATTACACGCGATCAACGCGTCCTCGTGATTTGTTTCATAGTGCACCATGTCGAACTAACGCTGGGCTTCGTTGTCCTATTAACAGAATGACTAAATCTCACAATAGGCTTTTCAACCAATTAGATTTATTTGCCACTAATGCTCGTAGCTATAAAAAATGTTAATGGAGATTTTGAGGGAAGTGTGATCTATAAATAACCACTGTTTTTATAGATCACAGATCCTTTAGTCATATAACATAGTTAGCAAATATAATTTAATGTATCTGCTATATGCTCAATGATGAGCTCCCTAACATAATGTAGCATTAATAATTTGTGACCAGTGATGTTGGGTTTGCAATTGACAATTAATATATGTTACAACTTATTTAGATTATATATTGTAAACTTGTTTGTGGTCCATATTAACAAATAAATAAAAAAATAAAAATATACAGTCGCTTATGCTATAAGCGATTTTTTTTTATTTGGATGTAAGCCACTTATAGTTAGTTTTGAAGCCGCGGAAATATTTGTAGATAATTAATTCCCGCTTTATATCTGTGAGAATAGTGAAATGGAACGCATTCCATTTTAGTTTCCTTATTCGCCACATGTGGCGCCTCTCTCTCTCCTCTTGTAAACAGTGTGCATTGTGGTCGCTTATAACTTTAATTAAATATAAGATATATTTACCAAGAAAACTGTTTCACTTTACAACTATAATATTTCTACAATATCTGATATAGTCTTTAAAAATACCATTATAAATTACTAGTTCGCCTGGCAGACTTTGTGCTGCAGGCGTAGCATAGCAGCACCGCCTACCCGGTCCAATTGCGAATCTAAACCATGCAATGTTTGAAATAGGTATCGAAATTTACAATAAAAAGTTCGATGAAAAACAGAACCGTCAGCAAAGGTAATAGATGGGGTCGACATCGGTCCGGAACCAAACGAATTCCATCACGAACACTGGAATACTGACTCGAACAGATAAGAACCCACTTAATGGCTGGTTGTCCATGTATAGCTCAATCTAGCTTGAAAAACATCAAACAAAATTCAAGGGAATACCCAAATTATTTTAAGTCGTGAATTACATTATTTACGGAGCTTTTAAAAACTTACAGTTTAGAAATTTGTTACTCTCTATTATCTAATTCAGAATTAACAAACAGATGATGTTATAATTTTCCAACAATAACGAATATCTTTCTATAAATTAACTCTATCAATAACTGGAGATTTTTTAATTAAAAAAAAGAAAAATTATTTTTTATAATTTTACCAATTCGAAGTTTGTATGAAAAAATGTGGTATATTGAAATATACAATGTGTCCCATCACCAGTGTCGGAGCCTTTAATGGTGTGAAATATGGAATTTTTTATTGACAAATTGCCCCTCAAATTTTGTTTTTCTTCTTTTTACGGCCGACATTTTGTTTTTTTGGTAACCAAGACAAGACTCTCATACTAATTCGACCACCACTAGTCATATAAATGTTCTATCAACTTTAAAAAAATGTCGTTTGATAGCTAAACATGTAGACAACAGTTACACAGCCATCATACGGCAATTGTCATGGAATAAACAATAAAAAAAAATGAAAGAAAAACAAATTGATTCTTTTTTGTGTATTTTATAATTATTGGTTTTTTGAGAAAAATCAAATTTGAGGGGCAATTTGTCGATAAAAAATGCCATATTTCACACCATTAAAGGCACACTGGTGACGGGACACATTGTACTTTTACTATGAACTCCGTACCACCTGTTACCTATCTAAGTTCTCTTAATATTTCAATCTATAACAAAATTGCTACTCAAATTGATTCAAATAACCCCATAATTAACCGAATGAAATAAAATGCACACAATCACCGAGTTAATTTACAAAGACAACAACTCGACGAAAAGGCTCTATTGATAATAAAACATCACTTATTTGGCTAGCTTGTATCTAAAATCTAAATTGAGGTTAATTGTCCGGGGGCGGAGGGCGAGCCCTCAATGTAAATAAGCCTTATCTGATACTCGCTTTCTTTGTTTGCTGATGTGTGCAAATTGAAACTTAATTGCCGCCTTACAAGACTGCAGTTAGACTAGATTTATAACATAGTTAATAGAGTAATGGAAAACATTAAGCAATAATATATTTGTACAAACCGCATTCTAAACATATTCGACGAAAATCATTCTAACACAATACAATATACACTAATATTGGCCTCCAAGATATTTTTAATACTTTAATTGTACGTACTTATTGTTACAAAAACAATATATATAGGATATTTCTATCAAATCCGAATTTTAATTTTGGTTGCGTTTATTAATTTACAATTACGTAAACTTCTAAAATACTTCGAACAAAACTTTCTTACCAGAGTAAGCATCGACAGTTTATTAAATAATAATAATACTGGTTATTAAAATGACTTCGATTAGCCAAGCGCAAGGTAGGCACTGTAAGGCTTCTATTATGGACTACTAAGCTAACGGATAGTCCTACATTTATAATACATAACTAAGAAATTTTCTTAGAAAGATATATAAAGTGCCCATGGCTCATGTACAAATGTAGAAAGTAATTAGTAACAGCATTAAAACAAATATGGAAATCGATGTAAGCATTACAAAATGTGTTTATTTTTTTACCAAAAAAATTCATCATCTCTATGTTCTTTGCGATTTAGAAGGTATATCTAATCCATTGACCTCACGAAAATATTTATCTTTTTTATTTGTTGAAGTTAATTATACTAAACGATGATAGTTAGGATTAATTTCTACAAAAGAAAGTAAAAATAACCAATTTATATAATTTAATATCAAAGTTTGTCAAAGGATCTCGCATTGAATACCTACACAAAGTAATGATCAAAAGCAAAGAAATTCGAATCAGTTATTTACGTGTCCATTTTATAGAATCGATTTCAAACAACCGAAAAATAGTCGTTTGTAAAAGTAAATTTTTATATGTCTTCACAAATAAGAAAAAACACGCCCTTATAAAAACGTCGATCAGTCAAAAAAAGAAGTTTGGCATTTAATCCATAATGTTTTAAACTTTAAAAATAAAATACAAAAATAGAAAAGTTATAAAAGTGAAAAGTTATAAACTCGGGAAGACGCAAAAAGGCTAAAGGAAAATTGAATTCTGAATGTTAAATTAATGACGGGGTCAACGCAGAAATGAGTCGCACGATAACTATGAGAAACATCCAAGCAATTAAGGTAAACGAGCATACGCGGCTATTCTTATTTATTACTTAAGCGTACCCAAAGTATTTCTAGCATACACCAAGTATTCATATTTATTGCTGGTCGGCGATATGCGCTATTTAGGCCGTATTCACAATAGGATAACGGTCACACGCTAAAAATTTGGTATAACATTATTTATATTATACATTCACTTGAAAATAAGAAAAGGTATAATTCTGAGTAAGATACGAAATCAATTGAATTTATTTTCTTTTTCAATTAAGAAATATTATTTTACAGAGTTATGAATGTATTTAAACACAATTATTAACCACATGTAATAGAAACTAACAAAAAGATTTCTTGAAATATCAGAAAATTAATTTAAATTATAGTATTGTATGTAGTGTATATTGTATTTCTCTTTATCTTACTAAAATAAAATATTATAATTTTATGCTGATAAAAAAGATTTTTAGGAATTTTGAATATAAATAAGTAACCAATCTAATTTTGTTACTAAGTCATTATTTTCATTTTTATATCAACACATATTATATTATCATATAATAACAACTATGTAAACATAAACCAAACAATAAGACATAATGCGTGCGTAATTCAAATGTGAACAGTGCCTTATCGATACCGATCGTCCAAATTGTATGGGCCGCCACGCGTTGAAGATCGGCCACTCATAAGTCACAAGTCACGAATCCAGATTACGACTAATTGACGTGAATACGCCCAACAGTGCCTTAATAAGCATTTATAACGGTATAACTGCTATTATCAAAAATACTTAACCTATTTATAATGTTGGGCGGATATTAACTGTAACTGCCGACGGTTAACCATCGGCTTTCGTTGGAAACCCAAGAAGTAGTCCTTTGTTTTATGGAATCTATTGTCGTAATTTTTGGATTTTCGTAAAGTTAATAAACGCGTCCGTTATTTTTTTTAATAAAATGACTAGCTTCTGGTCTAGATATGTCTGCGTAGGCTTCAGATTTTTTTTTTTTTTGCCAAGAAAGCTAGGATCAAAATATGTTTAGTATGTGTACGATTATTTTCTTGTAATAATAAAAATGTATAGAAATGAAAATAGAACGTTTAAAGAAACAAATTGAGTTTTATTATATTCTTTTAAATTGTATAATTAAAAAAAACTATTTTATGATTTAATATACATATTATATTTCTCGACGAGAATTACCACAGGAAGTTTGCCTTGCTGAGCAATCTGTAATTCCAGCGCGGATGAACATCCTTCAGTTAAATTCCCTTTCCGGCTCACTTAAAAACAGCGGTGGTGCCAGAAAATATCGTTGCACACTTGGCGCTAAACGATAATGAATGAAAGAATTGACAGATAAAAGTCTCTTTCAATTTTAGTGTAAATGCAATTTAAAATATTTTACATTGTTTTTGGCAATGTGTCAATTCATGAACATGAACTAATGTTCACACATGAACGAAGAACGGTTGACACCTATAACGATTGGTAAACAATATTTGTCTGCCAGTTTTAATAGACGAACTCTGTGAGGACAATTTGAATGACACCTAATTTTCTACCACGATAGCTGCCACCTCCGAAAGACAAGAAAAAAGTTTTTGAAATAGTAAAATATAGACCAAATCGCACCAAAAATCTGCTCATACTTAGTTCGTACACTTCAGCGTCATTTAAATACAACCACCGTTACCGGATAAAATATGTGTTAATTTTTGTTTGTTTTATATTTAACTCTGACATTTTGACTCCTTTCCAGGAATAGACAAAGGTCACGTTATGTCTTCAATACCTACTCTACAAACTCTACAGTTGAAAAAAAATACTTGTAGGTTGTTTTTTATTGATATAAAGATTTGTTTAATATTTTTTTTCATCATTTTATTGACAAAATCGAAAATATCAAAATAATGTGAAGTGTTTTTACACAGCACTTGCAACAGCAGAGTACAAAGGAAACGTTCAAGATAACGCGCATAGATCGTTAGGCGTAGAGTAATTCTGTTTCATTAGGGTGCGATAGCCACAGCCAATTACCTGCTTTTATCACCAATTAAATCTTTACGATGCTCCGCTCAACACTGTAGATCGAGTTCCTGTTATTACGTAATGCAGCATAAACCGGGAAACGAATCACTGTTTTGTTTTTATACCAATACGCACTAATTATGTAGTACAACAAGAATATAATAAAATTCATATACTAAACATAAGACATATAAATAATCTTGAATCAGGAATAAATTTTATGCTTATCATTCTACCACGACTCGAAGCCAAGAAACTTGGTGCACAGAAAGGCTTTTGTACCACCACTAGCAACCGTTAAAGAAATATATCAATATTTGTAACACGATAAGCATTTAAAAAATACATGAATTTTGATTTTAGTATCCGTGTGAAATAAGTTAAAATGACAAACAAAAATGATAGTAAGTATATGCCAACGAATTTTCCCAAAGGAGTAGACAAGTTTCCTATCGTACCCGCCTTTTATTTTTCTATTTATATAATAAAAAAATACTTCATCCATTGTAAAAAAAACAATAAACACACTGAAATAAAAAAAATTAATAGGGCCAAAACGTGTTCGTAGTGTGCCTAAAATGAATCTAAAATTTAATGTTACCGTAATTTCAGGTTAATTTAATCGACCCCAAGAAGCTCTACCTACTTCAGTCTCCATTTGTTACGGTGATTTAATTACAAAAGGTATCATGGAACCGCCCAGTATTGCCCAGGTCGGCCCAACTTTGCCCCGAGCAATAAAAGATATGGAGTAATATAGTTTCAGTATATTACGAAAAAATGTATGTTTGTGCAAGTGGCTTTTTACCCGACTATATCAAAGTCAAGAAATGGTAATAAAGTTATATATGTATTGTATGGATGTCCAATCGTGGCACAAAAACTATTAGGCCGATTTTTGCAAAAATGTATCGTTAAAAGCGTCTCGACGGCCTGATGTTTATAGGCTATGTGGCTACATTGAATATGGGGCCGTCTAGAGGATATAAAATCCCTTAAAAAGCCTTTGAAATGCGTTGTGTTGCTGCTATACATAATCTACGTGACTCTAACACCGTTATAGATTTAGACAGACTTGCTTTGGGCAGAAATCCCGACTATTACAAACATAATCCGAAAACTAGACAAGCAAGGCAATTATTAAACAACTGCAATAAAATCGTTTATGAATTACATAAACCCGTAGGTGGTGTTCAGTCAAAACAATATCTCTAACCTAGGATTTCACCTCATTCAGAAACGATTTTGAGTTGTTTTATGAATGCCTAACAAGGTATATATTTATATATATGTCATGAAAATATGACATTGGAAATTGGTTAAAGAAATTAGTACCTATTTTTAGTAGGTACAATCGACAAAATTCAAAGCGATACACTCTAAAAATATAATGATCTTTAAAAATAAATAGCTTGATGTGCTGCCGTTTTTACAATGGAATTGGTATGAAGTCAATAGCTCTCATTTTCTATTTTCCCTTTCATTGCACCACCAATAGGATATCAGTTTCTAACTCTCCGGTTGACTGGTAGAGAATGCCTAATGGCATTAAGTCCTCCATTTGTACATATTTTTTGTCCAACAATGACTTATTTTCAATAAAAAATTGAGTAGGTACTATAACTCAGGTCTTTAGATCCAGAGAATTTTGTACGAGGTCATATTCCACAAATATGCATTCATTCAAAAACGAAGGGACGAATTTGGATGATATTTAGCATAGAGATAGATTAACCTTGATTAAAACATATAATACTTTTAGTTAGGTGAGATTATCAAAAACCAACGTACAGGACGATTTATTCAACATTTTCTATACTCGACGCTGAAGAAGTCGCAGGCAGGAGCTATGTTTATCAGAACAACACTAGAGAATTAAAAATTTCTTAATTTCTCAACCAGATAAAATACGCAACGTAGATAATGACAAAATGCGAGTTTTGAAATTCTGGTGTTGCTATTAGATTAGTAAGTAATGTTAACTGTATAAACTTTTTGAGGAGCTCGACGGCGTAATGGATGACGCCTGCAATTGTGGAGGTCAAATAACTTTCGCGAACACGAATTTCTCCGCCTCCGAGCCCTCAGGTGGGATCAAAATAGAAGGAAAAAAAGATTTTTAGAAAACACGTTTTTAAAGCTGACGAGTTTCTTGCGCCCATTCTTCTTGTCAGTTAAAAGACGTCCTGAATGGGTGGTAGGAAAAAATGTTGGACGATTCAAAACTACTTATTTTTAAGTGCATTTGAATAAAGTTATTTTCATTTCATTTAAAAGAGGACTAAAAAGTCCCGGAATTATAAAAATTTGAAAGATATATGTTCAAGTACTATGATGTTATATGACTAAAAACATAGGGCGGGCGGTTTTCAGGCTTAACTCATTTAATTCACTCATTTTCTAACTCTTTATTTGTAAATATGTAAAATCTCAACTAAACGCCTAAAAGAGAATTCACCAAGTGAATTTGACCAAATGAAGTAGTTAGTAGTTTAGTACTTTTTATACTGTCAAATACATCAGTATTTGACAGTTAATATAAGTTTTATTTCTAATATTACTGTCAACTGATTGTTGCTCTGATTTAACCTTCTATTCGCCCGATCTAACTACGTCCGCAATGATGGACGAAGTGTGTGAAGCATATGAGTCAATTCTACCGTCAGTGATCGGGCGAGTAGGTCAGTGCCGTAAGAATATCTTTACAAAGTCGATTAATTGATTTTCTTGTAAAATGCTTTAGTTTAAGTACATGATTTAAATAATATGACGCGGGATTCATGTAAAGCCCACATGTAATAGAAGTGAATGAATAGACAGATGCCATCACCGTATTCCAAGTCTTATAGTAGCCACACAATGGTTTTTTCAGTGTGTAATATCTGTTTGCTATATCTTCAGCATGTTTCTGATTCCTTTAGTTATTCAATGATTTAATATATCTATCAAACTTCATTATCTGATTTGGTAAATTTATTTCTGATTAAGTTTACATTATATAAGTTGTAGAAATTAATTTTAAAATACACGCATGAATAAAGAAATTATATAATGCTTGCCGATTCCTCTAATGAAAGAAAGCTAAATTGGTTTTTTTATTAACTCATTCACGTACCCATTTCAGTTGGATTATACTATTTGGGTGACATTCATAGTCCCATTTTTCAGGTTATATAAACCAAAATAGGAATTATAAAATCTATTTCTTATAATTTTAAGCGCTGAATGGAATTAAAAGATTTTTACCGATTTTCTTATTATCTAAATGTTATTATATAACTGCTATGATAGGATGGTTAAGGTGGCAGTTGTCATTAAGTGTTTCTGCCACCTAATGTTGGCTGTGTGATGTTCGGCAGCGTATGGGGTCGAAAGAGTGAACTAATGATACTGGAGGTAGTCATCGTACACCATCATCTGTCTACGGGAGACAGCAAAATGAACGGCAGCGTTTTTGAGTTGTGCAATGTCCAATGCGCCTGCTAAGTGCGGATATTGTGGCAAAATTCCCTCATGTTTTCGGGGAGGCTTCCATCCAGCGGTTGACGTCTTTCGGTGGCGATAATGATCTAATGTTTCATTTCAGACAATCAGAAACAAAAGGCCATTAATATATCAACAAAAATCAGCGTCGCTCCACCAATCCACCCGTGGCGAACGCGCTTTGTTCATTAGGCTGTCTGCCTGGTTTTATGGCGCAGTAAAAAACTTAAGGTCTTTCATATAAGAATATTCGCGTGTGTGTCGACGTAAATCACTGGATTGTCACTGCGGTCGACTTATAATTTTATTGTCGGACGACGGCGACACGACACCGGAGTCACGCGACCTGTCGCGCGTCGTAGTACGCCTCAGCCGACACAAGGATCCTGTTTTTATTGTCCCCGGTCTAATTATGGAGCTATTTCATATTAGATCGAGCGATTGTGCCTCCAGTCTGGGGCGTGCTCTTTCGTGAGAGATTAATTGTAATTGGGTGGTAATATAAAGTGGATGATTATACTTTTTTGATGGCTTAGCTTCGCGTGTACTTATCTGAGCTTAGCTGCTCAACGGTTAAGCACTAGCTCTTTGTTTAAACCTGTGTTAGGTTTAGAAAAAGTCTTGACAGTATTCAATAATTAGTGTCGTAATCGTTTGAGTTAATTTTGATTATTTACTGTGTCCTCATCTGCTAGTGCAGATCATGTTTTCTACGGGATTCTCTGTCTTGTCTTTAAATAATTTATATAGTTTACGATATTAACAAGCATTTATCATGGTCAAAAATTTAAGTTATCATTGTGTAAGTCTGATAAGAAACACAACAATAAATATAACAAGGGTCTATTATTTTTCCCTTTAGTAACCTCAAATAAATATGACACAACAACTTCAAAATATTGCTTTGTCATCACATAGAAAGAGAGTTGGTAAACCAAGAAATTTATAAGGAGTTAAGTTTAAGTTACGGAAAATTACAGTAGAACAAAAAGTGGTTCCATTACCACAGGTTCGTTGGTCACATTATTACTGAAGATTCCACGAGTTATTTTCTTTGGTGTGACCATCGCACAGGTTTCTTGTGCAAAGAATGGTTTTTGAAAGTATATTAAATATTTAAAATAAAAATGATCGTTAAGGAACATATTTTTGTAAAAACAATCACTGAGAGACCGAGTGATGTACTAAGTTTATTTTGTACATAAAATCAATGTAAGATTTTGCCAGTACTTCTCGGATAGGCCTCCCATCTTCCGAACTGATAGACTCAGTTGTTTCAGTAATGTATAGATAATATAATAACAAAATAAAATAAAAAATGGTGTTCTAAAATATAATTAAGAAAAAATTGAGTAGTTAAGAACGTGCCCGATGGAAAAATTTGGACGCTAGTAGCAAAATTTGGGAGCATTACCTTAGTCTTCCTGTGAAGCTGTAAAGATGCCGAAAGGACAGGATTTCATATTAAAAATAATAATAAACCCGCTAACTGATCAGTCTAAATTGGTTTCATTACGATATCTTTGTAATTTTTAATGTGTTCGGTAATAAAATATCCATCATACATTTAGTAAAACTATATAGTAGTACTTTTCCATTTACCACGTAGGTGTTAATATAGCAAAAGCTTTTTTATGAGTGTGGACTAACAAATCTTGATAAACAATAGTTTTGTTAGTATAGGATGCGATTTCAATAAGATGTTTATCGTTTTGTTTTTGTATGTTTTTTTTAAACACAATATTTAGTGATATCATTATTCCTTTTACTAACCACCAATCTAGTAATTTTGATTCAAGTATGTAAATTGAAAATTTACTAAATTACAGAACAACTGGACTAGCCCTGTAGTAAAGTGTACCTAATCGTTGTAGACACGACATGGCCGCGAAGCGTTTTTAGTCGCGAGACAATTTTTTTGCCCACTTTGCTGTGGATATTATTTCATATTTGGCTTAATTGTTGTTTTTTATTTAAAAACATCCATTTGAACGGCAGAGGATGACTTTTATCTTTTTATATCTTAGTTTAGGTTTATAAATGTTCCTTTCTTGTTGTAACAATTTAAGTTTTTTCTAAATTAAAAATTATATGCCTAAAATGCATGAATTTGAATGACTTTAAATGAATCCAATTTTCATAATTGTATACGTTACTTTGTATTAGAAAAACACTAAAATAGGTCTTATGTGATATTTTGAAACCACTGAAAACCTATTATGAACTAAACAGATCGATTGAAATGACAAATTATATGACGTACATATTGTTGTTCTTATATACAAAATGCGACATTGTCCGTGATTACATTAACCTTAGCGTGACTGCAGTTCGAATCCCGGAAACGTCAAGATGTGTGACAAACAAAAATATAAGTAGGTAGATATTAACTGTATTCAAGTCTCATTATAAACAATAATAGATGCAGCAAAAGTAATTGATGTTTGTGAACTCATTTATAAATTTTATCTGTTATAGCTAGTGTAGCCTAATCATAATTATTTAGGAATCTGTATGTAGTGTGATTGTAATTGTGAGTGTAATGTAGTGCGCTCCGACGACGTAATATATTAACAACGAAAACACTTTAATGGTTTTAGTTTACTTCTTGAAATTCGTGTTTTATCGGATATCTATATGTAATAATGGTAGATAGTTCGCTATTATGTATTCGTGAAGATGCAAGAGTGTTGATAAGTGACTTAAAGCAGCTGAAGGTGTTCCACGTTCTCGCAAGAAGTTCGAGATTTAATTTTCTGTTCATCACTAATCGATCCTCTGATATTTAAAGGTTTAACTGAAGTCGAGGTTGTATAGGTTTGGTACCCTTTGCGTACCTTCTCTAAAAAAGCGTGATATTTTTTATAAATTGACGATCTTGAGTTTTCCATCGAAAAGTTGTAATGAGATCTTTGGTCTTATTAGCCACATGCGGGCTGGCATTGTCATGCAGCAAAACGATGCCCTTGCTCAACTTGCCACGTCCTTTTGTTCTCGATTGAACGGCCCAGATTGTGCAATGTCTTACAATAAGCTGCTGCAAAGATTGTCTCATTACGAGGCAGAAATTCCACAAGTAATAATCCATCGGCGGCAGACTTTTATGAGGAGGGCATTCAAAAACTGGAACAACGTTATGACAAGTGCCTCAATATTGACGAACGAATAGATACAGGCTTCCATGTAAAAAAAAATATATTGAGATATCTTTGCATATCTTTTTTTAATTTCAAAACGGTACTTACTTAAAAAACACGCCACGTATTTACTAGATGTAATCATACACCACCCGTACACAAAAGAACGTGCAGCAACGTTTTCCAAGTCAGGGTCTTTACCTGCGATCTACAACGTGTCTGCTGAGCGCGGAGATTATGGCAAAACTACATTCTGTAAGATCGGGGTTAATTCCGCATAGCTTCAATTAAATCACGAAACGAATTACAATGTGCAATATATAAATTAAACTTCGTTTGCTAGGTTTTTGTTTAGCGATGTGTCAAATTGAAAGTGTAGAGACAAAACAGCCTATGTAAATTCTACGAAACTCGGAGGTGTGTTGAAAGTAGGTTGTCGTAGCCAATCGATGCAGGGCTATTATGCGACAGGACGTTCGCGGCGTGCGGCGAGCCTAATAGGTGTCATTACGACGTTGCCCAGAAATTGCTTCACTATCGTAGGAGTTATCACGGCTTTATAGGGCCAGATTACACAGTGGAGTTCCATGTACTAAAGCCACGCCCAGTTGAGTGGGCGGTTTCAATTGATTTTTTTAAAAACTGAGAGGTCTCTCAGGTTCACACAGGATCTATAGACTAGTCTCCTTACCTTTACAGATTACTCTTTAACTGAGTTTGTGTTTCCTGATAACTATAATTTGAGGGTCTTCAAGTCACGAGTGAAGTGGTATGTTCTAGGCAGGCGCGTCACATCAGGCGCGATAACGGTAAATAGCATACCTATTCAAGATAATAAAAAATCCTTACAGACTCCGGCCTGAGAGTCTGTAAGGATTGGACAGTTTTATATCCTTTATATTTACTTACAAGCGCCATTAAAATCTTTTGTAAATTATTTTCAACCAGAAACTGCAACTGCAACGTATGAGAATTAAAACAATAAAACAAATTCGAGGAATATTTAGTACATAACATCTTGAGATCAAAATTGCATGTATAAATAAAAGTTTCAACCATGACTGTTGGTCAGACCTCAGACCTCTTTTAATACTTTTTCTTTATACCACGTTTTGTAAATATTTAAAATTCTCATTGTCAGTGTCATTCATCTTTTCTGTTCACAACTGATTGCTACATATTAAATTTATCTTGTTGAAAATACGTGTTTCCATCATCAGCCTCACGCCCATCCTCAATAATGACCACATTTTAATAAAACCAACTAAATATATATTTGTATTGTTAAATAAAAAAAAATTGCCAATTAAATAGTAAAAAATGTTTTCAGTCAGGGAAGGTGAAATTATGAGGTGATATTTTTACACACAACACAAATTAGGAACTAGCTACATAAAAATGTAAACAAGTGTCATGATTTAAAAAGTTTTTATTGCTTTAAAAACAATATACAATCTTAAACTAATTATAAACGTCGACAATCGAAATTTTGAAATAATAATAATCTTAAAAGCATGTTTATAGATAAACTGCAGATAAACTTTTTTTATTTTATTTTTTTTATTGCCACTTGCCACTTTTAATTTAAAACTAGGAAATGTCAATTAATATAGCGAGGTTTTTATTAGCGTTTTGAATAAGGCAACGCATAAGAATTATATTTGCAAATCGAATCAATTCAAATCAAATGTTTTATTGTGAAATGCAGGTTGATTGTTGAACAAAAAATGTCTGTTTAAAATGTCTTACTACAATTTCACCTTTTACAAAGTAAACAATAATGTTATGCTTATGAGATTATAAAAATTTAGTTAAATAACCAATAATATTACAAAAAGAACGGAAAAAGTAGATATATAATGTTAAAATATATTAGATATCATGAGTAATTAAAGAATAATTAATTAAAAGCATTGTATTATAATAGGTCCTAAAGTTACTAAATCATATTATTAATAAATTATGATGTCATATCCATTTCATTTAAGGAAGTGTGGATAAGGAAGTCAACCTTTGCCTAAATTGCTTTGTTGATTAGTAGTGTCATTAAGCCTTTTTTAAATGGATTAATTGGTCAAATTCTTATAGTATTTGGGATTTTGTTGAATATTTTTGTAGCCATACCAAAGAAACTATTGGAAAAGACACAAAAAACTGCAGTTTTTTGTGTTATTGCGCTAAATTTATTCCAACGTTCCCGTCTTTGTTTTTATGCTCTGCAAGTGAAGAAAAAAATGTGGTGATTTTGCTTAACAAATACCGCAGCTTTGTATATATATAAAGATGGCAGCATCAAAATATTTAGTTGTTTTAAGACTGGATTGCAACTATCTGTAGGCTTCAAACACTTTATAGCCCTTATGTATCTTTTTGCGCTTTAAATACCATTGTTTTATTGTATTTCCCCAAAATATTATCCCATATCGAATACGATATATACATAGAACCTATATCATAACCGTTCTGGTGTTTTCTATCTTGGAAAGCTTGTTCAAGGCGTAGGCAGAGGCACGTACTCTTTTACAGAGTATTTCAGTATGAGGTTTCATTTAATAATCAATTTGGACCTGAGAAATTTTATGTCAGAAAATGGTTCTATTACATCGTCATTAGCTTTTAAAATAACATCTGGTAAAAGAGTTCTCTATCTGAAATGCATGATTTTTGTTTTATTAGTATTAAGTATCAGGTTGTTTCTTTTTAACCAGTCACTGAGATTTGTCATTACGTTATTTATTTCTTCTTTATAAGTGTGTAAAGGTCATTAATATTGACTATGATTATATTTACGGGTGATGAAACTGGTCGATTTTCTATATTGCAAGTTACTTTACATCAAATTTTCTCAACATTCAAACAAAGATCCTACCGATCACACTACATCGCAATCTGACGCACATCGCAATTGATTTCTAATCAATAGTATTAACAAGCATTGTAATGGAGCATGTACGTAAATGTTTAGGTCATTGACATACAAGTGGTAAGACATAGAAAGATTGTGTGAGATTTAATCGTTCGATCGAAAAAAGAAGAGGCGATAAAGCACCGCCCTGAGGGACACCAGTTTCCATATAAAACCATGTAACGAAACTCTCGCCAGTGGGGATTACGGAACTAGATTATCACCGTCATGTAAGTATGCAAACTCACATGTTCGCTACAGTTGTATTTTTTAACTTGTTGTAAGCAAATATAATCCTTGTAAGCAAATATAAAAGGTTAGGTATAACATTTAAACATTTGAGCATGTGTGAATACTATCAGGGTATTTATTAGATCAAGGAGACTTGTCTCTAGATGCGGTGCCCGCACAGCATCAACAGACGAGTCCTCGATAAAAGTAAATTAAAACCGCCCACTAGGCTGGGCGTGGTTTCAGTACATGGAACTCTACTAAGTAATTTTAAAACCTCTTTTTATCACATTTTAATGTCAGGATTAAACATGGTAAAAACTTCAGCAAAAACAATAATTAAAAATGACGATTTTATTGCAAAAGCAAAAAGTCCTTTTTTAAACTACTCGTAAGGACCCGAGAACGTGGGGAGATATATTCCTGTGCAGGCTCTGAAATCAAAATGTATACTGTTTTGTTTATAGTTTCGTACAAATAACTTCCTATTTGACTTTTCATTAAATCTATGGCCCTAAGTTCCATGTAATTCTGCCATGGATCTTACTATTTTTTTGTCATATTTATTTCTTTGTTGATTTGTATGTATTTATAAATTAAATTCACTCTCCGGTTTAAAGTCTCTATAGTCGTATCTACGATATACAAAGTAAATTTATTAAATTAGGATGTAAAAAAATAAGTGGTGTCATATTTCTGCGTTCTGCGTTTACTCCAAGCTAAAAGGGTTATGAAATGAAATGAAATTACTTTATTGAAATGCACTTAAAATAAGTATTTTTAAATCTTCCAGCATTTTTACTTACCACTCATTCAAGATGTCTTTTAACTGACAAAAGGAACAGGTGCTACAGTGGCGTAGCATGGGGGGGGCGGAGGGTGCGGTCCGCACCGGGCGGCACTTTGCCGGGGGCGGCGCTGCGGAGGTGGCAGATAGAGAAAAAAAAATTAAAATATAAAAAAAAGTTAATTTCTTTCAGTTTTTTTTTCGTCATTTTTTTGTTGTTGTTACCAAATACCCAGGTTCCTATGCAGGTTCTATGCATGGGTGATGCAAGCGCAAGGTTTCTCAATAACTATTATTTAGGAAACTTATTTCGTTTCAATGTTATTTTAAATAAATATGTCTCCTTACGCATTCTTTGTACTTTACCGTAGCTAAAAGCTACTGGTAGAAAAACAGCAAAGATACGCGTTACGCGTACATTGTTGCAACACGAATTACACCTTGAAGGCAATCGACAGCATTTTTTGCTTACAGAAAATAATGATTTAACGATTACCGATGACCGTTTCATCGGATATATTGACAAAGTTAGCGAATAAAAAGATTTACATTTTTTAAAAAAAAACGGTGTTTTGTGTCAAACACTACTGCTTAAAAAGTTAGATACCCGGAACGAGTCTTTTGGTTTTGGTGAGGAGTTGAGGTTGTAATCAGTAATGATACTCGTGCGCGAAAGAGCGTTCGTGGAGTAGGCGATTTCTCCATTATTGTATTACGTTTTCTCTGTAATTTTTCTAAGTGATATTGTGATAGTCTACCTTCTACTCTATGTCAAAAAATGTTAATTTCACTTTCAGATTAGTGTTATTCAATAAAAGTACTCTTTTTACCATGCCTCAATTTTTTTATAATGGATTGCAAAAATAAGAGGGCGGCAAATTTGGAATCCGCACCGGGTGCTAGTGACCTATGCTACGCCACTGAGGTGCTATTAACATAAAAATATTAGTGTTATGGTTTCATTACATTGTTAATTATAGAAAATTAACAAGTATCTGTCTTATATAAGTATATTTAAACATTGCTATGATTTACAAAGTATAAACGACAAATTTAAGAAATCAACATAAATATATATGTTAACTTTATCTCGATAATACTGGTAATTAAAAGAAGACCCATCTCCCAAAGTAGCACCCGTTTACGAGCTTACGCATTATGCAGCCATTCGCTTCGCCAGAAAATATCTTAGGAAATGTAAGTCACCACACGCCACCACCCAAGAGATGTGTTAAGAGAACCTGATGATGTTATGATGTATCTATGGACGTGTATTGGTATAGAAGTATGTTTTAATTTACGGACGACCGTTTGGTGCAACGGTAGTGATGAACTGCCTTTCGCACCGACGGTCCTGGGTTCAAATCCCGGAAGGGGCAGATGTTTGTATGATGAATACGAACATTTGTACCTGAGTCATGGGTGTTTTTATATATTTCTATGAATATTGCATATCTATGTATCATATATGTATGTCTAACCGTTACCCTAGTATCCATAACACAAGCCTTACAGTGCTTACTTTGGGCTAGGCTAATTGGTGTGAATGTAAGAATGTAATTTATTTATTAATTTATTTAATTTAGGTTTATAAAGTTTAAATATGAGAAGAATAAAACCTAGTAAGATGAAAAGCTGCGAACAAAATTAGCTGATAGAGAAAGACAAAAATGAAAACTAAAAGTTAAGTAAAGGTAAGAAAAAAAGTAAAGGGAATGCAACACACTTTCTATATAAGAGATAACACCTCGTCAGAATGACATAGCCAAATAAAGAAAAAGAATGTAAGTAAGAGTGAATAGAGAGCAAGGAAAGAACCATACCTAATGAAATAAAACAATTTAACATCTGTTAAAACTGTTAAGAGTATAAATTTCTATCATCGCCTGCTTAACTGCTACACTTGAATACTATTGAGCACGCATGGGATATGTTTCGAAGAAGAGATTTATTACATATATATGCCGTACACACACCAATAAATCTTTTTCGTCTGTTACAACGGACGTGGGTGGCTATTACGCAACGTGATTTGATTGAACTCATATTGAAAATGCTGAGTCCCTGCGTTTGTGTTTTACGAATTAAAGGTGGAAATAAGGACTGCTAATTGTTTACTTTATACTCTTATTACTCTTTTTATGACATTTAATGTCAGGATTAACTATGCTGAAAAATACAGCATATAAGCGAAAATCGCCGAAAGTCTTTATTATAATAAAAGCAAAGAGTCATATGAGTAGATCGACAGCCAACACATACAAAAACAATTTATTAGGTACCTACTCAAATATAACTTGATCTCTTGACATTTGATGTGTGTATATTGAAATTCAACACATTTAAAGTATTATATCTTAATAAATATAAATTACGTGTCACGTTGTTTGTCCGCGATGGACTCCTAAACTACTTAACCAATTTTAATCAAATTTGTACACCGTGTACAGTTTGATCCAACTTGAAAGATAGCATAGGTTTCAATTTATAACACAGCAACGCGTAGCTGGGTCAGCTAGTAAAATATAAAAATTATGTTTTCTTAAGAATACGTTAAGTACATGTTCTTGTTAAACATATGAACGATATGTTCACTGAAAACTTTTATTTAGAAGAAAAATATAAAAACAAGTCGCAAATTAATAAGCATTTTTAAAAATCATGATGTAGTTAAAGCGCCTGCAGTATATTCAGTAGTTAAAGATAAAATTTTGTTTTTGGAAAAGAGATCTCAAAAGTATTTATTTATAACGAATGACCTACAGTTCTTTTCATATTTGGCGATTCCTGTGGTCGAGTGGATTGCACAGAGGTTTAATGGCGTCGCACTGAAGTCTCTTTTCGATACTGGAGTTCAAAATAATGTATGAACTGTTGTTGTTTAATATTAATTTATGTTATATTATAAATAGTTTGGGTTTGAGATCTTGAACCGAGCATTATTTCAGTAGTTTCATTAACCGGGTTAACCGATTATCCGTTATGGGTAGTCATAACTCGTCCGTCTAGACAAATAACACTGATACTGAGTCAGGCGTGTTGAATTATTCGCCAGGTTCCGCAATGAATACTGAGGCGGACATCCTTGCGTGCACCGCTCCCTTGTCTGAGGTAGTAAATACTAATTGAAAATTGCCACTTGAAATAACACACGGAATAATGTGAGCAATTTTGACTCAAATTTTCTCATTTGAAATTTTCTCAAATTTCACTAATTGGGCGACTGCTACTCCGATTGAGTTATTGAGACCCTGAGAGACATAGTGATTGTCAGAGCTTACTCTTTATTGGAGCGAAGCTCCCATGAATCAGCTTCAATGACGAAATGTATGTGACGTCATAACTCTATGAGTTCTTAACCGATTTTCATATTTTTTGGAATGAAAAACTAACAGGTTTAGGTTTAGTACGTGTCGGAGCCCGATTTGAAATTTGCAAAAATAAAAAAATTATGATCAAAAACATTGGCTCTATGGGATTTCCCATTGAAACAAAAAGCGCGCGTTTTTTTGAAAGTTTTTATTGTTATGGAATTTAAAAATTTACTTAATATTATTAAATTCTTTTTTTTATTATTTTTTTTTTAGTATTACGCTCCGCTCCGATATTTGGTGCTAGCGAAGCTTTATGCCTAGCGACTGCAACGACCTCATATTAAAACAATCTACAATCTACAAAGAGGAAAGATTTGTATTTTTGTATGTTTGCAATGAATAAACTCAAAAACTACTAAGCCGATTTAAAAAATTCTTTCACCATTGGAAAGCTACATTCACGCTGAGTAACATAGGCTATATTTAATGCTAGAAAAAATTTAAAGAAATTTTGTCCACCCGTACGAAGCCGGGAGGGGCCGTTAGTAATTAATAAACGATAAATAATAGGTTAATAACCTACAACATCGAAAGTATCTAATACTTATGTTTTTAATTTAATTTTTTGCATTCACAATGCAATATTTCTATAAGATATAAAATACGTGTGTAAGAAACAACTACGCCTCCGAGCCCTAAGATGGGATTTGAACCCACGACCTTTCGCTATCCGGGCGACTGCTCTGACCGCTGAGCTACTGAGGCGCTGGCAAACGTGTCGAATTTTACAAACGTATTTCAACTTCTACTATGAGCTAGTATCGTTCCACCACTGTGAACGCTAACTACCTTCAACATCGAAAGTAATATTTTTACAAATATTAAACAATCGATTAAAATGGAACCAGCTATAATTATGTTTTTAATTTAATTTTTTGCATTCATAATGCAATATTTCTATAAGATATAAATACGTTTGTAAAATTCGACACGTTTGCTAGCGTCTAGCTCAGCGGTCAGAGCAGTCGCCCGGATAGCGAAAAGTCGTGGGTTCGAATCCCATCTGAGGGCTCGGAGGCGTAGTTGTTTTTTACACACGTATTTAATATCTTATACCTAATACTTTATCAAATATCAAGAAAGAATATATAATAGTAGAAAGAAATTGCTATCAATTTAATCTGACAACTGAGATAAGTTGAAGTTCTTGTGTCCAAAATTACTTTAGAAATTAAACCTTTCTTGTTTTTAAAAAACACATAAATTTAAACATCCTGTAACAGCTGTTTGACTTCATATTGTTAACATTCTCAAAATAAATTAGTGCAAAAATAATGTTTGTAGAAGATAAAATTATTTAATTTGGCAGTATATAAGATATATTATCTATTAAAATATGTAAATCAGGCGTTGCGCAAGGCGTGAGGCGTTTATGACACGAGGTGGACAGTGGCGGCCGTTCGTGGTATAATTAGGGAGGCCATGACTCAGGCGTTAATCAAACTCATTTTCATATTTTCCATAACAAAAGAGTAGACAACATGGTAGATTGTTTTTTTTTAAGAATAGATTCTCCGTGTTTTAAGGGTAATGTTAATAACCACCTATTGTATGACGAATTTCCTAAGTCATCCATGTCGAAACACCTTTTATAGAATGACGTTTCCCCAACAAAGATTGACCGAAAGCTCGATTTGTTGCCTATGCGTCAAGTAGGGCGATGAGAAGTTTCTTAAAAACTCCATTGACTTGCCTAGACTTATCGCAAAGGTAGGTGAGGTTTAGATCTGTGGATTAAGTTCGTGTAGGGAAATCGTGTCAATTTTCCAATGAATTTGTACCCAACCATATTTTAAAGAACATAAATGGCTAACTTTTTAAAATCACATTTTTCTCTTAATATCCTCTTCCCTAAATAACGACTGAAACAAGATTTATCTGTGCTGTAGTTACAAAGAAATAAAAAAAAAAATCTTTATAGGAAATAGACATACAAATCAGATATTTCATTGAATTTTTATTTCAAGCAATTAATAGTATTAATAAAGAAAACTTTTTTAATTACTGTACTGAAATATGCTGCAGATATTCATTAAATTATATTTATCTCAACCATTAAATGTTCAGTTTTTTAACCGTTTATTTTAACTTTTATTGTCATAGAAGGTATTCCGAAGTTCTGTGGGATGATTTCTAAATTATTTTTGTTGAACGGTACATTGTATCGTGGGACGTTACGAAGTCGTATAATCAGTGGCTACGTTCAATAAATTAAGTTATGACTTTATGACATATCTTAAATTGAAATCTGTCAATCAAATTTTTATACGTCTATATTCCGATTTTATTCCTATTTTTGTTTTTGTTCAAGTTTCTTATACAATTACTAAAGCTGTATTTGATACCATAAAGTTAGTTTCTTTAATGTTTTTCGGCCATATAATTTAATCTTCAGAATTATTACCGTCAGGACGATGACCTTATAGCAATAAAGATTTTATAAGAAGATCGCATTACAACTCACCAAAGGAGCCGATGTAACTTGAGTGAGAGTGGGACTACTGATTTATGACAACAGTGGATGTCAATAGAATGGGCCAAAATGGTAGCGATATAAGTGTAGTAGCTAGTATTGTACAGAGAACTAGTCGTACTGCATATAGGCCCGGTGACTATTCTTTTCAAATACAGACAATTTTTCTCGTTATATTTGTCTCAAAATATACCTATCACTTATTTTTCCGAGTGCAATACAACCCGGTCCTCTTTTGTCTTTTTACTTATTATCTATTGATTTGAAGCCACTTGGAATAGATAGCAAAACATTTGTATACGATGCTCTTTATGTTTTTTTCCATCTAAGTTACTTTTGTATACAATAATGTATGATTTGTTTTTTTGACTGAAATATTATTAGTAATTTCTCTATTATATTGTTAAAACTCACAATAGTGCCCAACAAAATCACTAAATTATTAAGTTAATCGTCAGGATCCGTCTCAGATATTAAATCTTTTATTTTCCGCCAAAGATCCCGTGTTCAGATCCTGGTAGGTATCACGCATAAGTTTTTGTCCCCGAGTCTTGGTCGTCTATATACTTATTTACGTATTCTATACGTTATTTAGTACATAACCATAGTATAAGCTGTGTTTACTTTGAGACTAAATAATTTTTGTAAGTTACTGTGACTGAAAACCTATAATTACAGGGTGTGACAGCTTAATGTGCACTATTATAATGTACTTTATATTTGTACGAGTATATTAATAGTCCTACTATATAAAAAATATTAAAATAGATACTGTACATTTGAACACGTAGGAAAAATATCTTAGCTAGCTTTAAAAGCACAATATTTTTCAGTCGGTTTATTAACGTTTTGATCCGTATCTATTTACACAAAATAATAAACACTAAATTTCAAATTTATCCTATTGGTAATGATGTGCACTTTATTATAATCGCATTCGCAATGATGTAATTGTCTATATATGGCACTTAACTCACTTCATCAGTGGTGCATTATGTGTGAGGATATAAACTTTGTTTGTCACAGTCAAAGAATTTCTGGAAATGCCACGTATTATTTCCATAATATAATATTTCCCATTCAGTGTTATGCGCTTTAAGGATTGATTTTTATTTCTGTTATAAAATTTGATTAACAATAAACATAATAAGCGTACTTTATATTTTCTTGGTAAAAAATTCTAAATCCATTTTCATACCGTAATGTAAGCGATTTCTTAATAACTAATTCATAAAAAGAGTGTTGTTGCTTTAATATATCTAAATCATGATCTCACATTTGACATGTAAGACTTTAAAACTTTCAACTGCTTGTACTGCTAATAAGCATAGTAAAGAAGGAATCGTGTCAGAATTTCAGAAAAGCAAGAATCCATTTGTTTGGTACAAAGTTCATATGGTAACAATGCAATCATATTACTAACCCTTTTAAAAATTAATCTTAGTATTGTTATTATTACCATGTATTTTTTTTGAACCTCCAATATTTGCATGCACTATCGTCACGGAAAACATGGTAATAATCCCATTCTAAATAATATTAAGGTAAATAATCGTGAAAGTTTAAAACAATAACAGTTATTTTTAGAAAATATGTATTATTGTAGGATTTTTTGTTTCATTATTTTATATATTTTTTTGCATTTTTTCAATGTCATCTTATAAGATAAATTATTTTAATAGAAAAATACCGGAAAAATCGACTCGGCTCACAAGAGAATTTTTAGGCGGGTATTCTTTTGACGTAGTTTTGTTTAGAAAGAGATGCTAACAATATAATAATTGTAACAGCGATGTCAATATGTAAAGGCAATGTCGTATCCATGAATATTTATATTCTTGTTTTGCCCATTAGCTTATATCAGGGGTAGATGATGTATCCAGATAGGAGGGTCAAGTGTCCCCCGGGGGGTGAAATATCCATAAATGGGGGGGTAATTTCTGACCGCGCAGTCAGATCGAATATGGTGATAACTCCTTAGGCGGAAAACAAGACAGCAATTTTATGTGGAATTCTGGACTCCTTAATTGACTTGCAGATAGGAATCACGCGATGGATGTTAAGTATTGACTTTTAATCGTTCTGGAGGGTGGCTTATGGCAGATTGTAACTTTATTGTGAAAGTGATTTTTTACTTTGATTCGTCAGTTAAGTTTGTGTTTTTAGTGTTTAAGGTCAAGGTTATTAATAGATTTCGAGTGTCATATTAAAAAAAAATCATAAAATAGAAAATATTTTTATTAAGAGTTGCCGTTGAAAGGATGAAATACAATTGTTATGTTTAAAAAAAAAATTATGGACATATTGGGGAAAACAATAAAATAGGTGAAAATCAGCATTTCCTCGTTGGATAAATATACTTATACGATGGCCGAAGAAGCTACCAGCTCTTTTGTCTCCAGTTTCAATTAAATGGTCGAACATTTTATGTGAAAGCTCTTGGCTTTTGTAATGTAGGTATACTAATATGTACCTTTATAGTCTCCGATTTTCATTCATAACATTCGTTAAATTGTATATTTTATCATTCCATTTTGCATCATCATTTGTAAACGTATTAATCTCTGTAAATATATATATATACAATAATATTTTACTCAATTGCTGAAAAGATACACTAGATTTTCATATAGAGCTTCGCAACCACTCAAAACTTCTATACAGAATGCTACACACTTACCGGCATTGCTTGTTATTTTAACCTGTCTTTTTGTTTAATCTATTTCGTTATTATTTCTTCATTTTATTACTAAAAATGTATTTATTTAATTTATTGACATATAAGTTTTTCTCCGTTGCCATGGCTACCCATGACACGATCTTTCATTTATGGTATTCAACCTCCAAAGAAAACCAGATTTTATTCTTTTTATGTCTTCTCGAAGACAATCTAAATTTAAATGGCTCTGGGCCTATAAAAGACCGAGCTGACCTGCCAAGTCATCCAGTTCTTCGGCAAAAGTTGCCACGTTAACATCTATAGCTCGCTACCGAGCTCTTCAAAATTCTTAAAGGCCTTATCCCGGGGCCGGCTGCCCCGGGACTCAAGAAAAGTCCTCAACGCCGTAAGGCAAACTTTTGGCTCAAGAACCTACACTCAACTCAGCCACTCTCTACCACTAACGTTGCCTGACCACCAGCGGTGCAGGCCATCCATCTGCAGCGCCGCCTAACCTACCTGCTACGCCGCTCGACCTACCAGCAGCGCCGCCCGTCTACCAGCGGCGCCGGCAGAAAATCGGTGCAGGCCGTCCACCAGCAGCGCCGCCCAACCTATCTGTCACGCCTCCCGACCTACCAGCAGCGCTGCACGTCTACTAGCAGCTCCGGCCGACGTCTGCCCCGCCACCTGTCTACCGGCAGCGCCACCCTTCATCCGACGGTTTCACCGCCTCTGGGCCCTAAAGCCCCGGGCCTCAAGCCGCCTACATAGAAGATCGCCGACGACCCACGACCACCTACTCACATTTTCACTGTACACTACTCATACTCGCCCTCACTCTTCTTACCTCCAATTTTTTGTTCTTTAAATTGTTTTGTAAATATATAAACTGTTACTTTACCCTGATCTTCCGTCTTTATATTTTGTCCCTTCACGACACTTTCGGGCCCCATCAACACTTATCTCCACACCGAAGGGAACAAAGACGTAACCGCTTGCAGCAGTGAATTCTTTCGAATGTTGTGACTTTTTACAGCGGGATATTTTTTAAATAATAGGGGTTAAAGTATGAAATTGCCGTTTTATTGCAATAGGTTCTTTGAATTGACATAGAATCTTCATGGTTTGAGGTTTTCGAATGAAACTTTTTTTAAATGGTTTCTATGATGTTCTTTTTTTAAAAAATGTAAAACATTTGAATATCGACTTTCAATTGTTTTTGTTATTCAATTTAGACAAGAAAGATGGATACTGCGAAAATTCGAGTTATTTTTGAATACGAGTTCCGACGCGGAACTAACGCGGCAGAAACAGCCCGCAATATCAATGCTGCGTTTGGAGAGGGGTCTACTAATGAACGCACCGTGCGATTTTGGTTTAAACGCTTTCGTGATGGAAATTTCGACTTAAAGAACGAGCCACGAGGAAGACCGCCCACACAGGTAAATAACGATGAATTAAGAGAGATAGTGGAAGCCGATCCTAGTCAAAGTACCCAGGAATTAGCGGCATGGTTTAACGTTACCTTACCCACAATATTGACTCACTTGCGTCAAATCAATAAAATAAAAAAATACGAAAAATGGGTGCCTCATGATTTGACTGATCTGCAGAAAGAAACGCGTGTTGAAACTTGTGTTGCCTTGTTGAACCGGTACAGAAATGAAGGAATATTGGATCGAATTGTAACATGTGATGAAAAGTGGATTCTTTATGATAACCGGAAAAGAAAAATGCAATGGCTGACCCCAGGTCAAATGCCACAACAGTGTCCTAAAGCAAAACTTACCAATAAAAAGGTAATGGTAACTGTTTGGTGGTCTCAGCATGGTGTTATTCACTATAGTTTTCTCCGATCTGGTCAAGCAATAACGGCAGATGTCTATTGTGCCGAACTCCGAACCATGTTGACAAAACTAGCAGTAAAACAGCCCCGACTCATGAATCGATCTTCACCATTATTGCTCCACGACAACGCGAGACCTCACACAGCACGAGAAACCATTTTGACCCTTCAGGAACTGCAGTTAGAAACCATTCGTCATCCTCCGTATTCACCAGACCTTGCTCCAACGGACTACCATTTTTTTCGTGATTTGGACAATTATCTACGTGACAAGAAGTTTTCTTCCCAGGAGGCAGTACAAAATGCTTTCACACAGTTTGTGCAGTCTAGATCGTCGGAATTCTATCGCAAAGGCATTAATGACCTTCCCATTAGATGGCAGCAATGTATAGATAATAATGGCAACTATTTTGATTAAATAAATTTGTTAAAAATTTAAAAAATAAACAATATAGATTTTCAGTACAAATCGGCAATTTCATACTTTAACCCCTAATATATAGACTAGCTGACCCGGCCACACATTACTGTGGCTCAGTTATTAAAATGCATAAAAAAGAAATTATTATAATGAAAATGAAACCTATACTTCATTTTGAATCGGAACATATCCAGCAAAATAAAAAAAAAACATCAAAATCGGTTGAGTAGTTTCGGAGTTCATTCCAATACTGTGATAGGGATTTTATATATATATATATATATATATATATATATATATATATATATATATATATAAACTACATCTATAATATCGTATTGAGAATTCGATATATAAACGTCTGATTATCAATTATAAAAAAATGTGTTGTAATATATGTATTGAAATTCATAGTAACATACTTGACAGGCATTTATGTTATTTACTTGCAATGCAGCTACTGATGTTTCTGAGGTAGTGACAGCATAGAACTGGATTATAATTAGATTATAGTTTCGGATTGATTTGTTATGGTCACTATTTACCAGTAAAAGTCTTGTATCAAATTGTAATTGTGAGCTTTTTTGTCTACTTCGATGTTATGTTAATGGTTGAATCTTGAGAAAGAGAAAGTCTTCATAATACTTAATCAGGGATTGTATATGTTCATTACAATATCTTTCAAAAATATCTCTAAAATAGCTAAGTCTAACTTTGTTTGTATAGGTACATCTATATATATATAAAAATTTCCAGTCATAATGTTTGACCGCGATGTATTCCGAAACTACTCAACCGATTTTGATGATTTTTTTCCATTTTGCTGGTGTTGCTCCCACTTAGGACATAGGATAGGTTTCATTTGAACTTATCATCATATTTATTTTTATTGCAAGTTATGATAACCGCGTCACAGCAACGTGTGGCCGGGTCACATAGTCTACTACCTATAGGTATGTAGCGGAAATTGTGAGGAAAAATATAATTTTGATCACATTAATTTAGAGTAGGTAAATTGGTCAAATTGGTCATAACTACTTGAAATGAAATGAAATAAACTTTATTTGCTTTAGCTGTGGTTACAGAGATATTAATAAATATTATTAGACCTCACAACTAGCCGTTTCCAGCATGCAAAAACTTATTAAAATATTTTAAATTTGAAAGAATTAAAACTTAAACAAATGAGTCATGACAATGAGAAAAACAGTTTTTTTACGGTTAAGTTTATTTATTTAATATGTATATTTGATCTTTCTAACAAAATAATCTATCATATATGAAATGCACGTCTTATAAGAAGCTGTTATCTACAAGGTGCTTATAAGTGTCGATTATCTGGACCCTTACAAGAAACTATCAGAACTAACACGAATATCGGCAGAGTCGAGGGTTGTTTTATAACGTCCACCAGATGGCGCCTGTCATTTAGTGCACCCGATCCTCGACCACCCTGACTTGACCTTTCAATTTAGTTCCCACTATAAGTACGCAAACAAAATAATACAAAGAGAAGAATCAGGGTGAGTCAAGTTAAGTTGGTGACATTCGAAGGAAGGTTAGGAGTCAAACGGATCCGTTTCGCTGTAATGTCAATATTTCTGATGTAATTGATTGTAAGGCATAACAATATAATATTTTACTTTTTCTCGTATGATTCACTAAGGTTTTATCGGTGTTAGCGTAACTATTTTCAACGTCTTCATCAAAAAAATAATGTTTCACAATCACTAATCTCTTTACCATTAATTGTAGCCAATACTATTATTAAATTATTTTTTCATGTCATATTATGGTGTTCACTAACTTTTATATTTCTATATCTACAATGGTTTAAATGGTTCTTAACCAAACCTAAAGCCACATGTTCAATCCATCATTATGACAACTTTATTAAAGACCAAAACGGCAATTTTTTTTCATATTTTACACGAATGCACCTATTATAAAATTTCAATATTGCATATTCAAATTAATAAAAGCTAGAGAGAGCTTTACGATATATACGCAGTTTGTAGCTACGCCTGCTAAATTGCGTCTTTTAATAGATACCAAGACAAATATTGTTTCACATCAATAATTTTTATTGACTTGCTATTTGGGTGCACTATTTATATTTTGCGGCTTCATTAAGAGTATTTTAAACATAGTGTATCCTTACGATTAATTACATCATTCAAACGTCTAATATATATAGGAAGTAATTACTAACTTTTGCGATTGAGTTCTTAAAATGTAATGTATTGCGTATTTTCTTTTTTACGTCCACGGAAGACTTAATTTCAGCCAGTCATTAGCTACGGAACTGCTTAAATGTATAACGTTCCGTTTCACAAATTTGGTGTGCAATAAACATTCGGACTCGTTTGTTGCATTCACGCTATCCGACGCCAATTTAGCTTAATGACACCAGCCATCGTTTGCCTAACTATCGTACCGTGGGCTTCCTCTTTGGAAATACCTGGTTTGTTTACTACCATTAACGGTAATACACGTAAGATATCGTTACGAACTATCGTTTCATGCAAGACAAACTAAACACGAAGGCATTTGGAAAACGTTTGGTAATCAATAAATTTATTCTACGAGAAAGTGAGTATTTGGTCTTAAGAAACTTCCCAGATAATATAAAAAGATAATTTCTTAGAAAATAGAGTTTTTTTTTAAGATTTGGTTAGCATGTTATTCTTTTTATTAGTAGTACCTAGGTAGTTAATACCCAGCAAATCGTTTATGGTTAGCTGTAAGGGCATCGTGTGCTCTTCAGTGAATTAATTTAACGGAAAGCAAAAGAAGTTGAGGATTACTCAACTTTAAATTTAACTGGCGCAAATTACACAAAAAGGTTGTTATAATATGTTATATTTATGAATTTAACTGCTAGATTTTTATATCTTATGAATTTTCTACTGGAAAAAAATTTAACTTGTCTGGTATTATTTTCTAGTTGAATTGTCTAGTCCGATTAAATTGGAAGAAGACTCGTCATTGTGTTTGAGTCACACGTGACACTAGTTGAATTTTATTCTAGTAAAAATTGTATTATACTAAAATTAACAAAAACATTAAAAGTGGTATCGATTGTTAATACTTGTAAAAGAAATACAAGAGAATTGATGTGTTAAGTAGCAGTACCTACCTAGAAAATGAAGAAATGCATCTGGCGTCAGCTTAAGAAATATATAAATAAAAATAAATAGAAAAGTTCAATTGGTCTGTATTGGCAGGACACTCGCCCAGTAGCGTGAGGCTGCGGATTCAAGTCCAACAAGACACATGAGAGAAATTGAAATAAAAAAAAAACATTGAGTTGCCTTATAAATGCAGTGCTTTAAGGTATTTTTTTACTGACTGATGAGTTTCATACTGGGTCTTTAGTAAGTAATTAATAAATAGTTATCAATTCATTATAGTGTAATAACTTTATTGGTGCCATTCGAATTTATTACGAGTTTATGTAATATATTGTTTATAGTATAAATGTACTTTAATTTTGTTTACAATCAAAAGCATGTAGGTACACATAGTAAGTACCACATCTTAATAAAATATAAATTAAACACTTTTCGGAGTACCTAGAGCTCCTAAAATGGAGATTTAACGACGTAAGATGTAGCAAATGTTTTATTTCTATGAGTGATTGCGAAAGCGTGACATGATAACAAAATGACGATAAAATATCATATATATCTTCACGATATGCGCTGGCGGCAAAAATGTTATTATAAGACTTGGGTGCTATGTATAACCAGTCATTACAACTTAATCCCCCTAGATGGTAGAGTCGATATTAGTCCAGTACATCGATTTATAAAAAACTGCCAATCTCTCTATACGATTTTCAGCTTGAATTCCATACATGGAGCATGGAGGATAGCTTGCCGTGCATAAAACTTATTAACTTTGCGAAAACTAAATAAAGGTAACATTATTATTTTTGTTATCAAACTAATTAAGAACAGAATCTCTTACATCAATGGTACCTACCGCAGCGTTAGGGGATATTCTGAAAGGTTGGTCCAGTTTAATATGTTATCATTAAGGCAACGAAAAGAACAGCTGGCCATGAATTTCTTGTATAAATTATTGAACCATGATATTGATTGTCCGTCTCTCCTATCACAAATTAATATATTAGTTCCTAGAGTTGCAGCTCGTCTGCATAATTATAAACCATTCTCAGTACCTTTAAGAAAAAACAGTTATGGAAGTTTTTCTCCTGTTTGCTCGATGCTGAAAAATTGTAATTTGATATTTCAAAATAATAATTTAAATATTTTTTCCGATTCAAAAGCTTCCTTTAAGAAAACAATTTTGGACTGTTGTAGGATTAATTTTTAGTTTTAAGTTTTTTTTTTTCTCTTTTAAGTTTTTATTCTGTCATTAATAATGTCCTAATTTCAAATATCTAATTTTAAATAATTAATTATTTAAACGTCTTCTATGTATAATAATGTTGTGCTTACCTTTAAGTTAAATGCATATATGATACCTTTTTGCTAAGTGCGGAAATTTTAATGTAAATTATTTTTATGTATTTAGTTGGTAAGCCCTATTCAATAAATAAATAAATAAATAAATAAATAAATAAATAAATAAATAAATTCATAAATTATTCTCCTTTATGTCCACTTTTCCGCTGCATTTTAATTTTACAATCGAACGATACAAGACGTTGATTTTTTCAACTTCTTCAATTTAGCCAACTCGGTATAACATAAACAATGCAGGGGTGCTTAAGATGGCTAATGCTGGCATAAAAGCTGGACGCAAGCTAGGGGTTAATTAAACAATAAATAGCCACCCGACGACGTTACGATTATTATATTCAAAAGCAGCTTTGAATTCGCATCACTCTCGAGTAATGTGTCAGCACGGAGGGGGCTGTTCTGAAACCATTCGCGTCCTCTAGTTTCGAACAGAGTTTTCAAATAAAAATGTTTGCTCGATTTTGTTCCTTTTTCGCTATATACGTAAACAGGTAATTGATTTACATGCCGCATTTTTATTAATAGCTAGTTTATCAAGGTGCTTACCAATGGTGCTAAAATAATACCGGGTGCTTCTTTTTAAGAAAGTTGTCAGAGATTTGTATTCACTAAGGGATTATGTCATATTTAGTAGGTGCAAAATTACGATGGCTGGCGTAATGCGGGGCCAAGGGCTCCCGTAGGAAAAAGCTCAAGATAATATCTTTTTAGTTATCTATCCTATGGTAGATCCTTGGAAAAGGTGCTTAACCTCCACAATAGCAGCCCGAATGAACTTCTCTGGCATAAGGTTAGTATGTTTTTTTTTTAACAATGCAGTAAATAACTATAAATTGGTATTTCACTTAGGAGTGAGCACTTAAGAATAGCATTACATAAAGTTAGACTTTGAAGACAATAACATGAAATAAATTTTACGGATGTCTATTGGCGTTTACGTTCAAGTCTTTATTGAATCCTGACGTCTCGACTTTATCTTTATAAAAAAAGATTTTTAATACAAAAAAATATAATAAAACGCTGATTTCGCTCGGTACAGGAATAGCAACTTCGCAGTCATTACGAGTTGCTCGTTAACTCTCTCTAATTGCATCGGGTTAATATAGACTTTGTTAAATAAAATCTCTCATCGCGGCCCCCTTCGCGTTTTTTTCGTTATTTACAGCGCTGCAGATGCCCTTAACGACGCGTTGTGAAACTTATGATGATACTTGGCAGCCGAGCCTCCACTGTTAATTGCTCAAGGAATTAAGGAATTTTCGTTCTTTTACAGAATTAATGGGATAGCTTGGAGGTGGTGATGTTTTTTAGTCATTGAATTTTCTGCCTACTACCGACTATATATATTTATATGTATAACAAAACCGAATATCTATACACAGTGATGTATTGGTAAAATAAGAGGTAAGGGAACACATAGTGGGAGCAAAAAAGTCATATTTTAAGCAAATTATTGGAAAAGCTAAACTAAACATGGAAAAACCATGTAAGTTTTTTTTTCTTATTCTTACTATAGAAAATATTAACGAACACAAAATAAGAAATTCAAAAAAAAAGATGAAAATCGGAAAGATGTTATTATTGTGTGTGTACTACAAAAACTCCCAAATAGGATCACACACATTTTTATCAAGCAAGATAAATAAATAAAAATGTTAGATATCTTTTTTTTTGAAATGTTTTTTTAAATTCACCAATTTAAAATATAATTTTCATTTATAATTAAAAAAATCTACTAAAAATTACTGAAACGCGTTCCGGTTCTGAAAAAAGGTAAGGGAACGTCGTTCCACCGCGTTCCCCCCCAGTACACCACTGTCTATACACCAATTACAATTTTCAATCTATTAGGAAATTTGACTGTTTAAGAAACGTGTCAGAAGTAAACTATGCATTTGAAATGTTTTATAATAATATTTCTTATGTCGTTTTTTACTTATTTGTTGTTTACGTCATTTCGATGTCGAATGATACTTTTAAAGTGACCTATTCTGTAATTAACTCCCCGTCATGTAGACCAACGAAAAACATTTTACTATCCTACGTCTCCTTAACCCCAAGACTGGTAGTGGGGCTGGTAGCTATTTGGAGCTAGATTTATAAACTCGATCTTTATAAAGTTTGTACCGTCAATATTTTTAGGGTTCCGTACCTCAAGAGGACAAAACGGAACCCTTATAGGATCACTTTGTTGTCCGTCCGTCCGTCTGTCAAGACCGTTTTTCTCAGGAATGCGTGGAGGTATCAAACTAAGATTTATATCTAATACTCAGGCCTACTTTTCCTTGGAGCTGTGAAAAAATCAAACTTCTAAGCCAAAGCAATCAAAAGATATAGACGTTTATGCCGCAAATTTCCGCAACTTTTTGAAACTCGCACGGGAATCAAAACCTACAGGGTACTTCTCGTAGACTTAGAACCTTGAAATTTGGTACGAAGTAACGTCTTATAGTACCGAAAAAGGAAAAATTGCAAAAACCGTGAATTTTTAGTTACATCATTTTGGAAAATTTAAAGTTACTACCTCGTTTCTCATGAACGCGTAGAGGTATTAAATTGAAATTCATATCAAATACTCAGGTCTATAATACCTTTGAGCTGTAACAAAATCAAACTTTTATGTCAACGCAATCAAAAGAAATAGCAATTTAAGCATATTTTCGAACTCGCAACTACTCGCGAGGGAATCAAAACCTAAAGGGTACCTCCAGTCGATCTAGAATCTTGAAATTTGGCTTGATGCAATGTTTAACAGCACATATAAAGGAAAAATTCCGAAAACCTTAAATTTTTTGTTATATCTTCATTTTGCAATAAAAAAACCATAACTATGACTCGATTGTCGTGATGGGTGAACTTTTACTTATGTACCTACAGGTTTGTACGGAACCCTCGGTGCGCGAGTCTGACTCGCACTTGGCCAGTTTTTTTACATTAACATACAAATAAATAATTAAGTACACCAAAATAGAAATCAAAAACTAAGGTACGAGTTTCCTTATCCAATTACGGACAAGTTGCTATATAAATCATATATGTACTAAAGTTCCTATGTTTATGAGCCGAAAGCCATAAACCATAACGAAGTGATGAACTCGAAGACGCTCGAATATGTTGCGCCACGTGGAGAGGGCATAACGCTCGGCAATTCGCGCACGATTAAAATTATCCAGCGCCATTACAGCTCGGGGTGTACTCGGAAGGTAGAGCTAAGAAGGTAATAAATTTAAATATATTGTTTTAAAATTTCATGGTAACTTCCATTAGTATTAAACATAACGATATTTTTACCATGTTTTTATTGTTGAGGTTACGATATTTTAGCGCAGTTGCATGCGCCATCATCACGGAATAACTGAAGTTTTTCGGGCAGACCCCCAGTCTTAGGCTTTTATTACAATTGATACCGGTACCACTATTTGTAAACTCAATATTCACTTGAAACTGTTCATCACACACAATGCCACAGTATCTGATCGCAAAACGGCAAACATCGGAACCTGAAAAATAAACATGCTAAAAATCCCGTTATGATCAATATTAAAATAAATAACAATTACACAACTGTATTATTTAACCGTTTTTCAATTGATATTTCATGTACAAAGACCTGTATCTGATCGCAAAACGGCAAACATCGGAACCTGAAAAATAAACATGCTAAAAATCCCGTTATGATCAATATTAAAATCAATTACAATTATATAACTGTATTGTTTAAACGTTTTTTTTGATACTTCATTATCTTTATGCTTATAGTATATTTATGATTGAAACGGATTTCACTTTTCAGGACACGCATAAGCAAAAAAATTTTAAAAGTGGAACTCCCTCCCCGAGTCTGTTTCCGAGAATTTATAACCAGTCCAAAGCCAAGATGAATAGGCATTTTGGGCAAGCTGTAAGCCAGATAAATATATTGCAAGTAAAAATTACTAGATCACCATCTGAAGTAGCTATTGTCAATCGTAGTTATCCTAAGATTCATGTACTAAAGGATATTTCTAAAAATTGTCATCATTTTAATTATGTTACTGTTTGATTGAAAAATCAATAAGCAAGGCATTAAGACTTGTTGTGCAGTCAGTTCTCACAATTAAAATGAACAAATAACGAGCTAACAAATTAAGGATAAACTTATATCTACTTCATACACAATTTGGAAAAAAATGGTAAACGATACGTACTGCCACGATTAATTAAGAAGTAAGGGACAGTGATATTAAAATATTATGGCTGGATAGATTTGATTCTTTCTAGTAGTAAATTGACTTCCGCAATATATAGTCAAGCTTAAAAAATACTAAAATTAAGTACTTATTTGACAAACTTCATCATTTACTGTTCCCACAGCTGGAGCAACAAGCCTTGCCTCCGCATAATCATTCATATGTCTTCATAACGTAAAGATTGAGTGTGGGTTCAGTGTGGATTGAATCCCATGACAGCCAGTCATTATGAAGTAAGTTCTTGCAATAATAGGAACTCGCTAATAATTGCACTGTCGACCTCTGATATTATATACATTTAACATTATATAATAGATGATTAATAATTTAATTTAACATAATTAATTTTACATTAATTGAAGTTAGTATTCGGTTGGAGTAAATACTGTGTATCTGACTATAAGTCACACCTACTCTCACATAATTTATTAACACCTTGTTTACTAAGTTAAATAGAGATCAATATTTGTGATAGTATGTAGAATGCAATAACACTAATTTATTTAAACCAGATATTTTTTTACAAACTAAACATGAGGTAATAGCTTACTCACGTTACGATAAAAAGACTGAATAAAAATATTTGTTTATCACTTAACATAGTATCTATGAATTCGATTTTTATGTCTTATATTTCCATTGTTCGGTCTATGGCAGAGATGTTAACAAAGACGTTCTGTAAGACGGCGCGAGTCGGATGACGACGTGATTGGCGCCCAACTTAATTAATTCAAGGGCCCTCTCTAATTAATAACAATAATTCCAACGGGATCTGCCAGATGACGTCACACAATGTTACCACCCGCTCTTCCATTCAGGGAAATCAATTTTAATTGTCACCGTATTAGAAACATAGATTGATATTAAAACTTGTGGAGAAAGCACGATTTTGGTTCAAAAGGGTTATTGTAATTGTTGGTGACGGCTGGTTAGCCAACCCTTTTGATAGTCAATTAACTTTATTACACTTTTTTATTGTCATATTCTTGTCATTTATAATGGAGTAATCATATTAATTGCCACCGATTCAACTTTTTCATATATTATTATAAATACTGTGTTTTCTTCTACGGTATATAGAAAATACCGGGTGTTGGGTCCGTGGTTTACGGAAACTAGTTTATTTGTGCTTCTGTCTAGTTAAAATGTAATAATTTATAATGATAATAAATAAAGTTAGGTGTTAATGTGTTGAATGATGCAAATTGAAAACAGACGGTAATACAAATACCTATCTTATAAGTCTTAGCTGTCACTATTGTAGTTAAGACTTATAGGTTCGAGTTCCACCTTTTATCAGTACAGTTTTATATATCAAGAGCTTTTACGCTTTTTCTATGTCATGACAAAAATATTAATAATGACACTATGATGTTTTTTATAATTAAAAAAATATAAGTGACTTCTCCGACATTCTCTTAATCCGATAAAAATTCGAAAGAAAAGCATGCATTTATTATTTAATTACTTTGTGATTACATTTATTACTTTGTTTTTTTTTAATAATAACGACTAATTACTATTAGCTCAAAATTAAGACACTTAAAAAATTAAAGAATAATATTATCCAGGTTCACATTCAATGCTTTACCAATTAGCAATAAAAACTTAGCGTAATGATACCCACACAATAGAAAAAAAACAGACTTAAAATTTTGAAAAACTTAATCGAATCGAATAACGCGATAAATTTTAAAGTGTGTTTATTTTCTTATACATTTTAACATAGGAATAAAGAAATACATAATGCCATTTTATTTTGTATCCATCTTAGGGCTTGCCCACACTAACTTTGCTCGTATTTTCGGTTACCTATATTAATAAACACATTTTTAAAAATTTATTGTGTCACGAACAACCGCGTTGCTCACGACTCTTGTAAGGAAATGTAATAAATTAATTTCTTGTTCATTGTCTATTGGCTATAACTACGACAGTACAATAACTTATAAAAACAAGTATTGCGTAACCAACCAACCAACCCACCGGTTGGACGGAAGCCGGCGATGGGTGCCGTAATTAGGGACACAAAGTTGGCTTGTCTCAGCACTGGACCCGTACAAGTGCTGGGGGCGATAGATCAAACGCCATTGTTTTATCTTTGCGTCGCTGTGGTAGGGCGACAGTAAAATTACGGACTAACGCACTATCAATCTTCATTTTTAACGTTATACCAAGAATTTTTGGAGTGTCATTTACAAAATTCAATGCCACAGGAGTTATAGGTTAAATTGCCAGTAACAGCTTTCATGGATATATGAATTATGTCATTTGGACCGTTTCGTATTGTATAGTTGTTGACGACTGTATAAAAAGGGTTATTGGTAATGAAAATTAGTTAAATTAAAAAAGAAGGCACAGTTTGTAAACGTAGTGTTTGGGATTAAGGAAAACCCACGGTTGAGTCAAAATTCATTGATTTTGTAATAACAACAACAATAATAATAACATACTTATATAATATAGTAATAATGGCATACTGCTTTAATTATTAAAATCTTTGTCACTTTTAGTATGGATTCCCATTGCATCATGTAACAAAAAAACCGGATTCTAGGGCAAAATTACAAGCGATTCGGTAGCGAACTTAGGAGAGATCGAGAGCCTAAGGTAAAGAAACTTTATTCAATTATATACAAAAATTGATTCAAGGCTAATATAGTGCATTATAATTTACTACTTATTAATACATTGTAATCTGATTTTGATTTTTTGTTATTCAATGATATACTATACTGGACCCAGAGAGCAACTCTGGGTACTTCATGTTTTTAAAAAATGCTAGATTTATCTGTATACCTTTAAAACAACCATGGTAGTAATTTGTCAAAAAAGAGAGAGTCAGATATTAAACCAATTAACACTAATTTTCATATAAGCTTGGCATAGTGCTGAAATAATTATCAGTTTCTGTGCACCTGTTCGATAAAAGGTCAAATGTTCTCATGTTCCAAAAATGATTATTTTTCTATTTAATAAGGTAAAAATGTAAAAGTCGGAGTGGTCCTGTTCCCCATATAAGGTATGGTGACTCTACTTAAGACACCGCGCGGGTTTCCTCACTTTCTTTTGTTGCTGAACTTGGTTGTTATGACATAACTTTGTGGCTTATTCCGGAGCATTTTCAATTTACATGTATATTTCTCACCCCTCTTGTCTTCATCATTGTTTATTATTATAAGAAATTATCTAAACATTAAAGTTAGGAATACAAATAGTATCTGATTTATTTCACCTTTATCTCTTGGCAAAGTTTATTGATAGTAAATGTTTTAAGAAAATCATCAATAATAATGTGTTGTCAGTTCAGACAATTGAAAATATAAATATTTTTTATTAATAGAAATAGTTAATTATAATTATGTAGTGTTTTTGATGCAAAAGTGGACCGTCCGAGTCTAGTTGAAACTTCACTAGATAGGAGCGACAAAATATCAAAATTTCTGTAAAAGTCATGAAAATCACTACCTGTTGTATTATTCATTTTATATAATTTTATTTCCTAAAAATATATCTTGCAGGACATTAATGTGAATTAACTGATTCGTTGCTACATCATCACTACATAGTATAAAACAAAGTCGCTTTCTCTGTCCCTATATCCCTTTGAATGCTTAAATCTTTAAAACTACACAACGGATTTTGATGCGGTTTTTTTTAATAGATAGAGTAATTCAAGAGGAAGGTTTATATGTATAATACATGCACAATATAGTAGAGCATTGCATCCGTGCGAAGCCGGGGCGGGTCGCTAGTACAATTATAGAAACGAAGGCTACGAGCTTGATTTACGTGAAAAATGAAGATAGTTTTATGCTGGGTTGATTTCCCTAAAACTTGATTTGATGAGGTTATCATCGATTTAAAAATGACACGGTTTCAGTGGCTAACGCCACACGCAAAAAAAGTGATGACACGACAGGCGTGCCATTAGCAACGAATCGGTTAATAGGGGACTATTAACTTTAGCATACATATTCGCGAATACGTGAGCCATCAAAACAAAAGAGCTCTCTTTTTGCGTTATATTAATATTTTTTGCAGAGGCCCAATAAATAAATAAATGCTTTCACCCTTATTAAAGTCTAGGAATCCCAGGAGGATGAAAATCATCATTAATATCATAAATCAGCTCTCATTATCAGTAATCATAATTAATCTATATGATTCATTATAATTACAAGATCAATAAAACAATATAAGTATCAAAATTCTTAATGCAGCAGATAAAACATCTGCAGAAATAGCATTTATCAGAAAAAAAATGTTATCTAATAATGACAATTTTGATAAAAAACGATGTTGACATCAGAGGCACAACGCCATTTGAGCTGCCAAGACTAAATTGTTGATTATAAAAAAATATTTTGATATTATATAGCCGAAAATGTGTTTTATAATTTGACATTCTTAGAAGTGTTAGTGTCTCGCTTTTTTAGGGTTACCGGAATAACTTAAAGTTGAAGTCTCAAATTCAAAATATTATCAAATTCACTAAATGTTTGGACTGTTTTTTGGTTTCGTGATGTTTAATGACTGTTATTAATAATAAATTTGTTTTACGACGACGTTTTGAATTAAGATTTTTTTTACATCAATATTTTGAAGACTGCCCTTGATATCCAAATCAAATTTAAAAATAAAATTAACTTTTGCTATTGTTATTGAGGTTCACGGTTGCGAACTAAGTAATAAATACCTAAAACTTTGTGACGTATATAAGTTATGATGACTTATTTACTGGGTCTTTGCAAAAGCTTTTCTATGAAGTCTTTCATATACGAAGGTATGAATGTCGTCGCACCATTCATTTGAACTAGCGGTTATCTTGGTCTACTGCCAATGTCGTTATGTATAGATTTTATGAGCTCAGTGACGTAAGACAGCGTAACAAACCATTTCACTGACTTATAAATAGACTCACTTATTAGCTTATACTTATATGAAACGAGTGAGTGTCGGAATTCCGTGAACGGAGAAGTACAGCACTTGATGTTGTCGTATATTTCATGCTAAAATGTAGGTATTAAAATTTAAAACTAACGAGATAAATTAACCTACCTAGATTGAATGCAAACGCATTTTTTGTTACCTTCAGAACCAATTTAAGTCTAGGTTAGTAGTACGTTACCAAAAATACCATTGAAGACATCATGGTTTTCGATTAGTTCGAAATTTATGGAAATCTTGGTTTGAGTAAAGGTTTTAGTTCAACCTTGTTGTTTCAGATAAAGATTACCTCGAACACGTATAATTCAACCTTCAAATTTTTAATAATTAATTTCTTGTTTATTTATTTCTAAAATGAACATCTAAATTCATTAACCTTTTGAAACTTGTAGTTGTTCATTCGGTAGAGCTTATTTTAGAGAATTTTAATTTATTTTGATTTTTCTATATTAGGTGTAAAAATATGAAGCAACAACATACACATAGGTGTGGAACATCAAATCTGGTTGAACCTTAATAAGATTATCGAAAACTTATTTAGAGAATTTCGTTTTGTAGTTTGATAAATTAGTATTAGGCATGGCATATGTACAAACAGTAGAGTGTGATATTTTACCTCGTTTTGCTCGAAGTGTATCTATTTCATAGTCCATTGCTAGACACAAGATGTGGATGTTGGCAATTTCATTCGAAGTATAATGTCGGTATCTTTGGTTAAGGGTTTTATCACGAGGTTTTGTTCACTCTCAGAATTACAGTTAATTCAACCCAATTAAAATAATACTAATGAGAATTCTTAGACGTTTTGCTAAATTTACAATATTTAATTTTTTGTTATTGTTAAAGTAATATCTATTTGAATAAATAGTACATATTAGAAAAATTATCGAGAAAAGTTATATGTGCTTAAAAAACAAAGTATTTTCATCAATAATTATTTTACAACATTTTAAAACTTTTTTAGTGTTTTCATTTCACTAATAACCTTAATTTCAGTTTAAATTTCACGAATCAAGAAAAACTAGCATATGGTCTGTTAAATTAAATTTCTAAAAACGTTTAACGAAAATATTGAAAACAATCATAGTGACATTTTAATAGTTTATTACGAGATCTTAAGATTAGATTATTTTATTAGTAACTAGCTTTCCGCTCGCGGCTTCGCCCGCGTGGAATTCGGTTATATTGCGGTATAAAGCACAACTATAAGAAAACTTCTCATTCCCACGGAAAAATCTAAGAAGCGCGATGTAACGCTGGATACAATTAGTTGTTAAACCAAAACTGAATGGTACACTATATTATATGTTTTCCCTTGTGGAGCAAAAACATGCAGATTATGGGCACTGGAAACCCGGGAACACGCTACATAGAGCTGACCATGCGAAAAACAATGTTTTTCCAAGTGTACCCAGTCTTTCAACCAGTCCAGCAACCCTTAGAGTTTGGCCTTGTGCTTTATTAATGGTCATTGCAAATGAAACCCTTATAGGAAATTGTAGTCTTTTAAATTGAAATGGGAGGTCTGTTGGAATAATCGGAATACGAGGAATGAGTCATTTAGTAAATCATTTAGCTTCAAAATTTACATGTTCATATTCGTTTGCAACATATAAGTAGATGTAAAAAAAACAGTTTAGACGATAAAACAAATTGTACGTCATCCCTCGGGAATTCCTCATTTTCGGGGATTCATTATCGTATCATTTAGCTTCTAAATTTACATGTTTATATCGGTTTGCAATATTTTACGTTGTTTTAAACGACACACAGCGCCATCTACAATCCATCCATCAAGCAAACAATATTTTTGTTTTTCCTCGGGAATATCAATTTTTTTAGGATAAAAAGTACCCTATTATTTAATCCGGACTTTTATCTTCACGTCTGCAAAATTTCAAAGCAATCGGTTCAGTAGTTACGGCGTGAAAGCGGAACAAATAAACAAACAAACAAACAAACAAACTCACTTTCCTATTTATAATATTAGTAAGGATGCATGTTATATGTAGTTAGTTCTTATTCTTTTGCGTTCACTCGTCGAAGAACTTTTTACTGTATACCAAAACATTGCGTTTGTATTTCAAAGCATATGTGTTATGGAATTCAGTAAAAACGAATGTACCATAATGCGCTGCCCCCAGCTTTAATAGTAGTTTTCATTTGCATTGACCCGACCGGTATCGAACCTAGGAGCTCGGAGTGGGCGTTATCACGAAAGTCGATATGCAAGCCACTGGACCACGGAGGTTCCTGTTTACTCAGCGCGCAGGCCTTGCTATCTTATTTTTTAATTACAAGACCACAGTCTTCATATAAATGTTTTCCTACGTTAAAATTCGTGTCTAAAAAATAAACAATTATTACAGATTTCTTCTAAATGCTGGAGCATTGCGTAAATATTATTAGGTAAGATAAAGCGCAAAATTAAAAAAAATACCTTCTATCTCACTTATGAATGGAATATTTTTTCTAAGGATTAAAAAGACAAATTATTGAGTGAAAAAGTCAGTTATCACCCCCTTGCGTAATAGTATCATTAGGGTAGATTCGCGGGGTCGTTTGACCCCTTATTTCATAGGAGAGGACATGTGTAACTTAGTTAATATCATTGTGTTTCGGATTCGTGTCAGAACGATATGATACGACACTCATGTTAGTATGGAACAAATGCTGTGGTACACAGATACGGTTTTACTAACGAAATTAATTAGATATGATACTGGCTGATAATTTGCTATAAAAAGTAATATTGTTATAATATGTTCTCATTCTACTGTTTTTATAACGAATGCGACAACTAGAGCGATGATGACTATTTAAAAAAAAGATTTTATAAAAAAAATTTTGAGAATAAACCTTTTTTTTAATTAAAATAATTATTTTAACAAATTATTTTCTATTGCCAACATGGAAGCATAAGTTTTTATTATGAAAAAGTACCACAATAATTTAATTGTACTTCATTATCAAGCTGATTTTTTCCCTACACGTGTTTAAGCGTAGCTTCAATGAAATAAATTAGTTGTTTGACGTATTCTCGTGTGTTTGCAATAAAATGATAACAATAAGTATTATCTTGAACTAGCATATATTTATTCCACTTTTTACAAAATCATAAACATACATTAACTTTGATATGTAAATATAACTTTTATTATTAAATATAAACGTTGCATAAAAACGCGTTGAAAAAACCTTGTCTTTTGGGGAACTGTGTCTGTCAACGCTGTAACTCCCGCCCTTCATGTTTGATATAAGCAATATCAAGTGCTACCTGTTTATTATACTATCACTATTGAAAAAAATGTCTTATAACCGCTAATGAATCAGGAATACCATAGAAGACGATTACCTTTACAGATTTCTATTCTTTATAGACATTTAAAGTTACTTGATAAATTCTTATATTTTTTGATTTCAGTAAAATGTGTTTTTTATTTGCGAAGTTTTTTGGATAACCACGTGAGTAGTATCTATGTAAAAAGTAATCGCATTCTTAATGTTGAAAACAAAAAGTTAAAGTAATTTATAAATAATACAGTTAGATTGATAGCCCCCGAGTAATGTCACCGTTTGAATCATTTTTATAGCAATACAGTTTTTAAATAGTTAATGTTCCGCCAATTTATTGCGTTATGAAGGGAGAGGAGTCGCGTGGCAAACGACACACAGAAAAAATGACATCTCTATAATGGCGAATAATGTTCATACATCAATGAAACATAATGACGGCTAATGTTAGACTTACTAAATTTATTAACATGGCATTATTCATGAAGACCATCCTACACGAATAAAAATTCCTCGATTAATAATGTAAAAATCTGATAATATTTGGTCTCAAATTCCAAGATTAATTTTCTCTCTACAAAGTCCGATTATCATCATGTAATAAGAATAAAACAGAACTATATGTACAAATGTCAAATGAAATATAGTGAGGTTATTTATGATATACAATAATAATAAATTAAAAACTATAATAAAGAAATAATTAAGTTAAAACTACTATGTCTAAACTTAAAAACTAAAAACCTTAAAAAATATAATATAATATCTAAAATCTATACTTATAAATAAAATTGGAGTGTCTGTTTTTAATATTGAAATATCCGCTTTTTACTACATGCATATGAATATATATACGGTACATACACCAAAATAACATTTTTTTTTTCAATTTTTGTCTGTCTGTCTGTCTGTTTGTTCCTGCTTATCTCTGAAACGGCTGGACCGATTTTGATGGGACTTTTATTGGCAGGTAGCTGATGTAATAAGGAGTAACTTAGGCTACTTTTATTTTAGAAAAATAATGTTGCAATATTCCACGCGGACGAAGTCGCGGGCGGCCGCTAGTATATTACTAAAAGGAGTCCCTTTAGGCAAGGTTCCAAAGATACTGGCAGCATTCCCCCTTTGAATAGCTAAACTAATTCTTTGTCCGAGGTAGCTGCCAGCTCTTCGGTCTCCTGTGATGTCGACTAACCTTTTTGATATTTCTTTATAAAGCCTTATTGCGCTAGGACCCCACGGACCAAGGGTCTCGACACCAAATGGGACAAAATCATTTTCGGAGCCTAGACCCCTGTATTTGCATGCTTTAGCTTTTTCAGCCGCTTCACATGCCGCACCAGCTCTGTTGTTGGTTCCATGTAGATGGGAAGGGGCCAGTGTGTTGCCATCGTCTCTTGCAATTCCAGTCGGCTCAAGTAGACTTGGCACGTTGACGGTGGCTAGTGACCGGCGTATGATATCGTTAAGTGCGGCATGTCTCGAATAATATATGTTAGCAGGAGAAATGAAAAAGATCTATTATTTTACCAATTGGTTAGATCCATTAACCTCTACTTATATCTTGAGAAAGCTTTCGCAGAGTGCTAATGTGCTAATTAAATTGTGGGCATAGGTTTATCGTTATAAAAGAAAATTAATGACATTGATTCAAAATCCATCATAAAAATTGCCTTTCTTTCCCAAACCATGCACCTATGTAAAATAATCTATGTGTGGTAGCATGGATGCATTTTATTTATTAATTTTTTTTTGTTAGTTTTAAATATTCATGCCTTAAAGAGCATAAATAACGCAAAAGCAACAAAAAACAATTATTATTTATATGTCAAGGATACCCCATTAGTGCTATAAACGCTATTTTTTTTTCAATAATCACCTTGAACTGTAAGTGTAGACCTCAATATTAGAGACGTCTATATTAGATTTATTTTATGACGCTACGTCGTAAGGCCATCAATATGATGTTTTAATACATGGATTTGAAGACTAGATAATGTCTACCAATTTTTTTTGGGCATAGCTACAAATACATACAGCTGTTGATAAGCCCTCTGAACAAATCATATCCCTATTTATATACTGTTTCTGTCACCGATTTATTAAGTCAGTAAGTAGTTGTTAACGTGGTTTAGGTATTTTAAACCTGTATCTACAAACAAATATTTTCTATCTACTTTATAACAAACGAAAATGGTATATTTTACTAACTCTTACTTTAAAAGTTTAATTTTCAATTAGGATCCTAATCTTATTGCCACCTGAGACACAAGCTTATGCTTAACTTGGGCAGGCAGGCTCTGATAATCTTAAGATAAGCCTGTAAAATGATAGAAACGTTTGATTAAATTAGCCAATTTCAGAACTTAGTAACTTTTAATTGATTTCCACGACTTGAATGACCGTATTTGTACCGTTAACCGTATAGTACTATGAGAAATGTCCGTAGTGATTAGATATTCTTTGGAAATATCTTTGATAAGGATAATTTGAAATAAATTTAAATATGCATAAAGAAAGGCAAAACAGGTATAGAAAAAATTAAAATCGTTTAAAAGATATTTATTTACCTTATATATAATTTTTTCTCAATAAAATAGGAGACATGGATCAAATATAGGTATTTTATTACTCCATGATAATACTAATATAGATATTTCTTATTATGTCCTTAGTCACTGACAAATAGAGATAAATTATAAAGCTTAAACAATTATATGGTTTGTTGACTCATGGCGTAGTTTTAATAATAAAATGCAGTATTATATCGGCAGGGAAGAACTTTACTCCAGCTGTGTGGGCAAAATAGCCTGACGTATACTAAACAAAAAAAAAAAGTAAAAAAAGTTCTACAATTTAAAAGTAGTTAGGTGCAATAAAATAAAGTTTATTCTCGTTTCATTTAATTTCTTTATTCGCAGGTAAAGTGCCTAGAGCCTGGTATCCAGCATAATAGAATAGTACTAACATTTCAAATTTAAAAGTGTCTCAAAAGGTGACTAATTATATGAGAGCTAATCACCATATATCTCCCTTAGTCTACAATATGAACAGCAGTGTTTTCCGAGTTATGGATTTTTCTATGATCTCCAACCCGCATTTCAAGCGTAGAAATTATGGCAAAATCCCATTTTTGTTGGAGGCATCCGTCCAGTAGGGGACGTTATGCGGCTGAGATGATGATAATGAGTACAAGAAGGCTGAAAGCTTTATTAAATGGCTGGGATAGTTTGATCGACTACTTCATTTAGAAGCAACTCGACAAATCCTTTTAACAATTATGTGAGCATCATTACTCCATATCTCATCTCCCAAAATCGACAATATCTGTATCGTCGCGTGCCTCCTAATCTCTTAACCCTCCGCCCGTCGCGCGTCGCGTGAGAAGTGAATTAAATCGCCACGGGGTCGTAGAGACCACTTAGTGGATCGTGTCCGTGTCTTGCGATTGATAGTGTGGGGGCCCTCGCTGAAAGTTAATTCATGTTTGTTGTCACTGCATTCGCTTTATTACTTGTTGAAGGAAATGTAGCTTTCTCCTGATGTTATTGAGAATTGGAGGGAAGATAAAGAAAATGGCATTACATTTTCAATGCAAGTAAACGGTTTTTATTTGGTATTTTGATATAATACGTACTTGAGACATTGACCTCACCTACTCACGTATTTAGGACATATTTGAGTAGGATAGTATTTTAAGTCACAATATACTATAATATGTCACTTTTCAGCATACTCATTTTTTTTATAACGATCTGTTTTTTATTTGCTACCGAAAGATGGCAATGGCAAGTAATGTACTGTCTCAAAATAATTTACACACTTATTTGCAGATCTTTGACAAGGCATTAATATATCAGAGAGAAAATAGGAAAGCTATTACGGAAATTGATTTAACTTAATGTTAACACGTAAAAAGGAAATATTTGTTTTAGAATAAATTGGACAAAAGTGACCTTTTTTGTAAAAAAATGGACTTTTGGATTTTCGCCTATCTTGCTGTGAAACGCTAATTTTGTTCGTCGTTAGATCGTGCTTAATAAGTGCAGATTATCTTAGTGAGATAAGGGTCAATTAAATTAAATTTATACAATTTAATATTGATGATACTGGCGTTAGCTACATTAATCTCATAAAAATAATATATACTAAAAATATAGTTAAATAAGTTTACATATGTTTTCCCTTTCCCTTCCCTCAGAACTCAAAGGTAAAAAAATCATGCAAAGTATTTCTCAAGCAGAAATACATGTGCCAAAGTATCCTATACGCTTCTGTAAATTTCATTAGACAAATGGAAGGTCTCAATCTTAACGGGTTTCTTAATCGCCTTTAAATTTATGAACAAAATTAGATAATTAAGTCAGAATATGAAAGTTTTGTCAAAACTCTATTACCGTTTATTGGAACAGGGCGCGCACAAAGGCGCGAATGTTCAAAGTTATTGTTTAAATAATCCTTTCAGTTTACAAAGACGACCCTTCGGTAGCGGGGTCGGCACGCGGACTGTCACATTCACAATATAGCTTCATAGTTTATTATAATATTTTCGTCCGATATTACCCCTACTGATGACAGAATTGCGTATTCACATTACTTGTTTTAAGTAACGATTTAATTTTGTGATTTCATATATATATTGGCTATAAAAAGACCGCTAATGAAGTTACGACATTTGCATAGTGTATATGATACCAAATAAGATTACCAAAATCACTTTTATTTTTAATGCAAATGCAATGCAATGCAAAGTAAGTATTATGTATTATACCTCGTGTGTGTATTGTAGTGTGTTGGATAGAAATTTTCAAAATATACATTTTGAACGGGATTCCATAAAAAAGAGTAAAAAGTGTCAGATTATTAATAGCTGCTAAGCTACATTTTATTAAATTCTGGTCTGGTTTCATACAAAAAATCATATTTAGTTAGTTTTGTTAAAGGTTTTTTCATAAAAAATAACATTTTAGAATTTGTACATATTTTTTTTTAAGCTAGATTAATTAAATACATTAGAAACTAATTAGTTGAAAATAAGTGAAGAGATGTAAAGAAACGTTGAAAAATTTCTCGATAACGTAGTGCCCAGATAGCAGGTCTGAGTTCCAACTTCTTAGCGATTTTATTTAATGTTTTGTTTTCACTCATATAAGTATAACGATTCATTGCAAAAATTTATTAATTATAAAACTCTGGTAATCATGGTTTCGTTTTAAAGAATTTTATAAATTAAACAATAATTTTTGTTAAACACGAACGACTGTTCGTAAAATATATACTATAAAAGAAATAAGCATAGATTCACCCCGTGTGCACGACTCACCACTGTGAAATTGTCGCTTGATCCGAGATGACAATAAATCATGTAATTTGGCGTTTTCCGCGTCCGCAGTCCGTATCCATATGTGGATAATGTGGATTTACAGTCAAACTGACAGAGCCACGCTGTTATTACACGCGTTACAAGAATATACGCGAATATTTTATTTGAGGGATTCGTGTGATTTACCGCGAGTCAGTTCAAAAGGGGAAGTGGGTTTCTTTCAATTTAAATTGTCGTTTACCTGGTATGAATTTTATAAAATGATGATATGTGTCTTTGTTATAAGAGTAGATTTAGTATTTTTGCGGTAAACCTGTGACGAGACACAGTCATTATAACATTTTCTATTAAGCTCTTGTTTTTTGCTTAAATAAAGATATTAAAATTGATTATGATTTTAAATCTCTTTTTTCTTTACTCTCTAATTGTTGAATCTGATATTGTCTATAGTAATTCCGTTGAATGTTATATCTATCCAAAATGGTATGCTATAAAAAGTGAGATTTATGTAATTGTCTTTTTCTAATACATTCGTTATGTCATAAACAATGTAAAATAAGTAGTAGTAGTCTTTATAGTTTGCATTTGTTTTAAAAACAAATATTTTTCTGCTCTCGGCTTCTAGTAGAAGTTCATTCAAACAATTCCTGTAACGGGCATCAGAAGTATTTCCGAAAGTTTTCTTAAACTAAAAAGAGTTTGCAATAACTCATACTATACCTACTGATTTTATATATATTAAGCAGTACGATTCAATCTCAACATAAAGATTGGTTACTTTAAATTTCAATGCGTCATTTTGTCTTAGATATTTCACAAATTCTTGTGCTTTAGCATGTTTCAGAATCGACACACTGCCATGATTATTTGAAGTAGCAATACCCTAGAATTTAATTTATTACTGATTGAGTATAATTTATTAGATATTTGGCACTCGTAGAAATTAAAATTCTATAATTTATATTAATGAAAGTGATTGATTTCAAGACACTCGTGGGTGGTATAGAAACCTAATAAAGAATTCAATGAACTAATAAATTATATAATATCGATGCCCTCGGACGTACCAGACGTCTGTTTACATAAACGCTATTTCCTCCAACAGTATTATTACTAGTCTGGTTAAGTGAAGCAATCTAGTCTTTACGGGGCAAGCAATAAGATTTCATATTTGAAAGCATAATGGTTTGCTTGTATGTATTTGAAGTCATAACAGCGTATGTAAGCTAGAGTTTCGTACATAGGTAGAACAATAGGTAGGCTTTCCACACAATGGACAATGCCTATGTCCCGATACGATAATACACTCATCTAATAACTGCGTATGTGTCGGAATGCCTCAGTTGTGTAATGCAACACAATTTTTATATCCTTTCTCAGTAAAGTTAAGAATAAATAAAAAACCTGTCCATCAAACTAATAACAGGTGCGCTAATATTTCTTCTATACTTTTATACTTTAATTTTACAAATCAGTGAAAAGACTTTGAAAGAAATTATTAACTTCCCCAGAATTAGATGGCTAAATTTAATTTACCCAAAACTAGGCTTCTTGAGTTTCTTCTAGCACAGGCTTACTATTCTAGTAATATTTATAAAAAATATTGCTTCTTTTTCTCTAGTTTTTTAAATCTTTGGAATTGCTCTCAGCAGTCAGCCGTTTTGCCCACATTTGTTATAAGCCATTTTGTATACTATTCTTATTATTTAATAAGTAAATAATAGTGTCCATCTCAATCTCAAAAGCATTATTTTCGTGGTAAAATATTAATGCTAGTAACACCGCTTATTATCAATTTTTATATAAATTTGTTTATCTATGACTTGCAAATTACAGTGTAATGTGATTTCCAATACAATAAAAATGTCCAATACATAATTACGTTTATTTTATTATAAGATCAAGGACATAAGCAGCCATGATTAATACGGAAGACACACCTATAGAAAAATTTATTTTACATCAGATCAGTAAGTGCTACAAGTATGTACGTATAACAATTTCGTAGAGAATGTTTGGTGGCCTAACACGAAATGTTCGGCAATCATAAACTATTTTTTACACCATTTGGTACCGACTCGCGCAAATTACCTCACAGATGTCCGAAACTAAAGCTCGTATTATCAAAGGCGTGGTTCTGGTAGATAAGTAGATTTGTGACAGCGCGGTAACTAGTGACATAAATTTGTGCGTAAACAACGTTACAGCGGCTAAGCTTCCTGGCAAACAGGGGCGGCCAAATGATACCGCGTGCATTGGAGGGTCAAAGTTGATAGAATATATGTTTCTTTAGATTTTTTTTTATGATCATATTATGATTTCATTTGAAATTCTATGTTTGTAACAGTCAAAGTAACTAGGCTGTCCAAAAGATGGTTAAAGTGTTAGCTGATGATGTATTTTTTTATAATATTAACAATGCGTCATATTAACACGTTATTTAATCTCGTTAAGTCCTCGTTTTACGTTTCAATCCTCACCGATATACTATGGACGAAGCTTAATTGAGCGAAGCTCTCTCTTAGGCAACTCACAAATTTCGCTTGTATTTCGCTGATCACAGCCAAACCGCTGAGACTGCATTGATGAAATTTGGCGCCAGAACTCACAAACGAAGGTAAGGTAGGTAATGCTTCGCTCAGTATTTGCAAACAGAAGCATGCATTGCAGACCTAGTATAAGTATATCGTTTAGCCAAATGCTCGTGGGTCGAGTCCGTAGTATATTGGTGAGGAGGCAATCTGGTCCGTTTAGTACAAAACTGACAACCTATTATTACATTGTTTTTTTTTTATATTTTTGAATTTTAAAAGTTTTGAATCCAGTCCAAGTTAGATTTTCAGACGATTAAAATAATGCTTTTTAAATTCGAATTTGATAATAATACTCAAGTCGAATTACAAAAAGGTAAGATAGAAATCTCACTATCAAAGTGACATTACAGATGTTTGAAATAATTTTGCCGGCAAAAATAAAGGACGCCGAAATATATTATATAATTTAATAAAATAAATTTTGGACCACTCACAACAATTATTTCGTTCGAAATTAGCATTGTGAAAAGAAATTGTACTATGGATGCAATGTATAGAATACATAAGTAAGTTTGTATACGGCCATGACTCGGAAAGAAATGCTTATGTTCATCATACGAGTATAGGTATGCCCCTACCAGTATTCGAACCCGGCGCAGAGAGAGGACCGACACCGGTGTACCAAGCGGCCGTTAAGACTAACCGTATACGGTCGACGACCGTTTGGTGCAACAGACCAACACATCCTGCCTTGCTCACCGGTGGTCCTGGAGGTCTACTCCGAACGTCGATAGCCAAAGTTTCGGCCGATTAATCGGACCGATTCCTACTCTGAAATACATTCGTTACGAAGATCATCCCGACCGAACTTCAAATGACGTTTCTAGTATGGGAGGTTACTCTGAACGCATGAAACACGACCGAAGTTTTGAGTTTGACATAATATTTCTCGTGATAACATATTTTGACACTATTCTCAAAAGAAATCTTACAGAACAAAAGGTACCTTTTGTTCATCGGAAGTATTATGGGAAGTGAATTAAACTTATAATAAGATATGAATACAACATTAAACAGTGAATTTGTTTATGAATAACCAATAGTAATATATCTTACTTTATTGAAATTTAATTTAATTGCTGGGAAATGGCAGTAAGACTGTATTTTTGAAGAAAAATGATTGGAGTGCAGGGGCCACCGTAGTCACATTCAACTACGGTGGCCCCTGCACTAAGAGAAATTCAACCTCTATACAATTTCTGATATTGAACTTGTAGGTAACTACAGACTTATTTATTTATTAATTTTCTGGGAGTACTTTAAGGATGGATCATGCTATAGGTACCATGCTTAGTGGCATTGGAATTTAATTGCACTACAATGAAAGAAAATTTTAATATTACAAATTTAATACAATCAGTCTTATTTCACAAATACTCTTAATATCTCATTAATAACAAGGCTTCACTAATGTTTGAAATAAATGTATACAAGTAACAACTCCTATGATTCTGATGAATACAAGCATGAAACAATGCATTCTTTATTTTCAAAAGAATGAATTACTTAGCAATCAAGTCATAACATTTGCTAAGTTGAAATATATTTATGAAATTTTATATTTATTATGGATTATTAACTTCATAATTGAGATGCAAAATACACAAAAACCATTGATTACTCTCTTAAAAAAATTCAGAACTTTACAAATAACAACAAAACCAATATGTTATTAGTTTCAAATTGTACTAAAAAGTAAACACAATACATGTAATTTCATTAGATTTGTAAGGATGAATAATAAAATATATTGAACCAAATACAAAAAACATAAATGGAAAAAATATATTTAAAGGAATGACAGAAAAGTTATTCTATTAGTGCTGCCTAAACAGTGTTATTAAGTTGTGTGAGGGCAGCTCTTATGCCGGGAAAACTCTTCACTCCACCTCTTCTTTAATGCCACACATTCCTCTTCAAGATGAAAAATCTTCTTCTTACTGAGTCATCAGTTCTTCTTTCTTTTCTTGTATTTGTAGCTATAAACATTAAATTAATTTAACCATTATTACACATATATTTAAAACTTTACCATAATTGCATTTTAAAAATAAGAATAAATTAAAATAAGAATCAAAGAAAAGGGTTCCTTTCAATTCTATTTAGCCTTTTAATTAATCTAATTCTGACAATAATAAAAATGGATCTGAGTATAGCAAGCTGATTTTGATTATTTTCACTTATTACCAATATTTGTCTGTTAAAATCTTGTTTGTGATGTATTTAGTGTATTTACAAGCTTGTACTTACATCTGTGAGAAGCCGTGAGGCGTCCATTTGAAGACGTTTGCACTGACATGCTTCTAGTTCTAGTGGGTTCCAGTGTTTCTGTAAAATTTAATTTAGCAAATTATATAATAGTTTACCATATTTGTTTATTGGTTTAAACCACAATAAAGTTTTGAAAGAATTGTTATTGTTTTGAAACTTATCCGTTGCCACTGTTGCAGTCTTTGTGCAATCGCCCAACGAACGTATTGAAGGTTGTACATATTTCGCCCCAAAGGCTCAAGATGCTCCTCTAAGAAATTAGGCAGCGATTTCATTTTCTCTGAAGTTGGGGCGACATTTCTCCAGTTACTCTACACAAACTTTAACAAACCGAAGAAACTTCCCAGGTGCGATCGCTTCTTCTAAGCCTGTATAGCCTTCCCAGGCTAAGGCACCTACTTCAGGTGGTGTTTAGTCAGCATGAGTCTGACATAACCTCTCGGCCGGCCGATGTATCCATGTAGGATTCACCACCTCCCTCCCTCGCGTCCGGAGGGGAAAAAAAAACCGAAGAAATCATGTTTACGAACAAAAAATGGAATCTGTCAACACTTGAATAGCCGTCGAACAGGGAACAAGTTTGAAATCGGCCACTTAAATTTAACAAACGCAGATGTAGAGCATTTGTAAAAAAAAATCTAACCTAATAAACTTCTTTTTTTTTTTTTTCTCTTTATTAATTTGGGGCTTTTATCCACATGGATACGTCAGCCCCATCGTATCTTCTAACTTACATGTCAGATGTCTTAGACAGCGGATACAAAAGTATTATATAGACGAAAAGGAATCACTGTTCGATCAGTTTCACTAGAGCACATAATTTTTTAGCAACATCAGATTTCGGTTCTGCCAAGATATTTTGTACCAAACCTACATTTCTAATATTTAGATGAAACTCCTCAAACAGTGACTCCCTTTCGGCCCTGTTCTTGACACAGTCCATTAGCATATGTTGTACATCTTCTATTTTGTCACAAGTGGTGCAATTAGGTGAATTAGTCTTTTTCATTAAGAATGCAAACTTTGCCGATGGATAGTGTCCTGAACGAAGGCGTAGTGCAATTTTGATATAGTTTCTATTGAGCTTACTATCGTCAAACCAAGGGACGCGAGAAGGTTCTCCTTGTATAGACTTATACCATATCCCTTTGTCACTAGAAACTGTATCAAAATGCTGTTTCCACATTTTAAAACATATGTTTTTATATTTAGGTACATATTCCGAATAGTCCGGCAAGTATTCGAACACATTCCCAACACTTGCTGCCTGTCTCGACACAAGGTCCGCTTTCTCGTTTCCTACAATGCCAATATGAGCCGGAACCCATTGCAACATCAGTTCAACATTTGTGTTGTTTAATGTATGAATAACTTTAAGAATATCATAGGCTATCGTTACACCTCTGAGACCAGAGGCGCAGCGAGCCAAATGCTGTAAAGCACTTTTGCTATCTGAAAGGATAACAATTTTATTAATTTTTTTCTTGACTGCATACATTAAGGCTTTAAATATTGCAATGAGTTCCAGCGTCATAACGGATACCTGAGCCAAAATTTTAAAGCGAGCTTTTATATTCATTTTTGCATCAAAAAAACCAGCACCCATACCCTGAGGACTTTTTGAGCCATCAGTAAAAATCATATGCCAACCTTCATATGCTTTATAAATTTCTCTAATGGCTTCGTTTTTCAATAAATTAGGTTCGTATGAACTCTTGGATTCAGGAATACTGCTCAGACTGCATTTCACATTATTATAAAGTTTTATACCGGTAACCCACACGTCCAAGTCAAACATATTAAGCACTTCAGTGGAAGCATAATCAAAGTGACAAACTTCGCTATACACTTTTGCAAGTAGAGGTTTTTTTTTATTTTGCCAGTAATTATTTTGGTCACAGAGGATACTTAGTTCGGATATATTTGCAACTGTTACATTGTTAGTACACGAGAAGCATTTTAGTATATACTTGTAAGCCAAATATAGTCTGCGTATAAATAATGGTGGTATACATAATTCACTTTGCATAACGTGAATAGGAGTGCTTTTTATGAACCCTCCTATTACTCTTAGAGCCTGATTTTGAAGTTTGTCAAGTTTAGAGACATGGCATTTGGCACTGCAGTCATATAAAAATGAGCCATAGTCTACTCTGCTCCTAATAAGTGCAATGTATAATCGACGAATATGTTTGGTATGCATTCCCCAAGAACTTCCTGCTAACATTTTCAATATATTTAAAAATTTTGAACACTTAACCATAACTTCATTTATATGTTTTCTCCACATAAGGCTCCTGTCTAACCATATACCTAAGTATTTCACACATTCCATCGAAGCCAATTGTTGCTCATAGATTTTTACAGTTGGCATAATTCTTCGTCGTCCTCTGCTAAATAAACAAAAGTTCGTTTTATTAACTGACAAAGTTAGCCCAAGTTCATCTAATAATTCTATAATATTGTCCAATGCACTCTGAACGTATCGTTCACATTTTTTAATATCTTTGTTACTTACAAACACGACAAAGTCGTCTGCATACTGCGCTACGAGAACGTTTTGCAATCCATGACAAATTTTATAAGTAATAATATTAAAAATTAGAGGTGAAAGTGGGTCCCCTTGGGCTAAGCCCTTATTCGTACATCTTGTTATAACGTTTTCCTCATGATTTCCCTTTATTCGTAAATGTCTTTCACTGAGAAAAGCCCACAAATATGTACAGAGTTTAGAGCCAACATTAAGACCATCAAGCATGCTTACTGCTACATCGACAGATACATTGTTATAGGCATTTTCAATGTCCAAGAAACAAGCTAATGTAGGAATATTTTTTGTGAAGCCCAGCTGAATATGAGTTACCAATCGTGTAAGTGCGTCTAAACAGGATTGAGCTTTTCTGAACCCAACTGCGAATGGCGATAGGATTCTATTTTTTTCGATATACCATTCCAAACGTTTGGATATCATCGAATGAAGAATTTTACATAGACAAGAAAGTAAAGAGATGGGTCTTAGTTTTAATTGGGAATTGATATCATTAGATGTATAACTAGCCTTAGGAATAGGGACAATGTTGACATTTCTCCATTGGTACGGTATCCTTCCCTGAGTGTATATTTTATTATACAAATTTAATAAGAAAAGCTTAATCCTGTCAGGCATGTGATAAATCATTGAGTAGGAAATATTATCGTCTCCTGGTGCCGAATCTTTTTTTTTTAGACAGCTATTAAGTTCCTGGATTGTGAAGTCAGATTCTAACAGATAATTTTTCGATTTGAAATTCGGTGGAACATTTAATACGTAATCGGGGGCTAAAGCTTGTAGAAGCTCCTTGTGTTTTTCGACTGGTGCAGAGGTCTTATTTTGTTTGTATCCTTTCATCCATTTAACGCTATTCCACATCTCGGAAGCCGATGTAGATTCGTTAATAGAATTACAAAATTTATGCCAGCCGGCTGACTTAGCATTACGAATTAACTTTTGTGCAATTTCAGTTTTTACCTTAAGACTAGTTAAATTGTCCGGTGTTGGGTTCCGTCGAAAAGACGACAGTGCTAATCTACGTTCCGCAACGGCCTTAGATAAGTCGGGATTCCAATAGTTTTTAGGTTTAAATTTATTGTTAGGATCTTTAGAATACTTCAGATAAGGGATATGTTTGTCAATGGCAAAGTGAATTTGTTTTAGAAAATGATCATACATATTTTGTATATTATCAGAGTTATAATTTATGAAATCGAAGGTATCAGCCAGAGTTTTTTGATATTCCACCCAGTCGACATTTTTTAAGTTGCGTTTTTTAACTGTATTGTGCGTGTCTCCTATATTCATTGACATTTTTATTATTAAGTGATCGCTTCCTAAGTTTTCATTTAACACTTTCCAATGAAGTTTTATTGCAATATCTGCCGATGCAAAGGATATATCTGGGGAAGTTTGTTGCAAGATACCATTTACCAACTTTACTCGTGTATGATCACCATTATTTAAAGAAATAAAACCATTTTCCACTGACGAGTCCATGATTTGTGTACCTCGAGTATCTGACTTCACAGACCAGTTTGTGTGATGCCCGTTAAAATCCCCCGCAACCAAAGTCTTTCTCTTGAACATTGAAAAGATTTCATCCCAGTCAGAAATATTGGTATGAACTGATGATGGACAGTATATGGCAATGATATTCTCAAGTTCTTTACAATTAGCCATCCTGATACAAACTACTTCTATACCGGTATTACTTACACTAATTGGATGAATATGTGACTGAATGGATTTGTGTATGATTATAGCTACACCGCCATAACCATCCCATCTATCTCTTCTATATACATTATAACCACTTATGGTCACATCTGATTCACTATCAAGCCATGATTCACTTAAAATAGCAATATGTATATTTTCACGTGCTAGAAGATCTGAAAAACTAGTCAGTTTTGGGCGCAAACTTTGTGAATTCCACTGGAATAAGTAGATATTCGTTTTGTCTTTATGAAGCCTATCCATTAAAAAGATTACTAAACTTTTCTAAAACATCTCCTCCAAATATAACACTGAGGATAAACGACTTAATCTCTTTATAAATTATTTTTAAGATATTTATACTTTTCACCTCGAAACTAGTTTCTGCCATGACAACTTTCTTAATTTCCAGTAAAAACTTCTTAAACTCAAACTTTTGTAACAGGTGTTCATTTCGTTTTCTTGGCGACTCTTCGCTCTGAATTTCGTCACTATCTTGATTTTTTTCATATTCCATAGGTTGTTCAAAATAATGATGTTCTTGTGTTTTCTTGGTTTTCTTTGTATTTTTATCTTTTAGTTTTTGTGTCTTAGTTTCTATTAAACTTTCTTGTAGACTCTCATTAACTTCTTCAATATCTTTAACATTTAGCCCCTTACTTAATACGCTGCTGTACAATTTGCCATTTTTATTTGAATTGGAAGGTAAAGAAAAAGGATTTTGAGTTGAGTTCACTAGATGCGCACCATTTCTATTCGATTTTTCTTCATTAAGTAGCTGTAGGGCCTTCCTGTAGGGAACCTGTCTTTCGCTCATAAGGTATCGTATCTGTTTCTCTTTTAAAAAAAAGGGGCATTGCTTGTCTAGTGAAATGTGAGGTCCTCTGCAGTTAATACATTTAACCAATTTTGAATCACAAATCTTGTGTTCGCCTCCGCATCTTGGACATAACATCTTTTTAATTGGGCAAAACTTTAAGGTATGACCAAAATGCCAGCATCCTGAACATTGAGTGACAGGAAAGATGAAAGGCTCCACATTAAAACAACATTCATATGCATATACATTATGCGGGAGGAGATTGCCTTTGAAGCATATTCTAATAGACTCACTGTCGACCCATTTGCCATTTTCATCTAGCCGCTTAAGCCGTCTTATAGATATAATCTCAGTACTAGATTGAAATATTTTTACTAAATTTTCTTCACTTAAGTCAAGGTCAACTCCTTTAACAACTCCAAATGACATGGATAATTCGTTTATCATTTGACATCTAAAACCGAGTTCTTTGAATTTATCGGATTCAATCAACTTCATAGCCTCCTCTCGGTTTTTAAATTGCACAAATACCCTGTTTGGTCCTTTATATTTTATTCTATTAATATCTTTAACATTTTCTGACTGAAGCAGTTTAGCCATTGCGATTGGTTTAGGTAAGCTTTCAAGTGAAGTAACGCAGATCTCATAGAACATAGTATTGTCACTAGATACGTTTTCCTTAGATGGTGGATCGATATTATTTTCGAGGGTAGTTGAAGAACTTCTTAATAATCTTTTAGGTTTTCTTCTATTTACGGTTATGAACCCTTCCTCGTCCATATTATCATCATCCCTTTGTTTCCTTTTCTCCGCAGTCTTTTCGAAATCTTTATTTAATAACACATTTGAGCCGGTGTTTTGAATTATATCAGAAAGTTCTCGTTCACATTTTTCTATAATATCAGTATCACTAATTTCTTCCTCACTTTTGTTCTCGTCCTCATCCATGATTACAAACAACTTCGCACACTATGTGGGTAGAAGTTAAAAACTAAAACCACTCGTTACGATAAGCCAGCACCCGTCCGTTCGGAACGGCCGCTCGCGCCGCACTGAACCTAATAAACTTCTTGATTTACGATTTGTTTACAAACTATGATATAATAACTCAATATAGACAAAGACAATAGTATACAGCCATGCATAATATAGTTTTCTTTACAAAATATTAAGGAAATAACCTTTTCTTTGCCATTTGCACCGTCTTAGGTCATTTTAGAGCTACATTTAAATATTTTACATAACACAAAAGCGTAAATCTTTTAAAATATTAACAAGAGATAACGTGCGTACTCAGTACTAAAAGCGCTCTGCTCTATCTTTTCGTCAATTGTAGGGAAAGTCAAACGCTCTTGGATTGTAGGACACAATGCCGAAGAATAATATATGTTATATCCCCGCCAAGACTAGTCCAAAATAATACTAGGCCGTTTCAACGTCCGTTACAGACTTAAATGCATTTTAAAATGGCGTCCTCCTGCTTTTGGCGTCCCATATACGGACGTCAGATCGATTTACATGACCAAACCACCCATCTCGGTCAAATGTTCCATGAGAATTAAATAATAAAAAATGAAATCAGCTTTCATTTCTTAACTACTGTTTAAGAATTTGTATTTTCATTAGTTCTGGGTGATTCCGTTTGAATCGAGTGGCGCTGTTGTTGCCTGGTAAACTTTTAATAGAAATAAAAAAAATAAAATCTGCAATTAATAGCTAATTATTTTTCATAATATCCCTTTCATCCGCACATCAGGCACATAATGCAACACTCTCTTACTATTTTCCCCTTGAGATAATAATAATCATTTATTTACATCAAACATGGTATAAAAATGGTGGTACATTAATTGAATTAACAAAAGTGAACATGATTCACTATTTAAAATAGCATGCAAATTATTTATTAAGTAGATATAACTTAAGAAAGCAACGGATTCTATACATATGAGGTTTCAAAAACTGAATTATGAAAATAAATTATGATTCAATATCTTATTAAGTGTTTCTAATCAACACGTAAAAGTATTACATTCCATGTTGTAGGTAGTAGTACCTAGAACATGCAGAGATGGCGCTGACGTTTGCTTAAGAATCACCTTGGAAAATTTTGACGGGTTTCTCAAGGTTTCGGTAGCTCAATTGGAAGAACAATAGCGAGTGGATATGTCGTCAAATCCCATATGACACAAGAGACGAGTTGATTTTTTCTTGTAATAAGTTCTTATGAAAATTTAACATCAAAATTCATGTTAACTGGTTCCTTTTTTCAGAATTAATACTAGAACCATTTGAGAGGATATTGCGAATTTCGCCGCATGAATTCGAGTCACCTCGAGTCGCCTTATTTACTTACTGTAGCAGTTGATATGGTTTAATCTGCATTATTTCTCCAAAGAGTTCAGAGAGAGAGGGTAGAAAATGGAGTAATAAATTGGCAATAGTAAACCATATTTCTGTTGCGTCTTGTACATATACAAGATCAAAAACCATAGTTTTACTCTATGTATGATCGTTTAGCACATTTTTACAAGTACCTACATAAAAATGACTCAAAAGTCTTTCCAAAAAAAATATCATCTTACAATGTGAAATTTAAACCAGTTGATAAGTTCTACGACCTCAGGGAAGGCGGATGACCCAACGCGTGCGCATGGCCCGGTGCGTAGTTTGCACAATGCAGCGGAAGACGCCTCGCCGCCCCGCCAGATGGAGTTGTCCGCCATCTTGATTGTAGTCCTTTATAACGAACACCATTTTATTGACCTCCTTTAAAAGGTCACATTTCGTCGTTTGCTGTTTGCGGTAAAGACTCAATGTTAAAATTTTAAGTTTTACAGAAAAGCTTTATTTTTCGAAGTAGTGTAATTTATATTCAAAGCTCACTCCTAGAGACAGTCGGAAAAAAAATTGTTTGCATCTACAGAAAAACTTAAACTTACGATAGTTAACTGTATGGTAGACGAACGAGTCGCTTGATGACTTATACGGACAGTTGAAGTTTCGTAATATGGATATAATAAATGTTGCTGTGTGACCGTCTAAAGATATGAAATATATCAGTAACTATGCTGAAATCATAAGTGATATGTAAAACTAATAGTCATCATGATTCGTACACTATGTATACAGATCGTAAATTGCTGTAATGTAATCCTTGTCTGTCATTATCTGTAAGTAATCGGTACTTATTATTGTCTTAAGTTAGCGTCAAATTTGTAATTTATCACTATCATACTCAATCTGTAGAATGTTGTTTTTAAAGTATTATGACGATATATTTATGTCGTTGAGTGGCTATCAGGACAATTCTTTTTATTCCTTCTTTTCAGGAGTTGAATTCTGGACTGCATCAGAAAAGAGAACTTTTTTTGGAGTTTACACCTTAAGAATTGATTTTCACTTAAGTATGAAATAATATATGAAGAGTAAAATTAAGCGATCAATTGACAGCGTTACGTTTTTTGTGCGCAACCAAGCGTGTGCACCTTACACTATTTTTCTTTATAGTCTTGGGTCTTTGTTTCTGATTTTAGTCTTTTGTTTTAAAGGAAGACCAACAGAGTTAAATACATCCGTTCATTTATAGTATCATAGAATTAATAATCAATTACAAATCTATAATCTAAGAACACAAATTTGTTGTTTGTGTGTTTGTCTGTCCGCTCTTTTCCCCGCTCTTTTTCCATTGTATCAATTAACGTTACCAAAACAACGCGTTACCTTAGCAACGCGTTACCGGGACAGCTAGTCTATAATCTAAGTCACAAATTTGTTGTTTGTCTGTCCGCTCTTTTTCCCGCTCTTTTTCCATTGTATACGCGTTACCATATTAACGCATTACCGGGTCAGCTAGTGAATACACAAAATTACAGTTTATAAAAGATTGATTCGAAACTCGTGTTGAAAATATGTTAATTGTAACATGTTTTGAATCCAGCAATCAGTTTGTGTACTGATACACAAACGTGAGTAAAACTAGTGAGTTTATAGAGAGTGGTATCGGTATAGATTGTTAAAAAATGCAACGGATAGTAGACCCAAAGGATATGTAATCACTAAAGTTTGTTAGATCGATACGTCTGACCGTAACACTACCCGCAAAAAACTTCAGTTAGTCCGTGATAAATGGCGAAGAATTATCGGAACTTTAAAAATAATGAAAAATCATGGTAACATCTTTTTCTAATTTTGGTATACTTTTGTAGGTCACCAAATTAAGCGATTTAATTAGGTTAAGCGATTAAGCGCTTACTTATTTACAATAATAATAAAGAAATCAAACGAATCTCGATTATTATAAGGCATATCGTATGTACGGACAAGATATGTACGTAAGCATAAACACTAAAGGGATCCTTGAGATTCTGCTTATATTACCTATTTGCGATTTCGTTTAATAACTGAAGTATTTGTACTTACTCATTAAAATGTAATATATAAACTTTGATAGAGCAAATACATTAAATATTATGAGAGAAAAATCAGTAAAAATCGATTGCCTTAAAAGTTATTGGCTACGAAGTTGTAATTATTAAGTTGAGAAATAATATTATAATAAATAGTATTTATTCCTAAAAAGAATAAATCATTATTATATAATCTTTTGCAGTTACTGTAGGAAATGTTCTCGGGCTGTTTTAAGGGTGTCAAACATTTTTAAGTATAAGTTAATATTTGTAAGTAAATCAAAAAAAAGGAAGATATCCCGTTGACCTCAATCATAAACTTTCGCAAGAAGCATAAGATGGTGTAGTACAGGGCTAAGTACCTAAGTGTAGTTAGGTAAGTACCTATAATGCTTATTTTCTTTTACAATAACTTAACTTTTGACTAACTTTGTAGTTAATAATTCGTTATAAAATGGGTGTTTAAAGAAATTTGTAAATGTAATTTAGTAAGTATGTGATCCCAATCATAAAGTTAATTCATTGAAGTGTAGTTATAAACTCGTTTCTAAATAAATTCGCTACTTGTAGGCAGTTTTTAATTTTACTAATCTCCTGACTCTACACTAGTACTTACAGTCAACTCAAAAGTTAAGTTACAAAATAGTGAATGAAAATGTTATAAGAAACCCAAAGTTACCGTTAACAAAAACATGCCAATATGCCACGTAAAAAATCTAAACACATCTTTTGAGCATAGGTCATAATTAAATTCGTTGTGGTACACTCCATATGCAACCCTCACGCGTCTTAAGGCAAACGGTACAGAACACCTTTTCCACCCACTTATGGCGAATAATACCCCAGGCACGCGACAGGACATGCTCACAAAGGCGATGCACTCCAGACCATCATTACAAGGAAACAAGTCAGGCCAGCTGCCTTCCTACTTCCTCTTCATACAAAAGTGTAATACAAGATGTTCGTATTGTATGGATTATTTTAGACTCATTCATTACGACGCAATTTAGCGCGTGTCTATCTGTGTGTGTCAGCGCGTGCCGAGGGTAAGAACTGGTTCCGTCTTAAGATCTTATTAAAATTTGGCCATTTGTAATACTGAATAGATTTACATTGTACAACTGGGTTTCCAATTTTTATACCTTATATACGTTGAAAATAAAACTTAAAAATATTATTTCCCTTACACGGAATCGAATCAAGATTCACAAAATTCTCTTACTAATACTTACTAAGTATTATACTAAGTATTTTGGTTTGCATGAATTTTCTTATAACCATTGTTACGTTATTCATATCTATACATGGACTGCTAGTAACAGCTGACCTAAAAATAGGTAAAGAAAATTGATTTTGAATTAATTTGTTTAATAGGCAGGCAACAAAATTATGTGCCAAAAGAAGTTCTAGATTAGTGTTAAAATTTGATTTAGCAGAGATTACTCGTCAAAGAGACATCACTACATAGTATAAAACAAAGTCGCTTTCTCTGTCCCTATATGTATGCTTAAATCTTTAAAACTACGCAACGGATTTTGATGCGGTTTTTTTAATAGATAGAGTAATTCAAGAGGAAGGTTTATATATATAATACATGCATAATATAGTAGAGCATTGCATCCGTGCGAAGTCGGGGCGGGTCGCTAGTAAATTATAAAACTAGATGAATTACATAGCTTGCATAAATTAAAAAACACATATGGTTTAACTAGATACTATTTAGACAAAAAAAATTAAAATATTAACAATTGTAAGTAGTTTTTTTAGAAAAGATAGACACGGCACGCATCGCGTCGTGGACTAGTAAACTCCTCCCACCCGCACCCTAGACCTATGTCCAGTAGTGGGGCGTTAGGCTACAATGATGATGATGAACCTTATTTTATGACTCAATGTTATCTAAAATCTGTTCATTCTAATTTGTCCCATTTGGTAAACAATCTTGGCAGAACTTTTTAACAAAATCACCCATTTAAAAATAAAATAATAAAAAAGTCAATAATGTATTACAATAAAACGTTATTATAGACTGGAACCCATTGAAACAAGTTATCAGTTGATTTTTAATGCTGCATTTTCAATAAAAAGGAGTGCCAAGATTGTTTACCAAATAGGACATAACTTGAATGAACAGAGTGTATGCCTAATTCATTAAAGTCGGGCGCTTGCCACTATCTCGTCTGATGGTAAGCTACGATGCTATCTAGGATGTAACGTGCTTGCCTAAAATTGTATTAGATAGTTGTATGAAATTGGTGATTATAAATTGGTAATTCTATAACTAGGAAGTTTATCTTTGTATAAACAGGTTTTGCCTGTATATGCAGTCTTTAAATCCCTTTAATTTTTTTTCGTCCATAAGGTGGATTCGTAACCCTGTGGTGGGGGCAAGAAGAGGCTGTATAAGTGGCTAATAATTACGTCGTTTTTAGTTTTGTTCTGTTTATTTCTGATCACTGGTGGTTAAAAACTAACTAGAGCTTAACAATGCATGAACAGGTACGCACTACAATAATCACCGCACAAACATAATTTCGACTAAGATTCAAACCTAAGACACAGCTCCTTGCTTTTTGTTTTGCTTATTTGTTAGTATGTTAGACGTATTCGTATACACGTTCGTTTGTGTGCATCTTAGGGTCTTTTTCAGGAAAAATCCACTGATAGTTACGCGGGACTAGGATAATTAAGTAATCTAAATCTACCTCTAAAAAGAATCGACGACTTACGGTCCCATGTCCAGAAATGGAACCAATATTCTTTAAAATGATTTTGATAATAAAATGTTATGATGTAACTTTTTCGTATTTTTAATAACCTCTTTAAACTACACTCTGTTAGTGTTTTGATAGTATTATAATTGACGATATTACATAAGTTGATTACTTAATTCATGTGATTAAAGATAATGAACATTTTCTATATGATTATTTTTCAGTTGTGACTTAATATGGAAAGTGGGCACATCGTAAAGCAACAGTCGTTAGGCAAAGCATACTTGATTACTTATTTTAAGTGTTTAATATGGTAAATGGAAGTTTGAGAAGAATTTATTTATAATGCTAAAGATAAACATTAGAATGTATCTCTATGGTATGTATGTTTTATTTATATTGTTCTTGAAAATTCACAATGTGTAAATCGCGGAGCTATAAATTTCGATAACAAACGTCAAGCTATTATTCAGTTTCATAGTATTGTGATATAATTATTTCAATGTGTTAAGGTGCTCACACACCCGCGTTTCAAAATCAAACTGTTGTAAAAAGTTTACTTTTGTAGCAAGATATTTCATAATGTTTTGAAGGAGAATGATGACTTATAGATTTTATCAGTTCACAATTATATTAAGGCACTGTTCCAAATACAAAAAGTTTAAAAATATTTTCTTTTGCTTTTTCTAAAATATTCCCATTTATCCTATTATTTCTTTCTATAATTTTAAAATGCAATATCCACTAAAACATATATTATAATTGTGGTTGCATATTTTTTGATATTCAGTTATACTTAAACAAAACAGCTGTTGCTTACTACTGTGGTACTTTTGTACATGCTGTATTTAAAAACGTTGCGGAACATTTCTAATTAATGATGTTTTCAATAATATCTACACTAATAATTGTCTATAATATTCATTTGTTATCTTATAAGCACGGTATGTAAGTGGAAAAGTTAAGAAATATTATGTTTAATGATGAAATGTATCTATTATCTATTTGTATTTATTATAATTATTAAATAACATCAACTCTTTTTGTGTATTATAAAACAATACAAAGTAATATTGGGTTTAAGCACGTCAAAACATTGGTCCGTTTGCATCTGCAGTTGTCAAAAATAATTATCACTGAGCCCATGTGGTAGGCTGTGGCCTGTATTTTCTTACGATATTTTCCACAGGGAATGTCTGTGCTCTCACAGTGAGAACATAAATATGGTGATGATGAATAAAATCATGATTAAATCGCGAATAAAGAATCAGAAATGTTAATCTACTAAACACGTCACATTTTTCTTGCCTGGCGAGAGAATTAATGATATCGTAACACTTTCATAAGAGTCAACCAATTTCCAATTTGCAAATCCTAGACATATCAGTACATCTACATCTGATAACTTTTGATACGATATTGATTAATGCTTTGTTTTGATTCTTGTAAGCTAAAGAATAAGTATTAATATATTTTGAAATTATTGTCAAAATATGACGTTGGATCTTCGGGATAAACCTTAATTAGTAGTAACATCACTAAGAGACCAGTAGAAATGTCAGAATTCTCGGAATCAAGTTGTTTACTTAATTGACGCGACTATTTTAAAGACATTATTTTTATATAGCAATAAAGAACGTGCGCCTGTGGAATTAGCGGTGCGCCCTACAATACGCCACTCCGTCATTGACTTTAATACTAAGTATTAAAGATAGTACTAGCTGATCATGACGCTTTCTTCATCTTTTACAATGCGCACGGCCAAGGAGTGAAAGCATAAAACCTAGGTCTGTTTTCCCGAGCGCATAAAACCCTAAGTAAGACTATTAAAGTTTGGGTGTACAGGCTGCTTCTGGCCAAACTCGTTCTTATAAGGGTCATCAAGAACAAGCCCATCTTATAAGAAATAAAAGCTATGGTGGTAAAAGTGACGATTATGAAATTTTTGTATCAGTTGTAAAAAATTGTTGCGTTTAGGAACATGCTGCGCTTGACAGTAAAGTGTTTCAGAAAGAATAAATTTTATTTATTGTTGCAGGAAAAGAAGAAGATGGCGAGCCCTCAGCAAATAATGATGAAAATGCAGGTAAGTTATTGATTTAACCGAAGTAATCTATACTAATATTATAAAGAAGTAAAGTTTGTGTGTTTGTATATTTGTTAAATTGTAAGGGGTAATCTCGGGATCTACTGAACCGATTTTAAAAATTCTTTCACCAATAGAAAGGCACATTATTGCTGAGTGTCATAGGCTATATTGAATGCTAGAAAAAATTTAAATAATTTTGTCCACCAGTGCGAAGCCGGGACGGGCCGCTAGTATTATATAAAGGAAAAGTTTGTTAATTCAAAGAAGAAATTATCAACATTTAACTGATATGGGATTTATTCCTGTAACCTGCTGGTAATGATTTCTGTCCTGTCGGCATTTCTCGAGATTCCCAAGGAAATCTAATATAAGCGAAGTTGTTGGTAACTGTCAGTTATACCATAGCGATCATTTATTTGCCAAAAATATCGTAGTAAGGGACTGGTGATGAGCATAAAACTAACGTTACTTTAATCTATTGGGCCAAAAACTATAGCAAGCAGATAAGCAAGCAATAAAAATTATAATGGTCAAAGCATTTTAAGTTTAAATAAATATTCACCGAATAAAAAGCGTTTTCGAGCAACCAAGCGCTATCCCAGATAAGTAGGCCGAATCTCAATACCGATTCAATGTAAACGAAATCTATATTTAGTGCAGTGCTTCTACATTCTAAGTTTATAAATCAAAGCAAATCTGTTTAGCTTGCTACATACCTTTTCGATACATTTTTTTCCAATTAAAGTCCATAGAATAAATACGAAAAAGCTATGTCTTTATAATTGTTAAAATTTATTTAATTAGTCAGAGATGAGTTAATTTTCAGATTATTATTTTGAAAGCATTTCGTAATCAATATCAAAGACCCTCGAAGTCCTCTTCATGATGAGTCATAGAGGCGTTAATATCTGATTCTTCTATAGAAATATCGTCAAAAAACAGGATACTTATATGTTTAGTCACAAGAGCGATGTCATTTATTACATAGCGCCAAAATAGCAAATACGAGATGTCACTACATTGAGGCACGCTATGAGTATTTTCTATAAATCTCGACCTCACTGCACTGTGTTTCTATTGCTATGTAAATGGTCAATTAGCTCACACATATATCTGATCTTCTTAAATATGAACCACTTTTACCTGGAGTCTCTCGCACCTTAACATTCGAGTTTTTTAAACAAAATAAGAGACAAGATCAAATACAACAGACATATTGAGAAACGGAACTGTAGTCTTCCTTTTTTCTAGATGAAAATGTTTATATTTTGTCACATCGTATATGACTTATTTTTGTGTAATGCTTTGTCTATCGAATATTTTTATTTATCCGGGAACTTTCTTGTTAGTAAGGAAAGGTTTACAAAAATCGTAAGTATGCCTAATAATAGCTTGCTATAAGATTTTCTAACTTTGGTATTTAAAGAATTACTACCTTCAGTATTATCAAAACTAGTTACTCTCATAATTATAATGATTATAATTATATGTTTTTTTGCTTAGCATGTTTTTTGTCAGTGAAGTATGTTTGTTTCGTTCGACGTCAATTTGTTTATGTTTTTATAAATACCTTGTCCCATTTAATTTTGTATTTCTGTTCATTTTTCTATCCCTGTATTTTGACTATTTGTAATATATTTTTTTTTTCAAATTGTTTTTTCTGTTTTTTTTTTAATTTTTTCTTCTGTTTGTTTTGCAAATCTAAGCGAGTTTCTTGGACGTTTTCCTAATTTTAGGAAAGTAAAGATGATAAAGAAGGCAAAAAGTTGTAAGAACTATCATCGAATGCTCTATTTAGATCACTGTATTTGTATGTATCTGAAAATGTGATACTTTATAAAGAGTGTTTAAAATTTTCTTTATGTTCCCTCCTAAAAGACCTTTTAAGACATAATATTTTACAAAATAGGTTTTGAATTGCTTGATTTTAAATTCCAGTATCTGAACGGTGTAAAGGTTGTATAAGCGAGAGGGATAACGCATCCATATCCTTTACTCACAAACAAAATATCTGTTTGAACATTCTCATAAGAATTGAACAGATAAATAGGTACGGAAATACGTAATATGTACTTTCTTTTTATTTCTTTTTACGAGAGCACAAATAGTTCACAAGTTTTTTGTCTATAAATTTCAACAACTGGTTTTTCAATTATCGATAGGAGCAAATAACTGAGTGCAAGCCGATCTCATTCTGCAGTATATCTTAAGGATAATAATATTAAAAATAAATTAGATAATATAAATATTATGTAAGAATATATCAAGTATAGATAATATCATTATCTATCCAATATCCTGTTTGCAAATCTGCCCACAGTATCGAAAGTCTTAAATCAATTGGATCGGTAATTTGGAACAAAAAATGTAAACTATTTTAATGGAACGAAACTATTCCCAAAGGATGTTTTCCTATGTCAAATGTGGCTTTCATTACTTAATGTTCATTAAAATTATTTAAAGTTGACCTAACATACCGAAAAGAGTATCTATTCGCAACCTGATAAGTTTGACATCAACATGATAAAAATATATATCCATGTATCTAACTGATAACATAATTTACGTTCAATATTATATCAACTTACCACAAAATGTCACTCACTTAAATGACAATGAACTCCTTTTATTTGATTTTAAGATAAATAATTAGGAATGTCGATGCAATGTTGTCTGTACAAACTATAAAAGCTATTAAAGGATAACTATCTCCCTATTGCTATTTGATATTGTTTGATAGATTATAAATGTTTAAAAAAAATTCTTTAATTGGGAGAACGCACTAACGGAAACATACACAGCACTAATCAATAATAATTTAATATTTGCTATAATGCTTTCATGACGTGTAATCGATTAGGATTTCGAGAAAGACGATTACGATTATCAAATACATTTTCATCGTTATCTCACATTTATCTGCGTTACATGATGATAAAACAACGTTTTATTGTTAGTGATGAGCAAGTGTTCAATGGTTAATAGACGTTTGTTTTGGAATTACTCAAAACTTCTTGTGACCTTCTACGCGTTACCCTCCGATTGGGATTTTCGCTGACTTTTGGAGGACTGGTTTAAATCGAATTAATCAGTTACAAGGTAAGTCAACTGAAATTGTTAGCCGTGATTAACATTTCAACAGGCTCTTATCACTTAAAATTAAAAAAAAAATTGTTACTATTTTGTTCACTGTCATATGGTCAATATGTAATCCAAAACAATTATGAACACTGTGAATTAACCCTTTTGGTGCCATACATATTTTACCAATATATGCTAAAAATGCCAGTAAAAAAGTTCATTTTTATAATTTATATGAACAATAGTTATATGAACGATTTTTATATAAAAAAATATGCGGTCGAAGATAGTTGGAATGCAATATAATGAATAAAAATACGAACACGGTAACATGGCCGCCACCTGCGCACGCGCGCGCCAAAAGTGAACTGTCAAAAAGAGCGCTATTGCGACGTTTGCATTTTTCACAATTGGCGAGAACAGCGCGACGACGCTCCTTGGCACTAAAGGCGTTAATATTAAGTATCTAATTTTTTTATAGTTTTAGACAATAAAACGCAGCAGGTTGATCCACATTTTCACATGTTACTTTATGACAGTTAAAGAGAGTTATGTATGCTTATTTAGTTTAATGTATCTTAGCACAAAGTTGATGATTTTAATTAGGCACTGTGTCGAATGGCGTCGACATAAAGTACTTGAGGAGGCGCTTATTATCGGCGCAGGCGTGCCGACCAGCGCATTCCGCCCGCGCTGACCCGCGCAACAGAGCGCGTAACCGCGGAAGCGATTGAATTACGTGTACCTATTCACAGCTCTATAATTAACAGTACTATACGGAGTGTAAAATAACTTTTAACGGAGCGACAACATAATATGCGTAATACGAAAAAGAAACACTTTTTACGGTAAATGAAAATGCGTTTATCTCAACACTTATATGGCTTACGAAGCAGAAGCCTCTCAACATTAACAATGCCTTGAACCATATTCCACTGATTCTGAATAAATAGACAGGCTTTTCATTCGTATTTTGGACATTGAACGAGAAAATGGAGTTTGGCAGAGTGGAGTGAATTGCAGAAGCAAATTTATGAAAAAATAAAGAACAATGGCGAAAAGTTAATATTACATACAACATGAAAAAAGAACGCATTTTCGGTGTGATAAAACAGTTTTGTTCCAATAAGTAGCCACAAACGTGAAAAACTGAATTTATTGATAACATACATAAAACCAAGTAAGATTACGAAAGCTAATTGAAAAGATATTGTACAAAATAATAAGTAAGAAACAATTTTTACAGCAGTGCATGTATTATAGTGCACATCTATATATAGTGACAGTCTATATCTTTTTCGTGGAGTGTCCATGTGATTTTGAACAACGGTTGACACTTTTTAGTCCTCTGCTTACACAATAAATAACAAATTACAAAATTTCAAAAATATAATTATAACAAGAGCAATACCAAAGCAAGCTGCGCCCGGCTTGCTTTGAATCCCTGTTTTTCTGATTGTATATAAACCTTCTCTAGCTTGCGTACAACAACTTACCGAAGTAACCCATCGACTACTTTTCGAGGTTTTTGCGACATTAACTAACGGTAATTGATTCTTGTATATACTATTCATTTCAATTCAAGATAATGTATGTACTTATATGTATATAAGGGAGACGCGTGCAACAGTTTTTTATAAGGACCACCACCAATTAGGAGCAATAGCAAACCCATTGGTTGGAGTGCCATCATTATCAGGTTTATTGCATTAAGATTTATATCTTATCTCTCAGTCATAGAGTTGATATTGCTTTGATTATATCACGAGTTTTTGGAGATAAGTGGAGTGAGCAGTCTTGGAGGGCCTATGGGGTTGGGACATAGTTAAAGCGTTTAGGTCGAGAGCCCTGGAGTGCCTTTAGCCTCTTGTGGGGTTCTATCGTTGGATATTTGTGTGTGAGCTATTTTATCAATTCGAGGGGAGTGACGTTTTGACAACCCTATCAGCAGCGAGGAGGAAAATTATTGTTGTGTAAGGTAATATTACGTTAATTAGGTAGATATATAGATAATAGCGATTGTTATTGTGTTTATCATATTAATGATTATTGAGCGAATGAATCACTTAAATGGAATAAAATCTCGTAAAATAACTTTGTCAATTTTTTTGTAAAAATCCAATGATTGAAATGCGAGTATCTAATAGAAGATTCGAACAAACACAGATCTATATTTAGGTTTGACAAATAACAGAATTTAATTGAATTTATTTAATTCCTTTAGTATGTAGGTAACGTTTTTCTAAAAGTCTTATTTAACTAAGCTGTTTTTCTGTAAGTTTTCTTATATTATTTTTTCTTAGTGTATCTTTTTACTCAAAATACTTTCTTAGACGTAATAAAATAAATAAGTATAAAATATGTTTATTCCGGTACCGATGAATATCGTAGAACAATAGCCAATTACACCGTCGTCGTATTGAACGTATTGAACATATAAAGTTAAATATGGTCTTCGAGCCCTTGCAAACATACCACGTATAATGACTGTATAAAACCGTTTGAGTGCGAATGCTTTGATTGGATAACTATTTTTAATAACTCAAGGAACGTTAGAGGAGGAACAGTCGTTTTAAAAAAACACCTAAGGTTGATGGGATCTAATCTGGGATAGGGTTGCCAGATGGTATCCAAAAGGAGGACATGTTCTTTTTTCAGTCATTGTCCTCCTGTCCTCCTTTTACTACCAATTGTCCTCCTTTTTAAAATTTTTGAGACTTTTAGCTATAAAATATTAGTTCCATAAAAATAGCTTTAGAAAACAATTGATTAACCAATGGAGGGAAAATAGATGAATTTTCATGACGGGAAATTTGGATTGCTATAGGTGGCAACATTGCATCAACTAAATCGACTACATCATAAATTCATAATCTTTGCTTGTTGTTTACAAGAAACATATTATTTACTGTAATAAACATGTTTTGGATGTCCTCCTCTTTTACAAAGGTCCTCCTTTTTCGGGCTTGTTTCTCAGGACTGCCCCCCTTTTTCATATTCTCACCTGGCAGCTCTAACTGGGGTAATTTATCACGTTACATATCAGGACGTGTGATGTCCATGCTGCATAGTGTCTGGTAGAGTAGAATAGGCATATAGTAGTTAAAAACCATACACCTCCCATAGACCACAAAATCGGCAGCAGCGTTTTCTAAAGTATTGTCTTTTACTGCAATCTCTTACCCGCCTGCTAAGTGGAGATTACGGCAAAACCTTTCTATTTTTTAAGGTTTCATATGTCCGTTCGTCCGTTTCATAAGAGTAAAAAAAAACTGTCTGATGTAGTATCGCAATGACATGTTCGCCGGGTCCTTATGTAACTAGAAGTGACCATAACTTTTGTCTTTTTCACATTCGTTCTGAATTACGCCTTTTAGATGCATCGAAATATTTAGGATTTTTTTTATGCTACAGAGCTTATTACAAAGTAGGATTAGCGACTCCATTATACAAAAAATGGTTTAAACATGATTATTACAGATTTTATGCTAGAGCTTAATAGAAAGTAGGATTAGCGACTCCATTATACAAGAAAATGTTCAAACTTAATTATTACAGATTCTATTTTTGACTTTTCAAAATCAACTATAGGTAAAATAGACTTCAAAATATGCTTTTGAATGACCAAAATTTTAATATTTTGCAATTTGACCTTGTAAATATACCTACAAATGATAATTTATGTACTTTTTCATTTTATTTCGTTATTTTTATTAGTGTAATTCATACACGCAATGAAAGTAAGCCGTGAATTTTTAATAACTGTGGAGACGGGATATTAGATACGATACCATTGTTAGCTTATCTAGAAAACAGCGGTTGGTAAGAATTAAGAATTATATTTTCTTTGAAATAAGAATTCAAGTTAGGTATTAACTTATCATAGTAGAAGAGATTTTTAATTACTTGTGAGCGTAAAAACTAGGAGAATAAAAATGTAGAAGAAAACTCCTACTTTAGGTTAAAAACTTGCACAATATTATATTACTTTAATTTACTTCTTTTTAAACTAATTATGTTTGAGGATTTAGCTAATCTTATTTAAAAGAAAAAGTTCTGTATATGCGAAATTTTTCACACATGTTCCAGTTGTATTACATTTCGGTTTATTTTTAAGTACATTCTTTAATAATGCAACGATTATTTCGTGTTAAGTAGGATCGTCTTAACTGAAAGATAAGTCCCAAAATTAAAGTTTCTTTACATTCATTATAGCTACATTAGCCCAAAAAATATAATTATATATTGAAATATGAAAATGAGAAAATATTCTGCGTGTTTATAAATTTTTAAATAAATTACATCATATCAACAAACATAGATAAAGCTAAATCATATCTATTTTTCACATTTTTATGCCTCTAACCTCGGTTCAATTATCTAACCAGATAAAATATACTATCAGTTAAATTTGTCACTCGATAAAAAAAATGAAATAAAAAATCATAATAACAATATTTCTTACAATCACACCAATTAGCCTAGCCCAAAGAAAGCACTATAAAGCTTGTGTTGTAGATAGTAGGGTAACGGATAAACATACATATCAAACATAAATAAGTACTATTAATATATGTGTACATATATGTATAAATACCCACAAAACAGGTACAAATGTTTATATTCATTCATTCTGCCCGTTCTGGGACTCGAACCCAGGACCGTCAGTGCGAAAGGCGGGATCGTTACCTTTGCACCAAACGGTCGTCATTCAATTACTTTCACATAGACATGATTCAATACGTCCATCAGCAATCTTGGCTGATCGCGGCGGCACCCGCTGGGTCTAGGTGTGAATATAAGCCATCCAATACATAGGAAAATTCATTAAATTTGGTCCATTCATTTTAGATCACACACATACGTAGAAAAGAAGTAAAATTTGATAGTATGGATTTTTTTGGTTGGAACTGGATAAATGGGATTTATTTAGAGTTAATTAATATCTCTAAACATTTAAGTAATTTGAGTAAAAAAATATATATTTTTTCTGTCAATGTCAAAGAAGAACAAACGACCTAAAATATTAAGAAATAATGTTGATTTTTTCGTGGTAGAAAAATTGTTGGTATTTACTTTTATAAATGTAATAAAAATTTTGTTGTTCAAAATGTATAACTTTGTTTTCATAATTGATTGCTTTAAATCCCTTTCTATACGAATCGACAAAAGTATGTTCTTCCCATGTTCAAACATAATGTCGTAAACTCTCACATTAAACTGTGTCCATTGTTTTATCTTTTGTTCGTTTTGTTTAAAAACCTCTTTTGTTACCGGAGTACGGTATCCAATAGGGAGATTCCCTTTCTATATGCGATGCTGTATAACCGTTTTAAACGATATTTAATTCTATTATTTTATGAGTACTTTTTAAAACTAAAGAAGTCTGATCGGTCATTGGTTGAGTGACAGTTTTCGCTACCACGAAAAAATTATAGGAGATAGCGAAACTTCGAAATAATTTATATTTGAATGCCTCCTGAATATTTTGGAAAACTTTAAAGCACCAATATCGGGATCTCTAAGAAATCGAAAACATCTCCATATAGCCTACTGGTTTTTTTATAACATCGGATATAAAACAAGGGTCTAATTGATTGATTTTAACCCCATATAATTATTTATCAATTACCGTCCAAGCAGCAAACCAAATGTTGCACAGCTTGCTGTGATAATTAAGCAATTCAAACGAACTACCGGTTGCCTGGAGTTGTTTGCGGGTACAACATGATTATCCGGACCACGATACACGTGTCTATGCGAGCTAGTGGTGTGAAAACAAATTGTCGATATTTTAACTTTTTATGTCTTTACGTCAGACAACAGTTGGAGTAATTTATCATTGATAAAGTACTCTCGTCTGATTAGTCAGAGCACAAAATAATATAAAAGCGACCAAGAAAATAAATTACCAAAGAACACGTGAATCGAGCATATTATCCACAGTGAACATTTTTAATAATAGAATAAAATTAGATTTTTAATGAAATGAATAATAATGAATAAAAATGAATTTTTATTGAAACATTTTTAATAAATTCTTATTGGTGACTCGGGAGTTTAAAAAGTTTTTTATTAATATATTAAAACCAAGTACAAACTAGTACTTGTTATAGAGTCACGTAAAACCCCAACTAATAAGATGTGTTTGGGCTTTTCTAAATTGATAAAAAACTCAATGATATATGATGATGATACAAATATTATTGCGAAAACTAGGTATCTTGTCCTTAGTCATTATTTGTTCTTGTCTTAGCTTTTACTCATTAATACAGATTGATCATATATTAAAAAAATCTCAAAATTAGCGACAAAATTCACGGTATAAATCCCTACTAAACGAACGGCAGTCCGGGCACCCGCCCGTGCGCTCTTTGCCCCGGGCTATGTGAAATTAATTTCAAGCCACTGCCGGATTTGTATACTTTGCTTGTATCCGATATTACATGCAAAACGCGGTAACTGACTTTTTCAGAGAATTAATATATGGTATAAAAATATCACTGCGGAGAAAATTGGGTCATTATATGTATGTATGTATAAATACTTTGTTATATAATCAAAATACTTCCTGGAAGATTATTGACTTTTTAAATAGAATTTATTGTACACGTCGTTTTTGATATAACCATATCTGATAAGTTCTTAAAAAGTATTATAAAGAATATAAAAGCTTAAAAGATAACTGAAGCTATTTGTCTGTTAATGATGATAATAATATTCAAAACAAGATTATTATTGCCAACTAACGTGTTATGTTAATAGAAGATCGATCCACAGACCGAGTGATAATTGTCGGTAACACTGTCTCTGTCTGTATAAAAATTACGAGGAAGTTGAAAAAGTTATTCCATCGAAACTTTTAGATTTACATCATGAGATCGACCACGTGTTGCTAAGCATCAAATCAATCACTATTAACGACTATGCCTTAAATCTAGTCGAAAACCCCGATCAACAACTTGAACAACAGTCGTCTTATGTGTGGATTTTAAACAAATAATATTAATACTATACATACTATATAATACTATATAAGCTTATCCACGGCAAGTTAAGTTGCCCAAATCTACTTCAACTGATGAGTCTCTTTGTCCCATATCATATCCCTAGACATCCCATATCGTATAGTTTCAGTTTGCCTCGCTGTAGAACCAATATTGGTCAGTGCGCTCCATTGTACCGGTGCATGCGTACTTACAACGAAATTGAGAATAGCAATATCGACATACATATTTCATCTTTCTGATTGCGCATTTATGCGATTGTATGTGGCTGAATTTAATGGAGATCAATGTTATAATGTTTAACAATGTTAAATCATGTTTAATAATAATAATTAATAATGTTTAATAATGATTTATAATGTTTTATAGTAAGTTATTATCTTAAAAATATCAATTGTTTAGGGAACGAGTAAATGAAAGGTAAAAAGATGTGTTCACCTATAAAGGCATGTCTTTTAGTCTAGTTATGTTTGTATGTTAATAATTCAATGTTTAAGGAAATGCTGTTGGTGAATCATTTTCAATAAAAAAAATACGGAAAATATATTAAAATGTTTGTCTTGATGCAACCTTTTTTAATGTGTTAAAATGAAAGCATTTTAATAGAACTTAAATATTATTTGAACAGTAAGTTATCAATGTATGTCTCTGAAAAGGTAAATTTAAAATTTCATTAAATGATAAAATGATTTGTAGTTATCGAAAGATAAAATGTACTTCAATAACACCACGCACTGTTATCGACGTAGAACTGTCTGTAGGTTCAACGAAGTTTTATCAGACGATTGTGTCACAAGTACAGTGTACTGAGAATTTTGAATGAATATTATCCAAATATGTCATACATATACCTCAAGGTGAACTACCGTCATTTGGATCAGACACTTATCAACGCCCTGTGATCGATCAATCAATCTGCCTATTAGCACATAGCTAAAAATGCACTCAGTGCTATCCTACGTGCCTCTGACACTCCAAGAAAGTTAACCCCCAGGCATTATTCACAATTTTGGTCTCTCAGACAGAAGACATAACAATGTTATTCGCTATTACCACATCACCGCTCCATTCGACTTAAATTGGTGTTTTGTGATAAGTTCATGACTAACTTAATAGCGCCCATTATGTGGCAAGTATTGTCCTTATACTACTGAATTATTTTCATATATAACAGTTTTATATAGTGATATAAAACATTTTTAATAAATGTAATAAAATATTATGTCGTATATATCGTATTATGTCGAAAAAATATTAAATATTATTGCATTTCAATTACTTCAATATCTTCGTTTGTAACAAGTTACATATATGTGTACGTACTAATAATTTGCAGCACAAAGAGCGTGGATCTGTATCGATAAAGACTTGTCAGTTACGGAGTTATTCATTAGAAGTATACATTGCTAGAGGATGTTTGCTTTACCGGCCTCGGCTGGCGTATTGTCCACAGATACCTTTATCTACAGTTTATAACTCAAATGTTATCTCGATGCATTTTTTACTACCTCGGAAGGGCAACCACGAGGATATAAATCATATCAGACGATGTCTACGTGAAAGTAATTTGTTCTTTAGTACCACCACGTTATTTTTTATTTTTCATATGTAAGAAATATAAAGTGTCTACCAAAGAAGTCACTTTGTGCATAAAAGCTGACCTTGTATTTGTTATTTTACTGGTTTGAGGGATATAACATAATATAACACAACGTTGTAAATAAAATTTTATACTTTTATATTTAAAAATCTAAAGAGTTGCCATTCATAAATAAAAACTAAATAATAGAGGAGATCAATGCACTAAGTGTTTTTAAAACTTGTGTAGCTTAATTTACCTATGAAGCGACTGTTATACTATTCAAAATGTTATAAGAGGTGCTGATAACTAAAGAAGTGAGTGATATAAATTTTTTAAACGACTTTTCGACGAAAAAAATGATACATATCAATATCAGACGTTATTTAGTAGTACAAACATTAATAAAATATAGGAAATCTTGTTATAATTAGTACATTTACCAAATGGCCATACTCTTAGTAGTACAGTATGCATGTGAACGTGTTATTTTCAGAAGTTATATGAGATTTTGTTGAACAAATTATTGTAACTCCAATAACCCTATTCAAGCAAGAATAAACGCTATCAAAATTCTATTTGTCCTTGTTGCGAGTTTATGTAAGGTTGAGATGTCGACTTTTATTATGATATCAAGATATTCTTGTTTTATGTCTAAAGGTTTATAATTGTTTTATTGTTTGTACACTAAATTAGACTTAACCAACTCTCCGATACATATGAAAATAAAACCGTTAAATGTCACGGCAACAATAAAACATAAGTTGGGCAATTGTCTGATAGCCGCCTCCGCTACGCCTACGCGCTACGTCGTAGCTCGTAGACACAGATCGATTTGCGGCTACAAGTGACAAAGTTTTTCAAGATGGCGCCGCCCCCCCTGTGGGGGGGATGCTCATATTTTTTACTGTCGCCGGGGTGAGCAGTGGAGCCGATCGGTACAGCGGTCTCCACTCACTCGGCCTCTTAAAAGCCTCCTCCTAACCTCTCTGAGGAGCGTGCGAGGGGAATGCGTTCAGAATACACGTGTCTGCGTTTTATGTCTGTGAATGGCAATTTCGCTTTGAGCTTTGTGATGTGCGAGATCGTAGGTATATAATGTGTTAGATTTACCCTTAACTTCAGAAGTTTTGACGAGACATCTCGAAGAGGGTGCGAGATTTAAACACTTCCATTAAACTGTTTGTATATACATATATATTTAATGTTCAAATTGTTTTGTCCACTAGGTCTGATTTCATTTCTAGTACTACAAGCAAAACAATAATATGAAAACATGACTCGTTAACTAATTTAGCAAATTAGAAAAAGAGTTTCCATACCAACGGGCTTATATGCAAAAAATAGTGTGTCAAGTAAAAAATAAATAATACCCGTTAGCTATGATCACATACAACGCACAGATCACATTAAATTTTCTATTTTAAAGGTAAACAATTTTTTAATTACTTTAAACATATATTTACATAAATACAACGATTACAGCAATATGTAGCTATTATCACAAATCCAATACAAATCTTGCAACAACTTTTGAGCAACTTACAATGCTTAAGATGTTACTTATGTGTGCTTGTTGAACTGTAAACGATTATTACTTCAAACTATTGTGAAAACCCCTCATAACATGACTTTTATTGTCATTTAAATGATAATCACTAAAAGGATTCGGGAGGAATTATTATTCAAGTCACTGCCTTGACAATACAGATACGCCCTGTGGCTACTCTTTGTATTTGATGTCGGTTTTCTTAAGCTTTGTACTACTTGTAATAAGGTTCTATTTGTTGGTTCGATTTGTGTATTACGAATGAAATAAAAGGTAAAAACACCTAAGGGTCGCCGCAGGTGTCCATATAAGTTGTTCCATGTAATGTCTAGGCTATATTAATGATTATAAGAGTGCAAGTTGTGACTGTTCTGAGAATGAGAATGTGCTATCTGAGTAAACTCGGCTTAAGTATTTATGTTAACGATAAATATTTTGTGTAAGTGATTTAAAGATTTTGTATATATATTTGTGAATGTGCGTGTGACATCCCACCGTATGTCTTTGAATAAAATTTTACGATACAAGATAGTGAGATCAACTTTTAATATAAAAGATGCTATCTAAGGGGGAGGGGAGCAAAAATAACAAAACAACTACATAGTATCTAAAAGCCTTGTTACATCAAACTTCTATCGTTTATTGCTAATTTATAACCAGATCTGAACAGTGATGAGGCAATAAATTGCAAAATCTTGACTAAGAATCAAAGGATGTTCCAAGATAAGACAAGTTGTTATAATAATAATAAGAGATAGTCATCAACAACAATTGGCACTGATTAACTTCAGTTGCCTTTCCGTGAATCTGAAAAAATTAACCCTCTCGAGTCAAAAGGTCAAGGGAAAGATTCAACCCTTGACATCTTTATAAGGACAGGTACGAATATGGAAGACAAGATCGTCCCAATGTCATTGTGATAGAAAAAGGGTTTTGTAACCGAAATTAGCTGTGCATTCAAATATGTGTGACACCACGGTTAACATAACGAACCGTGCGAAATTCACGACAATAGATGTAGCAAAAAATTTTTTTCTACAAAAACTCAAAAAAAACGCGGAGCGAAAGGGTATCAGCGTGGCGTGACCCTATGTGTCTTAATTTTGTTACAGTTCATGTCTGTCTGACGTTTTTTTTACGTTGGTTAGGATAGGGTTAGAAATGTTTAAATAAAAAATGTAGATGACTCTCTCTTAAAATATTAAAGAATATATTATTTAGATCAAATCTTAATAAATAGAATATTAAATAGGTATTATTTACCTTAACTGTGACTTAACTGTTACGTAAGAATTATTTTAGCCCTATATATACAGCTCTTCTGAAAAACAATCCTAACGTTTGGATTAAATATTATTATGAAAATAAACACTCAGTGTCCGCGTTTCAATGCAATAAGATGGTGTGAAAGTAGTATTGTCTGTCTAAATATAATTTTGAAAAAACAAGGGTATATAGTTTCTTATAATATCGTTACGTTAACTTTACTTTGTGACTTCACATTATCCTTTAAAAGAGGTAAAATAACAAAATTTTCTGACTGTTTGTGAATCTTATTAGAACGTTATACAGTTTTTTAAAAACAGTCCATACCACGAGTACATAAGGTTTGCCAGCATGTTTAATAGAAACTAGTGATGTAAAATTTCAAGCAGTTCAATTATTTCAAATCATCATTATTATTCCACGGTAATAGCCAAAGTGGTCTGCGAAAATAATCCGTTTGAAAAGGTCTTATTATTCGAACTCGATTTTATCAGGACATCTTTTGTCCTTCACGGGGTCTGGGGTGGAAAACAATTGAGGTACATTATAAAAGTGACTTCGAAATATCCGGATGCCTTTATAACTTCAAGGGCCGTATCAAGGGAGTAGCGTTTTGTTTTATACGTCTAACGGATATACAGAATGATGAAAATTCACTTACTCATTTTAGATAATTACAACAAGCCTTTTTTATCTCATGGCAGCAGATTAGTTTTATTTCTGAGCGTAGAAGCACAATCCAAATAGTTTTTGTATATGTGTGTACTCAGTATGGAAATCCCCACAGATGTCCGTGTCTATATTCTTTAGGCTACAAGTATGTAAGTCTCAACCGCTTTCGTAAGATGCAGTGTCCGTGCATTATCATGTCTTTACTTTTCTATTAAAAGTGTTCCTCAAATCAGATTACTCTTATCACTAGAGTTTGGTATACATAAAGTGTTTAATTATCTACTAATAAAAGAAATAATACGTGGCTTTTTCTTTAATCGTATTTAATTACACTCTGTACAAACGTTATTCTGCTATAAAAAGCTTATATCGCACGAACACTTGCTCTTTGTTGGATTCAAATCCACTGCTCTAGGTTTTGCTGTAAACGTCGCATATCGTTAAATCAGCTACACATAAATATTCGTACTATTATATTATAAAGATTTTTCTGAAACCTTTATATAAATATACTCATACTGTATATTCATATTAAAACCAAGAAGTAGAGCATTAATTTAACTTAAACTTTTGTTTATTGACGATTTCTTTACTAGATACTCGACTTCAGTGCTATTTACCTTACGACTTTCCTAATAGAGTTCTCATTCGATTAACAGTGCATTCCCTCGGGCAGGGGTACAGAAGAATAGATATGGGGTCGAACTCAGATTCTTTTGATTGTAAAACTCGTAACGGACCCTAACGTATATTTGGACAGCAACCTGAGATTTTTGAAGTGGTCCCGTGGTTTATAATTACGATAATTTGCTGGCAGATGAAGAAATCTAAATCGACGATAAATAATAAAAATGTTTTTTCATATGTGTGTGAAGGTATTTCATTAGTATAGAGATGAAAAGAAATACTACTTTGTCAGTGACTTTTATTGAGTACGTTTACTGTATAGCATTTCATTACGAAATACTAATGTATATTTAAAGTACTAAAAATAATAAAATTTGAATAACATCATTATAATTTATCATTGAATATGTTGCTTTACAATATGCCAATAAAATGTATTGTGGAAAATTTAATTCTCTCCAAACGGGATCTGGCTAATCGGACCTCGGTTGACGCCTAGCGAATGTTATACGAATTTCTAATAAGAAGATTGTTATTAGCACTTTACTCATATTCTAAATTAGGATAACAAGTTAAGTATTTCCATAGCACCTACTACCTAGCTAAAGTAATTTTATTATAAAAATCGAGAACAGTGATTACAACTACTCAAACAATGAAGATAAGTTTGTCCCCTATATAACCACGAGAGAAAATTGCACCGGAATCTTAAAAATAACAATAGAATCAATGTAAGTGTCGCTTAAATAAATAAACCACTGAGTTTGTCACTTGACCAGGTCATCTTGAAGACAAATATACTAAATTAAAAAAATGTACGATAGCAAGAAATTTAGTTCTTTATATGCAGACATATCTGACAATGATTCCTTTAAAAAATACTAGTCAGATATATTTAGCGTGAAACGAAACGCACGATTTTATCATATCGTACGTAAAAGTATGTTGGATATTCATTTCGCAATCAAAGGCACACTCTGGCGGACCGTCTGCGATACATTTTTATTAAAAACGTGATGAGTAACGCGTGATATATGAGCTCATTCGTTTTGTTTCGCGATTCACGAATAATGGAATTGAGTCCTTGATGAATGGCTATATTTTCATTTTGGATTTTTTACTATTATCAATAAACTGCACCTGATGATGCTCCATGTGGGGGGACAAACATGTGTAGAGAGTCATCTAAGGTGCAAAATGTGTCACTGTTTTGTATTTGAAAATTAGTTAATTTATCTGCCGTTTCTGCATATGAATTTATATGCGGGCGACTGGGAGATGCATCTTGCATATTTCATAGAAGTAAGCTAGATACTTTGGTTTTATAGTTGGATATGGACATCCGCCTAGCGATGTCTAATTCTATCAAATGTGCTATCTCATTCATGTTTTTCTTTGGAAATCAATTTCATTACGCTCATAAATAAAATAGGGTTTTCTTTAAAGATGGGTGCTTACATAATAAACTGTACATCCTAAAATGTTTTTATACACACCCAAATTGGGTTAATAATTAACTTACCGACGATTTGACATCTAAGCTATCAAACTTACCATTGTGGGTAAAAGAATTTATAATTAATATAATTTCCTCATATATATCTCGTAATAATAAAAACGAATGACGGTTATATCAACAGAGTTCTTTGAATTTTGTATCTCTAAGCGACCGATATGGTCCAAAGCGTCTGCGACAGCCCGGTGTGTCCCAGCATAGAGAGACGATGGAAAAATATGGTTTTAAAATTTGTGCAATTTTTAATTATCACGTGTGTGGCGTATCGCTAAGATTTACGGTGGGCATTCGCGCTATAACTGAGTATCTGTTTATTGTTTAATTCTGCATATTTCAATGAGATATTAAGCGCAGCAGATTTGTTCTGTTTAAGTCAGAGTCGCCTGAGTGGTGCAATCTTCTTTAAAGTTGAGACTTTGGAGAGTCATCGTTAAAGAAAAATGTAGTCGAACAAAACTATCTTTTGGTATAAATCTTATTCTAGTTACAGTCGCGTTTCATCTTCGACAATCCTTATGCAAAGCATTTTTTATATTAACCCAGTAATAATATTATACAACCTATATCTAAGTTCTTTTTTAAATATTTGTGATAATTTTTGATATACGAGTATAACGAGGTTCGGAGATAATCTTTATATCCGAAACAAACTTTACATAACTCTTTATGATATAAGAAGAGGTGACGGAATGGCCATGTTCCTAGAGTTGTGATGGCTAACGCATGGATATAGACTCTCATGATAGCATGCATCGATGCATTATTCTGAGAGCACACACGACATCTATAGGCTTGTGTCTGACACTCACTTCCGTCGTCCTTTGTTAAACTTGTATATTCTTTTTACCAACTATTTTGTGTATATAATGTTATTTGGTATGTGACAATTTTGAAAGTGATTAAATTTGCTAATGCATTGAACAGAGGAATAGATTCACCATTGAAAATCCATTGGTTGGTTGAAGTGTCATAAATAATGTATTGGTTAGGATTAGGTAAAGTTTTACTTTCTTCAGGAGATAAATAGTACTGTGCATTACACATTTCAATTCCATTAGGTTCGTTCCTTTGAGATCCCTTTTTAAACACAAATAATGTTAATTATAATTTGAGTCTAAAAAATTTTTACTTTTTATATGTTTTCACTTTTGTCGATCGGTTATGTTCCACCTCCGAAGCCAAATTGTTCCGGGTATTAATACAAAAAACGGTAGACTATTGTGTGATAAATATTTGTACATGAGTAATCATAATTCTAATATGTATATATCTATGGTGTATATAAGAATCATTATCAATTATCTATCCGGTACTCTAGTATCCAAAACATTTGTTTGGTTTGCTTTACAGCGCTTACTTCAGATGAGGCTAATTGCTCTTTATTTAAGAAATATTATCATTATTCTTTTAATTACAATAATCTATGATTTCTCAGTGCGTTTTTAACCGACACTGCATATTAACTCTGTTGAATGTTCCTGTCCTACCACGACATTAGCAGCTGTAATTACCGCTTCTCTGACGTCACCGGCTGGCTGTGACATTCACGGGATCCTTTGATGTAGCCGATCGTCGGCTACGTTTGATGTTGCGTTTCGATATTGAATGAGATTTATAGGGTGTTAGCTTTGTGATTGTTTGCTATGCATTACGAAGGTATTAATGGTTGTAGTATTGTATAACATTTTATACTTAATGAAATATCAATAAATAAACTGTCTATTTTTAATTTAATGGACCTCACTGTTTGACAGGAACAATTAATAGTTAAAGAGTTGGTAGTTAAAAATTGGTAACATATGAAATGTACACTAGTCTAAAAGCTAAGATACAGATTGAAAACAAAATAATGTCCTTAAGCATTTTTATTAAAATCCATTTTCAACTTATCCTAGACCTCATATGGGTCTTTACCCGAATTTGAATTGTTCTAAAGTCGCGACATGAGTATAATGTAAACTTGCTGTTAATATAAATATTTAGGAGTAAAATGCTTAAATACATTATTTTTTTTTCTTTTTTTAAGATCTAATTTTTTTTTTAATTTATTATAAAAAAGAAACATACACAATGTTATCTACTTGATGTCTGTCCTGGTGTATAACAAAACAGTTATAGTATTAAGTGAAAAATATTTCTACAAAGAGAAATTTATTGAGGAACGGTGATCGCAGCGAGTGTCAATGATGCCTCACTGATTGAAAGAAAATTAGGATGTGGTATGTCACTGTTCAAAACCAGCCGCAATTCCGAAGGGCGGTGTGAGTTCTGTGTTCAACTTTTAATATCGAACCAAAAATGTCTATTTTCTTTTCTACGTTTTTTGTTCTAAATTTTAAATTATTAACATATTGAAACTAATGTTGCGTACATAGAATATTTAGTTGTGTAAGGTTAATTTGTAATTTTGTTAAAGACGTAATACTATCGCAAATATAAATTTGCATTTGAATGTGATCCTCAGTCAAAGCGAATTTGATTCAATTGAGGGTATATTTTTTATCAATACGCAGGATATACCTATTTTTATTCGTTAAAGTTTCATAGTGACGATAATAAATATATTTTTTTATGTTAAAAAATAAAAGCTATAACGTAAAGGTTTTATATAAGGAATACCGACTTATAAAGGTGATCAAAATAGCTGCTGTAACGTAGTTCATTAATAATACAACAGGGCTAGTAATGTAGACTAAATACAAGTATAAATCTACCAATTAGAGTTACGACATCTGTTCGATGTTTTTTTTACTTTTTCAACAAGTTTTTCTGTAGTATTAGAGTACATATGAATTTAACATTGAACCATAGTACGTCATAACCTATCCAAATCCCTATAATTGATTTTTATTCTTATAACCCAGCAGATATAATGCCATAATTGATAAAAAACTTAGGTTGTTCGCACATTTGTGAAGATATTTCCTTTCTACAATAGCCCATAAGCTTCAAACTTTTTATAAAAGCATAGCGTAGTGCTTGTTAAAACACAGCATTTTCAATTATCAAATTGCACTTATTTATGTAAAATATATAATTTAAATTCACATTTAAACCAATTGATATTGTTTTACAATATATAATCGTCGAATTCATATTCTATAATATATAAAAAAAGTCGGGGTTTTTTTTTTTTTTTTTTTTTTTTTTTTTTTTTTTTTTTTTTTTTTTGCCTATAAAGTCGGTTTTACGGGCGAAGATTTTACGTGACAACGTCTTTTTCTCGGTAGAATATTTATTGATATGAATATAATTAAATTGCACAATGCGCGCGGCAGACCGATCATAGTTGAGTGGGAGAGAGACGCAAGGCATTCGGCGGGCCTCTCTCTCGTTCGGTGACTCATCGTAACGTTACCGAGCGTTACACTTTTTCATAAGTGACTCCCAGCCGCAACCAATTTATAAGACGTTATCACGTCAAAAAATATCGAAGAAACCATTTAATAATACATGACATGTATTAGTTACTATGTGCATTTTACAATTCACTGAAAATATTTATTTAGAGAAAAATACGTGCAAGCTTACATAGATACCTAAATCCAAAATATAAACAAGTCTAAAATATAGCAAATATTTATGGCTGTATAGCAAATTTCGATATCAAACATACAATATTCAATACAATACATAATATAAAATAATATCTAATAGAATATAATATATATTACAATTATTTTAATTATTACAATGTTAAAACATGTATAATTCATTCCGAACAAAATAAAAAAAACAGAAAAAGTAATGAAGGTAATGAAAGCAAAGAATCTAATAAAAAAGCTATCATTAATGGCGAATGTAAGGAAATACAAGACATAACATAAATCAGGTATGTATAAAATCAAACTCTTCGTGTTATTGGAGCGGAGCGAGCGAAGCTCCCATGGATCAGCTTCAATGGCGAAATGTGTGTTACGCCATAACTTCCCGAGTTCGTAACCGATTTTAATATTTTTTGTGTGGAATCGAATCAACAGGTTTAGGACCAGATTGTGACGGAGCCTGAATTTTGAAATTCGCGAAAATTCCCATCGAAACAAATTTTTTTTAGGTATTACGCTCCACTCCAATATACGGTGCTAGCGTAGCTTTATGCTTAGCGACTGCATCGCCTAGTTTATGATACCTAGAAAATAGGTCACGATGTGAATCGCACATTATTCGCGAATATGTTATATCATCGTACTGTGTGAGTACGTCACCTATCAGATACAATGCATAGTTGATTGGTATGTGAGCACCCCGTTCGTTGCATGTTATAGGCCGTAACTGAGCTCTGTGTGTAGGTTTTTAAATGTACAAATGTTACTTTCGCGTTTGAGTTAATATTTGTGCGAAGATCTTTAATACTATGAAAATAAGATTTCATTTTAAAATGTGTTAATGTATTTAATATCTAATAACTTACACCCAGCCTTCAGGAAAGAGTGCCATCGAAACGAAGCCGTACCTGGCCTACTCGTCTCGCGGCAGGTACCTGGTTACTCTGAAACCAATCTAACACAGATTGACTGTCATGCTGTAACTCATTAATTGATGATTCAAAATCTGAAGCAGGCTAATAACAAAGCCCAACTTCTTTCTGAATTAAAAGTGAAGTCTGAAAATATTATGTCATATTAATCCTAGATCACGTATTTTATTGACACTATCCAACTGTGCTTTAATCGTAGTAACGTTCCATTGTATTAGTAGGACTATAATTATATTGCGATTGCTCATTAGTTATCTCTATAAACATATAAGCATTCAGCATAAAAGCCAACATACAAAAAAGCTTGTTTACGAGAATGCTGTACGTAAGCAATCATGTGTACAAGCGTGCGTGAAATCATATTCTCGAAAATTTAATTTTTAAATAATTTTGTAACTTTTGTGAACGCCAGTAATCTGCAATTACTTTTTAGAAGTTGGATGCATTGAATTCATAAACACACTCGTAAAACGTCAATCAAAGGAATCGACTATGTAAATTTTAGTTTGAGTTATCTCACAGAAATTCACCCAATGTCCTGCAGTAAGAGATCACAGCTGAGTTTTAGTTTCTGAATAGTATGAGTTTGAAGCTGCATCCGAATAAAAAGAGTTGTCAAATCGTGAATCAATAATAAAACAATTTGTAAAAAGATTAGACAATAGACGTTGCGCTTCGAAAGGCATGTTAAACTGTTGGTCCACTCTGCGTCTATATTATCACTCACCAATCCGCACTTGGCCTTCGTGGCAGCCTATGATTCCCCGTAGTTAAAACAAGTCTTAAATACGTACGTAATCTCGATAATTTTCACCATAAAGATCAAAAGCCAATACTCGAATCAAGAAAATTGAATAAATCATTCAAAAGTTCACTTTTAAAATCAACTTCTCGCCCCTAAATATAAACAGTGTCTCAATCCCTCAGTAAGGGATGCCGCCCCCATTACACTTCCTCATTATTTATCACATTGTCGCCAAAATTAATGGCAACCCTCGTCAAAACATTTTTAAAGTTGCGGCTGGCAGTTTAATAATATCTTTGTGTTCTGGCAGACACTGAATGATGTTACAGGCTTCCTTATTAACATGTTAATTAATCAATTATGTGATAACATGATCTTTCATGTACAGATAGTGATGAGTAGACAGTAACTTGAAGATTATATAAGCTTAAAAGATTTTATTATATGTTAAGATTTTTAAGTCTTTTTAACAGATTAACAAATCACTTTTGTAAATATTTCTATTAATCCTACGTCGTTTGTTTTATAGTCTCCGGCAAATAAGTTGAACATGATTTTGAAATCACGTGACATGCGCAGTAGCAAGTTAAGGTAAATTATTCACTACTGCGCATGTCACGTGATTTCAAAATCATGTTCAACTTATTTGCCGGGGACAATACTAGTGATTCTTCAACTGGGTGGGCTACAGCAGAGTTTAAAGACTATCATCGACAGATTAGTTAAAATCTAAGTGTTTTTTTTATATAATAAACTAAACTACGAAAGATAATGTCACGACAACGACCAATCTCTAAGAAAAAAAAAATACATTCTCTAAGAATGCATAAATGTTATTGTTAAAATGAGTTTTAAAGCAATGAGGAAATCAAAAAAAACTTATGTAAATCATCATCATAAGCGGGTTACTAAAGTGTAGTGTGAAAAAAAACTGATAACTTCGAAACTTAGTTCTATAAGGGTCTTGCTAAGATCGTGTAAACATTTTAATGACTTACATATGTAGTAATTGGGTTGAAAAGGATGTCTAAAGAATATATTGACTTGGAGTTGATTAAGTTGAAGACTGTAACTGCAGTATAATGTTATGTAATATATTATATTTTAATTCAAGCTTAAGTCACTAGTAACCTCTTTTATCTGTGATAGCTTGTAATTAGTTCGTATTTATTTAATTTACTTGTTTTTTATTTGAAATAATGTTGTAAACTCTCCTAATATAACATAATAAAACAAGGGTTCTTTAGATTGTGGTTTAGGTTTAGACTTAGGTTTGCAAAGATAAAAGCAAACGATTCTTGTGCGAACTTTACACTTGCTTAGCACGCATTACTACTACACAAATGGCTTATGTGTTATCACAATTTTATACATAATTATGCTATTAAATAAACGGAAATAGCAAAATTTCATATTACTTTAGATAATCTTCTTTCACACGTCATTGATTTGTTTTTGATATGACAATGGAATAGGAAACCTTCAATTTTCATAAAGTTCCGTACGTACCTACCATATTTTTTAAAATGAAAGGATCGATCTTCTATAACACAATAAAACGGTTTTTAAATATACTGTAGCAACTAAATAATTTACATGGATCTTATTTATGTCGAAAACAATACTAATTAGCAGTCTATAGACTCATTATCTAGTGTTAGAGGTCAAAGAGGAAACCGCGATTTTGTTACGGGAACAAAGCTGTAAACACCATCGTTAAAATGGTGTTTCTAATCATCTGTTTTATCATTTTGTTGCAACAAACAGTTTTAATTACGGGAAATGGTGTTAGTGTCCCATATTTAATTGGAACTTATCATATGAGTTAACTAATAATTTATCTTTACCATGTTAAAATAATAACTAATCTAATCGAAACAATTAAAATTGATGATAAAGATATGAAAGATAAAATAATGAATACTGTTCTATCTGTGCGAAAACAGTTACTTTTGTAATAAATATTTTTTTTCCATAATTTGATGTTTTTACCATTCAACTTGTTTTCACACCGATGACATGACACTACTAACAACTGTAGGTAACAAAATGACCGTATCTATCTGCTTATTGTTTTGCTTCTCTGTTTATTACGTGATTGTATTTTTTTAGCGGTATATAAGTTTTATTTTCTGACATACTAGCACAAATCAGCCACGTTTTACTATAGCTCACTTCGATTATAAGACAAGTAGCCATTCCCGAGAACACTTCAGGATAAAAGGTATAAAAAACTAATATTACAATCTTCTTAGAAATTTTATACAGTATATGAGTATGATACAGGGATACAAACACACGGAAGCTAAAATCTAATGTTTTTCTTTTATTAATTGGAGCAAATATCTGTTTTTTGTTTGTGCGTTTAAACTATTGGCATATTACTAAAAATGTAACAGTAACATCCTACGTGCCAACGTTAAAACATCTCCACCTCGATCGATCATCTCTGACAATTGAAGAATGTAATCTGTTAAACTCCGGGATCACTTAAATATTATTTGGTAGCAGTAAATCTTCAATTCAATCCTTGTTATATTGTTATAAAAAAAGAGAAGTAGATCATATGCTTTCTTATCAGTGAATTCTTAACTAGAGTAGGAAAACTCCTCAGTGTTTTTTAATATACGAAAATTTGAGAGTCGACTTCCTCGAAGTAGCAATCGTGTAGCTTGGGATAATCTTGCATCACGTTAAATTTTAAAAAGAAATTCGTTCCCTCGACGTGGCTCGTAATTTCAATCGTTTTTGGTTACTATTATAGCTGTGTGTTTTCGACTTTATATTAATGCGTTGGGGTTGAAATTGGCTTGGCTAACGTATGAAGATGTGAAATTTATAATTGAAGCTCGTAAATTAAAGTGACATCGACAGTTGTGGCGCGGGGAGGACGCGGCAGGAAAACCCTGCCAATATTTTATCGGAAAGGTAATTATTTGTTCGAACGTTAGGGTGGCAGGCGGTCGCCTCCCGCTAATGTCTTATTTATTCTTTACACTCAGAAGTTTATGATTAATGACAATTAGCCTTAACACATAACCTCAGACAATATCAGGTTTTTTGTTTCGATTTTTTGACGCTTTTGGGCAGTATATTATAACGCAAGAAGAATAGAAGTATTGTCAGAAAAACGCACTTATCCGTATTATTTATTTAAAAAATTATAGAAATTGTTTCCAGTAAACCTTTTGAAATTGCTTGAAAGTATTCTTTTAATAATATAACATAGCGTTACAGTTTCCAAAATTTCAATTGCGTAATTAGGAAAGTTTGGGAGACGTTTCGGTGTGACCCTAATCGAAACGATGAACTAATTCCGAAGAATGAGAGGTTTCACAAAGGTGCTAGTCAACATATGGCTTTAGTCTATTTATGGGCCCTATGTAGTTTGGTTTGGTCGCGAAGTACACGTTTTCTTATTATGTAACGATATGTAAGCAAAGTTTAAGAAAGTTACCATATAATTACATTAAATTGCCTAATTTTACCTTTGTATTAGGTTCTTTACCTATAAAGTAGATACCTACATTCTCATAATTGTGGAATTCAGCATGAAGAAAGTGCGCCTGGTTAAAACGCCGTGACCTGATAATGGAAGAAAGTCATTTTTGTCTTTATAGCAATAGCGTTTGGTGCAACGGTAGCGATCCTGCCTTTCGTACCGACGATTCTGGGTTCGAATC